>OU383778.1:4071340-4671340 GCA_910950805.1 Acrocephalus scirpaceus scirpaceus | reverse complement strand
TAACATTCATGAAATTCATTAAAACAGAGGAGTATTTTTCCAATGTCATACAAAGACTTTAGATGCTAGTTTCTAAATGAAGACTTTTTATATTGAAAAATACATAATAAACATTTTAAGTCCCTCTAGAGACTTTCATAATTAAGGTATTACAAATTGCCAGTTTTTTTAAATTACTAAAATAACTTGACATGTCATCTAAGTTTTTAGAAGTAAAACAAAACCACATATATTGACACTTTCCACACACACACACGTCTAACTCATTCAATACAACTAATTCATTCACATGGAGAGCTAAACACATTACCTCAATAACGAGTTTTCATAAATCTGTTAGTATACAAAGCAGATGTATTCAAGATAAATTTGTATATTTGTGAATGAATAAACAAAGTAAACCACTGGAGGAGTAGTGACAATTTTGTTTCAGCTATTTATATTATAATTTGAAAAATAAATTATTTCTCACTTAAAATGTTATACCACGTCTTGTAACCCTGGATTTGTTTTTCAGAAACATTTGAAAATTTTAGTATCAACTGAAAGAAAACTCTCAGACATTCCCAAATCTTCTACAATATGGAGCAACATTTTGTTAAAAAGATCATTTGTGGAAGAATTACAGGAGTGGCATCATGCTAAGAATCAAGACAATAATTCTAATGCCTTTCAGTTATTCTACAGTCCTCCAAATACATAAGTAAACACCACTGCTTCAGCTCATCAAGATTGTCCTTCAGCAAAATTAAGTTTACAAAAGATTAGATCCTGAGAAATTCAGATGAGGCAAAGAAAAGGCAGTGTCCACTGTTCCCTCTCTCCACATGAGTGCAACTTTTCATTTTGGTATTCTTTATGCTATTTTTGCACACAGTTCCTTTTGTTGGTATTCTGAGGTAAGCAGTGACCAGATTACTTTGGTTCATTAAGCTTATAAAGCTTGTCCAGAGAACACATAAAATAGGGTCTTCCTTTTGACCTCAGCAAGAATCCTATAATGCAGTTTTCCCAAGTAACTAAAGGGGGCTTTGATGTTTTGCAGGTTTGTGCTAAAACTCAAAACCTTAAGTACTATTAAATTGAATCAGAGGAAATCTTAAATCAGAAGGAAGATATTACATAATAGGACATCTCACCAGCTGCAATATCAATTGTGAAAAAGCAACAATTTTCTTCAGATAGATACCTATGATCAACAATGTAAGCAGTAGTGGATACCTCAATGGAATAGGTCTCACACTTAACTTTTAAATAACCACTTACCTTATTACACAGAGAATTTTCTCCTCCTTAATTTCTCAGAAAGAGTTCTCAATTTTTTTTTCCACATCCCCAGTTGTACGCAAACAATTTACTACGATTTCAGAAAATAGCTTTTTAATAGTAAAATCAAAATTGAAATTTTAGAAAGAAAATACAAGTGTGAGTACTGTTGAAATAAAATATATCACATAATTTTAATGTACAGAAGAGCAGTAAAAGCAAAATAAAAGATGAACAATGTTTCCAAGATTGCTTAGATGTTATTCTCAATGACTTCAAGTTGTGACATGCTCCATTAGAGACCCTAATGCTGGGATTAGAAAGGTGCCTCTAGCCAGTGAGACACAAAATAAGCTAAAAAGAAGAGTCAGCAATGAAACCATACTGTTTCAAGGCCAGCTTTTACTGCAGCACATCTTAGAAACCAGGCAATCAACTAAACAGCACCAAAAATTTTCAACAATGACAATACAATGTTTTCAGGAAAAAAGTGAGTGTTTTTAGTGTAATTAATCTTTTTTGCACCCAGATGGAGGGTGGGGGCAGATAATAACAAAAAAAGCCCCAAAAACCCCCATCACTATTCCAGCATATTTTTTTCAATAATTAGTCAAAATTTTAATGCAAACTTTTTAAGATTTAAAGAAATGGGATCTGAGAGTTGATATCAGTCAGAGTTGTCAAAGATCACATTTCTGCTATCAGCTACCTTAAAGGATTCTCCCTTTTCCTCACCTGTCTTTCTGCTCAAAAATTATGCCCCATGAATCTAGGTTGTTAAACTCTTCTGCTTAATTTTATTTTTTCCTTATGGTCCTTCTCAGTTACTTTGAGCTATTAAAATTCATGCTTACACAGATAAAATCTACTGCCCATGTCACCTCAGATTTTGTTTTTCACTGGCAATATCCCACTGAAAAATTTTCATTATACTTAATCTGTATAGTAAATGCAAAAAAATAACCTCAATTGGTTCACAGGCAAAACTCTCCATAAAACCAGTGATCCAGATTTATAATGCTGAGTACTTTGATTCTATGCTCTATATTACAAGCACTATTTCTTCATTACAGGAGATACCCTTAACTCTTAAGTATCTTCACAGAGCCACAGTTTCAGTGGAGAAGATAAACACCACTGAAGTGAATAAAGCACAATGTAAGAAAGCCAAACTTCTTATTTTAAATGTACCAATAGTGGCAAGAAGTGTCATCTTGACTCAGCTTACAATTACCATGCATGAAACAATGAAAAACCAAACCCAAGGATCTCCTGAATCTGCAAGCTCTGCACCACCAATTAACAGTGTCTACCCTATAGAAAGCAGAATGAAATCGTTCTGAACTTTCCCCAAATGGCCCCTGAGCACCAGCAGGTGATCCAGACCTTCTCAAGCCCATCACCAGGTCTTTTGCATTGAAAGAGACAGAAGTCGGCAGCTCTAAGTACACACGTGTAGAAACTGGTATAAGGTTTGCATTTGTGAGAGCTCCTGAAGTTTGCTTTTCTCCTACCTTGAGCATTTCCATCCCTGAAAACCTCCCTCTTCTTAAGAGGAATCAAAACAACTCAGGCTCGCTGAAAACATATTCAGGTCATTTGACACTTTCGGCTTCATTGTTATCTTGTCATTACAAACTTGGAAGAAAGCCTGGTAGCACCAGACACACAACGTTGAATTTCTATTTTTGTTTTCAAAAGATGCCAGTGTAATAGATTAAGTCCCTTAACATTTTATCAGCTCCGCAAAAACAAAATTCCAGTAGCACTGAAATATGACAGGAACACCACCAGACACCAGCCAATGTCATCATTTAGGAGCTGTCTCCTCTTCTATTTCCCAACACCTCAGATACTGTCATGATCACTTTCAGACCTCAGTGAACTCTTCAGTTACTCAGCAGAACAGAAGATGGATGGGATAAAGGATAAATTAGCTGTAAAAATATTTTTAAGTCTTCATATTTGAAGAAATCTGTACACAATTTTTTTCAAACTCTAAGGACACTTTTGGGCAACATGTAGCCTGTGCTCTGAATCACAAATTTTGTTGAAATAGCAGGTGACATCACAAGGCCCATCAATTTATGGCTCAGCTAATGCAGCTACAGCCAGAGCTGATTGTGTCTGCAGTGATGAAGTCAGACTCACTTGAAATCCCACCTGCCTGCCCTGCCTGCCAGCCCTCAGGGAGCTGGGCTCAGGCACAGCCCCATGGCAGCACCAGCTCCTCCAGCACCTCATAAGGAAGCCTGCAATGACACACACAAGCAAGTGCTGGATTTCACTGGTAATATTGACCATGAGACCAACAAGAGATTAGCAAATTCAAAGTAGATGGCCAGATCAGGCACTCCCACTAAAATGCTAAAATGCTACCTCTTGTAAGCAAGATTTTATTTTCTCTAGGAGTTTGAGTCTCAATAAGTAATCACAGTTACACGTGCTCCAATAAATCTAATTTTCTGCTTGCAGGTAACAGTAAACATCTCCATCCAAAAGGACAAATGCAGTCTTTTGGGTAAATGCAGACAGTAGAAAACAGTGTTTATTTCTCAATGTCTATTTAAAATTCATTGTAAGTAATTCATGATAGCCACACAATCATAAATGGACTGACATCACTACTACTTCCAACTTCCTCCTTCAGCTTATGATCTCAGTCTTTCCTAGATTAAACCCTAAGATCACACTCCTTCATGCTTCAGTTTCAATTGATGGGACTGAAATGCTGAACCAAGGCATTCAAACCAGACAAAGGACAAGGCAGCAGGGGGGTCAGCCCACAGAAGTATCACACTCCATGCCTTCCCACCAGCCCTTAGAGATAATCATGAGCATGGCTTCAGAACACCACCAGACATACCAATACAAGAAACAGGTCGTAGGAAAATCCAGCGGCAGCAAAACTAGCAAAGTTTTCTGGTCAAGACAGAGTTCCAAGGGCAAACTAAATCCAAAGCATACACTCCCAAGAAACAACTTAAAAAGACTTGAAACTATAACATGGGGAGTTATTTTTCTCTATGAGTATCCAGTGTATGGTCTTGATGTTTCCATCACAATGCTGCAAATCCTCAGCCATAAGCAACTCAGAACCTGGAAAAAGCTAAATAAACTCCACACAGCACTTGATCAACTTCCTCTGCAGCTTAAACAACTAAACTAGCAGTTCCCAAAAGTACAACTCTGAGCCTCCCAGAAGTCCACTGTTCTGAAACTCTGTTTCCTGCTCAGGGGGAAAAAAAGTCCCTTTTTAGGAGATTTTATCATGGTTTAAATATTTGTGTATACTGGTCGCTCTCAGTTAAAATCCCAGTTTCATTCTGTTATCTCATAGGTATCAGCCAGTAATAGCCATTATTAATAAACACTAAGTTGCAAATCTATGAGTCATACTGAGAGGAGGATTTTATTATTGTGATTAAAGCTATCAGCATAATTTTACTGCCTCAAAAGATCAATCAAAGACAATTCTGTATTCAGAATATAAACACACCATCAGTTAGATATATGTAAACCACACAAAACAGCATGATTCAGACATCATAAAAATTAGGAAGTATGTTTCAGATACTAAAGCTGTATAAATAGACATAGATAGCCAAAGGCTCTGCTCCAGCACCTTTACATTCACATTCATTACCTGTCAAAATAAAAAGTGTGCCAAAATCCCTAAAAAATTTTATCCTGAAAGGTTACTTTCATAAGTTAATGAGGATACACTTGGATGAAGACAAAACATTTCTGTATAAATTGAGTTTTGCTATTGCTTTACACACATTCAAAAGAAGTCCATAATTTGTTCAATGACTCTCCAGTATGATTAGATATTCCATTCCATTTTTTAAGTTGTTTTAGTATGGGAAAGACCAGAGGGCTAAACCATCAATATTTAAACATATACATCCCTTTTAATTTTGAAAATAGTGAAAAACAGATGTTCTCTTACCTTCAAAACTTAAATATTTTAATTAGAGGAAAAAGCTTAAATAATTGCTCCTGTATGTAAAATCTGTGAACTTGCCAAAGGGAAAGCAGCTCTCCATCACCATATGAAGTACTGAGGGGAGAACTGGCTGGATGTAGCAGCAGTGAAGGAAAAGAGGCTGCAGCAAGGAAACAAGATGAGCAAGCAGTGAAAACCAAGCGTAAGGCCAGGTTTGTGGGTGGCAAGTCAGCACAGCGGGGTGCCTGAGACGCACAGCACATACCACCCAAACGGGCTGGGAAGCATTCTAGGAGAAAAGCTGAGATCCCCAGGTACCAGAGCCAACAGTCTGAGAAAAACTGCCCAGCAATTCCGTATTTTGTTGCTCCTAAGAGATAGCTGCATCCTCTGGTTGTGGAGGCCAAGAGCAAGCAGCGGGAGAGGTGAGCTGTGGGAGATCTAGGAGAGCTTTCAGTACTGCAGCTCCCATTGAAGTAATTCTAAAGAACCCAGTGGAGTCTACACTAGGAGCAAAGTTCTGGTTCAAAACCCACACAGGAAGTCCAAGCAAATGACCAAATGTGGTGAGAGCATGGAGCAGGCCAAGGCAAGCTGGAGGCCATTCCAAAGGACATTTTGAGGGACTGTCACATAGTTGCTGTCAGTGGCCATGTGAAAATACAGGAGAGCCAGGACAGCCCCCAGGGAATTGCATTTTCTGCTCATTTATTTTCTGGAGTTCATGCATAAACCTCATTCTACCATGTGAACTGCTTCAGGGTACAGATGCTCAGGGGAAATGATGATGGGACTGAGTATTAATTTGCGCTAGCTTGATGGTCATGGTGGGAGGAAAGAATTAAGGAATGTTTAGTTTAACATAATATATGCCTGATACGTTAAAGTAAAGGAAGAAGTTTGTAAATATTAATAGGAAGATTGAGGGGAAAGGGGTAGAAGGGAAGAGGGATGATCTTCCTCATATTAAACTGTCAAAATAAATTTCACCATTGTAATTCACTGAAATTAAACAGGAGAACAAGATAAAGCTTTACCTTATGTCACCAAATAAATGGCATATTTAATTGTTCAGAGCACAATTCTTTAAAAACATGGATTGTATATTTTCCCAAAATAATAAATTAAAGATAATAAAATCCAGCCTTATCTTATGAACACTATTTGCTAGCTGGTGGCTTGGAATTTGAACAAATACAAGCTAAACTGTATTACAACAGGGAAATAAAATTAAACTCATGCTATTTTCAAAAAGAACAGACATGGTTTAGATGTTAAAGTTTCTAAAGCTAAATACTCAATTTAGGACTTCACGTCCCATCTTGAACAATTTTTTTTTTTTTAATTTGGAGTTAAAGACTTGTCCAGTAGCTAGTTACATGTAATTTTACAAGTCATCCAATACATTATAAAACTTTGTCAAAAACTGGCAGCTTTGACACTGATTTCAAACTATTTCAACAGGTAGCTATTTGCCCATTTCTCATACACTACCAAGCTAGTTAATTTTGGACTGCTGTACTATTTTTTATTTACATGGATTTTAGTAGCATTGCTGCTTTTGCTGTTCATCTTTCTTATCTCATTGCTGCTTCCAATAAATTGTTCTTATCCCAGCTCATCCAGCTCCTTTGTGTCTCCCACTAGAGAGGAGAGGGGAGTGAGAGGTGTCTGCTTTGGGAGAGTCTCTCTGAAAAGGGGGCCAGTAAGTTAGAGTGTGCTGCTCCTGAGCCACAGCAGTGCAAAAGCAGGGCTGTGGGCATTTCTTATTCTTTTACACAGCTTCATGGTGGGTGAAGGGGATATCTTTAAAAATATTCTTCTTCCCCAACTATACATTAACTATTTACCAAACCTAATGTCTAACGAAAGAATTTTAAATTGTACCTTAACACTAGAAATGAAAGCCATGGACACAGTGATTTGGAGGAAAGAAATACAATAAGTTTACCTGACATAACATATACAATGAAAGAGCATTTCCAGTGTTACTCAGCACCCAGGCTGAGGATGCTATATCTAAAACTAATGCAAGCAAATCAGCTAATAAAGGATCCAAATGCAAATAATATGCTGAGCATATGCAGTCAAGTGCACTAAGGTACTTGCAAGTATCAGCTCAAATCTAGTGACAGCCCTCTATCCTGTTCTGTACAGATGCCAACTGCCACGAAGTTAAGAGTTAGATCAAATTCTGCACAGGACTGAGAACAAACCTGCAAGGTTGTGGGCAGATTTGTCCACTAGGTCTAAATTACCTGGAGATACCACTTTTGCTCTGGCATGTAAAGACATTCATTTCAGAAGAGCAAAATGCAACAAAGAATAGCAAATGCTTTTGAAATTCAGGGGGTGTGGTGGGAGTGGAATTGGTGGGATGACAACACTTGTATCATTTTAAATTGGGTCAGCCACTGCCCAGCCATCATTCAATGAAGGTGAGCTTGAGATCAGGAGGACAGGCAAGGGGAAGCCCTCAGTCTGAACAGGATAAGCAGCCCAAAGAACTTGTTTAAAGGGATTTACTACAGGTGTATGGGGCAGGCTGACAAAAAAAGAGAGAATAGTTTTACAGTGGGGGGGGGGGGAAAAGAGGAGTTTAGGATGGTGAGATGTTTAGGGATGAATTATGTTCGGCTCTGGGAAAAGAAAGGGAAATGAGAATTTTCTGAGTAAATCAGATTTGGAGAAAGGCACATACTCCTTGCTTTATACATATTTGATTGCTCCTACACAGACTTCTTGGCTCCATCCTGCTCTCTAAATCACAAGCTTCACACGTTGCAAAATAATATCCTAGTGGCTTTTTACATGGGCAAAGATCATGGATTAAACTGAAAAAACCCACACTAAAATAGTGTAAATATTAATTTACTATTGCAAATTTAGTTTACTCAAATGGCAAACAAAATCAAAACTAGATGATCTCTACTTTGCAATGTTTAGGTCTCTTCCTATCAGTTGATGTCAGTGATGCATGAGAATGTGCTCCACTTGCTAAACCGCAGCCAGTTACTTTAATAGTAATAGGACATCAAGATGCACGAATTATGCAATGCTCAAAAAGCTCTTGAAATTGTTACTCCCTGTAAATGGAAACAGTTGGTTTCAGCACGCCAACTTTTATAGCAAACCAAATCTTTACATTCCAGAATACCACCTTACCAGTTCTTTCTGGACAGCAGCCTTTTCAGGTCTCACTCCCTTTTTTGTGAGCACCATAAAATTTTATTTTAGCATTTCTGCTAATCAGTCTCTTCTGCCCAGTATGTATATCTGAGAAATTTGCTATTTCTCTCCCAGCAGTTCACTGGCAGCATAAGTGAAGCTGAAAAACTGAATTTTCTTCTCAGGCCATTTTTTTACTAAATAAATAAATCAATAAATAATTTATCAGCCACCAGTATTCCAAAACAGAAATTTAACCTGGGTGCCCTTTCACTTTTGCCAAGTTTCTTATTCATTTGGGATGAGCCCAAAGTCCAATCACAACTTACTCACTTACAAAGAAAAAAATCCTGATTAACCTTGTCCTAAATTTTAATAAGGCCCTCACCTACCCTTCAATGACTACAGCTTCTAAGCACAAAGCCTCTCACTACAACAACTCTGGTTTTACTCTCCCGAAATACTTTCTATCTTATATAATTAAAGTTTCCTTATTTTGCTTTCATGGAATTAAGTTATCTTTGTTAATTAACAAATTGTCTCTCTTGCATTTGCTTCCCAGGACACCAGCTTTGACATCCACTTGACTTCATCCACAACTATAAAACCTATTCTTATGCCAACTTCCATGTCTGTACTTCACTAAGGTATCAGACACTCTCTCAGACGTCATTTTACACATTTCTATATAGGAACAACACTTAAATGTTCTGCTTATTGTCACAGGATCTGTAATTTTCTGTTCATTCTCCCAGGAAGAGTCTCAAGCTCATTGTTTATCTTATTAAATACCACCTCTCTTCAAGTGTCCAAGTGACTGAGGCACAAGCATCGCTGTATTTCAGAGAACAGAAGATTTTTGCCATGGACTATATACAACCCACCTACATTAATTCAGATATTATATATCTCATCTCCTGGTATCTACAGATAGCGCTTTCTGCCAGCTTTTTTCCTGGCACTGCCTGCTTATGGATGACAAATGGGACAATTTTCACTTTTCCAGAAGTAGGGGTCCTATAATCTGTTGCTATGCTACTTTTTCCAATTATCAGTTTTGCACCTTTAGCATTAATTATTAGATGGCACATCTAATAAACCTTTTTATCAGCAGTGCCTGACAGACACAAGACACTTGACTGCACCAAGAACATGCCACCATCATCAAATGGAAGACCCAAGATTTGCACTGTTCTCCCTCCCACTGGAAGGCAGATTTGAAGATCTAACTTTTCATATGTCAACCAACACTAGCCATGAAGTGGTTTCCCACTGTTTAAAATTGTAAAAAAATTCCCAGTGTTTTCATTATCATGATACTATACAGAGACAGGTCATTCTTTCATTCTGCCTTTCACAAATTTTATTACATGCCATATAGTTCAAAGGAGCCTTTTACAGTAGTCTGCATGAATATGCATTGAACCAGGATTTTAAAATAATTCTGCTCTGCTTCCATTAAAATGTTCAAGATCAGTCACTTTAGTATAAAATCATTGCAATCACTTGCATTTTTTTCCATAGCTCCAAATTTTTTTTTCTTTTTTAGTGGAGCAATATAAATTTTTATATTTTACTTACACTCCAACTTTTTTTTTCCATGTAAGAAACCACTCTTCATTGAAAATCCATTTGCATGAAGCACAACATTATAGAGAAGCAGCAAAACCTGCCGTAACATGACCTAAACATATGCTAAAACATGCACCAAAGACTTGTGCACAGCAAGTAAAGGAAAACATCCACATCCAAATTCTACAGCATCCTGTAATTTGAAGTTTGATTACTCTCAGGAAAAGGCTACTCAGTACTTCATTCCATTTGTCAGGTTTTCAATGGTTTTATTTTTTAAATCAACATCATCTGCATGACACCTTGGACAACTGTACACTGTCCACAAAGAGATGGACTTTCAGTTCTATCTATGGGCATGAAACTGTTGCCACAGCTAGTAAAGGCAGGAGGCATGTGTTTATATTTGTTCTTCTGTGTTTAATTAAATATAAAACACTGCCTTTTAATTCTAAAAATTCTCTGCATCTCATGATTTATGTTTAAAATATAGAATGCAGTACTTTCATAACTGACATACCTGCTCCTTGGGAGAAACATGGATTCTTTAATGAAGACTGAACCAGACAGCAGGATATACCAACAGGTACCAATATCATCAGGGCTAGAAGAATAAAAAAAAACATGACACAGTTTAAAACACTTGATTTAAACTACTGACAGCAGTACCAAATTTGCACTACAAAGAACATCAAAGAAGCAAAAATGCTCCTAACTATGGAAGGAAAACACAATTCAATTACTTAAAAAATAATTCCATTAAACTATTCTTATTTCCACCTGCAAATATATGCATTATTAGAATGCTTAATTTCATTTACTTGACTTTAGTAAAAGCAACTATCTATCCATCCATTTAGTAACAGCCCAATTCAAATTAAATATAACTAAGTGATTAAAGGAAGCCAAGCTGCAGTAAATATACCGTATTGTAGTCTATCAAATGCATTGAAGAAGAATGACAGTTCTTCAGTTCTTGCTGAAGAGAGCTGTAGCATCTTTCCCTCTATAAATAAAGGCATCCTTTCCCAATACTAGCCATCTTCTTCTCAACCCTTTCTTCAAGCCAGAGATTTTCCTGTCTGCATCAGCATGCCTTTCTACAAGGTAAGAGACCATCGGAAACATTCGCAGGAGATAAACCTACATCAGATTTGTCAGTCATCATTATCTGCTGCTGCTAAGCACTGCCCCGTTCATGTCTCTTCCTGGCACCTGAATAAATTCCCAACAAAAGGGGCAAAAAGTTTCTTTTCCCCTCTCTTCAAACTGTAGAGGAACTGGATGAGGAAGATCCAGGCACAGTTCATTCTACTGTAGATTCAGATGTTGCTCCTTGAGTAATACAAAATCCTTTTCATATGCTCAGACTCTTTTTGGATAAATAAGTTCATATAACGTTTGGACAGGAAAGTAAAATAGATTAAGGTTACTAGAAATAGCTGCAGTAGAAGTCTCATTCCATGTTGACAGTCAGTGCTGAGAATCTCCCTACTGTACTTCAGTTTCTACCACTCCTGCTTCTCCCAGAGAGACTGACTAATTGAATTCAAGACCAGTGGAGTTCATAGTTATGAACTGCATGAGCACTCTTATCAAAAACCACATCCCTAGTGACACTAAGAGATGCAGATTACTTAATTAATTTGTAGCACCTTCATTTCTTTAAATTATATGTCTCAAGTCTTTAGCAACAACTAGGTCTACTGCAAGTAAGAACAGCCCACATCTTTTAACAATGATGACAGCATAGTATTAAAATCTATTCTTAAATCTTAGTAGGCAATGTACATGTTAGCAGTGTATTTTTCATTTGAAGAACTGCAATTTAAGAAGTACATACACAGTGGTCCTCAAAACAAATGTGCTAACCTGAAAGAGCTGAGAGCAAACCATCCAATCTAAAATCATACTCCATTTACATTTTCTACTGTATAATATAAGCATGAGAGAAAGGACAGAAACATTGAAAAATAGCAGAGGAAACTGAGGGGACACAATCTATAGCCAAGAACAGAGGAGCTGAAAAAGAAGATGGAGCTTTTATTTCTTTTCTAGCAGCCAATGACCAGTGAAGTGATGCTGGTCAGCCACACACACACACCAGACAAGTGACACCATCTTCAAAATCAAGATTTCAGGAATACTTTTTTATACTGATAGACCATACAAAACAAAGCAATAACACAGTCCCACAGCTAAAACAACAGCATTTTGATTCACATAGCTGAACTGTTCTAAGATGCCTATTCTGAAATGTGCTTCGCTTGCTTCTCACATGGGCTTGTATCACCCTCAAAATTGTTCAAACATTTTCTGCCTAAGTGCAGAGAACCAGTTTAAAGCAGATAAACTCAAGAAAACCAGCACTTCCACAAAAATATCATTCCTAAAAACATTAACATGCACCTGAGTTAAGTTACACATCTTTAAACATTCCTTCTTTCCCCACAAGTCCTATGCTGACAGCAAGTATTGCTGCTGAACTGCAAGTCTGTTAGGGTTTTTATTATGTTCTTTAATAGCTGTCATTCTACACACAAATAACTGTGACTAATTAGCACTGTTAGAAGTTTTTGAAATAGAAATTTTCAGCAATGTATAGACAAAGTGATTTCCCAAATACCTGGGAAGTAACTGTACTAGGATGTGAATAATAATTTTTCCATGTGTGTATTACATGATAATATAATGTGCTGTAATAAGTTTTTTTGTTTTGGGGGTGGTTTTTTGGTTTTTTTTTTTTCCCCCTGAAAACTGGCAGTTAGACCAAGTATTAAAGTGTAGTCTGACAAAATAGAACCTGGGGTCACAGATTTTATAATTCTAAAGCAAAAGTAATCTAGAAGATCTTCTCATGTTTCCAGAAAGGTATTTCCAATGATAAAATAATTGAAGCAGATAAAAATTAAGCCAATAGAAAGTATTTTAACTTTTGCAAATCCACTAACATGCAAGATTTTCTTTTCCTCCTTTTAAGAGCTGATTAACTTTTTGAAATCCTCTCTCAAACCACCTATTTGTAAGGGGCTTCAGTTCTCTTTTTTCATTGGAGATCTTTTGACTTCAAAGAGAAAAGCAGCTACTGGCTTTCACATGCACCAGTCAGTATGTTCAATATGCAAATTCTTAAGGCTACTTTTGAATCTACCTTTGAATCATTTAATAAACACCTAGAATGACTATGCAAGTGCAGTGGTTTGAGTTTTTCTTGTTTGATCACACACAGCATGACTTTTCACTCAGTTAATCATCCAACTCAGTTTTATCTCTTTTTTTTTGCCAATTCACAGGTTTATTCTTTCTCTGCAAGTTGGCTCTTCAAAAGTTGTTGCTCCTTCTCACTTATCTGTCATGAACACCATACTTTATCCACTTTGTATATAATCAAATGAAGCATCTGCTCATTTGACAGCTGAAAGAACTGATTAAAAAAAATAAATCAAACTTGAGGAATACCATCTAATTGGATTTGTTTTCCCTTTGCTTTATGTGTACTTAATAACTGACTTTATTTTTACAGTTACATTTGAGAATTTCTAAGCACTAAGCTATTTGCATCATGCATATCTACTCAACTCAACACTTTTAATTATCTAAATAAAAATCCCTTCAATATTGCTGTGTCACAGTAGTGGAATATTACTTACTACAGAATGTGTCTGTACTCAAGATATCTTCCCTGAAATACACTCTGTATTCTTCTAAAATTTTCACTGTCAGCCAAAACATCATCAATATTTCCAAGACAGTCTTCAACAGCAAAGAACACAGCTAGGGTATTAACTCTCTTCATTTTTACAACTAGTAGTATCTTAATACAGTCCTGAGCAAAACATCTGAAAAAATCCCAACATGTATAGCAAACACATTTCTTTCTCCAGAACCCACATGCTCCTCTGAGAAAAAAAATGCAAATGAAACACTGACCTATTTCTTTCATATGAAAATATATTTAACTCATGCACTTTTAACACTTGCTATACCTTCAGTTAATTAGAATTAAGCCTCAACAAAGCCATTTGGCAGCCAGCTTTTGCTACAGTACTGTCAAGAAACACGTGCAATTCTTTAATTTTAAGGATTCTGGGCTTTCCACAATCCTATTCAAACATCATGTGGCTTTCAATCGAGCTTCCATGTTTTCTGTACTATGCTTGGCATTTGTTCATTAACAATGCATTTGCATTCTTCAGGACTTTTGTGCCTGTAATGAAAGACAGAAGGAACTACAGAAGAAGCTGATGTTGAGCTATAAATGTACTTTTTCAGGCCACCTGAGGACTCATGCAAATACCATTTCACCCAATAGAGAACATTCATATTCAAAAGGTTTTCTTTGCATTCACATTTTACATTTTATTTTAAACATCGAAACTGAATTCTAGAGAATAAGCCTAATTATCAAGTTTCCTTTCACTGCTAGAATAGTGCCTACCCCTAGCAGCCCACAGAAGACTCTAGAGACTTTACTTGTCCTACAGATATTTCTTTTGCCAAAGAGACAACAGCAAATTGTACTTCAAAGGCTTTGTTGCAGACAGGACACTTCCCTGACTGGGTCTGCAGGAGGGCATTAAGTCCACATAAGCACTTCATCAGGAATTAGCTGAAGCAGGATTGATGCTGATGACCTTTCCACAAAGGCATCCTTCAAGACACATGGGGGGTTTTTTTCAGCTTAGGAGAGTTAAGGGGAAGGTCCATAGCACCTGTCAGTCAGTCTGATGTAAAAAGGAAAGACATCTGCTGAGGTAAGATCTTTCCCATTACTGGTTTAGTAAGGATGCCGCTGCTGTCCAGCATCACCACAACCACTGAAGCAGCAGCTGTCACACATGAGGAGACTGCAAGTGCAGTGAAAGCTTCACAAAGCAATGGAGCTGGTGAAGGGTCTGGAGCACAAGTCCTGTGAGAAGTGGATGAGGGAGCTGGGGGTGTTTAGCCTGGAAAAAAGGAAGCTCAGGGGAGACCTTTTCACTCTCTACAATTGCCTGAAGGGAGGCTGTAGCCAGATAGGGATTGGCCTCTTTTCCCAGGTAACAAACAATAAGACAGGAGTCAGCTTCAAGTCGCCCCAAGGGAGGTTTAGATTGGATATTGAAAGGGTAATCAAACACTGGAACAGCCCGCCCAGGAAAATGCTTGAGTCACCATCCCTTGAAGTATTTTAAAAATGTGCAGATGTGCTTGGGGAGAGGGTTTAATGGCAGACCCACACTGCTGGGCTAATGGTTGGACTCAATGATCTTAGAGGTCTTTCCCAACCTTAATGATTCCATGATCCACATCAGGCTGAAAGCAAAGGTCACCTAACGCAGGCAAACAGCATTTCCTACCTAGTTTTGAATTCCTTTTTGCACCCTCCATCCATTCTTGCAGGGCTATATGCACAGTGGGAGTGGAAATAATTGAAATCAGGAACTATTGACACCTGTACATTTCCAAGCAGGCATACACAGACCTTTGCAGACAAGACTTTACTCCACATGTTGGCCTTAAGTGACAGAATGCATTGCTTCAAATACCTAATACTAGGGAAAGTTGTTGTTGTTTTGGGATCTTTCTTCAGCTCAGCTAATGTTCTGGATATTCATCTGGATGAAATGTAAGACTGTTAAAAGTTATATAACCTACCAAAACCAGCAAAGCTACCCAATTTCTTTAGTTACAGAAAACAAGATTTATTACCAAGAAAGTTAGATGACACAAGCAATTTATCCTGCAGAGAATCAGAATGAAGTCAACCCCAAACTCACTCATTAGGGGCAGTAAGAACAGCAAAATCAATACATACTCATTCTGTCTTGAAAAAAAGAATTGTGTTCTGCAGAAACAATAACAAAAGGACTCCACTACCAAGATTTTGTAACTACTATGATAGAGCTACCTAATGATAAAGTTTTCAGAATATTCAGGTTCTAGCTGCAGCCTTACAGTGGTGCAAAACTGAAAGCCAATACCAAAATAGCCACCAAAGCACAGGTTTTATTCACAATCTGAACTTTAGTTGAACAAAATTTGAATAAATGTGCTTGAAATCTTGACTTTTGTATTATAGCACACTCTAGAGCAGAGGATTTCCTGGGGAATCTATATATAATTTCCCAGAACACCAGAGAACTTGATTTACAAGAATTCAGGAGCTAGAAACAGAAAGCCATGAACTGGATTGCAATGCTTTTCCTCTGTGTTTCCCCGTACAACTTCCTTCACATAGACTTTTAACATAACTGCAACCTGCAGCCAGACAGGATGCCTTTCTGCTTTACAAATTACACAAAAAAAATGAAGACAGAACTATGCAAAGAAACTTCATAGCTGTCACTAACTGTTCTGTCTGGAAACTTCAATTGTGTAATTATGCAATGGCCTATGACATCATTAGGTTGTCAGCACTGATGAGCTTAGACAGTATTTTCCAAGCGAGGCTTTCACATTGTCTAGCATATGACTGTTTTCTCTGAGACCTCAGAGGCCCTCAAAGTTCAAAAATCAAGAAGTGCTTATAAATCTCCAGACTGGAAAAATCCAAGACATTTGCAGGCTTTCTCCCAGTCTCCATGGCTTGTACCAAGCCCTTCATGCTATGATCTATTTATTTATGCCCTGAGAAGGGGCAGTTTCTTATTACCAGACCACCAAGTAGCTATATATATACACCACTTAAATCTAAAACTTTATTTTCTGATTATAAATATTTTATTTCCATATAAAGTAATCAGCAGCACTTGCATGTTTGCAACAACATATTTGTAACTATATATCTGAATTGTATATTAATGGCACATCAAAGAAATTCTTCACAAGAAAACATATCCACCACACATATCAGTTCTGTAAGGCATCTGTCTACAGTAGCACAGATGTTCCAATTTTAGCATTCAGATTTCCTGATTACTTCTGGTGCTGAAAAACCCTCCAAAATATTCAGCTACAATAAAGATTTAAATCCACCTGTTGGAAGGCCAAATAAATCTCAAATATCTGTACCATCCGTAGTGTCTTCCCCTATTCTAACAAGCCCTGATACATAACTTTTCTTTAAGACTTCTTTAGAAATAGCTAGATTTTAAAAAGAGCAATCCATTTAATTCTCATTCTCCATCAAAATGAGACTACTAAAACCTCTGGAATAACGAACCATATTCAGCACATGCTTACTCACATTCAACTGAGATAATGAACATCCCAAGTAAGTACAGTGGCAAGGATTTGCAGGTCTCTGTGATGACTGCTGTCAAATATGCTTTAATTCTGTCAAATAAGACATCACTTCAGTGCAAAATTCAGTACCTGGACTTGAAAGCACATGCTAAAGGAAAGTGTTTGCTCTTCTGCCCACCTTCTGGTCATTGGCTTCTCAGCCAGCTCCTTTAAAACAGCACGTGAGAAAAGCTAAGTACCATGCAGGACTATGCATGGAAACATGCACAGAAATTACTTCCATATAATTACTGCTTAACATTCCTTTTACACTTTTGTCTATCCTGAGACCTAAGCAACAGAGGTGTCATTCTCCCCCCAACGCTGGACTTCCAGCAACTCCAGATGCTGGAAGGACCCCTAACTTAACTCATCATCAACATCCAGAATTGCTTTCCATTCAGAATCATTTTCAAGCTACGTTATAAAAAGATCATGAATTCAGCAAGAACCATTTCTTGGTTGTGAAAAAACTAGTTTGATTTATGGAGACAATAATTCTTTAAAATTCCAACCACTAAAGGATTCATTCAAGACTTATATCTAAACTGGATATAATACCATCATCCTACAATCTGTTACATTTGTAATTGTTTAGAACTTACAAACCAAGGTGTACCGATTACAGTTTCATGAATCATACTCAGTGTTGTTCAAAGTTGAATAAATTCCAGAAAGTAAGCAGAGTAATTCCAAAGACATTGCTCGTATTCCCAGGTTCCACTTGGGAGAAGCAGAAACAATGGAAATTTGACATGTCAGAACTGAGAGCTCTTTCAGACATTTAAGCACTACACAAGAAGAAATCCCAAAGAACATTGCTCTGCAAGCTTATGCTCCATAGGATATTGTTCCAGCAGATTAATCTGTCTGTTTCTCTTTGCTCATTTTGGTTATCCTCTCTATGCTGAGAGCTATAGGTAGTTTATTGTTTTAACTGAATAATCATTGCCAGAATTAGACATTAGCCTTGAAGTCCCATGAGATGTCAAACATGTCTAAGTTGAACAATCCTCTCAGGCAGACCTCTCATTGCCTGAAGATCCTGCCCACTAGCACTGTAGTGTTCAAACACAGAATAACCAAAAACCTGCTTACTAACATTGTCAGCACTGCCTCTAATCTTCCTTATAAAGCCAGTTAAGCAGTTACCTGACATCTGCCAGAGCATTTCAGATGCTCTTGATCACATTAAGAGGTATATTCCAAACGCAGAAGTAAAAGAGATTGGCACTTGATGCATCAGCCACAAACAATTTTCAAATACTTTTCTTCTTGTATGAACACATTGAGGTTATATTTAGAGTGAAGATTAGAAATAAGAATAAATTTAAGACAGAGTTAAAATATATTCAGCAACAAAACTGATAACTCAGAATTTTGAACTTCTGATTTTCACTATACAGTGTGCATATTTCAACTTATGTCCATAATTATATTTTACAGATGGACATGAGATGAAAACTGGTGTTTTGACTCCTGGTAGCAACAATGGGAAATGCAGAAAAATGAACCACAGAAAACAATTCCTCAGTATTCATGAAAACAAGTAATCAGAAGTATATTTTTGTTTTGAGTACTTATTTGTATTTTTTTTTCTTCTGAAATAAAATCAGTGAAATAAAACAAGAATTTTTGTCAAATTAGAGATTATTGCAGAGTATCAGTAATGCATGTCAGTCTAAGACAGTGGATCAGGCAATCAATAAATACATTATACAAATATATGCACACAAGCTAATTGACCTATTGTCATTGAAGTCTTGATATTAAACTCATACAGTGAATTAGCCCTTTGTATCAGAAGAAAAATTCAGAACAAAAATTACAGTCTCCTGTAAATCAGAAATCATCAGAAAACAATTACAGAAGCAGCAAAATAAAATGATAGTGCATTCAAAACACTCTGAGGTCAAGACAGACAAATCTGTTCTAGTATCTTACAGCTCCCTAATGCATCTCCAAAAGCAAAGCTTTGAGTACCTCAAAAGTTCTCAGAATTGCAACAAAAATATGATAGCTTTCAGTGAGATATTTACAATAAAGAAGGTGCAAAAACATTACTTCAGTCATCATTCAAGGAAGTCTCAAAATCAGGTCAAACAATAACACAAATTTGGAACTGACTGTGCAAAGCCAACAGACTGTAACACTGATCACTAGCGCTATTAAGAAGCCTTGATTCAGGGTTTGTTTATACAGAGACACCTGCCAAGTCCTTGACTGTTTATTTTAATGATAGACATTGCCTAAAAAATTCCCCACAGAAAATGTATCCACAACACAACATATGAATCAGGTTCCTGATTTACTGCAGTGCAGAGCTGGCAGTATCCCAATGATATTTTGGCAACTGCCCAACCATCAGAAGAATACACCTTCAGGAATATTTTCAGGACAAAACAGAGGAGGCCAGCCCTGCTGCAGCACTTGTTTGCATTGTTAACTATACTGCTGCAGAACTTCCACAGAAACCTATGGATGTAGAAGAAGCACAAATTAATATATATACTGCCTGCAGAGATCTACCTGAAAATTCTGATACTGACACAGAGATCATAGAATCATTTAGGTTGAGATCTTTAGAATCATCAAGTCCAACCATTAACCCACCACTGCCATGTTCACCACCAAAATCATGTCCCCAAGCACCACATCCATGGCTTCTAAACCACCCCTGGCATGGTAACTCAGCCACTTCCCTGGGTAGACTGTGCCAGTGTTCGACAACCATTTCTGTAACGAAATCTTTTCTGCCTTCTAATCTAAACCTCCCCAGCACAACTTGAGGCCAGTTCCTCTGGTCTTATCACTTTTTACTTGGGAGATTCTCTAGCAATTTCTTTCTGCGGTCTTTTAGGATTTAAGTTTTGTATCTGTAAGATAAAAACATATATACCTAGAGACCATGTACATTGCATCCATAAAAGCACTCCATCTTAACACAAATTCAGTAAGGTGGAGCAGCAGCGCTGCTCTGTTTAAAAATCATGAGACTCTGAGATTAGTTCAGTTGGCTAGAGCAAAGCGCTAACGATGCCAAGGTTGGGGGTTTGATCCCTGTATGGGCCATTCGCTCAAGAGATGAACATGATGATCCTTGTCAGTCCCTTCCAACTCAGAAACTTCTCTGAGCATGTGTGTATGTGTGTGTGTGTGTGTTAATAGCTAAAGAAGATAGTTCTAGCTCATTTTTGTCACACTTCATGTCAGGCTATGCAGAAATGTACAGCAACTTTGGCATAAATTTTTGTTGGTTTACATGCACAGCTTCTGCCCTCCTGAGGGTATTCAGGGCAATATGTTACCATGAAAGAACTGTGAATTCAATAAATGTTGCTTTTATTGTAGGACTTAAAAGCATGACTCTTGGATTCCCACTCGTAAAAAGACTACTCATAGATCTATTTCTCACCTGTCCTTGCACAGAACTACTGCCCTGCAGCATTTTTGATGCATTTAGAGCATTCTGCTCTACCTCATGAAAGACACATTTTCATCTAAGAAAACAATTGATGTTTGAGTAGCTACCAAGAAGTTGTGCTCCTCTATTCCCTTTCCAGATTTCCTTTGTTTCAGGATTTGATGGCTGAGCCAAGCCAGTCCTGGAGAAGGCTGCATGACTAGCCCAACACCAGTGTGTTTAGGTCTTGTGCTAACAGACCCAAAAATTTAGTTCTAATAATGGAAATTTCAAAAATTATCAGCTGAAATTATATATCTTTATCTTTTTTACAGTCTTCTCCACTTCTCATCCCTTTTTGCTCCCCATTCCACCACCATACAAGCACAGTCTTAATACAAGTAGATGCTTTGCATTCCAGGCTGCACGACAAATTGGGAATGAGGAAAAAATCCAGACCCAACGTAATTGCACAGCTTTTTGTCTCACACCTGCCTACCACAGTCAGTAACTTAGAAACTAATCAGCTTGCTATTTCTCATTTCAGCTGTGAACATTCTCTGTAGTAATAACTGTTTTACAGGCAACTTTTCTCTCCAATCTCCAGTTTATATATACAACTTCTACTTTTCTTTCTCCACGCTGAATTTTATTAAAGGTTGCAAACTGAATTACGTAAAAGCACACAAACATTTTGACATTAGACAAGAGCTTTTTCCAGCCAGAGACATTAACACTAAAATCCAGTTCAAGATGTCCAAGAGATAATTACTCTTTTATAAAACACTTGTCCTTTTTTAAGAATCACCACCATCACAACCAGTAGTCTACTACTGAAGTCCTACAGACTGCAAAATCTGTTATTGTTAAGAACTTTCATTGAAAATGAAATCTTCTCAGAAGAGTGAGGTAGGAGTATACATCCTATCACGATTTCATTTGAAGGACCTCTAAAAAAACCCCCCACAGTTCATAATAACCTGGACTAGGGTTTCCTTCATATTTTTGAAAAACAATATAAGCAGTAACTAAGTTGGTTCCAAATTAAATTGCTCAAACTACAGGGAGTGTAATCACAAAACGATGTTGTGTTATAGCCTGGCAATTCAGAAACATCAGGTTTTATTGTTGAATGGCTTTGGACTGCAGGTCAGCAAACCTTAACATATTTTCTGCTAATCCAATATTCTTAGCGAAGAAAATAAGGGAAGCTTAAAAACATACAAGATTTCCTTACAGAAAGAGTAAACCAAACACCACTGGTGCATACACACATAAATATCAAACAGCATGGCTGAAAAACACATACAGCCCTCATATGACTAATGAGGAGGAAAAAGAGGTGCTTGTTTTATTAGACACATACTCATTTGCTTCCAAAGCACTTATTGCCAAAGATTCCTCTGCCATCGTAGCACAAAACTCAATTTTGATCTGAAAAATTTTGTTCAACTGTCCAGAGGTATAAACACCCTCTACAAATCTGCTAGGACTTTGTCTTCCAAAAGAAATGCTAATTGGAAGCTCACTGTTGGAGATATCAAGAATTACTACCATGCAGATATGAAAACAGAACTTTTTTTTTCTTTGGACTACTTATAAAATATATATTAAATGACCAAAATAAGTATTTTTTAAAATGAGATCTCTAAGTAGATTTGAATAAAGGTAGCGAGTTAAAAAACAAAACAAAACAAATATGCATGTCAAGTAAGCCTCAATTCTGAAGTTTTGCTTTGCAGGTTTTAAGCCCTTTTATCATTAAGTTCCCATCAAATCAAAGGAGTAGAATGACTGGCAAATGAAGAATAACTCAAGCTGAACTGCCACTTCTAATAACCCAGTTTCCATTTAAACAGTGAGATGGCCGTAGGGTTTGAGAATTTGTCACTACCACGTACACCCGCTGATAGTAAAGTAAATGTAGATGAGATAAGCCCATTTTAAGAACCGTGCTCTATTTTATCCCTTTGGTCATAAAAAAGAAATCTATAGAGCTGCCATGAAAATCAACAACTTTTGTTTGTTTTTTAATGTAGAATAAAATAATTGCTGTGCTTGCAAGGAATGCACATAATTATTTTCAGCATTGCATACATGCAACAGAAACTTACTTTTTTATACCACTGACAAAGCAGATAGACACACCATTTTCACAATGAAAACATTTTGATCAAATAAACATGCAACTGCATTAGTCTGCACATTAGCATTTAGGGATAAAGATTTAGCTTTTCTGCACTGAGACATTAAATTTTGCCTCAGGGAGGTCAAACACACAGGTCAATTAACAGCTCCAACAGTTGCAGCTATTTTAACAGATATAGCACCCAATTTCAGATTCCAATGCAAATATACCATCACAGGGCAGGGAGAAGAAGTTGTAGCTTAAAAAACAATCTAAAATGTTAAAATCTGATGCTCTTTTAATACCTTAGCCTTCATGATGAAAATAAGAGCATCAAGTGATAACTCTGGTAAGTTCATTAAAAACTAACCAGGTTGCATGTTCCAAGCTGGTTTCCTACAGCTTATAACTGAGTGGATCAATCCTAGCCTGGCTATCACTTTGCTTCTCTTCTGTAGTACTCAAAGAATTTTTCCAAACATGTACATAGCAAAACTCAAATTCCTTTTTTTAGAACAGTACATTTTCAACACATAGGCTGAACTTGTGAAACAAAAAAACCTGAACCTTCCAAGTTCATTATCCTAAAAATAGAACACAGAAATTAGACTGCAGGTTTCATGGGATTTTCTTACTAAGTAGATCTCAAATTATTCATTAAAGAATGTAAAGCTACAGCTCAGAGCAACATATATTTTTAGTTTCAAAATACGGACTTTTTTATTTTTTTAAATAAAAAATATTAATTGTTAACTTTCAGGTTTAGCCCATTAAACATTAAATCAGAGATGTGAAATGCTACAGCAAGCACATCGTGCATTAGCATCTATATCCAGAAACTGCCAAACTGTCCATTAAATCTTTTGAATAAATCATGGGGAAAAAAATGTCAAGAAGCAACTAAATAGGAATGACAGGCAAACAACCAAAGTGAAGATGAAGTCACATGAAAGGAGTGACAAAAGAAATCAGTGCAAAAGAACTGCAAAATGCACTTCCAGTTACCCCAGATTTCACAATCTCCTGTTTGTGAATTGTATTTTCTCAGGCACATATTTCCTGTAATTTTTGCCTGCACTGAGTATATGGTTAGCTAGCAGTATGGATTCATTCAGCATATAATTCAAATTTAAGTTAGTGCTTAGAATGACCAAAATACTGGGTCTAAACAAAAACTCTGTTATGTAAGAGACACAAACCAACTGCCTACAAAAGGACAAATCACCAGCACAAAGGTCCCTAGCAAATCAGTGTGTAAAATGAATAAAGATTATATTGGTCTAATTAAAATTATCTATCCACCTATAGATTTTGTCTTCCACCTATAGATTCTGACCTTGCGTATTTCCCATACATAGCATTACTGGGTTTCATTAGACCTTAATTTAACTTTGCTGAATGGTCAAGGCCCAGCATTTGAGTTACTCAATCACATCTTCCTCCTGATGCTCCATATAGGAAAAAATTACACATGTACAAAAGAAGGCATAGAAGTGTATTCTTTGTATGCTTAAATGTTCAAATCATGCCAGACAACTTATAAAAATATACATTTAGAGTCTGGGTTAGGGATAGCAAGTAAGAATCTGATAAACATTTTGTTTCAATAAATTGCTTCCATAAATGAAGCAATTACAATTCTCAGATCTCTACTGTAAATCTGAGTTGACATTAGAGCACATCCCTGCTAATTATAAACCATGTTAGATTTGTCAATTTGGCACCACTGGCACGAAAAGCTGATCATTACTACTTCCACAAAACTTAAGTAAGACTAAATGACAATTAATGAGAAGACATCCCACACCCATATATTAATTTTATATAAATTTAATACAACATGCACCACCAAGCAAGAGCCACTGTTAGCTCTCTCCCTGGGACCAGCAAATTTCTCTGGTGTTTGATGATGAAAATGAAGCGGATCATTTATATTTACAGACTGTGCATGCTAGGCAAGGAATTTTGGCATTAAACAGTCCTCAATTCACTTTAATATGAACTAATTCTTTGAACATCATACAAGAGGAAGCAGAAATACTTACTAGTACAGCACTTCATTTGCTTCATGCCTTTCGTATCTAACAGTTTCGCACATCAGTCTGAAAGAGAGTAAGTCAATTTTAGTTATGATTCCTATCAGTGTCACAAAGACTTCACGTTCTGAAGTTACTCAGCATTTCCACAGGTAACTCCAGCACTTACAGAAACCAACCACTAATGTAAATCCAAGCTGATTCCTAATTCAAGAGAACAAATTATAAAATCTAAACATTTAAGTTATTAGTTCATCCAAGATCAGATTTGTTTTAGGACACTAGATGTAGCTGTTCCCATAAAAAGTTCTATAAAAATAAGTAAGTAAAAATTATACTGATCTCGTTTTCCATAGTGACATGATAAAAGCAAGTAGCTTTATAAAAACAATTCTGAATTTTACAAACGTTTGGAAATATACTATGTGCAACACTCATCAGAGATACAATATAATAACTGCTCTTTTTCAAGTCAGGCCCAATAGAAAAAACAAGAAATTACATTGCATTCTTCTCATTTTGCTAAAATTCAGTAACTTGAAAATTACCCTGAGATTTTAATGCTGAAATCCCAGAGGGCTCAAAGTAGAGAGAATTTCCTGCAGGAAAATCCTCTGTCTGGAGGGGAGGATTAAAGTGCTTTCATATTCACTGTCTGCCTAACAAATGTGGCATAATAGAGAGCAACTACAATAGAACTTAGCACATACTAGGAAATGCAATGTTAACTTGATGTAGAAAAATCACAATGCCATTTCTGTCTATGGCCTCAAGGAAACAGCCCTGTGAATTACTGGGGGGGTGGGGACAAAACAAATCCCACTGCCTCCCTTGGCCTTTCTATAGCTCTGAAGCAGACTGCAAACCCCAAGGCTGTTTGACAGGCAGACTGAGATTTACCTAAGAGGCTCATAAGAACATTCAAATAAGGAACTATATTTAAATTCTGGAAATAAATTCTCTTTCCTCACATAATCCATCATCAGAATCTCAGTGTATCAATGACCAGCTCCCAGCAATCATAAACAGACAAAAGCACTCAGGAATTGCTGCTCTGGCAAAAAGTCTCCAAAAAGTTGATATGAGGCCTGTAAGAGCTGGTCTGGGTTTGACATCACAATCAATTGCCATTTACTAGATCATTCATTTCAATAGTCAACAGACTGCTACAAAAGTCACCTTAGCACTCATCTCTCACAGGATTTTACTTATTACTTCACCCCACTAAGAAATAAAGCCTTTTCTGTTCAGAAGTGGCAGGCTGGTAGTGGTATCATGACTATCCAAAAATTATTAATAGAAAATTGACATCTTAATTCTGTTTGCAGATAGATAGATATAAAAATTAACCACAGCCTTTCTCACACCCTGGTATTTCAAATCTACACTTTGGACCATCTTCAAGAACTTTCACACCAAAAAATGTCCCTATTGTATGAAATTAAGCATTATGTATTGCATATCAATTTCAGCTAATGAAAAATCTTTTTCCATCTTGGCACAGCAAAAAAACTTTGAACCACAGAATCATATTTTTTCAGACACTTCTCTCCATCAGAGAGAATGATGAGTCTTGTCAAAATCTTTTACAGACACTGAAATGCTACTGTCTGCTTCTACCTCCTGAGTTTTCATCTTCCCTCTCTGATCTTGTTTTGAGAGGGAAGAGGAGCACAGACACGAAGTCATTGGTGAGAAGATACCAGAAGAGAAGTCATTGCTAGCAGTCAGATTTAACAATTTAAATACTGCTCAAGGATAATCTGTGCCCTACTGCTCTGGAACGATGTTGGGCAATGTGCCACCTAAGAGCAAGAGTCACAGGAAACAGAATCACTTTAACAAGCAAGTTTTGTTCCCCTCTGAATTGGGATAGAAGGAAGCACATTCTTGATAAAGTCACGCAAGTTCAGCACTGGCACTTGAGTTTTACAGCATTTTGGTCCCATTATTAGGACAGCAATAGGGAAGAAAATGCTTCTTACAGAAGGTAGCCAAGCATTTCAATTTTTGTGTTACAGTGGAACAGTTAGAAATTACAGTGACCAAGTAGTACAAACTAGATTGCTTCCTCAAATATTTGAAAAATTGAATTAGTTCTGATCAATACTGGTGTCCAGTTTTTGCTCAATCACTCAAACGTGATCTTTATCCGTTTCCTCAACAAATGTAATAAATTACAGATGAGATCACCAGCAAGCCATATGCTAAGTTATTCACTACTAGAGGCTATATTTAAAACATTCAGTTTTAATGACTCTCAGAGGTTTTTGTGGCATTCCACTGCCACAAGAAGAGTTGTATCCTAAAGGATACTATAAAGACTTTCAATCCAACATCTGCCGGGAGCCCAGCCTTTTCCATGTATGGTACTGTAAACAGAAGCTCTCTTTGAGGAATTCGCTATGCTGGGAGAGCAAGTTCCACACATTCCTCAGCGAGAACCTCATGCTGCACAGGAAGCCAAGAAGCACACATTAACATACCACAATCATATGTGCACACTTTGATCTCTGTAAACAAGTTAACATCAGTTCAACTCCAGCTATGCAGAACTTCACATGCTTAAAGCATTGCATGTAACAACATAACACAAAATACTTCAACTGAATGTAACCATGACCTCCTTTCAAAGCAAAAGTAATTACAGAGACTTCTTTGAAATTAACATTCACATTGCAAAATGTGTCTTGAGCACTTTGGAAGAAAGAAAACCCCGCCTTTTATTTTCTCCAAATTACAGAATATTAGCTTAGGAATGTGGACTCCCACAGAATGACGAAGCAAGAAGCCAGAAATTAGAACCTAAACCAGCATTAATCAAGCCAAAGTTGCTTCAGCATCTTCAGATGTGGCAAATGTTGGCAGAGCTCAGGATATAAAACAGCAGTAGTTCACCCTCTCTACCCACAGGGCATAGAGGAGATGTGCTGGCTGCCTTCTGCAGCTGCTAGCCTCACACTAATGCCCAAATACCCTTAGAAACCTCTGCTGTAAGATGCCTGTGGGAGGACAACTGAAACAATTAGTTAAAAATCAAACAAACACAAGTCTTTACAAAAAAAATAGGAAGCTCTCGGGAAAGTTTTGACCTTAATTCATTTGCTTCATGAAGCATCTTAATAAAAAGTGTGGATGACATGCGAATAATACTTAGTAAAGATATTTGATAAATGTGTTGTACATAGTGCATCTAAAATTTCTACACAAAAGCAAGCACAAACTGAAACAGAAGCTGAAAAACAGACTCTGCTCTCATAATTATTATATTACATAAATGATTTCATCAATATATGGGCTTGTACTCTGTATGTAAAGCATTTCTTTCTAGTCCAAAAGGTTGAAAAGAAAACACATGCATCCATCATAGACAGAAATAGGAAGGAACAAATAGAGATACACTATGCAGACATACAAGGAGGAAGCATTAGAAAAATAAAGAAGGGAAAAAAAGAATGCAGTGATATGCAGTTTGAGGTAGAGCACACAAGCGTAGTACATGGTTACCTTGTACAAGGTAACAGGAACAAGGTACAAGGAACCTTTTACTGTTCCTTTGCCTTTGCCTTATTAGTGCATTAACATATATGGGTTTTAATAACAAAGTATCATACCTTAGCTGATGCTCCCTCAGATTAGATAATGCTTCCATTCCATGTAAATATGAATACACAATCTCCAAGTCCTACAAAAACAAGGAAAACATTTTTAGTATTCTCAGTTTGGTACAAGCTGTTAAAATACTGGTTCTAAAAGCATCCAAAGCTCTATTAACAGGTGTAGTAGGCACATTTCCAGAAGATTAAAGGCAAACTGCAGGAACACCTTTGATTACGACCTGGAACCTCACAGGAGGAAGAACGATAGCATGTCCATGTCAAATACAGAAACCTTTCAGCTTTTGCTGTCATTATTCTATGTCTAGGAAACAAGCCTAGTCCAGAATTACAGTGAACTATTTTACAACTACCACAGTCCCACTTTCCAAAGCCAACATCCCCAAAACTTTCATTTACTTTGTAAAGCAAGGTCATGAGAAATCAGTCTTTTCTGCATGCAGGGGAAAAGAAAAAAAAAAGTACAACACAGTCTAACAAAATACCCCATTGTACAGAGATATTTCTAAAATTGTATCCTCTTCAAATGGAAGATAATCCACAATATTAAATGAGAAGAAAAGCTGGCATGAACAGAAAATTATTGGCAAGAGATAATAAGAAAAACCAAACATGATCCTAGTTACAATATGGTGAAGTTTTACATTCAACCATTGTGGACTGTCAATATCCAGCTGACAAAACATTAATAAAGATATGAAAACATCCAAGACTAAAACATCCTAAAATGCAACTGTGGAAACACTAATGCCAGGCTAGAGGCTTTTCTCATATTATACTTAAAATAACTACTGAATTTCAAAGAAAGCTTCAGTGAAGCCAACAATCTCTATTTAAAATAGGGTGATTTGACTTTGGCTCATGGATTTCATGCTGTTTCATCATCCTTCTTCCTATTTTAAAACTTGCTAGTTGAGAGACAAAGTATGATCCGTAATTCATTAAAAATCAGAGCAATAGTCCACAACCACTAGCTGAGGCTGGCAAAGCTGAGAATAAACGAACACCAACACAACTCTCGTAACTTACTGTGAGATGTTTTTCAAGTAATGGAATATCAAAGCTAGAAATTTATGAAAGATTTGATCACTGTGAAATATTTGTGAATTTAAGATTACCTAGAAAGTACAGAAATACTTGTTTTCGGACACAACGAAAGAATGTTCTTTGGGGAAAGACAAAGAATTGACTTCGCAGAGAGAACTTGATTTTAAGAAAGAAAAAGAAAATCTTGTTAGGTACATGAAGTGCAGAAACATGCCGTACTTGTTAAAACCATGGTACAGATAAGAAAAGATACCAGGAGTTACACACAGTGGCTAAGGCTAAATAGACGTCTCTCATTCTGTAACAAAAAAAGAACGTCTTTTTCTCACAGTGGAAAAGGCAAATGTTCAGATTGAAAAAGCAGAAGAAATACACAAGCCAAAGTGCTGCAATTTCACTTCCATTTTGGTCCTTCTGTTCCCTTGCCCTCTAGAGGCTTTGGTCCTGTGAAGAAGAGAGGGCGCATCAAAGACAAAAGTAATTATGCATGTATTGGGATGGAGGGACTCTTCACATACAAGGTTCTGAAGAGAAAATACAGTAGCAGCTCGCCTTTTTACGGTTTTTTCATACAAATAAAAGTGTGTGAAAAGACGTGCCTGCCGTAGTCAGTGACCTGCTCACTCGCCAGACAGGCTGGAGGTGAGCAGAGGCTCCCGGGAGCCCTGTGCTGGCGGCAGGGCAAGATGCACCAGACAGTCCCCGTGGCACCGCTGCTGCTCATCCAGACGTGCCCGACTCCACGGCACAAGCCAACAGCTGCCATGGGAAGCTGGGAGGGGACCACTGAGGATCGGATGCTCGTAGCAGCATCTTACATGGAAAAGAGCCTGGCCAGAAAAGTGCTGCCCTAACTCATTTCCAGCAAGTCTCTAACAACAAGCAGAGAAAAAAGGAGAGTAACCTCCTGCCACCACCTCGCACGGAGGTTTCTCTGGAGTGGCAGAGACTATCTGCTGTAAAGCATTCACAGAAGAATAGAGAACCATTAAGGATGCTGGCTTACAGACCCAGGAGTGGGCCCATGTGCATGCGGTTTCCCAAAATGATGGTGACACAAACCTACAGGTGTACAAAGGTGTGATGAACACAGGTTGTGTTCTGAGAGAAATGCAGCTGAAGTGACTCAGTGCAGGGGGAATGCATTAAATCAGGGAAGGGAGTCATAAAACGGTTTGGGTTAAAAGGGATGTTAAAGATCATAATTCTGGGCAGGGTCATAAGGTAGGGTCTCCTTTCACTAGAAAAAGTGGTTCAAACCCTCATCCAGCCCAGCTTTAAGTCATTCTGACCAATTTCACAAGCAACAAGGTATGTTCAGTGCACCCTTTTTTTTTAAGTAAGTAATTCCCTGTCAAAATACAAGCATACTTGTCAAATAGTTGCAAATACAACATCCCATAGGTCCCCAGATGAGGAACTGCAGATGGTGGAGGTCTTTTCCGAAAAAAAAAAAAAAAAAGGGTAAGAAGAGATAAAAAAAAAATCTAAAGAACTCTAATCAAAGGGAGAGGTGAGGAAAAAAACCACACAATTAATGAAGCCTTTACTTGACTTCCATCATAATTGCTGGCTAAAGATACCTCATCACTGAGAGAACTAAGGTGAGGGGCTTTTTTTCGATTGGGGAAAAAAAAAGGGGGGGGTGAGGGGCAGCAAGAAAACATTCTGACATCTCTGCCATGCACTGGATGTTTCTGACAAGTGCCAAAGTGAGCTGCTGCCCATTCCTTAAGCGGTATCTTTCCAGAGGCGTCTGGCAGGGAACAGCTCCCTCTAGCACCAAAAGTTTGGCATTGAAATTGAAGTAACAACAAAACAGCAACACCCCTTTCAATCAACTTCTCCGTAATACTGCAAAGCACAAAAAACTACAGTAGAGTCAAAAGAGCAAATATATATATTCATATGTGGTCACTAGGCTCTGCACACTTCCAGTCATTAATGCAGCATTACAGAGGAGGAAGGCAATTTTAAATAAATAAAATCAGAATGGCAAGTTGTTAAATCACATCAGTTTTCCATTTATCTCAGGAAAAATTACACTGCGTTTACTTGACAAAAATACTCCTTAACGAACACAAATAGCTGTTTCAACTTCTTAATTCAAAGTGAATTGACAGAATGCAAGAGTCCTTTGGAAACATCTGAGCCAAGTATTGCAATATCCTAAGCAGATTCCAAGTGCTTGAAATGAAACCATTTCACAAAAACACACACACACACGCATACACATAAACTAAGGCATGTAGGCTATGAAAGCTTTTGATTTTGAAGACACTTGACAAAAGCTAAACTTGTAAATTTCTCAGGAAAAGAACTCTGTCTTTAAAGGACACGACATGCACTGTGTCATTTATGGGGACTAGTTAAGCAAAACCCTTAAAGCAGCAGCTAAATTTAAGCCCACGGTGACTTCCACAAACATTTCTGCCAGGTCGCAGTGTCCCTGAAAGCTGCTTCTAGCTAATGTACAGGGTATGTAGAAGTAGGTAAATGACAACAGCGCAGATGCTTCCCTGGATGCTGTTTTTACAAGGCATGTACCCAGATAACCACCGGAGGGCAGACTGAGCCACCGAAACCTCAGAGAACGTCATTCTCTCCAGTTTCTCCCTTCATTGTTTCGGATATAACTTTTTTAAGAGTTTGAACACGCTAAGAGGAGCAACGCGAATCATCACCACTACAACTGGTTAAATATTCTGCTACAGGAAGGACTGCTTATCCAAAAGTGCAGAGGAACTACCAGCTTTCTGCTTTCTAGTTTTATCCAGACAGCAGAATTTTTAAAAAGAAAAAAAAAAAGGCAAAAGCCATGCAAAGGCTCAGTTGATCTTGCTACACAAAGGTTGTGGCAACAGCTTGAAAAAACATCTCAATGGAAACTCCAAACCCAAAAATTAAATGCAAAGCCCATATTAGAGCAGCTTTTAAAGCATGTTTTTGTTTAAATGAACGCGAGAAGACTGAAATCTAATCTACACTTAAATCTGTACTGCAGCCAAAGTCATATACTTGGGGTTGCTGTGTGGGAAGCAACAAGAAATTTGTTTAATTCAGTGTTATTTCTTAATTTACTTGTTTCCGTGGTGTCAGATGGATCACTCTAAAGTTCTGACTGTACTTTGAAACAAAACAGAAATACTCAAGTTTTAACACAGCTCAACTTCAATTAGATCTGCAGAAACATACTGGTCTGCAACCTTACCTCTGCTCTCCATTCTAATAAAAATCTGTCTATGTTTATGCCCAGACTTTCTAACCATTTGATTTGTGCTTCAAACGTATTTGCCAGTTACACAAACCAGAAAAACTCAAAGCAGAATGCAGACCCCAAATTCATACTAGCTTAATGAATACATTCTTACTTTATTAAGATAACAGAGATGTGAAAATTTGCTATTTTGGACTGAAAAACTTTAACCTCTCAAAAAATTGCAAGCTTACACTGGTGGTTTCAGTCCTGGTTTGCATTAAGGTGTGAAACTACAGGCCAAACTCAACTATTCATCCTTGCCACAGTTAAGCAAAATCCTGAGAAATTCAATGCTCTCCAAGTAAGAAATTCACTCATTTCTGTGATGTGGCAAACAAGCAGAGAGCAGCTTTCATCTTACAATAGTTCGGTTTCTTTCAAATCAAAAGGCAAAAATAAAAAACAAGCTAACTCCTCGATTCATGGTCTTGAAGGATAGAAAAAAAAAAGCAACTTTTCAAAGCACCTAATATTCACCTGATGCTCAAAAAGATCTGCGTGCTGAGAGTACAACGTGTTTTGAAAGGCTGATCTCTTAAAAATAACCTATCTTTAGTTCACACTCAGCCAACTAGCAGGAGAACCAGGCTCCAAGGGGAGGGGTGTACTGGCTCCCCATCACATGTGGCCATTCCAGACCACACCCCAAGCCCAAGTTCACTCCTGTGAAGACAGGAGGTCCCACCTGGTCCCTGCATGCAGGTTCCTGCCACCTCCCTGGCCCCAGGGTGAGCACCTGCTCACAGGGACCCAACTTTGAGCGCTCTCTTGGCAGCATGAGACCCATGAGCTCCAGTGTCGAGGTCACGGAGACAACCCTCCTGCAGCCCGGAGGAGGTGGGACCTCAAAGTCTTTCATGGGCTTCAACAGACCATGAAACTGCTGGCAGGAAGAGAGGCATTTCTATATGGCTGACTGAACAGTTATTTTAGCTCGGACTGGGACCTCCCCAAATTGTGATGTACTAACAAGAGCAGCAATGCCGTTTTTTATTCTTATTGAGCAACAAAGCCACAATCCAAACCCAGGTTGTTGAAGTCCTGACTGTCTTTTGTTGCAGCTGTAGGATCCTGTCCTTTTCCCTTTTCTTCACACACCCAGCGCCTGAAATCATATGACTCTCTACCACTAGGGTAGCTATACCAAGCACTTATATTCCTTTTTTTATTCTCTACTATTGATTTAGCAGTGGCCTCTCTGGCTGCCTGTACTGGCTCACCAAGGCCAAAGCAGTGCCAGCATCACCAAAAGAAAGAGACTGGACTACAGCAACATCAATCCCATCTGGCTTACACAAAAACTTTCATGTGCACAGAAGAGCTGTGGCCACTCCCATGTAGGTTTGTTCACATCTGGTTCACACTAAAATGCCAGGCTCTCACCCAGAGCAGCTCAGGAGATGACACAAGTCACTGCCTTGAGAGACAGCAGGGTGTGCAGGCAGGCAGGGCAGGTGGTGGAGGAGCACCCCAGCCAAACCTCCCTCTGCAGGCAAGACCTGAGGGCGACAAACACTCAACACCTCAGGGTGAGCTCATATCTTGCAAATACTCACCTGCAAAATACAGGAGCAAACCACAAAACTGACTTCCACTGTGACAGAGAAATCCAGTATTGCTGATACCAAAATCACTGCCATGTACACATGAAGATGGATATTTCATCTTCACCTCCAATGTGCCAGCAGTGGAAAAAATCCTGAACACACTCATGACTGCTGTGCAGGAGCATGCCCAGGTATGTACACACTTATCACTGAGCCATAAAGAGATTAAAAAAAGTATTTGTCTGCAAATTTTTAACATTCTTTTTCTTACACCAGGACCTTCAAAATCAGGTAGGGGCGCTGCCACAAGGGAAGCCTCCCAGCATCCAACCTATTATACTACCGATTTAAGATAAATTTTTCTTTTTAACTTTACTGTAAGCTACAATAACATTTCTCTGCAAGCCATTCTTACTACTGTACATAAAGATCTGTGGCTTAAAATAAACTAAAGCCAAAGTTATGGGAAATAATTTATTGATGCTAAATTGGCAGCTATACAAGAAGAAATTAAATATTTAAGTGAAATTACATATATTTAATGGCCCTCATTGGTTCTTACATGAATGAAATTCCATCGGCCATGTTTTAAGGAAGAACATAAGTTTTGTAAATTTACCTGAAAGTTCTGAAAAATCTTCCCATTTTAACCTGTATGCATTTATCTCAACTAACATGCATTATATTCTGGGAAATTCACGACAAAACATCACTCCACAGCAACCAGGCATGACTAAGCTTGGGAATCAGCCTTCACCAGAAGGGAGCTTACAGGCTATACAGCCAACCCAAGCCTTCACTTCCTCTAGGCAGTGGAAAAGAGATACTGTATTGATCTTGTTAAGAGTTGTTGACACACAAAAATTGTTATTTTAAACTCCACCATGGGGAGGGTGGGGATATTTTTTCTGGGTTACGGGTGGAATTTTTAAACTGGATTAGAAACAGGAGGAACAGGCGATTTTCATCTGGAACTGAAGCACCCATGCATGAAGCTAATCAGGAGTGACTCCAAAACTCCATAAAGAAAAAGGAGAAATCCCATAAGCAGTCCCAGTACAGAACAGAAACATGCTTTTCCAAAGACTTAACTGAATTACTGCTTCAATGTCAGATGCTGGAGAACCACCATAGGATCACAGAAAAATAACTGCAGAGAAATATGATGTTTCAGCTGGGTACTGAAATCAGCTTTCCTGTCTTTCAAAGATACTTACTTTCTTTTGTGAATTATTTTCTTTCTAAAGAGCTTCCCTCAAAAGACAATTTCATTACATGCTCATTTCTGCATTTTAGAATTTTTTTAATAATTGGAAGTGTACAAAAATGAGTTGGAAGGTTCAACGACCCACCCACACTAACAGACTTTTAACACTGTCTCAAGAGTAGTCCAACTGATACAACATATCCTGCTGGTCATAAAGCTTTCAGCAGAATAAAGCAAAAAAAAAAAAATTAAGACATTCATTATTATAATCATCCCATAAGATGGGGGCATGAACATGGAAAGAGTAGACGGGAAATTAAAGCCTGCCATGCCATAGAAGTCCATGAGCAAACTAATGAGCACTGGAAATTACAGGGTAGTGCAGAGCATTTCTTTTCTGCTTTCCGGACTCTCAGAAGTCAGACAATTAAATGCTTAACACAAAAGCCCAAGTTCTGTAGTCAGAAATCCAAAGGTTGATCGCATGTCCAAATGCAAGAAAAACAGTTCCACCACAAAAGATCGTTCCTACTGACAGCATAGTCCATAATTATAAAAGGCACTTCAGTTATTCACCATTAAAAATATGTGTATTGTCTTTTATCATCTTTTCAATATTTATTGCCAGTAGCCGGAGGTTTGTATTGCACTAACAAATAGAACAGCTATTAAACATGGTGGTACTTATTTTTAAACAACTACTTGTAGCAGAGACCAATTTTATGTAAGTTTATTCAAACATACAGTACTAAAATGATAGGCAGCTTTCAATTTAAAAAAATCTTTAAAAAAAAATCAGGAACTGAAAAGGGGAAAATGAAGTGATACACAAATGTCCTGGGGTTAATAGTCTAAAAGTAATTCCTAGCTGGCACCAAGTTGTGATGGCAGAAGCACTTTAAAGGACATCAACCTAGAGATCAACATCACAAACAACAAAGGTGGCCAGGAAAAGAAGACCATGGTGTATCTCCTCAGGTTGCCTTCCAAAAATATGGTCAGTAGTTAGTTGTGCTTAGAGGATTCCCCAAGAGCTGTGAGAGCAAGATTAAGGTATGACAGTTCTATGACAGATACTTTTAGTGGTGGGTTTGGGGGGCTTTTTAAGAGTGTTTAATTAGTCTGTAGGTTTCAATGCATTCAGGTTAATATCCATGATACCAGTTCACTCACAAGGACTATAGTTCACACAATCTAGGAATAACTAAGCCAGTCAAACAATTTGCCATGAAGGAAGCACATCACTACAAACTTGACCTAGATGAAACCACCATACAAACTCCCTTATAGTGGGTAAGGGCAATCTATTTCCCAAAAAAATTTAGTTTCTGTAAAGCCTAGGTCATGGTACTTCAACATCATAGCCACAGCTACACAGTATTCCTTCTTCAAATGCATCACTAAAAGTGTTGCAATCATTACAAAAATCCAAACACACACTTCGTTGCATACTGGTATTCATAGTGGATGAACACATGGTGGACCAGATGTGTTAAATGGGACAGGTATTCCAATTCATGGGCAAAAGTGTCACAGTGACATAGAAGAGGCACCTTTAGTCAACTGATATGTAATTGCTCCTGTGAATACTTTAGGCTTTCCATTGTGAAAAAACTGTAAATTCAGTCCCAGGATAGGGCAGAAATGTGTCTGAGCTGATGAAGGGGTAACCCAGTCAGCCACCTCTGCACAATCACCTGTGATCATCTGTCTGCATCTGAAGTGTAACAGTCCCAACTGCTAAAATTTATCCAGCTTCTCAGACATAACTGCATTATACCTTGCTTTTTAAAAAAGACCTTGGAACAAACCTTCTTGTGCTGTTGGGAAGGAGCAGCCCAGCAATGAAATGGGGGTTTCAGCACTGTCCCAAGCACTGAATGTCATCACACTCCACCCTCTGGTTTGTCCATTTTGTCCCTCACCAACCAAACCAAACAAACCCCAAAACTACCCAGAAACACAAGCTCCACCCTTGTCAAGAAAAATCAATTCCCGGGCACAATTCAATGCCAGCCCAGCCAACAATACACTCCTTTCCGAACTACCTAAAGAACATCAGGGCGACCTCCACTTTGTAAACTGGAGTCTTCCAGAAGCCCATGATGCCAGAGGAGACCCTGACCACTCCTCCAGAGGTTACTTGTCACAAACCACTGCGTTGGGCTTAAGCAATGAGGAGCTCCAGACTGCAGCTCCTGGCTTATTACCATGACAACTCCCATCCAGAAACAAAAGGAACCCGCACGCGTTGAGAACTGTGCTCTGCCAGAACTTACTACGAAAATATCTCAGTAGTACTATAATCAAAAGAAAATACAGTGACTTGTTTTCTGTGGCTGGCTTACAATCATTTTATATTGCTGGCTTACAACCAACCAAAGCAAAAACACAAAACAAACAAAACAAAAATAAAGTTCCCCTTTCTAACCACAAAGGCAAAAGCCTGTATTAGTTGAAGTAAAATTGCACTATTTGCTTTTGAGAGCTTGGGTTTTTTTTTTTAATGGGAAATTGTGTTGCTCAGTTTCTTTGTATTTATGAATTTTAAAAAAAAGCAAATACAATAAAATCATAAGGAGCAGGGAGAAAACATTACACCACAACTAATTTCAAAAGTTTATATCCCAATATACATCCTTTATATTCGTGTTTTTAAAGAAAGCATTAAAATTCATTTAGACAGAATTTTTCCAGTTGAACACACAAGATAGCCAAGAGTCATGTTCTTTTTTTTTTTTGTCAGCAGATACATTTCCAGCATATTTCAGGGCATTGCTTCCAAGAGATATAAATCTTACTTGAAGCATCAACAGTAGGTCACATGAAAATTATTCCCAGGCTATCAGGCAAATGATCATACTGAAGTACATACTTGCATGTCAAATCATTCTTCACCCAAAAATTAGTATCTCAAAAGCTACTGGTGGTCACATCCTTCCGGAGCTGGCATTACTCCTCTGTGTAAAGGAGGCAAACAGATAACTAACTAAAGTCCTAAAGTACTTTCCACCGAGTAATCATCAAGCCTGAATTTATTTCTTAGCTCAGGTATTTTCTGAAACAGAGACTGCATTTAATAACTCCAAATTATTACCTTTTGGGATTTGTGAGGGGTTTTTTTCTTTTCCTATAAGCAGTGGTAGAATTCTGAGAGGGACATCAGTTTTAGGTTTGTTTTTTTAATTATTTCTCGGGGTTGAATCAATTTCTATATTTCACATGGGCTTACTGGAGACACCGCTCTGATCTAACTTCAGCACGTGTTTTCACTCTTAGAGCACAACACCGATCACTTAAGAAATCTGCACTTCAAATGGGCAAACATCCACAGAGGTCAAGCTTCTGTAGCATCACGGTGCTGGTGAAGCACGGCCGCTCTCAGGCCACCGCACTGAGACGTAAATCACATCTGAGTACCAGAAAACCAGACGGAAAACACAAGCCTTCCATTGCTGAATGGGCTGGACTTCCATAAATTCAGCCTTGATGATTATTCTGTGGAAAGTACTTCAGAACTTCAGTTGTTTGTTTGCCTCCTTTACACAGAGGAGTAATGTCAGCTCTGGAGGGATGTGAGCACTGCTTTTGAGATGGAGATGCTCTCTCGGGCGCTGGGAGAGCATCTGTCGGCCTCAGGGAGCAAACCCCGCTTGGCACAGCTGCCTGCTCACTGTCTCAGGCTTCTGCTGTGACCCTTTAATGGTCCAAGTCCAACAAGCAGAAGCCATGCAGGCACCCACAGACACTGCCCCAGTGCCAGGGCACATGGGACCACGCTGGCTGGGTGGCAGAGCAGGCGGATGAGCTGGGTTCAGCCCGTCTGCTCTGCCAAGGCAAAGGGACACAAAGCAGCACAGCTTAAGGAACACATCACTGCCCTTAGAGGGAAGGACTTGAGCATCTTGGTTCAGTCTTACCTGGCACAGCATTCACAAAGGAAAAACCATCAGGAAACCGCGCAGAAGTTTAAAGAATATAAGGGAAGTCACACAGTGAAACTTCACTCTGCCAGCCCCTAAAAAATCCCTTCTGGGGAGAACAAACCATTCAGCTGGTTTGGCTGTACTGTTAAACCATAGGAGAGAATCTGGAACCACCCTTCTCAAATATCCCCCATTAGCAGTCTAGATAGCTCTTTCTCAGCTCTTTGAAATCCTTTTCATCTCATCACACCTGCTGAAGGTACTCATCAGATCCAAATCCACTTCCATGCATCAGACAGCTCAGCACCAAGACCTAACACCTATATCGTTGGTCAAATTGGCAGCTCCACGCCTTAAACACCGCATTTGTACCACAGATTACAGAGCTGGCCACACAGACATGATTTTCACTCACTATCACACACCGAGGAGATTCTGAAAAGGCTGGAAGCTGTGAATTAAGCTGATCTGCCACATACTCTGTTCCCCGACTTGGCTGGCTCTGTACGTGTTTTTCAATAACTCTACCAACAACCATAAAGAGACAGAAATATTGCCAGGTTGGTTTTTTTTTTTTTTTTTGTGACCAGGGGACTTCCTAGTTAAGAACACAAGTCATTACAATAGCAGTGACTTTTATAGGCTGGCCTACAAACCATCTACTGAACTAGAGTTTAATTTCTATGAACTCCGTGTGAGATATGACTGTCATGCCACAGCTGATTTTTTTTTTTTAACCGAAGTTCAAAAACGTCCCTCCCTATATTATACTCGTTTCTCTCCCCAGAAGCCCCGACAAAGACGGGGACATTTACAAGTCAGCAGGTGGTGCAGCCTCCAAAGGACCAACAGCAAGTGTTGTGGGATTGGGAAGCCAAACACACCGATACATGAAAACCCTGTCCACAGGACAACAGCAGGCAGCCTCTCAGAATCTTAATCCTACCCATATTAACGGGAAAGAGGGTTTTCCATAGTCTTTCCAGAGCAGGACCATATGTCACATGCTTTGCTCAGTGCAAGTTAAACACGTGTTAGAGATGTAACACTGAATTCCTCTTGTATAATAAAATACACGCCCTTGGTTTCATAACAGAGTATTTTGGCCTAGTTCTTAAGCATCATTTTTTATAAACTTTTAAACCAGTTCTTGATACGTAAAAACTTACCGGTTGATTTGCAAGCTAATTTGGACTGAGCATATGACAGCCATCCATTTACCAAATCTTAACAAGATACTGCTTATCAACTCCTGAGCAAAGGACATTTGTTCTTAAACCAAGTGCATACCTTCGCAGCAGCTTAAAATCATGTGTTGTCTCCAAAATCAGACATTAAAGGTATGCACATTCCTCATCAGAGATTACTGCTTATCTCCTGAGCTTGACGACTCACTCTTAACATTAAAAACAACTCCAAATAGAGCTCAGGTAAGGCATGGCTGAAATACCACACCCCTCCCAAAAGCACTCAGATGGACAATAGGTGCAATCTCTGTCATCGGAACACCACATTCAGTGGCAAGAAGCCCTTGCAATTAAGAACTCAACTCTAAGCAGGTTTCAGCACCACATCACTATCTAAGCATTCCTAAGATTGTACTAATAAATATGACCAAAGTTAACTAGCTGCTTGCACCGCTCTCAGATGTCCTAAAACATGGAAGAAACACAGACCTTTCCACGTTCTTTCCCGAGTCTGCCACAAAAACATAGGAGTGACAAACGCGATTTCAAACAGCAGTGAATTTTTCCTAAAGATAAAATGGCCTGTGGTGATGCTGGATGACCAAAAAAATGGGAGACCCATGCAGAAACACTGCCATCTCCTCCAGGAGCCAGACAGGTGGCAGCCAGGAGCCTTATTCCAGGAACATCTGTTGAGACACGTGGATGCACCACACTCATCAGTGATTCTGAGCTTTAGGCAAAGAGGAAGAGGGATGATTGGTGACAGTGACTAAGAGCAGACTCCTACAAAGGCTGGCCATGGTGACTGAAGTAAATGGCTGCAGAGAGATGGGAAGGCGAGGCACAAGGACACCAAACACACCTGTGGGGTTCAGCACAAGGAACTGAGATCCAGGCAGGTTTATTATTAGCTCTGGCTTCCATGGCTGTCTGTTGGTACCAACAGAGCTAATTACTGTTTCTGCTCTCTGCTCCCCAGCCCCACTTGGAAGGGCTCATTAAGTCAGGAGTCAGGCAATACCCACAACAGCCTCCACTACATTTAGAAAGCACTTCTCTGCTGGAGAAATAAGCCACAGAAACCCTGGAGAGTGAGATGCAGAAGGCAGATCCACAGGGAGTCAGCTCAGGAGCAACAGAACTGGATCAAAACTAGCTCTGTGGAAATCCAAGGTGCTTTCTGCATCCTGTTCACTATCCCCAAGTCCAAAAACAAAGCCCTGTAGTTATACCATTTCTGCATCATCACAAGCTTTCCTCAGTGTGCCTGCTGCCTCTCAACTAAAGCATCCTGCAGACCTGACCTCTCTTTGAAAAATCATCACAGCACGTGTAAACTGACAGGGAAGCCTGTAAGTGTTAAGACTTTTTCCTTTGAAGACAACATTCTCAATTACATTTAACACAGATCATGATTATTATTTTTAGTGTCACACATCAAGGAGTGGCTCATCTGTCAGATTTTATCTATTTAATATGCAAGTAGTCAGCAGTCTCAGACAAATTATCTAGTTCAAGAAACAGTAGTCAGACTGCAAACTTTTCATTCGCAACACAAGTGTTTTCACAGTATAAAGTCATTGTTTCTATGTACAAGACCTATGCACTACAGCTAAGAGCTTCTGACAAAATAAGGTTTTACCTTGTCACATTAGCCCCTCTGCCTTACCTTCCTCACCAGCATTCTTAACCCATTTCAAAAGTTTGATTTTTTCAGAAAGAGGAGGGGGTTTGGGCTCCTTTGTGAAACTATCAATTGCTGTAGACTGGCAAATGCATCTACCATTTGCTTTTTCCTCATCCTTAATTCAAAGAAATTAATTTCTTATATTTCTAGTGTGTTCCTTTCTGTAGTTTCAGTAATACTAGCATTTAGCCCTAACAGACAGACACAGAGTTGATGGTCAGCATAGAAATGAATTAGAGGTCTCAAAGCAGCTGCTAGAGGGAAAACAGCTCTGAAGAAACTACCAGGGGAGGAAAGAACTTGTCACCTCTCTTGGCAGACTCAGATACTAGAAAAAGTCTGAATAAATCCAGCAGCAGCTCCAAGACCCCACACATTTAATGGTGAGCCAAATCCTGCAAAATCTGGTAAAAGTTCTACGGAGTTTCCAGCTGAACTTTTAACTAAAGCTTTTTGGCACTTGAGAAGGTACAAAGAACAGTCAGGAGCTCTAGAACAAGCGCAAGCTGGATGTGTCCATAAAAGCAACCAGCAGTGCAATCATTTTCTTGTAAATTTTGTAAATACTTTATGTCTGTTCTCAAATAGGGGGACCCTGCAGCTTCAGTTAGCTCAGCTGGTTACAGCATGGTGCTAAAAATGCCAAGGTTATGAGTCTGATCCCCATACGGGCCATTCACTTAAGAGTTGGACTCGATGATCCTTGTGAGTCCCTTCCAACTCTAAATATTCAGTGATTCCTTCCCTTCTGTACTTTGAGTGCACTGAGACTGCACTGCTTATGCTTTATATTTATCCTCCCACAGCTGAATGGACTGAAAATAAGGCAAGATTTGGCTGTGGATCTCTGTCACAAGTAACAAATTTAAGGTATCTGCAGTTTGACTCCACTTTGGCCAAATACTATTTGCTCAATTATATTTAGCGCACACAGTGGCACAAAACCTGCCTTGCATGCAGTTTGGGAGAACCAGCACTGGTGAGTGCCCTGCTAAATTAAAATTCTGCCCTGGAGTATTGGGAAGACCTTTTTGGGACCTCCCAGAGACTGCCTGATGATTGCAAGCTATGTACTGATGCAGCACATGTACTATGCGCTGCCTTCTGCCAGCTCTGCTCGGGTGGGTACTGTACAGATGGAAGACCACGCTGACAGACAGGGACAGTTGTTCCTCCAGTTTCAACAGCAAGTTTTGCCAGAGGAGATTCCCCAGAGTTACAGTCATGATTTAGCTGGCTCTGCACAGTTGTCTAACCCAGGGGTCAAGGTCTGCACTTTTTTTTACCATTGACTTGCACTTCCCTTTCTGCTTCTTTTTTTTCTTGTTTTGTTTTTTTTTTTTTTTAAGACTTAAGAGTTAACTTACAACTCAAGAACAGCAAATGCCTTGGTTTGTGTTTTGGGGAGGGGGTTAATTATCGAAATACTACATTTTCATTTTAGTATATGAAGAAGTCACAGATTTCTAACCTTAAATTACAGAGCAGTTTCCTTCCAAGGATATTTTGATTTTCTTTCCCACAGCACATGATAAGACTAAGCTCAAGATTTAATGCAAGAACACATGCTCTTTGAAATTATTAACTTGCACTGTGAGCTTACAGAAGGTACCAGCTGAGTAAGAAATAAGAGGGTGGCTATTTGAGGTTAGCTATTTACTAGGTTAATGTTACAGTCACACACAGGGCACATATGGAGCACAATTAGCCACAAAAGTATATGAAAAGACCATTTGCCCTTTAGGGAACCAGCTGATAATTCCAGGCAGTTCAGGGTCAACATGATATCCTTTACTGTATCATGGGGCTGGTGGAGGTGTCGGGCAGGGTGCTCCTTTGGCATTTGGGGGAATGGTCACAGAAGAGAAACAAATACTGCATTCAGTACTGATGCAGAGACTTAACCAAAGAAATACACACAAGTCACGGTAATAAACTAATAGAGATGCAGCACATCTGAATTCAAAATCTTTTCAAAAGTTTCTTATAATTCTCTTCTTCATTCACTTATACCTACAAAGACCTAGGAAAAAAAACCCTTTTGCAGAAGAATTTTGACTGGAATTATAAAGGTTTATCAGCAAAGAAAACCTGAGCTTAAGCTTAATTTTAGATGCTGTCAAGAAAAAAATATTAGTACTATGTTAACAGCCTTAAAGGAACTGATGAAACCCGCAAATCTGATCCAAAAAAGTCAGAATATAATTCAGAGAAATGAGACCGTTAAGAGCTGAAGTTCCTAACAAACCAGTCTTTCAAAGGTACATATCAAAAAAGTGAATCAAGGAACCCCATCTTTCCTTACAACGTATTTATTTCTTTTGATTGAAGAAAGAAAGCTTTTATATGCATCCTGTCTATATCTCAATTTTTGTCACTTATGAGTCCACTAGCTAGTTGCAAACTTTTTTGACAGCATGGAAGATTTACAACAGAGAGAAATAATGAAGAAATTCAAATAAACTGGAAGCAACAACCTTAGAGGCTGAGAATCACAAGGAAGGCACAAGTTGAGAACATCAAACAGTTGAAAACACAAATATTTACACAGATTCTTAAACTGACAGAATAACTCTTTAAATATTAATAAAACCCAAAGCTGTAAAGTACTTCATACCAACACAAATGACCAGAAACAAAAGATCAGCTTTTCTGGGCTTTCTAAATTAAAGTTAATATTTAATACAGAGTTTTCCTTAGTCCAGTAACTAAAACTGAGTTCTATGTTAGCAAATCACAGCATCCTACTTGCTTTCAAGTTATGAATATACTTTTGTATGTTACAAATAAAAGGTGACCTCATGAAAAATGAAGCTTTGCTAGTTTTTAAGTAAACACAACTTATCCAAATTGACAGATGTTATAAAAAAAGCAATGCTTAGACATCTGATAGGTAACATTTTGCCCAGCAAACAAGGAAAGGACTAGCCCAAGCTCTCATTGTTGGCTCTCATGGCAAGCTGGCAGAGAGCTCAGGGAGGGAGGAGCTGGAGAAGCTGGAGCATTTGGCAATGGAAGACCAGGAAGTCAGTATCTGGCTGTCTGACAAGACAATTTTCTGGCTGTAATCTCATTCTCTTAAGCAAATTAAAATAACAAAAAATGCTCTCATTGCCCTTCTGGTTAACAGCATTTCATTCACTTGAACAGCCTGCTGTTTGAATCGTTACTATGACTATTACCAAAAATAAGTTTTATTTCTGACCTCAAGCCAGCAGAAGAAAGTCTCAGAATTCCCTCACAAGACTGAGATGGCCCATGTTAAGTTAAGTTAAGTTAAGTTATGTTATGTTAAGTTAAGTCCAACTTAACTCCAGAAGGTGCTTTGTTGGTGAGTGCATGCTTCATTGAAAACAACAACATGCATCACATATGGAAAAAGGGTTACCGGTGGACCATTTACACAATGAACACAATAATCCTGACCAAGCAGCATCACACAAAACTTTTCTTCTATTCTCTATTCAGCTGATACTAAAAAGCACCCTCAAGTAGCCTGAAGCAATGGTAAAATGTTGAAAATTCAATAATTGGAAGCAATATACTGAAATAGCCTCCCAACAAAACACACAAGATTTCCAAACAAGAAGTATTCCACTGCCCCTGGTGTCAACGCTTTTCTCCAGAACACTGTATTAATAAAAGGCATGAAGAGGCAAATCAAAAAAGCCCTTTTGAGAAGTATAAACTCTCAGCAAGAGAAGACCATGTGATTGTTTGAACTCCTGGGCACCATTCAACAAGAATCACATTACTGGAGAAATACATTTTGACATTATTGAAGTTCTTGATTTAGCCTCACTGTAGCTCACTGTTTACAAGCAACCACAGTGAAGTGTCAGAAGATGCAATGAAATGCCTGCTCTTTTTTTAAAAGTGTATATTTATTCTTTTAATATCTCCTACATGAACATTTCAACACCAAATCCCGCAGTTAATATGGTTTTAGAAGGTTCTGCCTCAGGTCAGAAAAAAACCACTTAGGTATTTATAAGCTTTTTATGCAACATAAAAAGCAAAAGTAACCAAATAATACATCTGGTTGTGTCCTACTTCACCATTACAATACCAGGAAAAAAACAGTAACTGTTTTGAGACCAAGCACAAAGATGTCCTAATTACTGGAAATCCCTCAACAAACCTAAGCAGCAGAGCAAGATTAATAGTCACAAGACCCAGAGATTAATCTATTTACTAAAGAATCTGTGCAACAAAGCAGTCTAATACTGAGATTACTGAAGCTAGATTTTCAACAAGATAAGGGTCAAGAGACCTAAACACTGCAAAACATCTCCCTAATAATGACTTCTTATAAAATTAAAAATACATTCCAGAAGAAAAAGATATTACCTTGATGACTTCCATTTAAAATGTCTAATTCAACAAGCAAAACTCTCTAGATGAATAAAATCAAGAGCCAAAATTACTATAAACACCTTACAATGTAAACCAAGTAACAAGCTGACCAGTGAAATAAGTCCTTTGTTTTTAATTACCTTAAAAGTACAAGAATAGATGCCAAAGGCAAAAGAAAAAAAAATTAAAAAGGCCCTACCCAACTCCCACCCTCCTCCCCGCAAAAAAAAAAATCCTCCGTGTTGGAAAAGCATAACCATCAGTATTAAACAGCACAACCAATCAGTAAAATAAAGCCAAAATTTAATTGCTAATAGGAAAAAAGGTCTAAACTCTAATTGTAAGAAATTATCTATTCAATATATTCCATAGTTGGATTCTCTTCCAAAAATATTTATTACTGCTTTATGAGGAAAGAAAAACAACCAGTGTCAGATCTAGAACACAAACTTACTAAGGTTAATATATATATATATAAATAAAACTAATATAAAATTATTTTTTTAAAAAAGGCTGATCAAGTTAGCTGAACCAAGAGAAGGCTCAGAGATACCCAGACTGGATGATGGCCTGCAAGCCAGCATCACGTATCAGTCTTCCAAATCCCAGTTCAATGAAAGGTGGTACCGTGAAATTCAATAACCCAGAACATGGAACAAGACCATTTCAAGGGCTGTTGGAGCCTTTGTTGTGTAGATTGCTTAAAAATGCTCACTCATCTTATCAAGGAATTCAGCAAATTTTATAGTTTACACCAGGGATAGATGGCTTTCTAAAGACAAACTGGCTGTAAGCTACATCTATGCTGCAGAAAACACCAGAGCTCCTCTATGTTGGTTAATCTTTCCACACTTAATTATTTAGTCAGAGACTTCCACTTGCACAGATTTCAAAGGTATAAGCTTCAAAAAAAAGAATATTTCACAAAAAAGACCTTAAACCAACCTAGCACTGTTGTTCACTTGAGTTTGCACTAAAGAAACAAATGCTCACTCCTAATGCTCCTATCATCCTATAGTTACATTTACCAATTTATGTTTTTTTAATTTGCACAGCATGAACTATAAGAGCATGTGCTCCACGGGGGGGAACACACTGCACTGAGCTGCATTCTGTGCTTCACAGGCTGTGCTGACACCACTGAACACCTGACTGAAATGGGACAGAAAAAGATCTCCTGGCTGCTCATCCACAGACTTCCAGGGACCTGTAATGAAGCTCAGACACTTTCCTCAGCCTAGGAGAGCTCTCCCATGAAGACAGAAATCATTCCTTCCATCTAGGGCATCCAACAGAGAGAGAAAATGAGAATAACAGAAGGGTTAACAAACTATTACAGCTCCAAATTCCATGCTACAGATTCAGAGGTCAGCCAGCTGGTCCCAGAGGAGCATTTCCTAGCTGAAAAGTACCACCAGACAGTGCCACCCCCTCCCCACTGCGATCCTGACAGCTGCCTGTCCCCATGACCTGGTGAGGATTGGACAGAGGCACCTGCTGCTGGCACATAACCCACCTGGGGGAGAGGGGAAGGAAGAGCGGCTTCAGCGGTGGCCAAGGAATGTAACAGGGCAGGGGGTTTTCCCTACAAACTGAACCTACACAATGTTCAGGCCTCAGTCATCAGAAATTGCAGGCCTGTGGAAACTGGTATTTTTAATGAGACAAATGCTAAATACGGTATGAATTTAAATACAAGTCAAATATGTACAAATAGGCCATTAGTAATGGCCATTAGAATCCATGAGTAAACCTTTAACTGTCAGCACTGATAACTTCTTCATTTACACCTAGCTCAAGAGCCAGTTGCACCAGCCACATCTTCCATTTCTTTTTGTGCTAAATAATTATCTTTAATAGTGCTTTTATGGTAGGCCTTCATTTTCCCCACAGTCTCATTAACCAGGAGACTTGAAAACAATAGGTCTTCTTGCATGCAAAGACAGAGGATGCAGCTGCTTCCATCTATAAATAAGGTGCTGTATCAGATGTGACTGCTATTGTTTCAGCAGTCCATCGGGTACATGAGAAGATTACAAGCAAGGGTCAAGGTGTACTTTTTCCTTTCTTTGAATTGACAGGACCACTATCTTAAAAAAAAAAAAAAAAAAAAAGGACCAAAAAGATGAATAGAAGAGAAATGCAGTAATTTATACAAGTCTCATATTTTCCAGGTTCTTGACATAAGACAAACCTGAACTGTAATGCCAGAAGACACTGAACAGTGGAACTAGCTTTGGATTTTAGTAATAATTTATGAGATTACAGAGCTGTCACATACTGTACATCCAGTGTTTAAGAACACCTGTGGGAAAATGTAGATCTGAGCTTTCATTAAGTTTTTTGTAGTTAATGGCCTATCTGTACATATTTGACTTGTATTTAAATCATACCTCAGATTTTCAAGGAGAACACAGAAGACTCATGCAATAAAAGTCTGCATTACTCATCAACTGAGATGGCAGTTTAGGAACATTTCATTAGGAACATGAGTGTAGGATGGGTTTAACATATATCACACTCCAATCCAATCCGGAGGTACCCAGTACTTTAAGCTCACTCCTGAGTGATGAAAAAAACAAGGGAGACAAGAGTAGGGAAGCACAAGGAAATCCAAGTGCTTTCAGCACTGGTTTTCTGAAACTGCATCTCAAGGAAGACAAGGATGGATTCCAGGGTCATGAGTAGTAGAAGATTCACAAAGAAAGAAGGAGAAAAACAAAAACCAACAACTTCCTACCCTTATCAGATAATAAAACTTCACTGACCCATTGTCAAAGATTTCCTCTCTGATGTACCTTTTTCTTGTGATGACACCAATTCCATTAAGCCATACCACCCCCTAATCCAAATCAGCACTATCGTAAATTAAATTACATTAGAAATAAACAGACATTTCATCAGTACCTTTAAGTTTACCAAAAGTATAATTTAAGTTTTTCTTGAGAAAAATGTATTAAGGTAACAGTACTGCACTGGCTATAGTACACTCACCGTTGGGATTTGGCTGCTCTATGTGTTACCCTGAAGCTCTTGGTAACAGAAGACAGTTCTGCTTTGGAAGAGTAGCAATACTCCTTAAAAAGCTCATACACATCACCAAGACGTCTTCTAGCTCCCTCTTCCCAGCAGCTCCTACCAGCCAGGCTACTACAGCAGGGGTGCACCCCAAACCTACAGAGAAACCTCACCCCTCAGACAAAAACATTTCCATATTTCATAATGCATCTAGAGCACACACTCACAGGCAATTAAATTCCCATCTGGTTCCAAAACCAGGGACACCTGAGCTGAAAAATACTGTACCTTCCCAACACAGCCTCAATTTAAGATACATATATCTTCCTATATGTATATAGGAATTATAACAGATATTCCTGACAAGACATATACAACCTTTGGTGGTTTTTCTATACTAAGCTTCATACCACTGTGGCAAATTTGAATTAAGTTTTGGGTTTTCTTCATAGATTTGAAAGGCAGACAAGCCCTCAAGCATGGGGGGGGCAGCAAGGAAAAAAAAAAAAACAAACTAAAAATAGGGTTAAGGAGAAGAATTTTCAGAAGCACTTGAGCCAAAAACAAGCATTGCAGTCAGAACGACAACTGTGAGAAATTCTGACTGAGTAAAAACCACAACCCAACAGACCCAGAATGTGCTTATAACTTAGTGAATTCATTATAAATATAGAAAAACAGTTCTGAACACAATTCTGTTTTGCTTTTTAATCTCAAAACTTTACATGCATTATGTTGGAGGGAACTTTCTCTTTTGTGCTTGGTAGCAGGAAACCTCTATTTTTACACTCAATAGTACCAGAAGCCTCCAGCATCAATTAGTGACTGTGTTTAGCAGAAAAAAGTGACTTCCATCAACAGTAACAAAGTGACATCAGTATTCACCATGTGCTTTATGCTATTCTTCAGACAACTGACTTGCTTTTTTTATTAAAGAAAAGCATTAAAGGCTGCTACCAGCAAGTTGTGCTGCTTGCACACATACTCATGCTTCCGACAAAAGTTCAAACAGAGGAACAAACCTAGACTCAAAACTGAAGTCTGCACCAATTCACACAGCTACAGATTACTGATGATCTACTGCCCTTTCAGTCATGGCTAAAACGCTTTGAAAAATCCTTTTAGTACTGAATCACACAATCTACAAACATCTGGACCTATCATAAAAAAATCCCATTTGAAAACAGGCTAAGTCATTCACTGGCTTTTAAGGGCAAATTGTATGCCCATCATATAACTCAGAATTATTTAAGTTCTCATAACTTTTTTCAGAAAGGAGTAGATTTTTCCAATTCATCTTGAAAAAAATAACATTGGAGTATCAATTAAAGGATTTCAGTGACTTTCATAGCTTGCAGATACATCAGTTGTATACACTAGCTATACAAGCTCATCAGCTAGACAGCTTGTCATCAAACATTAACTTTTACAGCAAGGTATTAAGAGTCTTTCTATCAGAAAGTTACCTTAACATAATACTTGCTACTAATCTTTTTTCCTGAAAAAAAGTATTCTTATTTTTGACAAAGCCCTGGACAAGGTTTCAAAAGTGCATTTTTTAATAATGCTGTTTGCTTGTTTTCCCAACTGCGCATCGCACACATTTCACCACATAAAAAAAGATGCTCTGGTAAACAAAGAGCTCTACAATGCTCATGAAGCATCATCTACCATAAAACAACAGAGAGGTATTTTTCTGCTTTCAGATCAAGTGGACAGAAGTTTTATTAGACCAAAGGAAAAAAAAAATATTATTGCTTTAGCTTATGCTTAAAGCACAGCAATAGTATAGTGGGCCTACTTTAACTGAATACCAGAGAAGGTATTGCAGCACCAAATTCATAATCTGAATTAGGTACCATACACAACATGACTGAACTGAGAGTATCTAGAAGTCCTTTTGTAAGGCTGCTCCCTGTAACAAGGACATGCAACATTCTCATTATAACGAAATATTTCAAGCTGTCCAAATCTATAGCTGCCAGGAGACTTCTGGGCAGATTTCAATGTAAGTATTTCTTGTGTTCCAGTACAAAGCAACTCCTCCTCTTCCTCCAGGTTTTTTTTTTTTTTCCTACTCCAACCACAATGAGCATAAAATAGGCAAAGCCATATATCGTATACACGGAGGTTGCTTTGTTATGTATGAGCTACTGCCAAAAGAAAGCAGCACTGTAATAGCCACTTAAAATAGAGAGCATAATTGGAGCAAGTCAGCTGCAGCACAAACACAAAGGCACGGGGGTAAAAGGAAGCACCTTCCTTACTGCATAAGGAAATATCACCTTCTTCCCAGCAAAACAAACTCTGTGGAAGAACAGCTATAGCAGTACAGCCCCTCTGAGCACTTCCGCCACAGCAAAGACAGGATTATGAAAGATCATGAACTGTACTGTTCTCCCGACTTTGTTATTTCCCAAAGGTATCACAGTAGCAGCAAATTAAAGTAGCGATCCTTCCTCCTCTCCTCTGCACGGCTCCCAACGCCCACGGGCTTGCTACACAAATGTTTATATAGCCTTTTGCATTTATATATTTTTATTGATTCTGCTTCAGAAAAAGTCCTGTTGTCTTACAAACAGCACAAACACTTAAAGTCAAATCGACTTTGTACTTGCATCTGAGATTTGAATTTGAAATGGTGCAGAGAATATAGAGGTGATAACTAGCCCTTTGCAACCTTTCACTGGATCTGTGCTCAATGAATAAGCATTTGCAAGTTTTCTGTACAGTTATCATGATGCACACTGAATAGTTATTGTCTTTTAAGATGAAAATGAAAACTTGCTATTCTAGAATGAGAACAAAAAAATGCATCTTTTCTTGTCTATGATTTTTTTCTTCTTTTTTCAAGCTGAATAGGCATTATCTCCTGAAGGGACTTTACTTGTAGATGTTTGAATTTAAATTTTCCCACTCATCTTCTGGAACACAGACTTGCAAGTGCAAAATGTTGGGATTTAAGAGTTACTTTTATTTTGCAGGAGCACTGTGAGAAATGGTTTGACAGAGGTGTTTAACATCCTCCATAAAAAGGAAATCTTCTTGCTCAACTAATTCAAGGTTTTGCACTCAACCTAGAATCCCAAGAATTACAGAGACACTACAATTCATTTTACTAAATGAAATTAGTTTCATTATCTTAATATTAAGTGCTTGAACATTCTTCAGTTTCTTTAAGAATAACCATAATTTTAACAAGCAACTCTTACATTATTGTTCTTTTTACAATTACCAGATGAATTGGGAAAAAAGTTAATAAGTCAGATTACACAAAATTGAATATTTGTATGAACAAGTCTACACTTTACTCCTTATCTGGCATCACCAATACTTAGTCTACAGCATTTGCTATATAACAACTTGTCTATATGTTCCAAATAACCTTAACATCTAGTTCCAACACTTCCAGGGATGGGGCACCCGTAACTTCTCTGGCAACCTGTTTCAGCGCCTCACCACCCTCACAGTAAAGTATTTTTTCCTAAAATCTAATATAAACCTACTCTCAGTTTGAAGTCATTATCCCTTGTCACATGCTCTTGCAAGTACTCTCTCTCTCCATCTTTTTTGGTAGGCTCCCTTCAAGTACTAGAAGGCAGCAAATAGGTCACCCTGAAATCCTCTTTTTCAAGCTGAACAGTCTCAATTTTCTCAGCCCTTTGTCATAGAAGAGGTGTACCATCCATCTAATCAACTTGGCGGCCTCTTCTGGACTCGCTCCAACAGGTCCATGTCCTTCCTGTGCTGGGAGCCCAGAGCTGGATGCAGCCCTGCAGGTGGGGTCTCACCAGAGCAGAGGGGCAGAATCCCCTCCCTGGCCCTGCTGCCCACGCTGCTTTGGATGCAGCCCAGGACACGTTTGGCTCTCTGGGCTGTCAGTGCCCATGGCCGGGTCATGTCCAGCCTCTCACTCACCAGCACCCCCAAGCCCATCTTGGCAGGGCTGCTCCTGACCTGTTCATCCCCAGCCTGTGTTGATATTGGGGATTTCCCCAATCCAGGTGCAGCACCACCGTCCTGTTAAACCTCACAGCGTTCCCATGGGCCCACTTCTCGAGCTGGTCCAGGTCCCTCTGGACAGCATCCCATCCTTCAGGTGCGTCAACTGCACCACTCAGCTCAGTGTCATCTGAAAATGTTGCTGAGGGTGCAACACAGCTGTTCCAAAATGTTTAATGGGAGATTAGATATCATCTTATTTATATCTTTACTAATAGCCACAAACAAACCACAACACTGGTTTATATGAGAGGTAAAACAACAGTCATTAGGAGAAAATAAAAAGGATACAGAAGTGTAAACTAGCTGATGCACAACACAAGCAAAAGACACAAAAGACAAAGATTCTAAATCTGAGGGGCTGATCAAGCCCAAGTTCACCCCTGCTTGGGCTTCCAAGGGGTCTGTCAAGTGATGGGCACATACACACAGGGCACAGAGCCCCTGCAGTAGCTTCACTGAAATATGGCATATAAGAAAACAGTCTTGTCAACTATTATTATCATATACAAGAATATAGGGGTTTTGACCAAATGTACAGGTCACAGGGAAAAATAAAAAGTCATTACAACACGCAGGCAACAATATACCCAAACCCACGCTTTTAGTTGCATTTTTAATGGTTTTTTGTTGCTTTCTTAGACAGGATCCAGAAAGACAGATGGTTCTAACAAACACTACATTGAACACCACTACCACTGTAGTGCCACACAGAACACTTACAAATATGGAGAACATAACAAGTTACAAATAAACACAAAATCCAAATATTTAGTTAAAAGGAAATACAGCAAAGTAGTAGAGAAAGGTATCACTATAATCTTTTCATTACTAAACTTTTTTCCAAATTATGCCTATGACAAATGAAAGCATTTAAAAATCAGTTAAAAAGCCATGATGAAAAAGCATTTATGAACTAATAAAAAAGACTTGCCTACTATTTGATAACATGACAGTTTTGAGAGCCCATAATGTAGCCATGAGAGAAGTAAATACTACGATAACAGCAAAACTATTTGAGCCTTTCTACAAATTGCTCTCAAGAGCCAATCTAGTAATTTCCTTTAGATTAATTCAAAACCAGGAGAGCTGCAGAAAAGAGTATTCCCAAAATGCTGGCTATGATAAAACACAGAAGAGGTCACAGGCAATTGCAGCTCTCTAGAAATAAAAGTTAGCTAGAATATACACAAGGCTATTAAAAGACAAAGCTGACCTAGTAACACAAGCACCACTGCAATGGGAATTTGGAAAGCAATACAAACAATTTAGGAAATACTCTGCTGCACAGCAGTCTGACACGGCAAAAGATGGGTTCAGTCAGCCAGTGGCTTCTTCTATTTCAGTCCTAAAAAAAGGCTCAAGTGTATCATGTAGAAAAACAAAACAAACTCTCTTCTCCTTTTATTAATAAACCAGTTTATTAGCTGAAGCCCACCACATGATTTTTGATTGCTTAGGCTTGGTAATACTTATACTACAAATTCTATATATAAACAATTATAATTTATACATGCTTACCCACATAAACAATTCCTAAAGGCTTGTAACTTAAACAGCAAGATCAAGATTCTGTATTTTTTCTTCATTACGCTTTTAATAAAGGTTACATAAGCCTTTCTGTCAAGGACAGAAACAAGGAGAAACCTCTAAAAGAATGAAATTACACAGAGTTAAATTTGTTTACTAGAAGTAGTAAATATATCTGCCTTCTCCTAATTTGCTGTCCCTGAGGAGTCAGTAACATATCAGCCATCTGCCCTTTATGAGAAAACACCTGTAGGAGATGGTACAATGGCTTGCATCATTGAGCTACAGCTACTTTAGCTATTTATTACCTCAATAATTATAATGGTTGGCTTTTAAGATTATGGTTATCCATGCCATAAAAAAAAGGAACAAAGAGAGCATGTGACCAAGCACAAGCATTCTACCAAGTCAAAGAGTAGTAAGCACAGTGTATTCAACTATTTGTAGTATTGGGAAGGCTTATTTAAAAGTTTAAAAAACAGAAAGGGAAAAGAAAAAAAGAAAAAGAAAATCACAAAAATCACCATAACTGAAATACTAGCAAGGGTTTTTTTCATTCCAACTCAATGTCCCAGCCCACTTTAGAAGAGCAATTTGTCAGCAGAAGAGAGGGAAATTAAGTCATTCATTTCCTGCTATTAGTACTATTAGCAGGCAGAATGGTGCCCTGCCTTGCTCAGGGGAGTTTAATAGGTAAAGGTTTATACTGCATACTTTACTGTTTGGAATCGTAACATAGTTAAACAGATTAGGCAGGAAGTTTGTATAACTCACCAAGGGTAATGCTCCCTGCTGCTGAGTGGTAACACTCACTCCTCTCCAGTCCCTGCCCCGTGTGTGCCCCAAGCTAAGCTGCTTGTTTTCAGCTTAAGAAACAGGGCATGAAGATGAGCGAGTGACAGACACTTGGGATTACACTCAGGTGTCAATTTGACAACTATGAAGTTAAGATTGCTAAGGATAGAGGTATCCCCAGTTCCTCATTCTTTAGTACCAGCCCAGGCAAGGTAATTGGTTTCAGGATTCTCAAACCAGTAAATTGAGTTCCCTTGGAACTCTCTGCCATCTCAGTTCTCTCACACACGCCTTCCTACCTTTCAGCACCATAATCAGGAGGAGGAAGGCAACATGATTAACCATAGATCATTTTCTTCCATGAGGTGAAACAGAGAAATTGTAGCTCCTGCATACCTCTGAGACAGAGTCCTTTTTCAGCCTTCACCCACACCCTGAATGCCATGAGTTACAAACAGGTGAATGAACTCTTCTTGCCATTAAAGCTTTCAAAACACCCCACCATAATAAACATGCCTACCTGATATTGTCAGCAAGAACAGAGTTGCACAGACTGCAGCAACTATTGAATTAAAACAGTTGAAAGAGAAGCAAATCTCCACTGTATGCAGTAGAGCAATCAACACTCAACCTAATGTAAGTGGGGTTTTTCCACTTCCACTTAATTTCTATTACAAGATTCTTCTGATGAGCTCATATTAAGTTTAAAATGCCCTTTCTTTCCCACTGTTCATCAGCTGCCTGTGTCAAGATTCACTGTGTGCCAAGCATATTATTCTCCTTGTGCAGCTCTGAACTGACACCAATTCTACACACCAATACTACACCAATTTTACATTTAATGTAAAAGTCCACTCACATTTGTGAAAGGAGTTCAAAAGTTGGAATAAAACTGGTCAGAAAATCTAGACCAGAATTTTGAGAATATAAATAAGGGCAAGCAACATTTCAGAGGGTATAATTAAAGCTTCATCTTCTGGAGACCAACAATTTTGAACTTCTCAGAAACCCCATGCAGTGATAACTTATTGCTCAATTTGGGTGGTACGAAGTATTGTTTCTCCCACTTTGCCACCTCCTCCTCCCATCAGCTCTGGGCTATTCAAAGTGGCTCATAAGAATTTAGAATGGTTGCAGTTGTGTTAAATTCACATTTCCTAGCTGAGCATTTTCAGCATATTAAACATTAGGCTATGTTAAAAAGATGAGAGAGGAGTGGATCAGGAGAAGTATCTATGCAGACCTCCACTACTGAGGAAAAAAATAAGCTGCCCAAGTAACAACCTTCTGAACAAGTCGCAGAAGTATCAATTTGTTCATAAACTTGAGTTAAAATATTACCTAGAAACATTTATTCAACTACAAAGAAACCAAAACCAACTTAATATATTTGTATCCCTTTTGATAAGCACCTAAGATCACAGAGAAACAGGGTTACCTCACAAGTAACTCCAGCACCATTCAGCATTCAATAAGCCCATCGCAATCAACAAGAGAGGAAAATCCTCAATATTTTCTTTGAAGATGAAAGAATTACTTCCCCAATTTATCCTTTACTTTTTTTTTTTCTATTGAATATATTTGCTGTCAATTAAGCTCATCATTTGGTTCTCTTATTCATAAGACATGAGAGAAGGGGAAAATCAATTAGAGTAAGGAAAATAGCAACTTTATTTCCTCAGCTCTCTAGTTCTCATGCTCCACAGCAGTTATACAGTTTGAAAAACGTTGCTAAGATGTTTGCTCTGTTGAGCTATAAATAGGTTCCTTTGAAAGAAGGAAGGAGAGATGGGTTTGTAAATTCAAAGTTCAGTGCCCACAAATGAGACTAGGAACACAATTACAAACTTCAAAAAGCTAGTAAAGTTATATTTAAAATTCTAAGCTGTTAATAAAAGCCCAGATTTGTTATAAGCAGAGTCTACAGATCCAAAGTGAGAAATCTAGAAGGAATATAATTCAGACTCATTCACTAAGTCCAGACACCAGCTGATCCTGACAAATATAGAGGTATTACTAGCATGAGATTTTTTTTCTTAAATTAGAGGACCAAAAACCAAAATCAAAGCCTGATACTCAGAGCTATCCATATCTGTCAAATGAGGCACAAAAACAGCTGTTGGTTCTGCTGAAGAAGTTTGTTTCTGATATACATTCTTTTGCCATCCTCCCAGCATCACCCAAACAGGATTTCCTGTATTAAACTCATTTTTCAGCATTAAATAGCATACACAGGGAACCCAGCTCTAAAAATATCTACATTAAGAGCATAGTGCTTATCCTTTGCATATCTACTGAGTGATGAGTTCCATTACCTTGAATTAATACTTCTAAAAGCAAAATATTACCCCTCTTTTTCCCAAGGTTTCACTATGATCGGAAAAATCCCAAATGTTTTTGTTCAGTTCATTTACAAATAACAGCTCCTGCTACAGGCAAAAGCTCCAAGAGGTGCAGGAAGGGAGAAACCTGGGCTGTTGCACTTTCTGGGATGCTACTGTTTGGTGGTACCACAACTCCTCAGCTCCACCAGCTGCTGCTTTAGATGCAAGGACAAAATCCATTTAGGGAACTGAACGAGATCATACTTTAACATATTGATATGGGTGTTAGGATAATTTCTGTACACCATCTTTTTCTGTTGTGTAAAAGTTGTTATTTGTTGTAGCAAACGAAAGACTACAATTGTTTATAAGAAAAGCATAGCTTAAGCTGATTTGGGAAGTGACACCTCTCTCATTACCAAACAATCAGCATTCATTATCTACAACCTTGCTTGCTGCAGTCAAAGATGGATCCCGTGCATTTGCACTTCATAAATATAGCAACAGTTGCACCCAGGAACTGGTCCCACACAGCAGCTGTGCTGTAAAACTGAATCAGAGAAATAAGGCGCCAAAAAGATTGCCCACAGCATCAGCTGGCACATCCTCCACAAGCACATGCACAGCGGCTGCCTCTGCAGCACAGCCTTGGCCACCTCGTGCCACCAGGCAGCTGGTGAGTCACCTGCTTTATCACGTCCTCTGCACCAAACTCTCTGTGCACTATCTCATTAGAAGTATGGGCTCTGAACATTCTGATTCTATTCGTCCTCCTTTCCCTTTGTCATTAATTCTAGAAGCACTTCTTTGTCCACCACTCCCCTCTCTAGGGTTCTCCAAATTCCAGGTCAGGAAACTCACAGGTCATTACAACTATCTCTCTCTTTTTTCCTTCCCTCTATTAAATTATGCAAATACAACAGATAAGCATCCAGTAAAGTAAATTCTCACTCTGCCTCCTTAAATTTCAAACTCAGAATGAGGAGGTTTAGGGACACCTTACCAGGGCACCAGATAGGTTGCAACAAGCATTAAAAGTTAGAGGGTGAAAGCACATAAAGGGTTACGAGGAGAAGGTGAGAGGCAGAACAGTTCTACGGGAGACTGAGTAGGAGCTAGACAAGCCCTTGAACTGTGCCTTCAGGAAGGGTTACAGACCAGCAGAACTGTCTTTGGCAGCAACTCATTCAAAGGAGACAGGAATTAGTAGTGGTCATTTCTGGTTTACTCTGTAGAAATTAATTTTCCTTCATCCATGCTCTTCCAACAGCCCTGCCAGAAACTCACACAGTGTAAAAGATACATTTGATATGCTGAAATGTATTGTTATACGTGTTTGTTTCACCTTCCTTACTACACTCGTACATATACCAACAATTTTCCAACACTCTGAGATTCCAGGGCAATCCTAGTACCTCATTAACAAACCTGTGCCCATTCCAATGCTACAGCCAGCTTTCCAGTTTCAGGTTTACATCTTTTGCCAGCACTCATACCCCACCCCAGTCTTCTTCAATCACAATGGATATTTGGTAATCCATTCTTGACTATGACATTATTTGGACTGTATATTTTTTGGGAAAAAGCAAAGTTTTGTTGTTTTAAAAAATTACACAATATGAGCAAAGATGAAGCCATAAGACTGAACATAAACATACCCTAAAGTAAGCTATAGCTTCTAGAATATCCATACTCCTGTAATGAGCTGCATTTTGTCTGAGCACACTGAAGTACTCTGTTGGGTTTCTCCCCCAGATAGGACAAGCATGCATCATTTTCATTTGTTTTCAGAGAGAAAACACTATAAGAAAACATCTTCCATTAAATTATTCTCCATTTGGTATTTTGATTGTGTAGCATTCTGAGGCTTAAGGAACTAAACTGAAAGAACAGAATAAAAGAACCCCTTCTTCTTGAAAGATAGGTCTTTACCACTAAAATTTGAAGCATTCCCATCTGCAAACATCTTTCTTCCTGCTCGGTGAACCTCCCCTAAATCTTCAAGAAAACAAAACTGATATTTTTTTTAAAGTAGATATCGATTGGATTTTTTTTATATGATCAACAGGGTGCATTTTTATTTGGAACTGCACAAAAATATGGGGATGTAGTCACTATTTTTAGACATGCCACAGCAACATGGAAATATTTTCATGACAACAAAAGCCAAGAAGTTAAGATATCTGACTAATGACCTTTAATGAACTCTTAAGTTCCCTTGGACAGCATGCATTACATACATTACTTTGTTTGGGGTAAAATATCTCACTTTTTCTCTCAGTGAAAATCAAGTATTTATTTTTACAACGTTTTGTATAAAGGGAAGCAGAGGGGGAAAAAAACTTAAAGGACAGATTTTGGGGAAAGAGGAGCTCAGAGATTAAGTTGATAGATAGCAGATGCCAACAAATATAGACAAAATTTATATATTCAAGAACCACTATAGTGTTGGAAAGCTTCTGAGAAAAGTATATAGCTTGTATCACTAAGTTCAAGCATTACAACATCTCAACTAAAATAACAGAACTTCAATTATGTGAACTAAATGAATTCACAAGGTCAGGACCAAAGAGGGCTATCTTTTTATGCCTCATTTAATTATCCAACAAAACCTGTACACACATCCTTTTTCCTAACAATATTGTGTTAATACAGTGGCATAATCACACCACATGGCTCAAGAAGCCTTACTGCAAGTACTTAGTAAAAATTCTTGTCTGTTTATTCCAATTAATTAGCCAGTAAAGGTTTTAGGTCAACCTGAAGATTGTCTACAGAGAAATTGCAAGGGAGTTTATGCACTTAAATGTATTTAAAATATTTCTGAACATGCATATAAGGAGTATGAAGGTTGCAACATCAAAAATGCACTTGTAGGATGCAGTGGAGAAGGACACTGACATTTCAAGAGCTCTGTTTACCAGGGTGGTTCTGCTTAGAAAGTCCTGCACTTGGGGAAATGGCAGAAGTAAGAAACACATACAACAAAATATTTAAGTATTTAGAAGCTAAGGCTTCTAAACTATCAAGTATAGGGAAGGTGCCATAAGAAAGGCCTTTTTCATCACGTCAGTATCAACAAGGACAGAGCTAAGTCTTTCACTTTTGCAGGTTAAGAGTTCTTTGTCTGCCATTGAAACTTGTTAACTTGTTATTTAATTATGCTCTAATATTAAACTTCTACTAATTTTTCTCCCACAATATTACTTTCTAGCTTCTTTAAGAGCTGAGACAATGGAATTATCACCAAAAAAATCCATCTCAAAGAGATTGCTAGGATTGATAACTCTGCCATTACTAGGTAGTACCATAAAGATATTATAGTAAGTTAATAAGCCCAGAGCACAAGAATATATTTGCATACTTATTTTACAGTGTTTACTTTCTTCCTATTTGCTTCACAAGTGAGCTGGCATTACTTCTTGCAATTAAATCCTGCATTTTAAATAACAGCATAAAATTGCATCTATTCCACCCAACACAAACCAGGCCTCTCCTGAAGCCACAAAGACTGCTTTGCTTCTGTCATTCACTTGTCCAATATGCAAAGCAGAGCTGTCAATCAGTTACCATCCCTGACAGCATAATTGCTGAAGAGAACGTGAAAAACATGAGGAGGGTTGGGACCAAAAGAGATACCAGCAACATTCCTCCTTGCACACGTTAGTACTAATTTAGGATTCTGCTTCATTAAGATTCCTTTCCAGTCACTATTAGAGCAAAACAAGGAATCCATAGAGGAACATTGAGAAGGCCTTAAAAGCCACCACTACCAAGTAAGTTTGGGTTGCACCTCTCCTACTCATTTCAAAAGCAAGCAGTAGCATCATTCACCAACAGATGCCTCATCTTTGAGGAGCTGGTTTGTCTTTACCAATAGCTCCAAGATTCTGCTTTCTAACTTCTTACCTGGTGCACACTTCCTTTCCTCAGCCTGAGAATACGTGCAAGTTTTTCTCTGTAAATGCCTAACAAAACTACATCTCACTGAATGAATGGCATCTTTCTTCTCATTTTCCTGCTGCCAATTTAGCATTCTATCCGCAAAATTTGTAAGAAAAATTTTCAGGTGTCTGTCTCGTGTGAAATAACACCACTCCTCATAGCACTCGAGTAAATACCTAAGTTCATGGAAGTTATTTAACAGTTATACAGCACAGAGGAGCAGGATTTTTTTCTGGAGTCATGATCTGTACAGACACTTCTACAAATCATGATGCAACAGAAGTGACATTTTTGACTACTGGGAGGCAGCCATTCCTTACAGGACCTATTTCCTTACAGACCCTTTCAGTCTATGCTGACTGAAAGTCCAGCTTTTACCAATGCAAGCATAAATAAGAAATACTGGTGCATATTAAGCCATTTATTATGGTTTTTAAATAACTCAAACCCCTGTTCCAAATCCCTAATTCAAAATTTTAAAGAAGGAAATAAAAACAGACACTCTCTATAGCCATATCCAGTTCCAGGCTTTGCAACTATTTTAGTAGCTGTGATCTAGAAAAACATTTAACATGTAAAAAAAATTTTTTTTTAAATTTTATAAATATCATTGACTTGCACCTGACTAATTCTCGGCCTTGAAAATATCAGCCATTTATTACCTACTATTAAAATTTTACATTATCTAAAGAATTTCTGGTCTTCTTACAGAAGGTTATTTATATTCCACTTCCTGAAATGGAAATTCGAAGCTTCCTGAGATAAAAATGCTTGTGACTCACTGCAGGGGTTTTGCAAGACACATCCCTTTAAATCTGAGCAAGTCAGGCGGTCTGGGTAGCTTATATAAATCTGAAGAAAAACATTTTCTTCAGGTTCCACCAACACCCATTTCTAGAGTTCTATTTTCAATCAAGCACAACTCATGCTTTGATGGTGATAGCACATAAGTACAGGATGTTGTCTGAGTAAATTTAAGTGTTGCAAAAATTTTTAATTTAGAAATACTATAGACTTATCTTCTAGCTATAAGCAAGAATTTTTTTTTTTTTTTAAATGATGAGGCCAGTGAACGACTGGCACAGGTTGTCCAGAGGAGATGCCCCTTCCCTGGACACATTCCAGGTCAGGATGGCCAACCTGACCTAGCTGAAGATGGCCTTGCTTTTTGCCCAGCTGGACTAGATGACCTTTAAAGGTCCCCTCCAACTCAAGCCATTACATTTTTGGGGGGGGCTTCAAAACAAAACAAAACAAACAAAAATCAGCTGGCAACAGAGAGAAAATGAACTTGCAACACCTGAAAGAAGCAACAGAAGCAATGTTGGTTCATGTCCTCCTTTTCTCTTCTGTGTAAACACAGAGAATTTAATAGATTAAATTTTTGAAGCTTTGTTTAAAAGACAATACATTAATTCTGATGGCTGAAGCTGCATTTTCAGAAAAACCTTTTGCTAGTGAAACTTATAAAAGTGAAACATCTCATAAGCAAACTCCACTAGTTCAGACAACTTAAGAAGTTGCTGTATGACTAAATAAAGTATATTTCTCTGCTTAGCAGAGGGAAGGAATTTCTCCTCCCAACGCCCTAAAGGCTTTTGATGCATTTTTTTCCTTTTCACGGAAGAAATGATTAATAGCTGTGGCTTAAATCCAATGTACAGTTTTGGCAGCTGCTGATGGACCGCTCCATCTACTTGCTGCTCCCTCTTTGCTACGCTCAACACGTGCTGTTAAACGCATGCTGTCAAAAGTGCTAAAATGATTCACTTTTAAATGTGGTAAATCTAGATAGTGACTACTTGAAGAAGTTGCTTCTTAACTGCAGGTGTAGAAAAACAAACATTTTTCCTGTCAAATATGGCATGTCAGCTTTCAAAGTATATAAAAAGAACCATCAGGTAAAAAAAAGTTGTTTCTTTTTCCACTGTCTACAGAGTAAGCTGTAATTAAACAAATTGCAAACCTTCCCATGAGCAACAACGCAGCCATGAAAAACAAGCTCTTATGACTACTGGAAGTCTATTTTTTGCCTCCACAGTTTACACAAGTAGCATTGTCTCTAAAATTACTGTTTAGCCATGATGGAAAAAGATCTGTTTTCAGATTACCAAAATAAAACTTCTCTCTTGAGTACAGTCTGGAACCAAGAATCAGGAAAAACTTTACTTGAGAGGTTTATGTATTTAAGAACATTATGCCATGATTTTTGTTTCAATCCCTTGCATGCAATATAGCCTTTCAGAGAACAAGAGCATCCCAAACACAAATACAGATGCTACTCCTAACACTTCAAGATCATTTAAAGTCAAATAAATGCTTGGCTGTCCTAAGATACCAAGGAGCAAATACATTTCATTTCCAATGGCAACCAAAGGTTGAGTCTTTGTCAGGTTTTAGAATATGTTCCTGTACAGAAATAAGGAAGCCTATAAGTTTTACTGTAAAAGAACAAATTGGAGATAATGGGCATCTTGAAGTGTTATTTATTTTCTTCATACTTTCCAGTTTTATTTGATGTATTAATTTTTAATGTTGCTCATGTTTTGAAGCAGTCCTAGCAGTGTATCCAATGCCAGCACCAATAATTTCCTTCTGTTTTCTTTTGGTTTGCCTGGTTTTAAGTACAGAATTAAAAATGTAATTATTCCATGTAAGGACATCTCATTGAAATTGGAAGTTCTTGCTTGTTTTAATTGACATTAGCAGCATTAATTTCAATTTCAAATTGGCATAACCAGTTTTTAAGCAACAAAATAATTTAAATATATAAATACTTTAAATCTGTATTTGCTATATTGGTACTATATTGTCAATGAAAGCAGGATAAAAAATGTTAACTAGCTCTCAATTATCTCGAGCCAAGCATAAATGTATAGAAAGGTTGCTTTTCTTATTAATTCACTAAAAGCATGCCTGGTCTCCCCATATGAAAATTTTATCCTTGTCCTCAAACCATGCAATCATGGATCTATGGATTCCCCTCTCCCCTTACAACAGAAGCACTTCTTTCTGAAAGACGTGCTAGACTAGTAAAATCAGAAATCATACTACAAAAGGCCCAGTCAATCCATGCTCCTGTTCATCCTCCTGAAATACAGCCATTATTCCAATCTTTACTTTTAAGTCAGCCTGCCTAATGGTTTCATACAGCAATATTTACCACCTTAGCATTCTTCCCTCACCCTTTTTGCTCTCCAAACGTGGTTTATAGTGAATTGCACCATGTTTTTGTAACCTATGGGAAAGTTATAGGACTGTTTCCTGTATGAATAGCAGCATAGTGAGATGAGACATACCCTATTGACACCATAGACATCCAAAAATTAGCTTAATTAGCTAACAGTCATTTAATTAGTCATTAATTAGCTTAACAGTCACTTAATTCATAGGTGAAGTAATACTTGTACAGAAAGACAGCAAGGAGACTACAAACACTTCACTACATTTTATTTAAAATGAAAGCTGTTATTATCACACCTACACTCTCTCCAGGCAGGTCTATAAAAGTAACAGCCTGCAAAGCAGTCAAACCTAACTGACACAAGTGGAGACATTTGCAAAAGCTGCTTTGCCAGTACAGTTACATCTCTTCTCAGAACAAAATGAGTATTTGGAGATATGACATGATCAGAAGAATTTTTGCTCGTGTGAAAGCTGATCAGCACATAAGTTAGACTGGGGCCATTGTACGGGAGAGCATCACTGACATTCCTCTTCCTTCTGAGCATCTTAGTCCAGACATGAGAAACCCCCACAACCTACTGCATGCAATTTATATACGACATTAGAGCCTATTAAATAAGTGCATGAACAGCTTTGCCAATACAGTTAATTTAAATCATGGAGATGCTCAAATCCAATTACAGTTAAAGCACATTTCTACCTGAATCTGAATGAAAACAACAAATAGTGGAGAGAAGAAAAAATGTAGAAACAGCTAAAAACTCGGTCATACTGAAAAGCTTAACACAGTTTTTTTCCAATAAAAGATATCACATACTTCCTTCTGTAAATGAAAATTAATAAGGTTACCTTAAAACTTATCTCAGTTGTATTTAAGCAAAAACATGGGATGAATCGCTATAATTCGAAGTCTACTTCTTTCTCCTTATAACCTCTCTCTGAAAGTTAGTTTCTTCTCGCACTACAGTAAATGAAACAATATGTCTTCCTAAAGAACCACAGATCAAGTGCCAAGTGCTGGAGGGGACAGTTAACAGAGGCAGAAAAAGAAGCTACCTGGAAACATGCAACACATAACTCTGACCTCCTATCCTCTTCTGTTTCATTCCTTTTCCTGTACTTCTCATCTGGAGCTTAGCCTTTAAAAACCACCAACCTCTTAAAAAGACATTGTTCTGGTAAAGTGGTTAATATTCATCTACTACACGTGAAAATGTCACAGACAGTAGTACCTACTCTGTTGGCTGTTAGGCTGCTTCTGGCAAACATCATTATTTAACAACTTCCTCAGCATTCAGAAACCGTCTGGACTAGTGGACTGAAGGTTATTAACATTTTAAAATGCCTGCAGCTAATATTTCCAAGTTGTCCAAGACAGTAATTATTGCCCACATTATTGTTAAATATTAGCACTTGGTCATATGATACAATCCAACATATATTTTCAAGCTGGACTTGACATTTATTTTGCATACAAACACTTTTTTCCCCTGAAGTAAGCCACAGTAAATTCCTCTTAGGAGAAACAGGACAAAATATTGATACCAAATTACCTTTCTTGGGTTTGGATAATGGAGAATATTCCTTTAGGAAGAAAAGGTCACATTAACATGGAAAAACATTAACTGTATACAGAATGCATTCTACACAGTTACAGGACACTCTTCATTCTGAACAGGGAAAAAGAATTACAGATGGTTATTTCAATAAAAGCCTCCTACAGACAGCAGCACAGTGATGCTCAGGTTGATGCACAGCAAGAGAAAATCATCCACTTCCATTAGCAACAAGCACATCTATATGCACACCTCGACTCAACCAGCATAACTATGATAAAACGCTCTCCCCTCTCACTAGTTAGAAAAAAGGGCCAGAGTTACCTGAAACTGTAGCAGGTTCCTTAACAAAAGTCTGCTCAAGTTTCCCTGACTGCAAAGATAGTTTCAGTAATAATCATTTTTTGTCACCATCAGGATTGACTGGTGAAAGTTTTTATCTCATTCCCGATTTTGTTAATTTTTACAGACTAACCATGGAGAACTAAGAACCGACATAAACATAGGTTGTAACTGAATCAGCTACCCAAGACACTGATTCTTACACCTTCACCTACCAAGTCAAACTGCAGGACCTGGAAGATACACAAAAATAAATCTCGCCTGGGTGTGTTTCTCCTGAAAATAAGCGCACACGGGTGGCAGATAGGGTTAAATAAAGGTATCATGGGATTTTAAAATTAATTTTTAAATGACTCATCTAATTTAAGGGGCCATAAGGATGACTCAAACATCAGCCTACCACCAAAAAGCCTTAAGATCTGCTTTCTGAAACAGGCAACATCTTTCAGCTGTCCACAGGGTAGCAATTACAGAGAAGTCATAGTGCAGAAACACCAAAAGATTTTTTGCTCTACATTGCTATCACTGGAAGTATTGTAACTTCCAGAGATGCTCAAAGGAGCTGGACACAAAAATCCATGCCAGAGTTTATTTATAAGAAGTCAAATTATCTGGAAAAGAGAGCACTCAAGTCCTTGGCTTGATGTCCCAGCTCTAATGGCAGTAGACAGTAAAGCAGCCTGGCATAAAAATATTTGTTTACACACACAAAAATAAATCTTTACCTTCCACTCTAAGTTTACCCTGACTATTAAGGCATTTCTTAGTATCCAAATCCACAATTTTTCCCACCTCTACTTCATCAAACAAGCAGCAGCTCACAGAAAATCCAAAAGATGAAGTTTTATTTATTTCTCAAAACTATTTGGAAATCCAACTAAATACATCCAGGGTTCCACGAAAAATTAATAATACCTGATTCTGGATGCCACCTATGCTTTTAAAGCTGGAATAGGGCATTTGAATCATTTACTTGCCAGCTGATTTTCCAGATTACATCTTTAACAGACATGGGGAAAGACTGACAAACTGCTACCCACAATTCCAAATATGAAAGAATGATTTGGAAAGTACATCCTCATTCTTACAGTCATTTAAGGTACTTTACAGTCCTCCTACGCAAAGTGGAGAAGTTTTGTTTCCTTTTTTAAAGACATACTTTATTTGTTCAAACTGAGCATGATTACAAAATGTTAGATCTGTATTAATAGTTACTATAACTCACACTAACTGAAGACAGCATGATGAGAACAGAGTAACAAAACACCCTCCACAACTGAACATATAGAGCATATTCCTGCTGTTTCAAGCATTCCATGCTGCCAAGCAATACCATTTCAGTGTAGCTGTGTTAGTTCCAGTTGCCCTAACACATTTATTCATAATGCAAAATAAAACAAAACCAAAGAAACCGCACACACCCCACAGGACAGAAAGGTCATTTTCTTAATTTTATCCCAGTGCAAAACAGATGTTTGACTAGAGTATTTTTTTTAAATATAAACACAATCAGAAACCATTTCTAAAGTATGTCATTTCAGAATCGTGTTGTTGTTACTGGGAACTTTATTTTTTAATATAAAGCAAATGTAAACTACAAACTATTGATTAAATAGCAATGTCATAAGTAACAAGCTAAGAAAAAATAAAAGAGGGTCTTTTTTTTTTTTAATTTCAGCATTCTAAGAGATGTCAGGACAATCGCAAAACCACCCTTCAGATTTTGACACTTATGTGGGATTTATAAATCTCATACAGCTTTTAGGCTGAAGGAGGAATCTGTCCATAAGCAGCAAGTACTCCTTAGTGCTTATGACAGGCTGAATTCCTTTTACCCCTTAAAGCATTTTTCTTGCATTGTTCATTACCAAAGTGAATAATGTTGCAGTTTTAGAAAGCTGAGTCCTAGCAGCACAAACCAATCAGAAATAAAGTTCCACACACAGAAAGACTGCAACTATGAAGAGAATAAGAAGAGCAGAGATAATAAAACAGCAGAATAAGAAGAGTAACCAAGGGGGGGAAAAAATTTAAATTACAGTTGATAGTAACTGAGAGATTCTCAGCTGGAGAAAGAAAAAAGCCTTCTGCTCATCAAAGAAACAAAATTGGGTTATGGTGGTATAATATGCAAGCTGAAACACACAAAAGATGACCCACTGTGTGAAGGATGCTATATTAAGTAGTGCAACATTTTTACTGCATCTAGCTTCTTATCAGGTCATTATCTCACACCTACCTGGAAGATTCTCACTATTTTCTTTATCTGTCTCAGATCAAAAGACAATTTTCCGGTTAGCAGGTGGTCTCACACATCACCTATTTACAGAAAGAGATCCCTTTTGTGTTTTTTCTTCTTTTCCCTTTTTTGTTTGTTTGTTGGTTGGTTAGTTTGGACTTTTTTAATTACAGGAAAAACCTTTAGCAAGATCTTCACAGAAGACCTTCTTCTCCTGAGAAGAATAATTAAAATGGTAAATTAATCCTCCAGGAATAATTTCCTTTTAATATTCTCAAAGTAAAGAATTTATAAATTAATTAAGCCAGAATCTGTTTGAAAAGCTACTGCATGTGAGTGTTTGTCCCTGAACAGCAGGCTCCTAACTAAAATTTTCTAAATGACTCATGATTGCAGCATCTCCAAGTTTTGTAAGTGTACTCTGAGCAGGTTATCCTTCCAGAGAAGCTGCAATGCAGGCACTGCAGGGCCATGCTATCCTTAGAGCTGGAATTTGCTGAAATGACTCAACGCCAAGGAGCCGCTGCTGAACACTGTGGTGCTGCCTGCAGACCTCCACGTCTGATGGTCTGTCACTGGAGGCGGTCACAGATCATCTACAGACACTACTTTGTCATTTTTCACTCCTTACAGGTACTATTTTGTCCTTTTCTTCTGGGGAAAAAAAAATACAAACCCACACATCCATCTTGAAAGACAAATGTCCATTCTGATGTTTTAGACAGCAGATACTAAACTAAGAAACTGAGTAGCAGATGCAAAAAGGATCATCTTCAGCACACGACACTTAGCCTCTTGCCTTACTTTAGAGTTACAAAATCCACTCATTAAATGGAATACAAAATCACTCATTTTAACATGCAACTAAGTTCCAGTGGTTTCCTGGCCAGTGGTTTTCAGCAAACAGCAAAACACCTGAAAAGACGCTTACCATCCTTCAACAATTTATAGCTGGAAGACAAGACAGAAGTTAGGCAAATGTTAAAGGGGTCTTTTGTCATAACTGTAGGTCCCTGTTATTTTAAACGGTTAGCATTAGGAGTACAAGAAAAACATGAATGCAGCCTCATTATTATGGTGACCACTTGAAAGCAAAAGAAAAGTTGTAAAAACAGAAGGTAACTCTCTGTCTGGCAGAGTCTATAGAATATTTTGGACCAAAAAAAGGAACAGGTCCACTGGTTCACAAGACCTCTGATTACTGGAACTCACATGACACTTGGGGTTTTACCCCTTCTGTTACTTAAATACAGAATTAAAAACTGATATCCCAGTTATCAGGGCACCAGAGAGGCTAGAAACAGGATCAATACAGAAAAATATTTTATTTGTGATTGTTTCCTAAGAAATGCCACTTTTTAAAATATACTTTTTAGAATAAATTTAGAACATTCTGTTCAGTACTTTGAATTTCAACAGCTACGAAAACTTTCAGACGTACAGAGTTGGTTTTATAAGCCTCTTTCAACAGGCACTGCACAATGAGGATGAGAGAGTTTTAACAGTGACAATTAAACTCACCATGTTTTCCTGAAACCTGCTCAAGACAAAGCATTGCAAAGTCTCCTAAAGCAAATGCAAAATATTAAACACTAATCAGGCCCATTATAAGAAGCTATACAAAAAACAGATACACAAATATGAAGTTAAACAAAATGTTCAACTAATGCTGACAGTCCTAATTCTAAATATAGTTTACTGCATATGGAAGTACAAAACAATATAAAAACAAAGTCAGATGACGAAATAGTCATTATACACTATATAACATACTTTCAAACCCATATTCCAAAAAGAAGTTGCCTGCCATCAGGGGTCTCAATAAGTAATATAGGTTTAAATGAATTTTAAAAGGAGAATGTCACAAGAAGACCTGGGTGCGTGACCCTTGTTTAGTTAAAGACTTTAATCACACCTTCAAATGTAACTTCATTTTAAATTTCTTATTTATTCCTCAGATGTACTTTCCAGTGCATGCTTGCTAAATCATAAGCCTGTCGTATCACAAGCATACAAGTTCAGTTGTACTGCTACATAAACAATAGTGCTAACTTGAATGACTAAATAGGGCTGTTTGTGAGAAATCAATCCTGAATTAAAGACCTTGCACTGAACCCTGACTATGGAAAAAAGGTTAGTCAAAAGCCTTCACTGCACTCCTACATCTTTGCTGCCCTCATGACTGCTGTACTCTCTCAGAGGACTAGTTTAAGTAGTTAAGCCTTTTGTTTTTAAAATGGGGAGACAAACATACACCAGAACTCACAAAAAAGTACGTGTTTAATGATCATTTGTTTTTTATTTTCATGACCTCCAAGATGGGAGAGACCTTTCATATTTAAGATCTTCCAAGACCTTACATGGTTGGTAGAAGCATGGAACAGATGAGCATCTCCCCTAAGTATAAATATATCCCTATCTAAAACAAAGTCATTAAGGTCATCTGAAAATATAAATGGGAAATGAGTCCTACCAAATAGGATACAGCCTACATTCCTTTGTCTCCACATCCCATTCCACATGTAGACTCTATTAAAATGAGAAATAATTGAAACTGCAGTGGTTACTGTCTTTTGTGTTTTAATCGGTCACGTACGTGTTGTTGTGGAGACCAAGAGATGATTTTAAAAAGTTTTGGTTTCGGAGGTGAACCAGTGTATGCCAGAGTCACAGCATGACACTGCAGAGCTGAAGATCTGTGTTTCATTGTGGAAAAATACTTTCTGTACAGTTCCTTTTGGGAAGGAGAGGGGACAGGACATGCCAGAAAACCACAACAAGTAGCATTTTTGGAGGAAGGCACTTCCTGACCTTAGCTTTCAGATAAATCCCAAACTGAAGACATCTATAAATAGAAGAAACAGGAAAAGAAATCAAGAAAGATATCAAATGTCACTTGTTTAAAGCAGAACTTTCCTTTCTTCTTAAAAGAAGCTGTGACACAGTTTTCCTAAAGCAAGCAGCCATGTCTTACCAGCCTAGAGACTGGCCCGGCTATTTCTTCATTATCTCCTGGTTCATTGTATAACCAATTTAGAAATATTCTTTACTAGTATTTATAAGTAACATTCAAACTTTTCAACACACTCAGGCAATTTACCGCAGACTGTCAAAACCATTTTGTCACATTAAGTTTAATAAATTATGATATGGTTCTAAAAGTTAATAAGCCTGTCTTCTACTATTTTACGTGTTCTGCAGAGTTGGCAAGCTTTAGATTATTTCCTTTTGAAACTAAGATTACCCTGGAATAGCCAGGGTAGGCAAAGTTATCTTGAGAATGGCATTTCAGCAGCTATCTAATAGCAGAAAGGACAGGCCAATATTTGGCTGACAAATTGTGATAAGTTTGCTCTAAAAATAAACAGCAACTTATGAGGCACCGAACACCACGAACCTGTGGCCATGTATTTTCTTTTAATATAAAATGGAAACCTCATGCAGTAAACCAAGGTGCCTTGTGAAGTTACTCATGGTTAACAGAAGTAATACTTCACCTAAAAGCTATTTATGAAGGCCAGGGTAACCATTAGAGCACCTGTTTCAGACAGACCTCCTTTGTTCAAAAGAAATGTAAGGTAACTTGCATGCTGGAATGTGGGCCAATGTCAACAGCAAATCCAACTGGATTTATGTAGGTTGTGTCACTATAAACCACGTTACTTTCGTCATGGCTAAATGTTCATTTACAATCAAGCCAAGATGGATTGTAAGAAAGTGCCATTATTTTCTCTTCAATTTTAAATTCACATGAAATATTCATTCACATAAGAACATTAGACCTTAAACAGCAATGTTTGCTTATCAAACCTGGTCAAGATGACAGACTCAAAGTATTTGTACATTTTGTTTCAGAAGTGAAAAATAACCTGTATACAGCACACTGTATTGCAATTTATAAATAAAGGAGAGTTTCTTTCCCACTCAGAAATAATAAATGTGAAATAAATTACTACCCAAATCACCTTGCTCTAAGTGCTCACCTAGTAAAAAAAAATACCTGAAGCAATGACTAAGGCACAAAATTCAAAAAGGACTTCAATAGGGGTTTAGAAAGGGAGAAACTACAGGACATCAGATTAGTAAGATAGAGGTTAAACAATAGCACAAAGAATGACTATGAAAAAGGAAAAGGACTCATAATTTGCCTGGGCATTCAGAAACATACTTCAAGAAGTATCCTATCCCAAAACTCCATTTCCTTTGTTTTGGCTTCTTAGAACCATTTTACAAAGCTAACAGAGCATTTCTACCCCTTTGTGTCATGCATTGTGTCAATCAGGTTTTTCAGCAATATCCTGTAGCCTAGAAGTTTTTCAACTACTAAAGCCACATTCCTCTAAAAGTCTTCTTAAATTAAAGCGTTGAACAGAATGCTTAAACAGGATTTAGGACCAGTGGAGACCAGCCATCTATCAATACTCAGTCTGGTAAAATACAAGCTAATAGCAATAAAATAAATGGCTGTCTAATACAGCAGAGATGGAATATACTCCTCTCTTCCACCTTGGCAAACACAACAGAGCTAAAACAACTATCACCCTTCCCTTGGCACTGTTACGTCAAGCCATTTTTAACAGCTGAGCTGGAACTGTGCTGCCATCTAATAGCTGTTCAGTGGCCTACAACCAAGGAGCTGGCATCTTCCAACTAAGTCATCTTGAATTAAAACATGGCATTGGTGCTAATTAGCAGCTTTCAGCAGTAAGGGAGAAGCCATGGCAAGGACGGAAACTCAATTACGCTCGTTCCAGCAAGCGCCTGTTCCTGGTCAGCATGTAGCTGGCAGAGCCACTTGTGCTCCTGTATCTATGGCACATGTGAAATACTTCAGCCTTCAGATCAGACCACTGCAGGCCATTCACACAGAGGTCTGACCCTTTGTGCTTTGTACAAATTTGTAACAAATCCACTGAAGACGCCCAACAAACCTGATGCACTATGCAGCCATGTGTACCACAGGCTCAACGGAGAACACAAAACACAACTCAGACTGAGACCCTCACAACTACTTTCCTGTACCTCTGAGTGAAAACTGCCTCATGGGGAGTGTTTACCATCTGCTCACCAGCTCCTTAGTGAATACACTCAAGCTTAGTTACTGTACTAATCGAGTTTCAAGGGAGACACCACCTGAACCATTAATCATTAACCAGTGCAAAATCTTATTTCTTGTTTCATACTCAGATAGAGCATCATCTGTGAACTACACTCCTGTTTATTGTTTTCCTTAAGATAACAATTTCAATTGATGGGCTGCTTACTGCCTTCATTATTTGCGACGGTCAACAGGAAATCACCAAATGTGTCATGATGAACTACATCACTTCAGCATTCAGCATCTTGTTATGAATTTAGCAACTGGGATAAAAGCCCCACCACGTCACACACCTTTGCACACATTCTGCTTCAGCAGCATCCAGCATCTGCTTTCCTCTTCTAGTTTTTGACTCTTTTTGGAGACTGTGGTTCCTCCAGAGATGAAGAAGAATTCCACAAGAGAACTCCGGTTGTGGTTTAGGAATATTATTGCCCAATTTAGTGTTCTTACGGAAACATTCCAAAGCAGATGGCACTTACTCTTCCCTTCCCATACAGCATGATGGGAAGGGGAATTGGAGCCACAAAAGGTAACGACTATGGGTTGAGATCAAGATATAAGAACAGCTACATTTTAGTTTTGCAGTTGACAGCATATCAAGTTCAAAGCTATTTCAACATAAAGCATCATCATACATGAACACAAAATGCCACAACTTTTAAATACTTAAATAGCTATTTAAACCAAAGTCCATCTTTTTTTATTACTATAGCTATGACATCTTCAAAAACTGCCTGAGCTACTGCACCCAAGTAGAAGTTAGCAATGGGGTGCTGTGTTCTGGCAGCACCTGCCTGTCCTACAGCACTGGTGAGGGAATTCACTTTGAGCACCCACAGCACCACTAGCAAAGGACAAAAGAAGTCTGTAATACTGCACAGACAAGCCTCTCAGTTCAAAATGTATCTAAATATTTACTGCCATGTATGCTGTGTATTCTGACATGTCTTCTGACAAATAGCAAAACTCGGTAGAACCATTCAAATGAGTGCTGGTTACTCACACAATACGGTGTGTGACTGATTTCTGCAAGGTCATGTATTTTGAGGAAATGCTCTGTGTGGGCAAGGGAATGGCTTCCTGACAAGATTAAGCACTTACCTCAAAGTCAAAACAAAAACATTAGAGGGTACATATTTTAGGTATGTCCCAACAGACTTCACATACCAAATGGAAAAATGTGTATGACTTTTAACTTGCATGCCAATAAAATTAAGTGTCACTTCTTTGTTTTGCCCTCAGGAAGAGAGCCCACCAGCATCCAATTTTCAACTACTATACAACAAACCAATGTAAATACAGACAAGAGTGAGTACAACAATATAAAACCAAAAACAAATCCCAGGCCTTAGCATCTCCCCTGCCCAATTCAACGAATATAAAGGTAGCATTAAAACCCAGACTTCCTACCATTGCTATATTCCACTGGGAAAAAAAACTTAGAGTAAGAAACTTCCTACAAAAGTCTCTTTTGACATTAATCCTTAAAACAAACAAAAACAGAAGATCTCTCTCAAAAAGCATCTTGCACACATGCCCCTTAAGTTAAAAAAAATTCATTTTAGAAAATTCATCAAGAATAAATAATGTCGTAACATTACTTCCAGTTTACTTTTTTTAATACTTCTAGACAGTGTCTGAAAATGGACCACCATAAACTCTCTGGGAGAGGTTATTTCAGAGGTTCCTACACACAACCATAAGCATTTATTTTCAATCTCTTGCATCACAGGTCTTCACACCTTCAGCTGCACCAACAAAAACATTTGAAGCCACAATCTAAACCAGAATGAGTCACTTAAATTTTAGAAAGCAAAAACCCTACTACACTATATCTCAAAAGTAAGATCCTTTTATTCTGTTCAGCTAACAAGATTGTCCCACTTATCCTGTGTTTATTGTAGCCTCACAAACAGTTAGATGGGCAGTAATGAGGCAGCAGAGAACATCAGCAGGGGAAACAAAGTGAGTAAGCAGCTTTGGTGATCCAGCCAGCATCAACCCACTACAACTAGCTTTGCTGCTAAAGAAATATGATGTACCACAAAAGACATAGCCTTTGGTTTCAGCAAGTCAAACCTCAAGCAGATATAGGTGGTACAGCCTTGTTTTCCCATCAACTGCTTATAAACCACATTTGTTTAACATTCTTTCTCACCCCTCTAAGTTCCGAGTTATTTTTGTGTAAGAGGGTAAAAAGTGGGAACAACTAACGTGAATGACTTTTCAGATGGAAAAGGCTATATCAATATATTTTCCCAACCACAGTAAAAGTAAAATAAAGATGGGAGACCAGTATCCCTAACAATACAGAACTACAAATATAAACTAAAAAAACAGAACAACAAACTACTAAGCAAACAATCCACGGGTAGGAGGAACCACCTTCTCTTTTAGAAACCCAAAATGAGTAAGCAATAAATGTTTTTATTAAGCGAAGTTTATTTAAACTTTAAGATATACAAAAAGCAAGCAAACAGAAACAAACAGCCCAGTAAAGACAGTCAACAACAGGCATGCTCTGCAAATGTGTCTTCCATGAAACTTAATACCCATTCCCAGGTAATTTACACTGAAACCAGATGCTGTTTCATTGTGTTGTTCATGTTCATCAGCATACACACAAATAAGAGAAAAATAGGAAAATCATGCTGTCCACAGAAATATTAATATCAGAATATTCTTTCAATTTTTATCAGTGCTGAAAAGCAAACTCATTCCCTTTTTCAGCTCTCTAAAAATATTTAAATATTTTAATTTTTTCTTATTCCTTCAGTGTTTTGCTCAGGTAATGATATGCATGCTGCCCTTTATTGTTGACTAGAATTCCTTAGAGCTGCTCTAAATCAAATATTTAATCACTCTTACTCAGGTCAGACAAGACAGAGACACACAAAGAAACACATCTACAGCTCTATGGGCGTAACAGAGATACCCAGAGAGAACAAATAGCTAATTTTAACTGCAAACAAAGCTGTAAGAAAAGCACTGCAGTAGGGCTCCTCTCTCTCCCTTTTCAAGTAAAGTGGTCAACTTCACCAACTTCAGAAAAAGGGAAGCAGAGCACCACTTCCATTTTGAGACTTATTCAAATAGACCCCTTCATGCAAAATATACTCAGCAAATTAAATCTGCAACACTGGCTGCAGCAACCAAGGCGCGCAGGCTCAGCTGCCCTTCACAAAGCATCTTTGTAGAGCTATCTTTCTGCCAGTGCTCCTTTTGAATTCCCAAACAATACCTCGCAAAAATTAGATCTCCTACTGTGGGAAAGTTCCCAAAACACAAGCCAAAATATATTTTCTCATGAGGATACAAAAAACCCTCAATGAGGAAGTCAAAGTTCTTACAATGACTGTTCAGTGTACATATAGTTATTCTTGAAACATGCTAACATTAAGTAGCAACATTCTGATTTAGAGAAAAAAATATTAAAATCAGATCAGTAGTTCAATAGAATGAATAGCTACTGCTATTAGTTACTACTCAGTAATTTGCATAAGCATAGACTTTAAAAAACTTTTACGCATACAGGCTTTTTAAAACAATGGATATCAAGAAACAATAACTTATAAAAAAAACCTCAGCTAAGGGATATTGTAATAAGCATAAAATAAATGAATCATCTCTAGAGGTTACACTTAAATAATCTTTTTTTTTCCTCAGGTACCAAGGGCTCTCCGTGAATAAACAAATAACCCACAAGAGACTCCAACCTCCAACTAAAGAAAAACACGATCTTGGGAAAATGCTTGTGTGTCCTTTACTTCTGCTGACCTACACTTTTACACCCAGGACACGAAAGAGCTATCAGACCTTTTGGTCCCAGAAGCCCAACAGATGATTTTACTCGTTACTAGTTTTGGAAGAGCAAGCCTATCCATGGCAAGTCTTGCTTTACAATAATCCTCCTCCACCAAAGCCTCTCCTGCAGCACTGCTGGCTACACCCCACGCACCAGTGGGTGGGTGAGGATCGGTGGCAGGGTACCAGCACCTTGGCATCACAGAGGGTACAGACACATGCTCTGATGTCTGAACAGCACCTCAGGAAGCAAGTGGACAAAACAAGCTCGGACTGAGTAGAAAATCCCTGGGCTTTGGGCCCAGCACTGCTCACTTCAGTACATTTCCTAGGCAAGAATGCCACAAAAAGGCTCCCAATTTTAAGTGCAGGAAAGACTGTGTCCACAAAGGCTGACAAAAACCTGCTCACAGGAACATACTCAGCCCAAACCCAGGGCAAACACTTCTGCAGCCACTGCAGGGCAGCAATCAAAAGCAAACTCTACCAAACAGATAATTAATCAAGTAGGAAATTGCACAGAACTTATCGGCGCTACAGTTAAACCCTCACTTTCCCAGTTTCAGACCGGCTCAGATACGTACAGCTAACTGAGCTGCAATCTTCTGATGCAATGAGAAAGCACACAAGTGTTTAGGATAAGGCTTCAACTCAGCTATTTCTATGCTATAGGTGAAGGCTCCCTGATCATACCGAGGTCTTTGCAAGAGCTGGCAAAACTCGTATCATTAAAAGATACAGAAATCTACTAATGCAGAAAGTACTAGCCCTATGACAGGGGAGAACTACTGCAAAAGAAATTAAAAAGTCAATACTCTTGCCATTCTCAAAGCTCTTGGCCATGAAGATATGAATGGCTACGGGAAAATACATACACACACCCCCATTAGAAAGACTGGGAAATAAACGTACTCTTTCAAAACAAACAGGATACTAAGCAGCTCATTGCAGTACATATACTTAGTTTTGAAAATGACATGAAAATTGACACCACAAGTTCAGTATCAAACATTCCAGGGCTGTTTCAACAGACTAAGATTAGAGAGTTCACAAGAAAATCTGAGCTATGCAAGGATTTTCAGCTTTACTTATCAGCCACAAAAAGATATATTCATACAAATAAGTTTGTTGGGCATGAAATAATGCTGCATAGTAATGCTAGCTTGAGAAAAACATTAAAAGAAAAAAAATGTACACTTACTTCCAAAATACATTCTCTGGTATTATTTCTGTACTAAACAAATACGTTATTTGCTTTGTCAGGTAAAGGTCTCACTTTTTCCCAATAGTTCCTTTGGTTTTTATGAAACACAGCAGGAAAAATATCTATGATTAAAGATCTCTAGATACAGTAGTCTATTGTAACTTGTTTGATCTGTATCCACCTCCCCTACTTACAGCCCAAGAGCCACCACAAGACACCACTAAACCTACAGTTTTTCTGACACAGTTAGGGTATGTTAACTATTTTGACAAGTTTCCAAAACCCTACAGCATCTAGAGGTTTGTTGGGTTTTTTATTTGTTCAGACCAACTAGCCTTACAGCTGACTTTATGATGGCAATTCTATTTGAAGCCCACTGCCGAGCAAGAAAGACACCCAGATCAAGAACCAGCAACAACCTTTCCTCACTGAGCAGAGTTACGAACGATGGTCCCAACATTAACACAAAACATAACAGGCTCATGACCCCTCTTCAGAAGTAGTCACTGCAGTAAGCAGAAAACCTGAACCACCATGGGAAGCACAGTTAGGTATCTAATTTTGTTGGCCAATTGGGGTCCCCAGAAAGAAACAGAATGTCCAACCTTGCAAAGTAAGGCTGCTCCTCAATAATCACATAACAAAGACCTGAGATGCATTATGGAAAGACTACCATATCAGTGCAATACCAAATACCAGGCATCAGCTGTCACAGCCCTTCGCTTCTCAGGGTTACCAAGAACCAGCAGAAGAATTTAGCAACAGAACCAGTTCTCAGCATTATTCTGCTGTTAGCAGCCTGATAACAGGGGTTATCCTCCTCTGTAAATGCTCACCTCAAAAAGATGGCAACAGAGTAGCATGCTGACAGTGAAGAAAATCTGAAAGCATAACACAAGCTCCAAAATATTTTTGTTTTTCAAAGGAAAGAAATCCCAAATAAGCTCTTTTTTAAAAAACATTTAGTCTTCTAATGTATTTGATATACAGACACACGATCGGCCCGAATTTAAAGAATATTCTTTTGCTAGACTCACATGTAAAATGCTTAGTTTCTCTGATCCCATTAAACTACACAGCCTTGTATTTTTTTTTAAGAGATCACTGTAGCAAGAAGGAAATGTTCATTTCTGGCTTATCTGAAGATTGCACACAATCATGCTATCACTGGTTACAAGTATAAAAATAACACAACTAGGGAACAAGCTGAAAGTTTATTTGGAAAAAGCATAGGTACATCCTATAATTAAACCATTTTTCCTCTCAAGTGTTCGAGAAGGGAGTATCTGCTTAACAACAGCATCCTGTTTAGATGTCTTCTGACACGAAATGACGCATTAGTATCAAACTAAGGGCTACTGTACAGTTCTCCCCTCCACCCAGAAGGTCTGGTCCGATGCTGTTACATCTCTGTCCTTCACTGCTGCTGTACTGAACTGCCTGCATGTACCACACTGGCAGTTTCCAGAAGCAAACCTTAGGCATCTAACATATATAAGGCACATGTTCAAAAAATTTCTTCTGCAGACGTCACCACACAGCATGAAAACAGTGAACAGTATGGAGGGTTTCTGAAGCAACTAGCTATTCACATACCATGCCATGCAAATGAGTTGTTAGGATAAAGAAAGATTAGGGCTCAGTTTCTCTTGTTTGAAAACAAAAGCAGCCCTATTTTTTCAGACTGAGTTACACCAGTATAAAACTGGATGCTTTCTAAAATGGCCTATGATGCCAAAAAGAACTTGTTTTGTAAAGACTTAAAGCTATAACTGTCCATGCAAGTGGATGTTAGGAGCAAAAAGAACTAGATTGCTATTACTCACAGCTTAAGGGCATAAAACCATTTGTAATTTATGAACATTTAAAAGTTAGATTCCCCAGAGCAGTTACATTAACTTCCTAGTTCACGACTTCAAAGAGAAAATGAATAGTTTAATACATCAATTAAAGAGAAGAGTTCCACAATAGACATGTTAAAGTATGGGCCACATATATATCCTTTTATTTTTCATTTTCTTTAGCCAACAGAATATTGAGTTGTGATTCACAAAATTCAGGGACACTCTGTAAAGGAGGATATACCAAAGAGATATAAAGTTATGAATTTACAAAAGCAATTGTAGAATACACTGTTTACCTCAAAGAAAAAAAAAATCAATCCAATCCAAAATTACCAAAAGATTTCTGCATTACAAAAGTTCATGCCAAGTTAAGTTTGCTTTCCCCAACAATGTTTATCAGACCTACTTCTCGAAGTTGTACATACTGGCTATCATTCTGTCACTCCTGTCCTCTGAGCCTGCAGTGAAGGCATGGTGCCAAATTTGCACCCTGACAGTCCAGGGTGAACAGTAATGTCAAACAGATATTTACCTCATCATGATTTGGGAGAAGCTGAGCCCCAAAAAGTTTTTAACGCAAGTAAGAAGAAAATATGCTACTAACATACTTCTCTTGCTGTTTCCTGTACTGACATGAATATGATAAATATATTTTCTCTTTCCAACCCTCTCTCAACTTTTAAGAAGCCTCATGACTTCCTAAAATTAAGTAGCTATCTTTTGGAGATAGCATAGCAAGGACAGGAAATACAAGTAGAGAGACAATAAGTTACTTTAAGGGAAGAAGGACAAACAAGGTCTTTGTACCTTTCTATATATTTTTTTTCCATTTTACATAATAACGAAAGATGATATGCATAAGCATATTTCTTTCAAATTCTAATACTGTTGTAAAATAAAATCAAACTTCCTGAACAGAGAACCAACAGTAGAAAACTAACACACACAATTCAACATGAGCCATTTTACAAAAACACCAACCAAGTTTTCTGCTGCAAGCTCAGTCTCCCCAGCAGCAACAGGAGGGCACCACCAGTTTCAAGTAATTCCAGTGCTAACAACACATTAGATTTCCCACATATTTGGTCTTATTTGTGGATTATTTTGGGCTAGTGTCAGTTTCATGGATTTAAAGGTGGGCTTCTTTTCCTGTGGTGACTGCCACAGCAGGCTGCCAGTGTGCTGATTCGGGAAGTTTTACAGCACTAACAGAGCCCTGGTGTTCCCAATTTAGCTCTCTGCTCCGTGCCCTTCACTGGGCTTTATCCCCGCATTCGGGCTGGATTCTTCACTGCGTCATTTCTTACTTTCTGTCTTTTTGTGTTTCCTTATTATCCCTTCTAGACAGCAAGGCCAACTGGCAAGGACATGACAAAGTTTGCCACAGGGAAGCATCATCCCGCAAAGCCAGCCTGGTGGCCCCACAGCCTGACCTAGTGGTTTCTGAGTATCTGCCAGCATCTCTCCTCCTGAACACCCCATCATGCTTCAATAACCATGTCCTGAGGCTGGACACTGCTGGTAGGCTCCCCCAGCTGGAATCTATGCCTCTACCTATTCAAGCAACCTTGCTACGAGTTTGCAGAAGAGTGTCTTCCCCAGGAGAGAGCACTCAGCCTCCTTCAGCTTTCACAACACACTGAAGGGCTGGGTCCAGCACTTGCAGGCAAACAGACATTTGGAAAAGGTCAAACAAGGACAGAGAAACAAGTTTAGCACCACAAAAACATGTTCCAGAAGCAGCTTCCTTTTTTTTATTTAAAAAAAAATTAAAGAATAAAGTTGCCAAAAAGGCATGCCACATACGATGCCTATGCAGTCAGTATGTTTTTCCATGAGAAGTTTTATTTTCTCACACATATTCCATGAGCACAGGGATAAAAATAACATTACCACAATGACGTATCTATAGTAGGAGGAATGACTTATGGGTGCTGACCGAAAGTCAAGGTTTCCTCTTTGCCCCAATTTGAAATCATCACCAGCCAGTCAGACGCCTGCCAAAACAATCAGTAACAGCATCTCTTCCTCAAAACCCGAACACAGGGACTGCTCAGAGAGCAGGACAAGCCTTTAGAAAATAGGACAGATGGCATTACAACTCCAAGCAAAGTAACTCCTTGTATCATTAGCTATTGAACCGCGGCTTGATGTGGGGATCAGTGTAAAGCTTATTAGTCTTTAGACAGTTGGCAGCAACAGCCACTGCAGCAACCGTTCGGGAGCAGAAGGAACTCATTCAGTTTAGTTGTTTTTCAGGTCATGTTAAGTCAAAATGTTTCTGTACGCACTCCAGTCCGCAGCTTAACCTTTCTCAGCCCTCTCTAAGCGCAACTACGCTCGCAAACAGCTTCAACTCAAACACTCCTCTGACAAAGAGAGCTCCAGGAGCCCGGCGCAGGTATCTAAAAAATTCCTGCCTGGTGCCATTGTGTAAGGATTTCACCCTACTTTGGAGAGCAAGGACTTGCCAAGAATACCACTGACCTCAGTCCCTACATTATGAAACAGCGCTGCCAGCTCCAGCCAGCTATGTAAAAGTAGGGATTGAATTCAAATCCTGAGCCACCCGTACTCCGGGGCAATAACAAAATACACACACTCGCACACAGAGGGAAAAAAAAAAAAAGGGCAAAAGAAGGAAAAAAGAAAAAAAAAATCGAAAAATTATACTCCAAGTTCATTTTCTTTTTACCGGAAGCAACCTTCAAAACAAACCCAGCTGGCGTTTCTCCCTCTCCTTCCCCCAAAATTAGGGAGTAGGAGGAAAGTTGTCGCGTTAATGCGCGCCTTCCCTTCCCGGGCGCCGCCGGCCGGGAATTCAGCGCTGGGGAGCTCGGCGGGGGCTGGGATGGGGCACAGCCCCGGCCGCGCTGCCCCGCAGCGGGGGCCGCGGCGCTCCGGGCTGCCCCGGCCGGGGCTGCGCGGGGCGGGCGGGGCGGCCCCGCCGCCGTGTGCGGGAGCCGCGGGCTCCGCGGGGAAGGGGCGCTTACCTGGGGGCTCCGCTCCGCCGGGTTCTTCATCACCGCCTGGCGGAAGCTGTTATCCACGTAGGACGCCATCGCGCCCCTGCTGCCTCCCGCCGCCGCCCGGGAGGCGCTGGGGGAGGGCGGCCGCGGCCTGGCGCTGCGCGGCCGGAGCGCTGGGCGAGGAGCTGGGAGGCGGCGGCGCGCAGGCAGCGCGGGCTCAGCAGCGCCGCCGCCCGGAGCTGCGGGCGGCCGCCGAGCCCCGCCGGTGGCAGCGGCGGCGACAAGGGCTCGGCGCTCCCTCTCGACCCGGCTCTACGCCTCCCGCCGGCCCGCTCCGCCGCATCCCCCCGGGCACCGTCGTCGTCGCCTCCTCCCTCCTCTTCCTCCTCCTCCCATCCGGGCTGATGGGGGGCTCCGCGCCCGCCTCGGCGCCGGGGAAGTTGCCGGCTCGGGGAGGCGGAGCGGCGGGGGGCGGGCCGAGGCGGGCCGGAGGAGGGAAGGGGGGGCGGGTCGCCGGGGGTCGCGACCGGCGGGGTCCGCTCGGGCTGCGGTGCCTCGGCATCCTCCCGCTGGGAACGGGTCCTTGCCGGGTTTAACCACAAAAAAAGCGAAGTCTGAGGGCTGCCGCCGTGGTCTCGGGGGACGCGCATCGTCGCAGCCTCGGCGGTGCACCCTGTGCGTGGACACTGGTGATGGGGCAAGCTGGACGCCAAAAAATTAATAAATAAATAAAGACTTGATCTGCTGGCTCTAGTGACTTCGGGGAGGCCACCTGTTGTCACGCTTCTCAAAAGTAATGCGTATCAGCCGGCTGTCCCCTCTGTCATTGCTATGTGGGGTAAAAAGGAGGAAAGGGAGGGTATGAAATCGTTAATTTATCACTGTTCTGAGGGTTATCTAGTGGCGGATTCTTCTCACGTGAACCTAAGTTTATAAAGAATAAAGGGTCTCGCAACATGGCTGATTTTCTTTGTTTACCACGACACCGAGCACGTCTCGGCAGCAGCCTGACAAACGCGAATCATGGAAGTATTATTAACGTGCCATTAGCGGCGGGGTAATACTATTAATGTATTTGCTTTCACAAGTGATGTGTACCCTTCCCTGATACGGATCGCGCAGTGTAAATAATGTCAACACTAATAAATCTGTTTAATTCCCAGTCACTAGCAGTCACATTTCAATTCCAAGTAAGGCAGTGTCATCTTTATTTGATTTTTTTATTCGTGAAAATTCCCAGGGATAACCATCTTTTCCTTACAAAACATACACTGCTAGTCTCAGGAGAAAAAATGTTACACTTTTAGACATAAGTGGCTCTCAAAAATGCTGTGTCTTCAGACTGTAATCTACTAAACCTACTGAATTTCTAGATATGGCTCATTAACAAAGATAGCTCTTTGGGCTAATCCCACTCATATGTGTCAGCAAAATATTTTTGCAGTAATACCAATTATTCTGGGCAGATCTTGGGAAAATACTAGGGAGTGCTCCACATTCTCTACATCTTGCTCGTTGGTGATTACTAGAAGTCCTTATGGGGGATATTTTTTTTTTAAAGTAACAGATTGGAAATGTCATGTCCTTTGACCTAAAAAATAACAGTTTAAATATGCCTTGTGTTCATCACGCAGAGATGATAATAATTCCTTCAAATTAAACAAGCCTGCAGCTATAGAAAAGTGCCAGCTTTTCTGAAGCTCAGTTTACCAATCCGGAGTGCAGGAATTTCCTTTTTTTGGGGGGCATATGTATAGGAGGAGTGCCACAGGAATGTGAGGAATGCTCTCTTGGGCTTCACTCCTCAATCACTTCAGGGCACCCATTGCCTGCTGCTGCAGCCTAGCTCGCCTGACATCTTTATATCTCTACATCAAAACAGAGCTACCCACTCTATTTTAATATGCAATTATCTTTCATTTCAGTCCTATTAGCTGTAACAGCATCAAGACGAGTGTTTTGCTCTGGTTACTTTTTTGCTGTGCTGTCTGGTAACACAATACCTGTGATTCATAGGGATATTCCACTCCAGAGGATGGGATTTGGGGGCTCTCACTGTATTCTGATCAGTGTCACAAATCTCGATGGTTACAGATCTGTGTCAAAGGCCTATCACACACTACATGAATTGTTATAAATGGGAATGAATGAAAGAATAGAATTGTACATAGAGAACTATGTACAAATATACTCAACAATTTCTCAATAATATTTAAGGATGTGTTGTGTTAACACCTTTTTTAGTGTCTGTAAGCAACATATTTGTATAATGCATATACTTCTGATTATTCATATCCTCCATGGTGGATACTAGCCTGTCCTTTATGCTGGGCTTTTTCTCTTGTTGAAATTAGTCTAGTTATTTCTGAATAGAAAAAAAAAAAAAAAAAAAAACAATAAATCAGTAAATAATCATCAAGATTCAGAGTAAGGACAGTTATTGTTAGAGAAAACATCCAATTATCTCCAGAAACCCCTATTTTTCACAAGTATTCAACAAAATATAATTCACAGTGTCAAATGTTTTGCAACTTACATTTTCTCTTAGTCTCACTGTGTTCCTATTTTCCAGCTTCTACAAAAAATCAGTATGATTTAAAATACACATATATTCCAGGACATGGCATTCCATGTAACCAGCTTATTGGTTACTCTTCAGGTTATATTATCTAGCCTTACCTTATTTAAGATGGATTTTTTTTTTTTTGAGGGGGGGTGTTTTTCTGGTCTTGTGATACATTACACAGGTTTCCTACCCATCTTACACCAGGAAACCAAGAGTTAACTATACACATACAGTGCATATAGTGTTGATATTTCAACAGTATGAAAAGGCTGCAACACAAAATATGACAGCTCAGCATAATATCTTTTTGGATAGCTATAAATAATCACTATGTTATTTTATAGAAGTATTTTGCCTTAGAAATACAGGGTATCTGCCCTCCTGAATATGTCCATTTCTTTCGAGTGGTAATTTGAAATGGTCAGGTCAGTTACTAAAATGCTAAGAAAACAAATTCAGCAGTTCTGGGAGCATTTTGTTCATTTGCTAAACCTCATTTTTAAGAAGATACACTTCGGAAACCTTGCACTTGGCGTAGCCACATGGCTTTTAATTCATTACACCTGTAGTTAGTCACCCACAGTTAAATGCTTGGTTTATGGCAGCTGAAGCACATTCATGCAGTCAAACTCCAGCCCCCAGAAATGCCCCTCTCCTTCCCAGCTCTCTCCTAGCATCTTCTTGGCAAACATAAAAAGATATTTCCATAACTATCCATGGAGGTAGAGTTACAGGGGTACAGAGGTATTAGCCTGGTGAACCCCTCCAGAGCTGACCTTCAGAACAGTAGCCATCCCCTTTGGACAGGGCAGAAGCCAATTTTGTTAGATTTTAAGTCAAAGATGTATTATTTTAGGTACAAGTAAGGCCACTACCAAGGGGAGATGACCTTATCTTTCAAATAAAATTGGCCTCTATGCTCTCTCTTTAGGGGTGGCACCATTTCCAAGAATGTCTCTCACCTTTTGGATTTATACATGGCTGGGATTGCTACCATTTGCAGGTTTTAGTACCTTTTGCTCTATGATGAAGGGCATGTGAGTTTGTTTGTTTGTTTATTTGGGTGGTTTTGTCAATTTTTTATATAACATCCTCTGTTACTGTGGCTATTTGTCAACCAGTAATCACTTATGTATGGGCACAATATGGAACAACTACTCTGCACCCCTGATCCAGAGGGTAGGATAGAAGGGTATCAGTAGCTTAACACAGACCATAGCAAAATAATCCTTGAATGTTTACCATAGGATTTATGATGCTTTTATACTCATAAGTAATTGTAAAGATTTCAAAAGAGAACCTGGCCTGTGCCATAAAGGAATAATCACCTTTTTTTTTTTTCCTTGAAGGAAAAACAGAAGAATTTTTTACTACTATAATGCATTTCATGCATTTATTCAGAATTTGCCACTATTTGCATAGCTACATTTTGGAGTATTTACCATTAGACTTCTACTGTAGCTGCAGATGTATGCAAACCAGCTTTAGCTAGTCAGATTAATACTAGGAGCAACAGCACGTACTGTCCAAGAATTTACATGATCTTGGAGAGGAATTCACAGTCCACACAGTGTTCCCTTCAGCTGTACTGATAAAGGTGCCCAAACAAAAGGAAAGGTGGCTGTACTGCACCAGCACCTAGGAGGCATAGCAGAAGGCCTATGCTACACACTGTGAAAACTGAACAAAGTGGCAGCAACTCTTGAAGGTCAAGTGTGTATTTCTGAAGCTCAGGAACATCTACACAAACTTCCTCTGTGTTTGTGACCATGGTACAGGTCTGCCCCTCATCCCTCAGGAGTAAAAGTGATGATGGGAGGTCTTCTATCCTGGTACCCCCACTGGGAAGGTGTCCTCCACATCTCATGTCAACACCTGCCCCAGCTTCTCCTTCTGTGAAAAGAGACAGAAAATATCAACTAAACTTCTTAGGTAAAGCATTCTGAGGCATAGGGGAAGCACAGGAAAGTGTTGTTTCTAGTAACAGTAGCAGCAGCATTTTGAGGGTCTTTTTAAACCACAGAAAGAAGCAGTGAAATAACATCTTTTGCCATTATTGGGACGTGTGGTGAAAGAGGTTGGTTCAGTGGGACAGTGCAAAGCACACAGCAGTAAGTCAGTGCTTGGTCCTGGTGTGCTCTGGGACAGGCTGCCAGCATGGAGGGGTGCTCTGTGTGTGTCTCAAATTGCACCTGCTACACAGTGGCAAAGTTATCAGAGAGACTGAAGCCAGTGTCATTTTAGATAGATGACACTTCCTGAATAATGTATAGGTTAAAAAAATGCACTCCACTCCTTTCCAAATAGTCATCCATGAACTAATATAGGCAGGATATACATAGGAACAATTTCAGCTGTTGAATGTATATCATAACAGTTTCATGATCTATATATTTAGTGTCACATATATTTCTAATAATATATTTCAGTAAATGACAACTCAAATGAGAAAAAAAAATTCTTGTTCATTGCCTTTGAACTTTAAATTACTGAACAAATTAAAGCCCAAGCTTACATTTCAGTGTTTTGCTTTTAAACCAATAAATTTCCTAAATGAAAATACAAGCTTACTCTTTCTGAAATAACTGTAATTGCATTGTTTAAAATAATCTTTTGAAGTTTTTACAACCCAAATATTACATGACTGTGCCAAAGTATCAAAAGTAGAAATTGTCTAAATATAGACAGGATTACTATTTATTCAAAGCTAGCCAAGTCTTTTAAAGAATTTGATTCATTTATATTAATGATAGATAGCCAGATGATCATTAATATCCAACAATAGTGCTTTTCATAAAACACTAAATGATAAAGTTATCTAATAGATCATGCAGAATGATAAATAAAATATGTAAAGCTCTGCTAGGAAAATGAAACACATAGGAGATAGGAACTTCATTCCTGCACCAAGATATAAAATATTTATATGAGAAAAAAAATGTTGTTAACATTTTTATTAAGACCTTCCACTCTAAATGTGCTATTTTCAGTATTAGAATTCTATACTAATTGCCTAGTTTTCACTGACTGCCATCAGAAACCTTTTCTTCTTTTTTTTTTAAGTCAGCTTTATTATATATTATACATGATTGAAGCATTTGGCTCCAGCTTGTACTAGCTGTTTCAAAAAATATGAATGTATTTATAACTTTTGGCATTACTGGAGGGCATTATTCTACAAATTAAGTTTACAGCTGGTAGCATTTTTCCATAATGAATTATTGATTAATTATTCCAGATATTGCCCGTCCTCGCTCCAGCACCAAGCACTGCTTACTGCACTGCTAAGTCAGCCCATGCTAGAGCTATTCCTTGGACTGAGTCCCTGAACGCCACATTCCTGTCAGTTTTCACCTCTTTACTCTTGTCACCATCTTCCACAGAAATCATCCACGCTCTTCCCTGCTTAACACACTATGGTGAATCACAAACATGTTCCAACACAATACTCCCGGCACTTATTAGAAGAGCATTTGCATTTACATTGCTTCCTAACAACCTTTATAAATTATTGCCTTGCCTTGAAATTAATAGTCATTGTGGATAATGTTCATGTGGCTCAGCCTTCTTCATCCTTCAGTCACCATTTAGATCTGTTCAAAGCATATGGGGATGTGTGGGTGTGTACTTAAATGAATGTTTCTCTGCTCTGCATACATATCCTGGCAAAGCATGTTCACACCTATATCATAATGTGACAAGTACTAGGTACCAATTTAAATGGATAGAATCAGCTTTAAGTTCAGTGAATTCTATAAAAGTTGATATTTTTGTTACTTACAAATTAGTGATACCAGACTCCATCAATTTGTGTTCCATCTATTCTTCTGGGAAGAAACCAACCAGTAACTGGAATAAAAAAGCTCTAAAATCTAATTTTACTCAATCCAAACAAAGTGTATTCCAGGTAGATGGACACTGAGTTAAGCTACCTATTGGGAAATTGTTTTGATCATTCTGGACAATTTAATGACAATATGCCTGGACTCGTGTGTGCAGAGCTCCTCACTGAACCTGTATTCAAAGAATACTCTTAATAGACAGATCATAAAAAAATCACACACTTCAGGTTCAAAACATTCTTATGACCAAATTAGTTTTGCAGATTCTACAATCTCTCTTAATGTTAGCAGTGAAAATTAAGACTTTCTGTTCCTTTCCTTTTGTAATGAACTTAATACAAAGAGATCCCTATTTCCACTGTAACCTTCAGCTTCTGTACAAATGCATAATGATAAATTCAAGGATTAAATTTGGCTGGAGCAAGAAATCCTCCAGTAACACAAAAACAGAGATGTGAAAGACCAGACAAAAATAAGCAGTTCTGCACTCCTAAGCAGTCACTAGCTCTGAGGTAGAAGTTTACACAATGTATTCCTTGTGTTTCTTGGATCTAAGACAGACAGCAATAACTTATCACTTTCCCTCAGGGTTTTTATGTTAATTTTGTTATTTGTTTCATTTATGTAACAGATACTCATAATACTCTTTAAACATTCAGCAGCTAGTTGTGATAAACACTATCTTCCTACTCCTGCAACAACTGATTTGTGCTGAGAACATTCACCATTGGCTTCTTGTGCCACTGGCAGAAAAACATGGGAACACACTGCCTGTTTCAATTTTCCTTTCTAGAAAAAAAATTAAAATGAGAAGAAAAAGCCTCTGTCTCTGTTGCTGTGCTTAGCAGAGCAAGTAGCAGAGGGAAATTGCAGATGAAGATCTGTAGCCAACCAAGTATATCTTGTAAATAAGTTTTCTAGGTCAGGAAGAGAAACTGAAATGTGGGAAGTAATTGGACAGAAAGAGGTAGTTGAGATTAACGCTTTGTGGTGAATAAATGACCCTCTGGAAGATGTAACTTTTGAAAAACACAGAAACTCTCAAAGGTTTTGTTGGAGGAAGCTATTTGCCAAGAATTTTCCCTCTTTTTTTAAAAAAATTTTTATTAGCACTTACAAGACTGCTGACATACACTGGCACCTGACTAGCATGACGAGAGCCCTGTGCACTGCCACAGTGACCACACTCCTGCTATCCATATTTAAATTTTATCTCTCTTCCCTCAGCTCAAGCTAGCTGGAATGGAGACAGTCCTGTGTATTTAGTCTTTGGGATAAGGAAGTCTTGAAATACTTCACAAGTACCCTCCTGCAAATAAACTGGAGGGTGGAGATTGGCATCCACATGCTCTTGTTTGTGCACAAGAAGCATTCACATGAGGAAGCAGGAGAGGAGAAGAGCTGGGGTGGATCATTCTCCTGCTTCAGTGTACCTTCGTTTTACCTGAGCCCAGGTCCTCATCTGATTAAAATCCCTGTCCTTCAACAACAGAATAAAATCCTGCTAGTTTAAAACAGCTAAGGACCCTCTCCCTGTCTCTGATCCTTGCTGGGCTTTTAAGGAGTTCTCACAGTGCTGCAGCAGAGGATGGTCTCTAGCTAAAAAAAAATAATGCACTGCTTGAAACCCCCAGAGAGAGAGAGACTCCTCTCCAACGTGCACTCAGCCATGCCCTGGGAAGAGCTGCATGACGAACAACAAAACAATCTTGCCCCTGTTTGCCCAATGGCGACATCTGTGTCTTGTTAGCAACGCACGAACTGTTAAAATAGTTCTTCTCTCAGGTGGAAGTGAGCTGTATAACTTCATTCCGTTGATGTGAGTAGCTAACAATGTTGCCTCAAGCCTTTGCATTACTACTGCATTCAGGTATGAACTTAGATTCCTCTTGCTATGGAGCAGAGGAGTTGAAGTACAGGAGAAAATTTCAGCTTTAATTAATCTGTCTTGGTCCCTTGTGTTACAAAAATACTCTCAATGCTCCAGAAGTCAAGTATTTTCATGGATACTTTGTTTATTTTCAAATAGACTTTCTGAAGTTTTATTTGAAGTACCTGCAATCCTTAACCCACACTCATCACTAATACACACTCAGTGAGGGTCCCTCTCACCTTATATGTAAATCTCTGACTCAGACAGTGAGTTGATACTCCTGGTCAATGTAAATACAATCAATTAAAAACACATATCAGCAGATCTTCAAAGTGCAAAGAGAGGCCTTTCAAGTAAAGGTATCATATTTTTTTTAAAACCATCAATTATGCAACAGCTATTCAGTTCATTTGAATTTGGTGTCCAATACTGAAGTTAGGGGAAGTATTTTCTACTGTGGTTTGATCTTAAAAGTTCTGTGCATGTGGGAATTAAGTTGGACTTCACTTTGTGGGAGCCTCAAACCTGAAGGTTCCAAGACTAATCTTGTGAAAAACAAGAAAGGAATTTGTACATGGATGAAGATGTGATGGCATTTGAGAAAAATTGGACTACAGTGGCCTGAACCCATTCTGCAGTGCTTGCAGATCTTTGTTTTAGTAAATTTTAAAGAGAAATAAAGTACTGAAGATATCCAAAGCAGTATATAGCTCTGAAGGCAACTGAAAATACTTAATCGGCCTAGATGCACTCACTTGCACAATTATAAAGTGAAATAGGGTAGCTGGCATTAAAGGCTAAGGATGTAGAAACTATAAAAATGTGATAACTTGTTCTACTTGTAATTTCCCTTAAGAAAAATTTAATTAATTTATGTGCCCATCATTTCCCTGAATTTACCTGAAACACTGTATAGGAGTCATAAAACCAGAAAATAACTCACTTTCCCCTTTCTTCCAGAGTACTTTGTGGGGCCAGATACCTTTCCCAGGGAAACAAGAGGGAGATAAGATGGAATGTCAAAGTATTCTGGAAAAAAAATAAGAAACTTTCTTGAGGTTAAAAAAGCATTACTAGTTTATACCATTCCAATCTTTCACCCTATTGTATGCAGCACCAACCACGCAGTCCTACCTGACACACCAGAGAGTTCAGCTACACTCAACATCTTCCCTGAGATGCTGCAGAGTCCTTCATTCAATTGACATAACTATGAAAGTATTCACTCAGTGGAAAAAAAAAAAGTCTAAAAGAAAGCAAGTGCATTAAAAAATAGAGAAGATGGAAGAGAATTAAAACTTGCTTTAGCCTATCAAGCTTTACCCTCCGCAGGACTTGGGCTAGACAGGCTATTTGCAATTTACCCAGAAAGCATAAAGTAGGTATATGTCTGTGGAGCAAACCCTTGTGGCTGTAGATTCCCCCAGCTAGCCCCTGCTGGTTTGTCCAGAAGTGCCTCACAATCTCACAGCCTTATCAACTATTCCTTATGGGGCCAAGTTGGCTACTGTTTTCCAAGCCAGTTTTTCCAGCTACCTATGCAGGCCTCAAGGCCCACTGAGGTTGCAAAGACCTTAAATGATGCTTATCAGACGAGGTCTTGCCAACCTAGTCTAGAAATCACATCTCAGAGTGGCCCTGGCCAGGTTATGTGTGCTGGTCAACACTTGAAACTTCCACTGGCTTGTCTGTGCAAGGTAAAGCATGTCAGTGCAATTGTGCCAGTAGAAGCTCAGCGAAAATACATAATTATAAAAATATCTTTTACAGCTACAGCTTATTTCAACCTCCTCACTAAGATGAGGTACAATATTACAAGAACTTTCAGTGGAAGGGAGTTCATACTGGGACTGTTCAGGTTACTGGAGCTGTTTTAATGATAATCATGCAGTTAAAGCAGAGGAAAAAAATAATCCTGCACTGTCCTTTCAACTGAGAAGGCATTTTTCATCATTCTTCCTATAATCATTTCCCTCTGTTTTGAAGTATGGTTTGAGGCAAGTGCTCCAAATCTTCTATAAAATTTGAGTCTCTTTGACGATCCCTGTAGGCTCCAGTTCTGCTGTATTAATTGAAGCTTAGTGCAGTAGCATATTTGGCCTCATAAATTTTAGAAATGTTGCATTTTTATCTGGTAGTGCTATAACCTGAGATACATTTTAATTTTTGAGGTCACTAATCGCTTCTTTCATGGGGGAAGACATGTTGCCATGGTGAAGTCTTTTAATTTATTTTTTTCATAGCACACATCACAGAAGAACATGGTGAAGTCTTTTAATTTATTTTTTTCATAGCACACATCACAGAGGAACATTAGGAAAGTGTAAATAATTCCTTCCTTTATAATGCTTGCTGTGCTATACATCTTTGAACAAGTTAGTAACATGTGTCCCTCCTTGTTATAAAGCATATAACAAAACTTGTGCACCTACCTTGTGGGGGTGTTTTGAGGGCTGGAGCCTGTAAAGTTCTTTTGAGGATGAAAAGCATTATATGAGTATTGAGCACTAATCTCAGCCATGTGGACAAGCTGAGCACATTCGAAGTAAAAGCCTTTCTAATAACATCCATCTGCATCTTGAATACAAGAAAGAAATTGTAAGACAGCCTGTCAATGATCAAGGCTTTTTCATGCAGCTCACCCTACTGTTTGGCAGCTGGCCAGCTCAGAGAGCCTACAGAGGAAAATGGCTCCGAAGGAAAAAATGTGCATGTTAAGCAGAGGACAGCTTTTGTGAAGGGTGAGAAAAAACAAGACAAATACCCTTGAATACCAAAGTTCTCTCTGGAATGCAGGAATGGAGGAATGGAGTGAGACGAACTGTAAGGAAGGAACTACAGTAGGCAGGAGCCTCCTCTTCTAAAGATAACTCAAGTCTGTTTGCACTAAACTGGTGAAATAAAACACATTTCTACTTCAGGACCAAGACTGCTTTACATTAAGAATGTTTCTTTATGGAGAGGCTGGGAGAAGCCAGGGAAGGATTTATTGGAACTGCAGCACCTAAAGCAACCAAGAATGCATGTCAGCCTTCAAAACTCTATTAATGATATCATAAAGTCTTCCAAAATAGTTTGTGAGGCAATGCAGTAGGATCCGAACATGCTGAGGGGATCTGAGCAGCTCTTCTACAGAGGGAGTGATGCCAACCTTTTTTTTCAGTGGGGCTTATCTCACTGGCAAAGGCACTTTAGCTTAGGGCACTGGCTCCCTTCTGGTACAAGCCCCTGTGCAGAGTCATCAGCAAATTCTTTTGCCTGATATATGTATATACACACACACATATATGTATCCAATGTCAGAAATAGCCCCCTTACTTCCTCTCACCAGTCATCTATGGATTCATTTCACTCAAGCTGTGCTCCAGCTGTACAGCATTGCAGTGCTGCAACAAACATATGGAGTTTCAGCCAATAGTACTCCTTCACTTCCTACAGGCTTTTAGTCTCTCTTTTTCCCTACAATGCTTTGTGCACTACCTCAGATGCAGAGCATTTAATTAAAGTAAAATATGGAGGAATTAAACTAATAACAAGAAAATTTTAATCTATCATCCTATCTTTAGAGAATTTTGTGAGGAAAGATTTCCAGTCCTCCATTGTTTACCTGCAAGAGAGTCCTCCTCTAATAAATCATGACTTACATTTAGATAGTACCTTTTATTCTGACGGCTTGTCTTTACTGAAAAGTTGATTCCAGTCATGACTCCTGTGTATCCTTTCATTCAAATTCCTGCCATATAGAAAGAGCCCAAAACTAAATATTTAAGCAGCTTTTAATTCACATTATCTTGCCACAGATCAATTTAGCGCAACTCATCAACTGCTAACATGATCAATAATTCATGTGGCTGCAGGTCATCTACTTCAGAGTTCTGTTAGTCCTTGTTATGTCTTCCTGCACTTTGCTCCATGAGCCCATGGAGGATGGGCCAGCTCTTCCAAGGCTCCCTGGAGTGAAATCCATAGGAGCTCAGTCCACTGAAATAAAGAAATCAAAAAAACCCAAGGAACCAAACCAATTAAAAAAAAACCCCAAACCCCACTCCAAAGCAAAAGACTTTGAATATGCTCTCAGAAGTGTTCAGGATCCAGCAGATGAGCCCGGGTGAATTTTCCTACTGTGGTGTATTGAGCTGTTAATCCCAACATTTGATTTCCTGACCTCCCCCTCTCCACAGCAGGGATGGCAGAAGAGCAAATGTCCATGTCTCAGCTGTTCTAGTCCAGGGCCTGACATGGTGAGCCAAAGTCTTTGCAGCTGACATTGAGATGCCACACTGTGGACTGAAACAAAACTATTCACCTACTTGGGGGATATATGTTGCTCATTTTTAAGCAAAAAATGAGCAACATATATTATGCTTATTTTATTCTTTTAAAATAAAAAAAGCAACCAAGCATACACAGATAGAAAAAAAATACAGACCATGTGCTGCCTCATATCTCCCTTCATCTCTGAAACAGACTTCTCCCACAAGGCAGCTTATTTATTAGGCCTGTGGAAGCCCTCATGTCCACCATGTGGCTGCCTCAAAACCACATGTACTTCTGCAATTTTACTGACTTTGCTGTTCTTGTTGTTGCTGAAAATTTTGAAATCACGTGATTTAATCTGCAGTACAATGAAACAGCCAGCTGTATTTCCCCATATTCTATCTTTCTGTGATTTATTAGGCTTTTTCTACACAAAATACAAGCATGCCAACTAGAAGGGTGGTCTTTTACTTTGAGAATTGTGGACCACTATCAATTGTGGAAGATGTTTGTGTAGCATAAATACAGACAACAAAAATAAAGATTACCCTCCTTCTTGTATGCAAATCAGTAGCAACACAAGCACACCTAACAAGCATGGCATCGCTTGTGTAGGTATAACACCTCTTCAACCACACTGCTTCTTTCAATGGCTACACCTTTTCATGAAGACAATGGCTTGAGGATGAAGCCAGCCTTTGAGCTTACCTGTGTGTGCTGTCTCCCAATTGCCAGGTAGCCCAGCACAGCATTGCAGGTGACAACAGGAGGCTGTGACCAGGCCCTGGGTGTGCCTGGCTGAGTGGACTCTCAGCCTTGCATGTCAGAGCATGAAAAAATCTGGCTTGTGGGAAAGTAAAGGGAGGAGGAGTGAAAATGGGAGACCAGACTGGGAAGAGGAACTGAGGCAAGTCACACTGGGAGGAGCAGCTGAAGGGTCAAGAGTAGACAGCAGCAAAATGTTGATGAACAAGCAACCCTTGGTTATTCAGTGTCCACCAGCTCAGTTCTTACTCAGAAGATCAGCATGTGCCAGTGGGCAAGCACAGACAGGCACTGCCAATCAAATGCTCTGAAACTGCCCTGTAGGGACATTTGGGAAAAAGAAAACTACTGAAGTGACAATAAAGACACTTCAGTACAAAAATCAGAGCTGCCACATATGTTTGACTAGAGTGTAAGGAACACTGATATTCTTGATTATTCATCAATTGGAAGTTTATTTCAGATGTGGTTGGAAATATACTGGAAATGTCTTGCTGAGCATTTTTAATATTATATGTAGCATTGCTGAAGCTTTGAGGATTTGTACTGTGTCATACCAGTCCCTTTAGATTCGAACACACAGAAGTGGTTGTGCCCTAAGGTGGTTACAAGTGAAAAAAAAATCAGGAGACAACAGATGGAACCAACAGCTGGAGGATTGGCAGAAATCAAGGCATCTCTGACAGGCATGCCAGACAGATTTTTGTTTGGGGCTCCTTTGTTCCATATCTTTTGCCAGCACCAAAAAACCCCAAATCTCAACAAAATTACTCAGTGAACCACAGAAAAAGTAACTCTACAAAAAGACCTTCATGTCCTCACTCAGATCAATTTCATGGAGTGGAAGACCCTGAAGAGCCACAGGTGCTGCCCAGGATTCACCTTTTTGGACAAAGACCCCCTGAAGCAGCAAATAGCAGCTGAAACCCAGGAAGTCAGGGTCTCTACGACTCCAGTTTCTTCAAGATAAATATTTTAAGTGTCAGTGGACAGTCTCCAGCAGACTTATTAAATGCAGGGAAACAGATGTGCGCCTCACTTGGAGCCAGCTCTCCAAGGGCACCTGCAGGGGCTGCTTCCCCAGGGCTGCCACAGTGTGGGGACCAGGCCAGGCCAGCACCAGGGACACTCGCCCAGGCAAGAGACTGGGATGTCACAGCGCACCAGGGGAGGAGCAGGCATCCCTGTGGTGGTGGCACACCCCACTGCCCCGGGGCAGTGCGGGCTGGACCCTCCCAGGCAGGGAGACACCACACCGGTCCCCCTCCCACCACAGAGCATCCCACGGGGAGCAGGGGATGGTGCTGGGGTCTGGGAGCCCTGGGCACAGCCTGGAGCAGGACTGCAGGTGCCAGGGACACAGGAAGGGCAGCGCTGCTCTGTACCTGCACTGCCGGAGTCTGTCCAGCGGGCACATCACACATTGGTGATTAAAGTGCAGGCAGCACAGGAAAGAAATGTATGTTAAATGGTACCATAGTCTGTGTTTCATGGCAGTCTGATGCCTAAAAAGAAAAAACCACATAATTTTGATGTTTACGTTTTTCTTATCAAGTATCTGGGTATTTTTCAACCACAAGGGATTATTTATTGTGTGCTAGGCACATGAAGGCATGCACACCTGGGGACAGTAACGTGAACTGGATGTTTTTTCAATGTGGAAGCTTTTATGCCTTGCCCAGCAGTCTTCATTCATTACTTAAAAGCGTGCCCTGCACCTCCATATTGAAGAAAAAGCCCTGGCAGCGTTCAAGGAGAAAATGAGGTTCTGCTCCAGGGGCTGAATGAAAACCTCCTGCTGGGCATCAGCAAGGATTTCTCAGGGTTTCTAGTTAAAAGCAGCTTCAGAGGTGTTATCCTACTACAGTTCCATTTGAATTTCAAATGTACAAGAGTAAATGAGCAGAATTCAGAATATAATTGATGGGCTAACAAAAATATGTACCTTTATTAAAAGAATTTGTATGTGTTTGGGAAACTGCTTTTATATTATAGTGATGGTCTGTGTATAGACTCATGCTGATTTAAAGATTGATAATTTCAGTGTACTTATATCTTGTAATAATTAAACAAGAATTGTACAAATTGTATTTCAATATTCTATTTCTTTTTTAAACACCAAAATACTACAACCAATATCTGCATAGTATAAATTGAGTTGTAATACAGTATATGTGCTCCAGTAGCACTGAACATATGAGTATGTGCTCTTCAAATTATGCACAGCAGTAGCTTCTAATATTGAGGTACAAGTCACAGGAATAGAAAATCAGCAGTTTGGGGTCAGATGAAGAATTCATATCATCTAATATACTTGCCAGAATTGCTCTTAAATCTCATTCACAGGTTTTTACCTTGCAACTCCTTCGTGTCAAAAGGTAACTCAATTTAGCTATGAACTGTGTGAAAAAATGAATTCTCTTTGATATTTAAATATGTTTCAAGGAATATAATTCTAGGCTTTGGCTTATGGAATGTTGCAGCTTCTCCTTATTAATCTTCAGAAAGGTCCTTATTTAACAGCTCTATACCACACCCTTTTCAGTCATTTCTGAGAGAGAATAGAACATTTGTGTCAACTTCCTGAAAAAATTGAAATCAAATACATTGGCTTTGAGTCTAGATTACCATTAGTTTTCAGTTGTTAAGATAAACAGGATGGCACAGGTAGATAGGTACATCCATATCAACCCCTTTCTGTATCTTTTCTCCTTTTAATAGATCATTTCATGAGATTGAGAAGAGTGGGGAATCAGAACTGTACAAGATAGTCAACATATGGGTGTACCACCAACATATTCAGGGGCACAGTATCTGGAGGTTTTGCTGAATTGTCTGTTCACTAAAAGCCAACATGATACTGTCCCCACCCCTTGTCAAAAGGAGCACACAGTGGTAAAATTGCATGGTGTAAGTTGTATAAATAGCACCCAGAGATGAAAACAGCCTGTCAGTTTACCTACTCAACTCTTCTGTAGCATTGTTAATACCATTAAAAAAATTGAGCAAGTTTCAGAAAAAATGTCAAGCTGGATAACCTTATTTCAATCCAACTGCTGTGCTACATGCTGTCCTAAGAGGTTTTGCTGCCAAAGAGCTTTTCTACCCTGCTTTCTATCTAATATCATGGTAAGGCTGCTGTTAGTCTCAGTAGATGGTGGATTACACTCTCTTAGGAGCGTAGGTTTTCTGTAGAAAGCACTTCTCCTGAGAAACTTATCTTGGGAAGTGCTTTGGACTCTTCTTGCTGACTGTCTTTAATCCAATAATGTCACTACAGTATTGTGTGACACAGGCATTGCTCCTGTGAAAGATTTGTGCCAGGCAATTCTGAGACAAGAGGAATAGTCAAGGTTATTTTTAAAGCACCAGAAGTAACTTAATCGCAGCAACATAATCGCTAATCGAGAATGCACAGCTTGCTATTAGTAACACTGATACTTTGTAAAAAGAAAAGTAAAATTCACCTGATTATTTATAGAGTTCTGTTGCATGTAGCAAAGTAAGTGTGTTATTGCAGATTTACAAGTTAGCGAGTGGTTCATAATTAGCAAATTCTTCATATGCAGCGTAGGACTCTGCAGATAAAGAACCAAACATCTATGTTCAAAATTCCTAATATTCCAGATAGGTTTATGCTCACTGTTCCATTTCCAGCAGTTTAAAGACAAGAAGATTATTTTTTAAAATCCCTTAAATAATTCCTTAAAAATAAAATGGGATTTATTCATGCAATAGTATCTGTAAGCTTCTTGGTTCTGATTTCAACAAAATATATGACTCCCTTGTCATGATCTAATTTTTTAGAAAATAATGTACTCACATACCTCTACAGCTGTGTCCTAGAATTTTACTGATCTTCTGATCCAGCTGAAAACCCTAAGGTCAAAAGGGGCTTGACCTTCTCATGCAGCCTCAGAAACCAGCTTCTCAAGGAAGCAAAGATGGTAAACTAAGTAATAAACCTGACCAAGCAGGACTTATTTACTGTATCATTTTTGTTATTCTCATAGAGCATTCTGATTAACTGCTTGAAAGACTGTTAGCAGCTGACAGGAAGGTAGAGCTTGTTTTCATTTCATGTGCACTTTTCCAGCCTCAAGCTCTTAATGAAATTTAGGAAAATAATGATAAACTAATAAAACCAGAGTTAAATAGTGCTTGAAGTACAGTGCAGATGATACAGTCCAGTTACCTTTTGAAGATATCTAACTGGAGTATTAAAAGAACACTTCTTGTGTTTTAAGGGCCCCATTATTTCTGTCTTCATAACATATATTTAAAAAAGGAAAGTGCTAAAGGAGAACCATGACTATACACGAGTTTGAACTACCCTGTTCTATGCAAGTGCCACAACTGATGTGTTATTTGTGATGTCAGAGCCCCCAGAAGGGTTATGTTGTAAGACTCAAAGCATCCTTCTGCAGCAGCTTTCATTTGCTGATGGCTGCAGCCCCTGGTTAGCACACAGTGCCCCCAGGGACCCAAAGGCATTCCTGTCTGTGCATGCCATGGGAGCAGTGCTCTGGCTGCAGTGCTCCGGGACAACGCCAGCTCAGCACTCCTGACCTTCAGCCACTTGTTCTCATCTCACACTGTTTGTTTTGGCACAACTGTTTTTTCCTAAGGCACCCCCTGAGGCCACATGGAAAATGAGATCAGTGAACTGAGCTGTGTTAAAAATAAACCAGGAAAAAACCCCAAAACATTTTACCAGGTGGTTGAGAAGCAGTTGTTTCAGTGCCCTTGGCACCGCAGGTAGGCAGGTGGAGGGGCTGGAACTGGCACTGCTGCCAGGAAATGGCACATGGCATCCCATCCAGCACTGGTGCCTCTTGTTAGATGATGGCCTGGGGTAGCTCTCAGAGGGTGGGTTCCTACACCAAGCAGCTGAACACGGTGACTGCAGGGGTATATTCAGGTGGCTGAGATACTCTAGGTATTTTTCTCTAAAGATGGGCAAAAAACAAAGGGAAAAAACAGCAGAGACATGCAAGAACTGTTGATGCTGTGCTGTCCCTGATGAGTGGAGAGACAAATTTGTATTTGGAACAATGAAATTATAGTCTGTAAGAGAAGACCAGCTTTTCATTATTTCTTTATTTTTTGTTCAAAAACTAATATTTAGCACTTTGTCTGGGTTGACTTAGCAGTTTTAAAACATAATAGAAAACCTTCTTATCAGTGATTTAGAATCACAAGTCCTAGGGCTCTAGGACCTTTTCTGAGCAGCTCACTCTTCCTGCAAAATCACAGAGTACCTTCAGCTTGTGTGGAAATTAATAGGTTCTGTTGTAAACACATGTCTAGGGCCTGCTTATGCTTTTCATTAAGCCATCATGAAATAGCTATTGCTAGATAACACCAGCTGTGGCCATTTTATCCTGGAAAGCAATTGGGAGGTTTCAGTTAAACTGGAACCAGGAACTCCAGAAAAAGAAAAGTCCACACATGGAATTAATTTGAAAAGAGTTAATCAGAGAAATACCAAGCGCGAGTCATGGTATTTGCTATATATTTATATGGTTTAAGTTAAGTTAAAGATGTGCATCTCAGGGTGACAAGGCCAATTTTGGCCTCTATTCCCTGAAACTTTACACAAAATATGCACAACTATATTCACCACGAGTAGCAATCCCTACCACCAGCTTCAGCTGGTCACATTAATGCCATCTGGAAGTTACTGTCTGGCCAATAAAATGAACTGTTTCTGTTGTTGTTGAGGGAGTAGGAGATTCCCTAAAGGGTGCTGTAAATTTAAGCAGTTGCCCTGTATTTAGCGATGATTTGGTTCTGTGCTTCCTAACATATGTGCTTACTGGGGAATAAGACTGCTCAGATTTATATGATTATTTATTTACATTAGTATAAATACAATTTAATGTCCTAACTTATAGTCAATATTTCAGGACTAACAGTGAAACAAAAGGAAAACCAGTCCCAGTGTTATTGAAATAATTGACATTCTTACTATCATCTCTTCCATTCATCATTCTGAGAATATACCCACAGCCTTCTCCAAACGTTGGATCAAATAAATATGTCCTTTCCTGTGCCTGGAGAATCAGTGCATCTGGACCCAGCTAGGGAGCACACTGCAGAGATTTCAAGTCTGCACAGTGCATGCGCTGCCAGCACTGCCTCTCTTTATCTGACCAAGAATAGCCTGCTCAAACACCTTTGCTGAGCCAAAACTGTTGAGAGGCAGTCAGTCCCTTGGGAATCAAGCCAGAGTTTTTCCCAGTGACAGATACATTCTGTCTTCATCCTTATTAATGCAACATTGATAATTGATTTCCTCTGTTTACCCTTTCCCTTCCTTCTGCAAGGAAGAACAAAAGTCTAAACTTAGCTTTCTGTACAACAAGCAAGAGGGAATTCCTTATGGAATGTTAGTCACACAGTGGGATGCACTGAAAGACCGCTTGGCTTTCTATTAAATTACAGTTCAGTTTCTACCAATTATTGAAATACATTGTTTCTTCTGAAGCCCAGACAGAAAAATAACACATGCAATTAGTGTGGATTCTTCTCTGAAAAGGTGAATGTACAGTTACAGGACAGTTCAGACTACAGAGCTGAAAAATAATAAACCTGATGGAAAAATCAGGACACAAATCCAAGCTGTATTTTCTCTGGCAGCAAAGCTGGTTTTAGAGGTTCCTGCTTTTTATTATTGCACCTATGGCACAGTTCACTGCCTCTGCACTTGTGCTAATGTGACTAGTTTGAGGCTGTGCTGTAACCTGGATTAGTGAAACAGTCTTAGGAAGGTTTCCCCACAAACTCTAAATAACACTGAAAAATGCTATAAATTAGCTAGACCCATTAATGAAGAGGCCTTGGAACCAAGCTGTGCATCAGCTATTAACTCAGAAGTGCACTCAGGTAGTACCTGCTCCTCAGAGCTCAGGTGCTGATTACAGGATGCTGGAAATATGGATATGATGTTAAAGGAAGCATTGTATGGACTACTCATACTTAAATTTTAGCCCCTTGCTGAATAGGACTGAATCCAGTTTTAAAAGATGCCCTTTCCAGTTAATGCAACACAATCGAAGCAAAATTGTTGACTTTTACTGAGAGGCTGGTCTGATTCTAAATTGTATTGGAGTGATCTTCGTCTTAATTGTCTCTGCACACAGTGATATATTTTCAGTTAATATGCATCATGAGGAAACATATGGCTTTGAAATTAAGCCCTTGCCTAGGAATAGGAGTCAAGTATTATCTATACTTGAAAATTCAGTATGATTAACTGAGAAACTTAGAAACTATTCTGGTTCTACAATGCTTCACAAAAAAAAGTTCCTATCTCTTCCTGTTTTGCTTCACCCATATTCAGGAGCAGCTCCAAGTGAAATCTCACTCTCCTGTTTTGCAATGTTGTTTTTATTTTGTGATAACTATGATAGTTTGGAGGATGATTTTTTTTTTCCAGCCTCTGGATCAATACAGCTCTACTACCTAAAGCAATAGCATAAATATCAGTAAACCAGCAGGGAACTATTTTAAATCTATAGCAGCAATGAAGTCATCTGGCATCATTAGCTGCTGCTCCAGTAGGAGACTGTTTTCAGCACACTTACGATGTTTTTCCTGTAGACTAAAAATGTGGCTTGTGGCTTTTTCAGAGGCCTGAATCCACAGTATGGATTACATTCCCTGTGTGACAAAGCTTTAGGGCAGAGCGGAAGGAACTCTGGTTGTTGTCCAAAGAAAGACCTGTGCTCCACTATAATGATGCAATATTTCTAGAACTTTACATTTCTGTCATAAATATTTCCTCCTCAACTGGAAATCTGTGTGGGGTTTGTCTGGCTAAATTATATTCAAAGGCTGAATCATAAAATCCCAGTTATAGAAGTTATGATGGGAATGGTAACAAGATTGTGCCTCTCAGAGGATCATGGTCTCAACAACTTGGTCATAGTGAATTTGGGATATCTCATTGAAGCTATTATTCAAGTGCTTTGTAATAACCACTAAGGCAAAAATCTGCCTTTGTGTGCTGTCAAGCTCTAACAGCCCCTAGTTTTGGCAGTAAAAATATCAATACTAATCTCAGGCTGTAAATTGATGCTACAGAGACTTTGGTGATTTATGAGTCCCCATAACACTCTTGTCCTGTCAGTGCAGGGCAGAGACACAGCTCGCAGTCACCAGCCCAGTGACTTCAGCTTAAGTTTCTAAGTCTCTGTGTTGCTAAAGAAAAGACCTGATTTACTTATTTATATTTAGTCCATCCAGACCCTTAAGAGCACAGGGCTCATTGCAAAAATACCGTTGCCTGTGCTTCACTGACCATGAAGCAGTGCTGCAGAGGCTGCTGGTGAACCTGAGCAAGAGTGAAATTCTGAGGTCAGTTCTGTGCCTTACCCTCCAGCCTCCCCTCTTGCTACCAAAGAAAACTCAGGTGCTCAGGCTGGGTGGGATTTGTGAGGTTTTCCAGCCAGATGTCCCACCAGCAATGGAGAGTACAGCTTCATTTTGCTTTTCCTACACTGTGCCTTCTGGGTGTGCACCTGATCAGCCCAAACAGCATCTCATTCCATAAATCCAGACCTTTCCATAACTCTGCACTAAAATTCCTTCTAGATGCATCTATAGATGACATGAAAACTCTTTTTAAATTGCTGGGCTTTGTTATTCAAAATGACTTTGTATTCTATATTTTAAATTGACATTGAGATAAATTAAATTTAATTCAAGCCACTTTAATTGTGGATTAGAATAAAATCATGGAATCTAATTTAGTAAACCAAAGGTACTTTAAATACATATCTTTGGCCAATATATATTCATTTCCTGAAGATATTTATATAAATAAAACAGAAAGCACCATTCTAACAGGAAGGCACCCAATGAAAAATTACAAAAAGTTACTTTTTAGCAGGAGACTAATTTTGTTTCATGGCATCCCACTTTTTCAATAGCCAGATTTTTAGAGCAGGAAAAAGGATTATGTGACCCTCACTGCTGGAGATGCACCCTAACAAAAGGTGTAACAAGTACAATGTTCTGGCGGAGTGGAACAGCTATATAAAATTGTTTCTCTATAAGTAAGATAAATGAAAATAAAACATACTAAAAGAGGTTAGTAGCAAAAATAATTTAAATAGTGAGTTTCTCGGACTTCTTTGTCTTTAGGCCTAGATGTTATACATGATTACAGAACAAGGAAGCCTGAACATACTCCCTCCACAGGAAAGACATCTCCAGTAATAGGCAGCACCAGCAATGCCAACCATTTGTGGTGCACAGCCCCCATCCTTCATATGTGTCACCTCACAAACATCACTACCCTGGAAAAACTGGGTGGTGTGTGAGGAAACTCAGCGACTTCACCAGCAAACATTTCTAGAGTGGAGCACAGATTAAGGTGAGAAAGACTTTGTCTATAAAATTACCTGAGTTGCAGAAGGCAGAAAAGAGGTTTTGATCTGCTTTGCAGTTCCATTCTGAACCATCCTTACGGCCAAGATTAATCACAGACTAAGGAAGGAACAAGAAAGAATACAGTGGGTAGATTAGAAACTGAAGCAAGCTACATGGCATCATACAATGTCTGCTTTCAAGGGGCCTGAGTGGCTGTGGGCTGCATTTTCCCACATGACTAGAGCAGACAGAGAGGCAGCAGGAGCTGTTTGAGGAAGTGAGGTCTGATGTGATATGAGCCATGAAGTGATCCTGCCTGGATGATTCCCAAACACTGCAGAGACACACAAAGCATCAGGTTTGCAGCCTCTGTGAGACCAGAATCCCACAGGGTTTGTATGCTCACAGATGCTTACAGACCCTGGTAATTATGCAAACCTGCATGCTAGGTCAGCCTCATGCCAAACATGGGGTGCAGAAGTAGGTAACAGGCTTTAGACACCTTAATTTTTTCCCCATTCCACTTGTCCTAGTCTTCATTTTGAACCTCTTACACATCTAGTTACAGCTGAATTCACATTTGCAATAGGTTATAATAAAAAGTCCTACAGCTTGATTCCTGAAATAATTTAAATATATATATGTGGATATGATATACACCACATTTTTTTCTTACACATATGCATGCAAATTCACATGTGATGATATGGCTATATTTAACATTGTTATGTTTACAGCATAGTAGTTTTAGAAGCCCAGAATTGGCTAGGATTTTGACTTCTTTAGGGCTGTATGAAAATATACTACCATTTCTTTTTCTTGAACAAGCTTTTTCAACAGTTAAGGTGTGCTGACCACATGCTGCAGCATGTCTACATTGAACACTGTACATCTATGTTCTTAAAACACCAAAAATAGAGGAAGTATATAAGTTATTCATGGGTTTTGCCTGTTATACACCATGTTGAAAACAGACATAATTCATTAAGTGGGCATAGTGAGGGGAAGAGAAATTGGTCTCTCCTGGGAGCAAATGAGCCTGCTTGGCAGGGAGGAAGCTTCCCAAGGACAGAGCAAGTCTGCTAGGAAAAGCAAGCAGAAATAAGAAATCTCAGGAACTGGAAAACTGTGGTATAATTGGGACTAGAAAAATGAATGGAACAGCAGATGCACACGTTCCTGAAGTAAAGGAAAGAAAAATAATTTTGAGGAGCTAAAGGACATTGTATAACATTTGCTATAATCCAGGAAGTTGGTGAAAGAGCAGGAGTGAATTTGGAAGGGAGAACCCATGCCCCATGGACCAAGTAAGCAGGGTAAAGTGTGTGTACAAGCCTTTCAGAGTCTGGTTTCAGCAGTCATAAAATTTGCCTAGACTTATATCTGCTCATACAAAACAGCTTTTGAGCTTAAGGGGTCTTTCATGCTTCCTGAAGACCTTTGAGGAAAGTTTTAGGAATAAAATGAATTTGTAGCTGGCCAGGAATCCCCTCAAATAGAAAAGACCAACCACAGGGTGATGAGCTCTAAACAGCTCCTTTTAGGTCCTCATGGGCATCTGGTGTTCTCTTCCCAAACACACAAGAGATTACCTCCTCCCCTTACCTTTCTCAGGGGGAAGAAGAACAAGATGGAGAGGTAAACTTTCTTATTTGATCCTTCCACTGGATTCAGAGAAGAGAAAGGGAAGAAACTCTTCCTGTTTGTTTTCCTCCTACTCACAACTGCTCATAAGCAAAGGAATATATTCAGTAACAGGATAAGAAAGAGCTGCAGGTAGAAGTGAATAAGCTGATGGAGCTAATTGACTGAGCTAACTACCCATTGAAAGTAAGATGCCTAACTGCAACAGGCCTCTCTGAAAGGAACTGATATCTGGTTCAAAACTGATAAATAATTAATTTCTAGGGGCTGATCCTTTGTGACAAATTGATGCAGGGAGACAAAAGTCAGCAGCATCCAGACCCTCTGAAGCCACCTTTGATCCCTCAATATATCCATTTTGCATTCCTGCTGTACACCACCTCTGTAGGTCAAACTTTGAATCTTCATTGATAATTTCCCTGCAAAGTTTGTACAGGGAAGTCATACACTGTCCATGCTGTATTGACTAACATCTCCTGCCATTACTCAAAAAACATTTCCTGCTGAAATGAATATGGTGCCAGTCCAAGTTAGGAAAACACAAATAAGGGTTCATATGTATGTCTTGCACATGTGAATAACCTCCATGAAGAGGTGCATGTGTGCTGTACCTATACACTGTATTTGTGACATTGCTTCTCTGAATTTAACAGCATGCACCCAAATACTTTTTGCTCTTACTAAAACAGCAGCAATGCAGAGCACTAAGGGACAATTTGTACCCTTGTGCAGAGCTGTGTGTACATACTTAGGAAGCAGCAGTCTTTTGGGATAGACTTGTCCAATGTGAGTAGGTACATCCTGGGGCACTGCTGTGTGCCAACACACAGTCCGGATTTTGGTAGCAGAGGAGGGAGATGTAAAGTGTCTCTCAATTTGTCTCTCAATTATAGGAGAAGCTGCTGCATAAAACGTGCTGCCACAGCCTGACATCCTGCAGCTCTGGCCATGAGAGAGGCCAGCAAAAGCTGAGCTCTGCATAGGTGACCAGAAGCCCTCATGTCTTGCCCCCTGCCCCCTATGCGGCAAAGGAAAGTTCAATTTAGCATAATGGTACAGGGGTTTTTCCATTATCAGCTGTCTATTCATAAATGAACCCTCAGTATTCAATGGGGTTTCTTTTTTACAGTCTATAGATTTTATGGCCTACTTTGTACTTCCAAGTGGGCTTTTTCTAATACTAAAATGGATCCGAACCATTTTCTTCATGTAAAATCAATAGCAGACATAGATTCCAGGTCTCTCTCTTAAATATCTAAGCATCAAGAAATTTCACTACTCTCATTTTTGATCTGCAGCTATTGTTTTCAACAGAGATTAAAACAAAAACAATTTAAGCTGCTTAGTGAAGTTAAATAGCTTTTAGAACGATTTATTAGGAAAATAAAACCTCTAGCTCATGATTTATCACATGATCTTTAATGTATTTTAAGATAAAACACAGTGCTTATATTTACTCTACAACACAGATACACCGTTGAGATATTCTAACTCTGTGTGTTTAAAACACCCAGACTTGTCAGAATAATGCTTTCAAACATATTGTACAAAGTGGTAATTCTTGGCTCACAGGGCTTCTGCCAGTGTTAACACCCCCAAATTTCTGAAAGTGAAAGCATACTGCATGCTGAACAAGGGTCTTAATGCTGTCACCATAGAGATGACACTTTGCAACCCTTATTTATCTCCTTGATTGCACCAAACAAGTGCACTCTCTCTGTAGACAAATGCTTTTGGTTTCTTGAGTATCATTTCTCTAAATGATGCTTTAAATAATGTCTTTGTAGAGACATAAATATTGTTTTGTAGTGCAGTGAAATTTACACAATAAAGAATACAGCAGCTCTTCTGATAGAAGACAGACAAGAATCAGTTTGAATAAATGCAAAGAAAATTCCTTCATTAGAACACAGAGAGCCAGGACAGTCTCTTTGTCTGCACAAACAAGGATGAAAGAACCTGTTATTTGTATTTGGCCAGTTGATTTGGAAACACAGGAGAGAAAATATTTTGCATAAACTAAACCAAAAATATTTTTCTAGGATTGGAAAACCAAAACCACTCATGTTCCCTTCAAAACAGGAAAAAAAAAAAAAAAGACCTTTTGAAACTGTTTACAACACATTTCTTTTTTCCCATTTGAAAGTTCTGCAAAATTCAACTCAAATTCATAAATAGCATGAGTTTTTTTCCAGTAAATTTAAAAATATACAAAAATTATCACCCAGCCCTATTCCGAAATAGCCAGAGTGAAAATCAATGCAGTGCAAAAGGGCTATACACTCCCACCTCCAAAGCTTTCATGCTATGCAATCCCACTACAAGAAGCCCTTGCCCTCACTCTCCACCACCCCCACATTGAGCCCTTGTTGCAGGGAAGCAATTTCCCTGGTCAGTGAAGTGCCATCCACATTTGTAGGTCTGCACAAGTACTTACTGAGACCAAAGAAAATGATAGGTGGTAGCAAAAGCCGCATTAATTTAAATTTTAAAACAATAACAGACCTCAACACAAAGTTTGTTTGTCTGGACTGAGCGTATTTAAGCTTAAACAGGTTTCACAGGTCTGCTGGTCAGCAATGTAATCTGCTCTGTGCAATTGCAGCTGTCTTGCCCAGCCTTGTTCCTGACAAACCCAACACTGGACCCAAGGAGCAGAGTTCCTTAAGTAACTGATTAAAACAGGTCTTTTGCCTCTTTTTCTAGCTTTTACTCTAGTCTGTTCTTTTTTAATTGAGTTTGTTTCCATGACAGCTAGGGCCATAAAAACAAAACCCCTTAAAATGCCACCTTGATTAAGCTTTTATCAAATTATAATGATCTAAATGCATTCACAGAGATAAGCCCAGTCCTGACACAGAAAGCTCTGCACTGGGACCCATGGTCCAAATCCAACCCAGAGGACAACCTGTCTGCCCTGCCACACCTAATGGCCATGGTGGGGCAGAGGAGTTGAAGGCAGATAATCTGCTCTTCCCAAATACCACCTGCCTTTGGAGGAAGGAGATGTTGGTTCAGCTAATAGACCCTCAGCCTCAACACTGCTCCATGCCACTCACCATGCTGTCTGAGCTGCAGATGTTTAATAGCCACTGATTTCAGAAGCTGATTATCTAATTGCTCTATCGTGTCGACTTTGACCTCACGCTCGACCCAAATCCCCCAGCCCTTGGTGTTGATGGCATTTTCTAGAAATATGATGGAATTTTCTAGAAATATGTCAGGCTGCCTGTCCAGACAAGTAAAGGCAAGCATGAGGTAGGTGGTGTCAGGGACTTGAGCTTTTGACCCTGAAGGCAATATGGATTCGACTGATTTGAGGCACTTGACTCTGTGAACTTGAGCCTGAACACACACAGCTGGTCCAGAGGGGGTAGATAAGATCACTGGAGCTGTATTTTGAGCTACATAGGCAGAAGTGACCTGGGAGCTTAACCCCTCCCTCCTGCCCATGATGAGGACTCATCTCCCTTTAGTGTAAAAAGCACAGTGGAATCAAACCAAATGAAAATTTTAAGAGTAATTTGCTGATGTTCCTTTTACTGGAGTTTGTACAGTGAATTGTTCATGTCTGACAGAGAAAAGCACAGGAAAACTTTGGTCTATTTCCTCTGATGTGTCTGAAAAAACAGAATTGCTATAAGCTCCCCTTATCTCTCAAAATGCTTTATCAGGGTTAAAAAGGAAAAAAAAGCCCACAAGAGAACACCCACCAAAAAACATAACCCCTACTGATTGCTGTGATGGACATCCCAGTGCAGGCTGCTTTGCTGTCCCCAGCTTTGTCAGCTGAGCCAGCTCAGGGGGCAGCTGTGGGGGAACCAGCCTTCAGTGTCCAGGACAGGAAAAAGGGTCTGGGTCCCCTTCTGTGCTGTGGGTTGCTGTGACAGCCACTGAAGTGCTGGCAAGGCCCTCTGCATCTGAATGAGAATCTCCATCTGTGTGCCTGAATCCAAGCAGCAAAGCCTACCCAGCTGTCTCCTCACAATGTTTCTAACTGGGCTGTGACACCTGCAGGGGAGAAATCCAATTTTCTCTTGCAGCAGAAGCATCCCTGATGCTCAGACTTGCTAGTCCTGCACTGATCCATAAATGGATCTTGGTTTAGATTTTAGCTGGGAACAGGGATGCTTATTTTTATAAGTGCATGTCTAAATTCTTCAGCAGTTGAAATAGGCCACCAGACACGTACAATTGTTTTAGTACCATCCTAAGGAAAACGTAGAGAAAGAGGAATAGCAGAGACGAAGGGAAGGACAGCTGTGAGTGGGCAGACAAACTGGAGGACATGGGTCAGCTAGAAGGCTCTGTCCAGACACTGCTTAAAGTACAGCTTGGGCAAATCTGAGTTCTTTGGGACAAGCAAAAAGAAATTGCCTGAGCAATTGTCACTGCCTAATCTGTGTCTGATGTGCTGTTTGATTGCACAGGAGCTGAACAATTATACTGAGCAAGTAAGATAAAAAGCAGAGAACTCGGGGAGAACAATTAAGCCACCCTGTTCTGCTGAGCCTCTGATTCAGCTATTTGTAGCAATTCTTTTACCAACATATGAAGTCCTGCCTGCAGATAAGCATGACAGGAATTCAAATAAAGACTACTCAAAGTGTTGCTGACAAACACACACATTGCACTGCTGCTTCTCTCCCCAAGATAAATGTAATACATGTGGTTATCTCATCAAGCAAGTTAAGTTTAAAATACAGCTTATTACTGAAAATGGAACCTTGACTTATTTACAGTGATATTTGCTATCCTGGCTATATTTGTGTGCCATGACCTCAGAGGTAAAGTCTGTCATGTACTTTGGATCTTATCCCTTTTCTGGTTTCCATTTGTGACCTTTAGATGCATTTCAAATAATTCCTTACTTTTTCAGCCACTCTTCCTCTGCTTAAAAGCTCTGCAGGAGGGCGTTTCTCTAACTGATGCTTTATTACCTCTTTAGATAATTTTTTTGGAAATTTTAAAGGGCTAATCCACTGCCAAGCCCACTGCCTCTGCAACACTTGCACAATGTAGAAGCAATGAGTGATTGTCATTTTTCACATTCTCTAGTTTCACAGGCACATCTCTGGCTGAATTGTCCAGGTGGAAATGGACCTAGTCTTCCTTCCCAGTACTATTTGAGGGTGTCACGCATGTGTTAAGGTTAACATTGTGCCACATTCCTGTTTCACTTTGGCAGAGCATACTGATGTGACAGGCTGCTGAAGATGAAGCAACACATTGGTACCAAAGTCCATGGTAACCCCTCATTAATTTTTTTAACATTTGCTCTGATTAGTGCCCTACAAGGAGCTACCCTGAAAATCCCTGAAATAGGCAAATTATTGGCATACTTGAATTTTAAGTTATCTAATGAAATCCTACCACTGGCACCCACTGCTGCAGAAAACTGTTGAGAATAAAGTATTTAGCTGATATTTTGTCATAAATTCATAGAAGTATTCCAGAGTTAAACTACAATACATTTTAAGCCGCTAGAAGAGCTCTCTAGAGAATATTTAATCCCTTTTGAAGAGAGAGCACTCTTTTACAGAACCCCATTTACTTTTTCAATGAGAATTAATTTTGCCAGTTTTTCTTGATTAATAATCTTGAAAGATATCTCATGTTTATAAACTAATAATCATCTGCAGCTAGGAAAGCATTACAGAAATTGGAGAGTGGCAGTAGAAAAAGGCCTTATCAGAATAGCAGAGCTCTTCCACCAAACCATGTATGTGCAAAGAACTTACACCATGCCAACAATATGAGTATAAGAGGTTTACCACAACCAGCAGCTTTGACTGCTGAGGTGTTCAGAATCTAGATAAAATACAGAGCTGTGAAAATGAACTAGGAGCATTTATAAAGAAGGACTGCCCAAGAAATTTCACTGTATCCTCTCACCTTCCCCCAAAAATAACCATTGGGAAATACAGTATGTTAATGTATGCAAGGCATTGGAAAATTAGAAATGCCCAAATTTCCTAGAACTTGCCTGGGAAGCAGCAGGTGATGACTGAAGTGCCTTCACAGTCACAGCAGGTGTCCAAACATGCCCAGCTGCTCCCAGGACTGTGGAAAGGTGTCCAGTTCTTGCTCAGCAGATGTGACCACACCTCTGCATTGCCTCAGATGTGCTGCAGAAGAAGGCAAGGCCATGCAGACAGACACACAGACACAGCTCTGCTCAGCCTCTTTCTCCCTCCCCTTTGCACTCACCTCTGCTGCAAACAGGAGCTGCTGCCTTCAGGACTGTGCTTCCCTTCACAGTGATCCATGGCAAAAGGAACTCTCACAGCCTATTAAGCAGTTTCTTTTTTTCCCCACTGCCTGCTTGCACACCCTGGAACAGCAGAGGTGGTGCCAGAAGCTCAACTGGGTGCGAGAGACAGGCCCCAGAAAAAGCCTGAGCAGCTCCTCCAAGCTGAACTCCACCTTGCTGGTAGTAGCAGCAGCACCAGGAACAGATGGGCCAGCTGGTCTCCAAAAGCTGTAATTGCTCTCTAAGCTGTGGCATGGGTATGCTTCCTCATGTGCTGGGAGTAGGAAGCCATTGTCAACTTTCTGCTTATTTTGGTTATTATAGTGTGTTGCTACTCTTGCAGCCTGGTGACAAGCTACAACACAAAAATGCCTTCCATAAATTCTGTGATCCCACTGTGTCTTCAGTCCATCACTGGAAGGCAGCCAGCACCACCAGGCAGAGTTGCAGCTCTGTCATTTTTATAAAGCACTCATAAGACATGCACCTTATTAAGTGCTTGGAAAGTAATCCTAGTTTAAATTGATATATGAACAAAGGAACAGCAATTTGCTGTTGGGGAATATTTTATTTGCTTTTCACCACAGGAAGGTGGATAGGAAAACAAAGTCACCCAAGTTGGAAACAAATAAATGAAATGCATTCAATTAGCTAATGGAGTGTCTCACAAAAGGTTGCACTATTAGAAAATTAAATTAGGTCTTCCCAATATGCTGAGAGTCATTAACGTGCCTTTTTTTTTTTTTTTTTTTAAGAAGCTGCCTGAAATATTCAGGGGATTATTTTTCACCATTTGCTTTTTGCTTTCCCTGACATACCTTTCAGTCATGATTCTCTTCAGATTCTGTTCAGTCTTGGAAACAGTGCTAATTTGTGAAAAGCCTTTTTAAGTTAAATAACTTTAGTGTAATTCATGAGTACTTGGAACATATTTCAGATTTTTCTAAAGGAACGTGATGTCCTCAGAGATCAGCTTCACAAGCTATTATATGATTTAGTACCACTGGTTACAAAAGGACTCAGCTCAAGCATGTTTACTGGTGGCTTCCTATGCCTATTTACAGCAAAACTACTGAAAATAAAGGATAGAAGCATTTTAAATTTGCATTCCTGCTCTTGCCATGTCATTCCAAGTGAACTACATCCAGCTTATGTTAGGTTAATTAACACCAGCGTGGCATTGCTGGGACAGCACCAGAGTGGCCAGACACACCTCCTTGGTGCAGCACAGCAGTGCTCTGCTGATGCACTGGCAGAGACTTCTCATTCCCTTCACGCCATTCCAGCTGGAATGCTGCAGGGTCTGTTGTTAGGAAATGCAGTGCATGGTTGGTCACATCTCTGTAACTCCACCTAGACCTTGCTGGAGAGATGGGAAGAAGGGACGAGGATATTTCCTGCGAGTACCTACCTAATATGCACACCTATTTTCAGGGCTCCTTCCTCTTTGTCAGTGTATGTGATCTCACCCAAATCATGAGGTGGAGAGCCCTAAGCACCCCTAGCAATGCTAGAGGGGAATCTGCAGGAAGCAGCAATGCTCTGCTTTCACCTCTTGTTCTTGGTGAAATGGAACTGATCTGTCCCATGGGAAAACCCAAAGTCTGTGTTAAAGTTAGCACAACGGCAGAAAGAGCAGGCAAAGTTCCTGGGCAAGGGGGTCAAGGTTGAAAAAGAGCCAGCTAGGGACATAAAGGCACTTTTCATTTTCACACCAAGAGTGTTTCTTTCCCAGGCAAATAAAAGGCTCAGGTACATATGGAGACCCATTATCTTCATGTGCTTAAAATCGAACCCTTTCCTGCATGAGATCTGGCATGCCCTTATGTAAGCAAATTATTTTTATCTGCTTCAAGCCTAATAGAGACTTGACTATTTTGAGAACTCATAGGTTTCATTGCTATGGAAACTAACTCTGTATCTTTAGGTCAGTCTTGCTATCTCTGATTTGCAGAGTCCACTTCTAAGCTTTTTTTTTTAAAAAAAAAGCATAGTTGTATTTGCTGTTTCAGTCACACTGCCCATTACCCTTTGTCTCACTCTTGAGTCCAACATCCTTTACAGGAAAGAGAAATTGGAATATTAGCAATGCAATGCCAGGTTACTGGTTTCCATGTGGATAAGAAGTGAGGGGATTTACATTGATAGTACAGACAACTAGCATAGGACCATCAGCAAATAACTCAGCCTTGTCCATGGTTAAAAATCCCCCTAAAGAAAACCAGCCTCATACAGCTGCCCTCTCCTTGTTTCTTTCTTGCCTGGGTGAATGAGCCAAAATGCTCACTGAGGACCTGAAATGCTGAACAACTCCTTTCCAATCCTTAGATCAATAGTGGGAGGATTTACCACTTGCATGGACAAGGAGAACTTCTGCCACCAGGTGACTGAGCTGGCAACAACTCAGTAAAGCAGACTGGCCTCATCTTATGTTGGAACTTCTGCCTTATTATGAAATTATGGAGTTTTTCTCACCCTCACAATCTTTCTTCTTCTGCACAACTTCAGCTACTCTCATCTTACAGTATATCCAAACTTGGTCCAGGGACATTTCTGGGATGATACAGGAGGGGTAAACATCCCCATAGGAAAACTGGGATTTGACACACCTCCGTTTCTTTGTAGAACTGACAAAGCTTGCATTTCTTGGATTTGCTCTTTCATGGGAGTGAAAAATTTGACTTTTTCAGTGGTAGTTGAAGGACCAGTATATGCTGGTACTTCATGGTGTCAAAAAACTCTTCTGCGTAATTCAACGTCACAGAGAATTCACATCCAGAACTTTTTAAAACTGCTGGAATTCTACTACTCTAGTAACACCAGAGGTTTGTCTTTGTTCTTCTTATTCTAAAAAAAAGTTGTCTCTTCAATGACAGAAAGGAATTATTTCCGTGGTGATATATACCTACACTTCTGCTCAGAATTGCAATGCATTGTAAATTCTGCTGTAAAAAAGTTAGTCTTATGGCAAATCTACCAAGAAGGCAGTGCCTGTCAGTAAAAATGAAATATTTTCCTCCAAGATGCCACCACATATACCTGCTTAATGCATTACTCCCTGTGATAGCACATATATCCTAGTATATATATATCTATATATCCTAGTACAGGACAAATATGCGTTGTCTCAGTGGCCTCATCTATAGGGGGAGTTCTGTCCAAATTCTTCTTTGCTGTTGTTTGTTCTTTTCAGTTTTAAGTCCTTTATTGATTATTTTTTTCCTCCTTTGGAGTATGAGGCCAATCTCTCCTACTAGCTCAAAGATGGATGGTCAGGGTTTTTTGTTTGTTTGTATTTGGTTTCATTTTTTTACCTCCAGAAAATTAAAGTTGTATTCCTCTTAAATTGATGCAGGTTTTGGTGGGATTTTTCTCCTGCATTCTCCTCCCCATTGTGAGTGAAATCACTATCTCACTGTGCTCCCTTTTGATCCAAGCCAAATATTAAGTATATAGGATCACAGGCAAGCACTGAAATTTTTGGACAATCAGGATTATGTAATGGTGGAAAATGAGAAGAAAGCACTTTCTAAAGGATGAATGGCATTTAGCTTCAATAAGCAGGAAAATCCCACAAGTTTAATTCCTGTAATGGATGGCAGTGACACTCACTCTGCTTTATGGGATACTATTCCATAAAGGAATGCAACATAAACCAGTAGTTAAACTAGGACAGATGTTGCTGGAAATATTTAGAAGATATTTACTTTATATGATTAGTGATCAAATATGCAATGTTCTTGGGTATGTCATCCTCATGACTTCCCACAAGACATAATATTTTCCTTGTTGGAAAAAGAAAATAACTAAGTTGTAGGCAGCTTTTAGTAACGGAGATATTTTGGACTGGTGATGTAGCTGTTTAAGCATCCATCAGCAAGACCATCCCCCAGCCCAACCACTTCCCTGGGATTGCTCTGCTTATTTCCTGCATACCTTAAAAATGCTTCCCCCATCTCCCAGTCACCCTCTCCCAGCCCAGCACTGGTACTTTTCCTGGTAGCTTTCCAATGAGGAACTTCCAACCTCAGGTCCCTGTTTCTTACTGTAGTTTACTGGGTGGATATCTCTGGGCTTGACTAAAGAAGTGAAAAGGGATTTTTCTGATGAGGGTGTGAAACCAGCAAATGGATGTTTTCTTCACAAAGCTCACAAAAGTTTCATCTGTTGCAGTAAAACTGCTGCAACCTTCTCCAGGGATATGCTTGTAATCATTTAAAGAAAAAAAATTAAAAGCACTGCAGTTAATATGTTCCTGTAAAATTAAAGCTGATTTAAGATTTTCTTCACTCAAAGTTGCATTAATATAATCCCCTTTAGCTAATCAGGTGAGCTGTATGTAGAATGTACCCAAATCCTCTATTGCAGATGAAAAAAGACCAAGCAGCTGCAAAGAAAGGGAGGTGTGAACTCTGCCTTCCTTTCTCTTTCAAGCCTCCTCACCTTCAGACCCAAAGCAGATCCTATTGCTCTGAAGCAGGGAATTGAAGAATCATATAAGTTTTTAAGTCGGAAAAGACATTTAAGATCACCAAGTACAACCATTAACCCAGCACTACCCAGTCCACCAGTAAAACATGTCCTCAAAGTGCCACATCTACATGCCTTTTAAATAACTCAGTTTTGGTGACTCAATCATTTCCCTGGGCAGCTTGTTCCAGTGCTTAAGAATCCTTCCTGTGAAGAAATGTTTCCCAATATCCAATCCAAACATCACCTGGTGCAAGTTGAGGCCATTTCCTCTTCTCCTGTCACTTGTTACCTGGAAATAGAGACCAGCCCTCACCTTGCCACAATCTCTTTCCATTGCCCTTCTCTGGACACGCTCCAGCCCCTCAATGTCCTTCCTGTATTGGGGGGCCCAGAACTGAACAGAGAATTTGAGGTGTGGCCTCACCAGTGCTGAGTACAGGGAGACAGTCACTGCCCTGGTCCTGCTGGCCACACTATTGCTGATCCAGGCCAGGATGCCATTGGCCTTCTTGGCCACCTGGGCACACGCTGGCTTGTGTTCAGCCACTGTCAATCAGCACCCCCAGGTCCTTTTCTTGCTGTGCAGCTTTCCAGCTGTTCTTCCCCCAGTCTGTAGCCCTGCGCAGGGTTGTTGTGATCCAAGGGCAAGACTCAGCCCTTCACCTTCTTGGACCTTGTACAAGTGGCCTTGGCCCATCAATGCAGACTGTCCAGACCCCTTTAGAGCCTTCCAACCCTCCAGGAGATGGACACTCCCACCCAAGTTGGTGTCATCTGTGAACTGACTGAGAGTGCACTCAATCCCCTTGTCCAGGTCATTGATAAAGACATTACCCAGGACTGCCCCCAGTACTGAGCCCTGGGGAGCCCCACTGGTGACTGGCTGCCAACTGGATGGAACTCTGTTCACCATCACTCTCTGGGCCTGGCCATCCAGATGGACATCCACGTTTTTACCTAATGAAGAGTGCACCCATCCAAGCCATGCACAACCAGTTTCTCCAGTAAAATGCTGTGGAAGCTGTGTCAAAGTCCACGTAGACTACATCCACAGCCTACCCCTCATCCACCAGATGAGTTACTTTGCACAGAAGAAGATCAGGCTGGTCAATTAGGACCTGTTTTTCATGGATCCACGCTGTCTGGGCCTCATCCTTGGTTTGTCCTGCACCTGCCATGTAGAGTTCTTCATGATTTTACTGGTCTCTGCTCCTCTGCCCTCCCTGTCCTTCACCACTTGCCCAACACCAGCATTGTCCTGGCTGCCCCCAGTGACCTATGGCTTCTCAATCCTCCCATCCCACTTTCCCTGAATAACTGCCCTGACATTGTCCCAAGGCCAGATAATTTGCCTTTTTTCCTTCTTAAGGAATAATGGTCAATATCACTTTCTTGAAGCCAAAAAGCCACACTCTTTTCCTCATTTCATTCTTAATGTGTACTCTTATGATGCTGAACTGCTCTTTGGTCTCTTACCTCCCATCTACTCTCCTTTTTTGGTTCCCTACCCACTGCTCAATGACCTCCAGCCTCTGGGGCACCAGGGCCAGCATCAGAGCAGGGATGCACAGTGGGATGTCACCATACAGGGCTGTGGCTGCAGGGAGGGGAACATCACAGGCCATGGCTGGACCTCGTGCTTGGAGTTTGCCATACAAGGGTGTTACCCTCTGCCACAGGTTGTGTCCTCTCAATTCCTCAGCCTCCTTCATATTTTTCTTCTCTTTTGTTCTGCTTTGAACATGAAGCATGAAGCTGGAGCAGCCAGAGAGACAACAGCTGACCTTTTCCAATTACCTCTTCTATGCATCTATCTTTTATGGGGATTGAACATTTTTGCTTGATTATGAACCTTTTTGGCTGGTAGACGATGGCTGGTAAGGAAAGCTTGATTCTAGAAGAGCTGAAGCTCTGTGCTGGGGTGGAAAGGCAAAATATTGGGGAGAGCTCTGTATACCAGCCAAACAGCAAGGCTTCCTCAGGCTCTTAGTTCTTAAATGCTCATCTGTTAAATACATTGCTTTTATTTCATTTACAGAATCCTGCCCTGCTCTGAGGCCTTTTCTTTATGTGTTCACTACCGTATAGTCATAAACAATTTTTGTCATCAGCCTGAGGGCAGAGAGATTCATACAGCTCTTACACCTCTGCAATCCCATTGACTTCAGGAGAATTACTTCCCATTACAGCAAGTGAAATCAGAATGAGTAAATATGCCATTTCTCTGCTATTCACCATTAACACTGTAATGCTCACTGGAGTAGTCAGAGAAAGATGGAGATTGACTCTTGTTTGACTCTGTATATCTTGTGTGATGTGCAGAGCACCCTCTTTCCACTGAGAACCAGGACTGCTCTGACAAAGTGGAGAAGAGCCAATAGCAGAATAATTAGGGGCTATCTATTTTTACTATCAATTTGGAAATACTTCTTAAAATTTTCTCTCTCCCTTTCTGTTGAGAATCATTCAAAGCATTTAAGTCATTCAGTAACCCAGAGAAACCTTTCATCCTGATCTTAGAGTTGGGAAAACTCCAAGACACAGACATCTTAAATAATTTGTCCTTGGCCCTGGATGTGGTGGAGACAGAAAAAGTTCCATGTTCTATATTGGCACTTGAATACATTTAACCACTAGACCACCCTTCTTCATCACTCCTTGGTATTTAATTTAGACACAAACATAAGAAGGCAACAAAACAAGTGAAGTTCAGTTTCAAATCCACTCTGGATCAGACACAGAAAGCTGCCAAACTGCATCCAGCCATGACATGGTTGCTGTAGGAAAGGTTGGCAGTTATCTCCCTATGCAGAGGTCATTTAAAATTGCATACAATGGAGATACTCCCTGGATGGCTGTGAGTTGTTCTGAAAGAGGAAGAGAAAGGATCTGTCAAAGCCAGACATGTTCTGAAGACACATCCTCATAAACAGACCCAGGAACCACAAACCCAAGCATGTGCTAAGTGGATCTCAAGGTCACAAATGCCTTGGGAAACCCCTGCTGGGTCTATCTGGTTGCCTGTTTCCCTCCATGTGTATTAGTAGAATATTCTATCCCAGATTTTTAATCCAGAAGTTACTAATGACAGTCCTTCCCTTTCTAATTTTAATGGATTTTTTTCCTGGCATTTTCCTTTAAGACAAAAAGGAATAATGAATTTCTCAATAATTAACATCTCACAGCTCTTTGTAATGAAGAGGTCATGTACTTTCTCAGCAACTTCTCTCTCCACAGATGTAAGCAAGGCTGGTGATAAGGTCAAGTGGGTATTATTCTGGGCTCTGCTTATGTACTCAGCTATATCCACTCAAAAGAGCAGCAGCAAAATGGCTCAGAACAAGGACACCTTCAGAGATGAAGGTGGCAGTTCCAGCTCACAACTGTCATATCTCACTGTACACAGCATTGTGTCCAAAGAAGAAGTTCGTTTTCCCTATATCCACACTCTCAGCTGCACACTCATTCAAAGCTTCAAGGTTTTCTGTTCAAGGCCTGGAATATATTTGTGTTTTAAGCAAAGAACTATCAAAATTATTTTCTTGCCTGTACCCTCTGCTGATACATTCTCAGCAATGAATGTGCCTTCCATTTTTGTCTAAAGTAAACAGATTTCATCTACCTTTCTCAGTCCCCTCCTCCAAGCTAGAAATGTCAGGAATTACAATTGCTGACACTGTTCTTGCTGCAGGACTACCAAGAATTGGGGCTTTGGTACAAGCAGAAATTTGACCTGCTGTTTTCTCAGCCTTCAGCTGAGGGGAAGAGGATGTTGTCTCTCATGAAGGGCTTTCGCAAGGAACCCACAAAACCTGTTCTCAGCCACTGCTGGCTTATTGTTTGAGTTAAAATTGTAAGTAAATGAGTAGGGATTTACTTGGCTTAACCAAATGCTTCTACTTAAAAAAAAAAAAATCATTAAAACATTGCAGCTCAAGTTTCTCGCATTTCTCCTGTCACTAACTCATGACTTAGAGTAGAGGCTGCCCTGTAGCAAAACCGTAGAAGTCGAGATTTAATATTTGCAGCAACTGATTTGCATAGGCTACAATAAATGCATTTGCAGATTTGCAGAAGAGAATAAGGAGTCAAAACCAGGTCAGTCCCTTTGTTTCCACTGTAGTTTTCACTGTTGCAAAAGGCAGTTCAATTTCGTATAATCACAACAGCAAGCAGCTATAACAGAATACATTAAAAACACATTTGTTCAATAAAAGAATGGCATTTCACAAAAGGTCATGCTTTCAGTTTTGAGGAGACTGCTAGTCATTTGCTTAAATGCCAATATATCATATCACAAACCTTTGACTTCTCTATTCCCTAGCTGCCTTGGCTACAAAAATGAGGCAAACAGTATTTACCTACCTTCTCAGATGCTGAAATATTTGGCTATAAATAAAAAATACATAGTACTGAATATTTTAAATGAGGCACATGTGAAATAAGACATACAGTCCCATAAAGGGGATAACATATGGGATATGTACTGTTAGGAGTCTCCTTGGGAAAACCAATAATCTTCGTCATTATGAGTTTTAGCAGTTTACCTAATTGTGCACAACATTCCACGGCATTTAGTTGGAAGCCAGCTAGTTAATACTAAGCTTCAAATACTTAGAGACAACCTGGCATTTCAGGGACCTTCTCCTCTCCACCTGAATAACTGCAGCCCTTGCAGCCTGTTTCCAGTGACAGAGTGAAGAACTTCACCATAGATACACACCACTTCTGCATGTTCTCTACCATAGCTCTTACGAACTACTCCCCATCATTTTAGCCTGCACCCTGTGAAGATCCAACGTACCTGAAAGGTGACTTTTATGCTAGAAGAAAATTTGTTTTTAGCCCGGGGTAAATTTATTGCATAATTTAATCTGCAACCTCCCCTTGAATACAGGAACCTACCTTTTTGTTCATTTGTCTCTTGGGCACTTAGTTAATGAAGGGGGAGAATTTTGCTGATTGTATTGGCTGAATTTTTTGTCTTTTTAAAATGTTGTCCAAGTAAAAAAATGAATTCTCATCAGTCCAGGTAGATGGGGAGAAATATAGTAAACTTCTGATAATAATTATTTTCTTTTTTTGTCCAGCATGATATTTAAAAGAAACCAGGTTTCTGTATTTCAGCATTACTACTAAGAAGCCCCTGTAATTACAATTACTTTTTAAGGAACTATTTTTTAAAAATTTGTATGTTTTCCAAAGCAACCACTCAATTAAATTTGATGCATGGGTTGTCTCATTTTAAAAAGATTCACCTTTAATGGATCATTTTAATCTCAGAAACTGAGGAATATAAAAGTATGTTTCCTTCCCTATATTACAAAAAACAAGTAGAAGGAATGGGTTTTGCTAGCTGTCACACCTAGTAACTCCATAAAGGACACCTGAAATTCCTCAAGTGTGCTGTCATGAGGAGGTTGTGCTTTTGGAGCTTCCACTTGACCAAGCCCTACAGCTTGGGGCACGTGGTTCACCATTCTCAGAAGCAATCTATAAGAATTTGTCACCTAAGTTCAGTGAATCTGCACAGTTCTGCATGTGCTCCATGTCCTTTGAACAGGCAAAAGACAGAACAGGTCTAAAGATGAGAAGGTGTGAAAACAATACTAAGTAGAGAGAAGGTGGCCATCAAAAAGATAAGAGTAGAAGAGCCCAAAATCAAAAGCAGCAGCAGAGGATGGAGAAAAATGCTGCAAGGCAGGAGGGGACAGAGCAGAAGCTGGAGAGACTGAGGTGAGAACTGAAGAGGTTTTTAATGTTCTCTCACATTTTGTTTCAGAATTTGGCAATGAAGAGACATCTCTTCAGCCTCAACATGCCTCTGCTGTCTAGCTAACAGCAAAAACCAACAGGGAAAAATATTTTTTTTCATTCCCCTCATGTTCTGCCTTTAAACGCTGCTTTCTGAAACCTTAATTTTAATTTAATTTTGTTTTTCAATGTAATAAAAAATCCCTACTGTAGCAGCATTAGAAGACAATCAGATTTGAGTGCTGGGCAAAGTACAAGAGGAGTGAAAATAATCGACAGAGTTGACAACCTAGAAGTTCTGGTCTCATTACAGAATAACTGCTGTGTGGATATAAAATCTTCGTCCTATTAGTTACACACAGGCTTGCCTTTTTTTTTTTTTTCTTATGAACATCTTAAACATCAATTATCCATGCAACTTGGGAAAAATCATAGTAGATGCTCTCTTTTTCAAGGCAAATTATGAGAGAAAAGTAGTGCTCTAAGTGGCAAAATATTCAAACAAAAGCACTGATTATATCCCTGTTATTGATATGAGCTTTTAAATGGCATATGATACAACCAGATTGGTTCAGTAAGAAAACAGGTTTAGAGTTGGATGGTAGCTGAGATTTTTCTGTTGTTTTTTATGGCTAAGGATAGCCAGATGGATAAGGATTTTATTATAGGTATTGGCAACTTAATGCGCTGAAAGCCTGACACATGATGCATTGACTCAAAGTTGGAACATTAGATTTTCATCAACACTAAATTCAAGCAATTTTTTCTGATACTGCAGCCTGGATGTGCCACCATAGTTTGCATATTACCTACCTCAAACGAAGAAAACCCACAAACATTGGTAATTATTCCCTCTGAAATGAAAAAGGTGAGCAAAGAGCATTCTCGCCAAGGGAAGAACCAGAATTCTTGAAAACTCAAGTGTGCAAACACACACGCTGATCTCTGCTCCCCTGCACACCCTGTCACAGCCAGGTCACAGAGCACACTGTCCTCTTCACATCAAGCAGCCTGAAAAACAAGGTTTTACTGTCAGTCTTCAGCCTTCCAGTCCAGTCTCCAGACCAGGAAGAAGCACGCCAGTAACCCCCAAACCTTGCACTGCAGATGAACCTCTAGCACACATGATTTGTTGAAAATACATGCATGTATCCATCAGTTAAATCCATAATTTCCTGATTCAGGTATGAAAACATTGTTGGCTTGGAATGCATGAACCAAAGCAATAGTGCTGGACATGAAAATTCTCCAAAGGAGCCTCCCGTGGGTGACATTTATCTATGTTTCTTCATTTGTAGCATAGAAAAAGGGAGTCATTTACATTCTTGAAAGAACTTGTCTCAGCAGTTTCCCCTCTGAGACGGTAAATGGAAAGAGGTAACTAATCTGTTTGTGGCCTTCCAAAAACTTTATAAGCATTTATAAGCATTCCCAGGTACCTGCCTGGGAAAGCTGGCCGTGTAAATCAGATATGCCAAAATGGACATGAGGGAAAAAAACCCCATAAACAGAGTAGGGTTAGCAAATAAAGAATTTTGGTCAGTAAGACAACAGAGTAACTTTATCAGTGCAACTTTGCACAGCACGACATGTCACTGTTAACACAAAGGAAAAAAAACTTCATCATTAGTATCACGCAATCTGCAGTGATTAAACACCTCCCTGGGGTTTCTCCTCTCATCAGAACAAGAATTCTTCCTAAATTTGGCCCCTATCTCTTAGCCAGTGTCACATCAGACTTTCTCCAGTAACACAGATTTCAACTGCAACTATTATCTGAGTCCCTACAGAAAGTCTACCCGAGCTGAGCCAACTGCAGCAGTCAGCTCAGAAAAATGACCAGAAGGCCACTGTGCTTGAGGTACAGCAGACAAGGTCAACATTTTCCTGACTAATAATGGATTTGGGACAGGAGGTATTAGAAATGAGGTAGGTTTTGGACGCTGCTTCCACCGTACCCAGGATCTGCTTGGCTTGTGGTATTCCCAGCACTCAGCAGCCCAGCTGGAAACCATAAGCACCTTTGGCTCGGGCTTGTGACATCACTGTGGCACCAAGCACATTTGTCACAGAGTAAGACAGCACAAATCCAGCCTGTTAGCCAAGGGAGTTTATGGAACAGCCAAACTGCTGGCTGTAGGTTAAGCTTTTCTGCAGGTTAAGCTTTCTTGTTTTGTTGGAGTGACCACATTTTTCAGCTGTGAAGAGTTTATTTTTAAAAAAAAAGAGTCATTGTCATTATCACTGGTTACACTTGCGTGTCAGAACACCTAAAAATTAATTTTTGAAACACGTGTAATTCCTTCCAACTCTTCTTTGGTTTTCTAAAGGGCCTGAGGTTTCTGGTTGTAAATTTTACTCACCAGTAACTCAACCCTCTTGTGAAACATGCAGAAATTGCAGAAAGCAGTTTGATAAAGGAAGGCACATATTTAACCTCAGTGAGACCAGCCCTTGGGAATAACACTGTTTTGTACCACAGCACGGGCAGTCTTGTGAAAGAGAAATGAATCAGCCACATAGTCTGCCTCGTAGCCTCATGGAAGCTGTACTGACCCTGGCTGAGGGGCCAGCTTTTCACCTTATTATACCTTTGGGGAAGAGAAATTACTATAGTTGAGGCATTTTGCAGTGTGCTAAGAGGTTTCACAATCCCTGGGCAGACAGAGATGGTGAAAGAGCTTAGACCTGTCAAGTTAAGGAGTAAATCATTGCCCCGCTCACGTGTCCCTGGCAGCCACCACCTGCTGGCCTGCACTGGGGCTGCCTTTCCCTGTGCCAAGAGAGAGCAGTGCTGCCCATGCAAGAAAGGGGGATTTATCTGGGGGGAAGAGAACATGCTGTAGCCCAGGTATTAGTTCTGAGGCAGAAAGGCCAAGCCTAAGCCTAGAGCTCTGCTGCAGCCCTGCAGACACCAACACAACTCATGGGAGAAAACTGTATCCTACCTGACACAGGGTTGTGCCTGGCTCCTCAGAAGAGTTGGTTTAGAACAGACCCATCTCTTGATTTCAGAGCCTGGAAGGTTCACATTCTGCTTGTTTCTCACCTGCTATGACCTCAGGTGAGAAATTCAGAGAATTAGTCTTAAAGCTCTACTTTGTCTACTTTATGTTGACCAGAGAAAAGTCAGCTGCTTGGCAAAACAGATTTCTGCCAGGTTCTTTATGCCATATCGGAGGATAGCACAGTGCCAGACCTATGATAAAAAATGCTTTTAATTCAAAGTTGTAGTGTTTCAAAGTTCATCTGTGTAGCTGGTCTGCAGGTAATTTTAAATTGAATTTTTTGCAAGCATTGGGTGCCAGGAGAAGTGAAAGGCAGAAGGCAGCTCTATTCCTTCTGCTGGTTTAAAGGCACAGTTTTAATAGCTTCCAGTTCCCTTGGGTGAGGGAAGCTAGCTGCAAATAAACCACAGAAAACTAAAGATTTGCTACACTTCATGTATAACTGAAATAATACACTGCAAAAGGTATAGACAGTCACAAGCCTTCAATTGTACAAATGTGACCAAAATAGCTGAGAACAAGTCACACTGAAGTAGAAGTTTGAAAAACAAATTTGATACCATTAGTATAATTTTCTTCTAAATCAACAAGATGACCAAGTACCAGTGGCACTCCAATGTGCCAAACACAGCACAGCCCAAGTGGTTACTACTACTTTAGTGTTCCCTACGGACTTTTTTTTAATAGGATGGCTAGTGTGAAATCTCAATCTCATGAGAGCCAAAAAAAAAAAAGCTTTGAAAGAGGAAGACAGCATTTTCTTACTCCTTGTTGGTGGCACACAGCCACATTTCCATGCACAAGACAGCAGTTTAAAAGACATGTGGGCTCTTGTCTTCTACCCAGTCATGATCATTAGGGTCTGATTTAAGACGTCTGAACTCCTGGGTGTACTCAGCTATTAAGGCACGATTTGACCTTGATTTCCAAGCAGTCACTGTTCTTAGCCTCTGCATTCTTCTTTGAATTGTTCCACCTCTTTATAGATTTTTCCAGCTGACCCTTTTGATCCTATTTGAAGAAGCTGTGTGGGGGCAGTTCATTGCATGAAGGAATACTAGGCCTGAAGAACAACAGCTGTAGCTCCAGCAGAAGTTAGAAAAACTTCTACATGGCAGTGTTTTCCTTTTAATTCCTATGGAACTGCCTTCTGAGTGCAAAATATGCTTAGCAGTTCATCTTAATTCTCTGATGACTCTGCCTTTCCCCAGCCAGCAGGACAGCAATTTTGCAGCTGCTGCTACTGCACCTCATTTATCAGCAGCTTCCCTTGCCGGCGCTCGGAGCACTGACAATTGTGCTCATAATTCACAGGGAACAGGGACTCCACTCTGGAAGGAAACAAGAGCTGCACAATGCCTTTCTGCAGCTTTCACAGCTGCGGGAGATACTTGGATGAAGTGGTTCCTGCTCCTGCTGATGCTCACTGCCAGCCCCACATCCCTGACGATGCTCTGGAATGGCCAGGGAGCAGAGTGAAAATAATGGAAACAGAACAAATATATTCTGGAATTTTCCAGGAGTTACTCCTCTTCTTAGCATGGTATTAAAGTCAGAAATAATGACAGCTACCCTCACAGAGTGCTTCTGTGGTGAGGAAGGGAGAAATTAGGATATATTTCACAGGTTACCTTAGACAGTGTCTGGCAGGATAACAATCAGGTCCGATAAAAGCATCATAAACAGCAAATAGGGTTTGCAAAGCTGAGCTATTTGATGCCAATCTAGAGCTAGGCAAGCAATCTGAAACCAGCTTTTACATTAGCGGCAGCTGGGGAAAAGGAGCAGGATTGGCACCGGTCCCACAAAACACACGTTTTGGTATTACAGCCAGCTGTAGCTCTGGTACCTCACCAGCCCTTCAGGGGACAGTTTTCCTGTCACAGCTACGCTGAAGTAATGGGGAGGCGACGCTAGAAGGAGGAGTCGTGCTTCTCCTTCTCATCCTTACACCTGGCAATGGATTCTCAAGGCATCACAGTAGCAGCTCTCATCTGACCCCTACTGCAAGCAGGTGGGTAAGGGCATATTTCCACCAGCAAACACAAGGGATCAGCGGCAGACTGGCTTAACTAAGGTGAAACTCACTGCCCCAGATTCCCATTTCATCACTGCTTTAAGCAGACTTCAGTGAAAGGGGCAGACCTGTTGTCCTCTTTCCTGCTCCAGCCACTTTCCTTGTGCTGGCAGGAGCACCTGCACTGGGTGATAGCTGAGTGATCCAACCTCATCCTCATCAAAAACACAAAGATCAAATACTGTTTATTGGTTGGGTGAGGCTCTGAGCAATCTGATCTAGCCAAAGATATCTCTGCCCATTGCAGGGAAGGGTTGAAGTACAAAAACTTTTACAGGCCCTTCCAACCCAAACTATTCTGGGATTCTATAAATACTATTCCTATAGCAGGCACCCAGCCTTCTCTTTCTCTTGTTGTCAAACCTTGCATTTCTTCCCCTTGACATGGGGGAAAAAATTCAGTCTCCAACTGGGTTTGGCATTTGCTATCCTTCAGAAACTGATGGTGCCTCTCAGGCATTCACTTTTACAAGAGCCATTACTTAATCTCAAGCAGCAGGAAGAAATCATTTAATGGCCTTTGTTTTGAGACAGTTAGCACGCTTGTCTAATTATCCAAAAGGCACCTTATCCCCTAGGGGATTCACCATCTCCAGCTACCCAGCAGCTGGCCAAAATCAGCCATCTCCCCACCAGCAACAGCCAGGATTGCCATGGCAATTTATCCCCTTAGAGAATGACAGTCACATCTTGTCTGGTCACGGTTGCTTTTCATCTTTTTTCATCCCACCACATGGATTAAAACAAGCGGCACCAAGACTGAATCACGAACTCAGACAGTAGTACAGACTCAAATGGCATTTATGACCCATATTTTTACTTTTTTGCTCATTTTTATATTGCCTCCTGCCCCTATCCTTTCACATAGTTTAAAGCCATAACACTGGCTGAAGTATTTCAGCCCATATGCCTAATTCCAAGAAAACCTCATTATACCACTGTTCTCTATATTAAAATGGACAGATATAAACATGCTGCATTGCCACAGCACAGCATCATCACAGATACCTGCATGCCAATGTGTAAAAACTGTTTCTGTGAAGCAGTAAGTTAACATCTTGTACGATCCACACGCTTGCCTCTAACACCTTCCCACTGCCTCAAACAAGGAACTCACTCAGAGACTTTGATCTTTCATTTCTGCCTTTATTTTTCTGAAAACTAGCACTTTCCCTGGGTGATTACAAACTCCTGCTATGTCTCCTTAAGTGTTGCTCAGCTGCTTGTCATGAGTTACTTTTTCCCACATAAGTCATGCATCTAAAGCAAAAAATAAAGACGCATAACAGCAAAGAAGCAGGTGTTCAGAAAAGCAAAATACATTTATTTGGCAGCATCCATGTGGCAGATACTTTAGGCTGAACTAGCCTTATAGGCAGAATTGTAATTGTGCGCAGTATATAAGAACAAACACACATTTTCTCTTTTTAAATTTCACAAAAGATATGTCTGAATGCCAGACACGATGTCTCTGACTCTTCAAAGCAATCACCAGGAAGGGAAAGAGGAGGTGTATGCATCCCCCCAGCCCAGCTTGGCCAGCAGGACTGTTGGATGATGAAGTCGTGATTTGAGGACTCAGAAGATCAGTACTAACTAACCTTTGACACAGTATCCCTGTGTACCTTTGGCCAATCACCCCATCTTTCTGTAATGAACAGTGGTAATTACCAGAATGCTGAGAAAACAAGCAGGAGCTGATTTTATGATGAGCCACTGACACAGGGTGAAAATTCCCAACCTGCCACCAGCCAGGCTTAGTCAAGAATTAGGAATGGTTAAACAGTGTGGTTAACCCAGCATGGTACTGAGATAAAGATGTGTTACAGAGTGAGTAGAAACAGGTTTAGTGAATCCAGAGATGACCTCACTACTACTGCAAAGCGCTGTGCCACACAGACAAGCTGTGCTACCAGGATGCTCTGTGCTATACATCATCGCAGAGTACGTAAAACTGCATTTAACTTGAGCAAGTCCAGCACGCTATAAAGTTCACAGTCATATTTCAACCTCAGCTACAATGCAACCCAGCTCTGCGTCACAGCTCTAAGAAGGGCAGCAGTGTGCACTTTGGCAGCCAACCATCATCATGCTATTGGAATTGTCACACGGCAAAGGGCAGGCTGGTGCCGCAGTGACTTCACCCCAGACCATTAACATCTTTGTTCTTTTTAGCACAGTCTCCAATTGTTAAGAAAAGAATGGCACTTAGCAACACGCAGCAAGACTAAATGAGACTAACCGCAGGTGCAGATTGCTGCTTGGATTCAGTGGGACAGCAATCCCTAGGGAGCTCTCCTTCAAGAGCTTTGCCTCCTGGGTGGGACCATTCAGCTCTTAGCTCTCCAACTAGACCAAAAGATCTAAAATCTCAGCACTAATCGCAAAGCCCATACCAGCTTTTTTTAGGGCTGGCAGAGCAGTTGCTGGCCACAAAAATAGACATGCCAAAAAAGCTTTGTATATTTAGAAGAAAAGAGAGAATACTAATTTGAAGTGAAGCAAGGCAGGGTGGAGGAAAGCCAGCTTCCCTGTAAAGTTTAGTATGATCCCAGGGATGAACTAGTTAGATTAGGTCCTTTACAGCAATATAGTCTAAACATCACAAGGCTCAGGACAGGAAGCCTTCTGAAGACAACAACCACCTTCTCTAATTACCAGCTTGCCTATATATCAAGAGCATCGGCACTTGCACTTGGGAAGCCACCAGAGCTTATTTAATTCAAACATATAATAATGCACTGCTACTCCTGCAGCCACTCCCAGCAGCCAACAAATTACCTGTGAGACTCAGAATTCATTTAGCAACATTACAAATGGGCTTTGCATCTTTTGCTTGTGGTGTTTACCCACTCCTGAGCAACAGGAGAGACTACTGCGTTCTTGTGGGAAGAAAATGGCACAGGGCAAACCAGAGGCAGCTGTCTATCTTTGGGGAGCAGCCATGGCTGGTGTAACACAAATGGTTTAAATACCAGAGGCCTGACAAACTCACTGGTGGTTATGCCCCAGCTGTACTGGCACAGCTCAGTCCACGGCTTTGGCAATGGCAGCAGGTCAGCATCCAGAGCACCCTGCTCAACAAGCCTTGGGGTTCAGTCACCCTTTCCATGTTAGGAACATCAGACTGTGACAGGAGACTGCCAGAAGTGTAATTGCAGTAACAAAAGGGGAAAGGAAAAAAAGCTAGCTTTCTCTCAGTGCTAATTCCTTTTTTGTTTTATTCCCCCCCTGCATCAGGCAGCCTGCTCCTAATATTCCTGACCAACAAGACCACAATGCAGAACTAGGTTCTCTTCACCCACATGGTGAATGGGCTGCAATGATGCAGGCAGCCCAGGAGCCTCTGCTCCCCAAATCAAAAGTTAAGGCATAATTTCTCTATTAGAAACAAACCTTTACAGAATTAAAGCACTTGCACTATGACTGCAGTGCCCTTACATGAGTCAGTCCCTTGAAGAGGGCAGGAGGAGCTGATGGGATGGTTTGGAAATGTGATTTATAATTTCACATTGCTTTCAGAACAGTTGTGTTTCAAGGTCAAAAAGTTGGATGTTGTACAGAATGATACAACTAGCTCAACAAAATACATTCCTCTATATTTTTCAAAACTAAAGTGAACAGTTTTAGATTTGTCCATTTTGAGGCTAACGGGGCTTGTGCAGATCTTAGAAACAAAAAAAGGTGATGTAATATTGTAGAAAATGAAAAATCCATGTGACACACAGAAAACTCAGGGTCGTTTTGCCCAGGGAAAAAGAGACGAGGTAGCAAAAGAGAGCTAAAATGGTAACATTACAGACATATTTGAAACAATTTCATTATATGCAGGGTTGGAATGCAATCCAACAGAAGGCAAAACATTTTTGTGAGACAAAATACCCCAGCCCTTGACACTATGGCACTCTTATCAGAACACACAAACCCTTCCCAGGAAGATCTCAAGCAGACCTAAGTATTACTTTGTATTTCCTCATCCACGACCTTTTCTTTGTCCATAGGAGAGGGAGCTTTATTCTCTGGTGAGAAACTCATTCCTCAGGGAAGTCTGCTCTCTCTCAAACACCTTTTTGTCAGATCACAGTAGAATCTCTTTTGTAGCTCCAAATGGAAAAAAAAAAAAAATCCAGTTTATGAGATTATATTTGAGTACTTGACTGTCACTCCTAAGCCCTCCAGCCATGTGTTGACCTTTAGGATTTCAAGACAAAGTGCCACTCTACTTGTACTGCTTAAACTGTTCTACCTTTGGGATCGTGCCAGACAGACAACTGACTGTAACTATTATAAGAGTAATTTTCCAGCATGTGGATTACTAGCATGTGTCCACTTAGGCTAATTTTATATGGGATCAGAAGCCTTACAGGTCACAGTCTCATGGTTTGTCACCTGGCTTTGTGTCCTTTATATCCAAAATCCTGTTTTGTATGTTAAGTCCTGATTGATCTCTTCAAAGATATAAGTACAGAAACCAAAGGATATGGTGCACAGATGATCAGCAGAAAGCTCTGCTATAAAACTTTTTCAAATAGAGAGAAAAGTAGGGAGAAAGACTGGCAGAATTTTGGCACAAGACTTAGTTACTTTGGAATATAGTTCATGTTTACTGCTGTAGCCTTGAAATCATTTTTATATATGAGAACTCCTCCTCCATCAGATCTGTAATCCTCCTTGCTACTTACATAAGCAAGAAAACAGTTCAGTTGCTTGTTCACTATTAACATTTGTATTATTTCTAGTCACATCTTCTGAACAAATCACGGAATCTGACTTCAGAGTTCAAGGATTTTTCAAATCTAGATACTATTTTCTCCTTTGCAGCTCTCAGTTCTAAAAGCTCTTTGGGCACCTTCTCATCCATACCATATAAGTATCATTAATGCAGGTCTCCACCCTTTCCCAGTGGCTTGGCTATTTTATGTCTGCCAGCCTCTGTATCTCTCTCTTCCTCCCTTCATCCCAAACATATGGATTCTGAGAGACTGGCTAAGAGCCCTCTAAAAAGAAATTCAACCACCTGATATGATCAACAGCTTAACTACAAGTTTTTTAAAGTAGTGAAATCAGAGCAGAGGAATTTCATGGAGTCTTACAAGGCCTGGATGGAAAAACAAGTTGGTGTACTACACAAACCACCAAGAGAGTCCAATGGTTCACAAGTATCAGAGGTCAGGGATAGGAGCAGTCTCACTCCTTTTCTGTTCCTAGCTGAGATGTCCCATCTCTTCCCTTGCCCCTTTGAGCCAAATTAAACATGTTAACCCAGCAGCACTTTTTTATTTTGCAAACACACTTCACCTGCCTATAAGGGACTCAGTGTACAACAGAGCAATGCACAGAACAAGCAGCTGGTATGACAGGAAGAAAGACAGGTAATTGGGTTTTCTCCTCACTATCAAGTCCTTGACGCCAAAGTTCCTGGGCTTTTTGTCTTACTTCCACTCCTTGTTAGCCTGACTAACAAGCAAACATTTCAGTCTATAAATAAGAAATGCTTAGACCCTACAAATCAGACTAACTCAGACCTGCTCAAAGAAGCACACATACAGTTTTCATCTCATCTCATTTCTGTTTTTATTTCAAAATACCGATCTTCAGTAAACTTCAGAATACCAAATAGAAAGTCAGGTCATGGAAAATCTGAGAGAAATCAGAAACCTCTGTCTGAAACTAAATCAGATCAAATGCACTAACCATTTCATAATCTAGTAGACATGAGGGGTCACTCCTGTTCAGTTAAGCAATTTTAAAAACTGTATTTACTATTTAATAGCAACATGTTTTTCAGATAGCTCAAATGCTTATGGTAAGAACTAAGTACCAGACACACAGCTGTGTGGAACCTCTGCACCACCTATTCCAACAGTCATTGTCTTCATTTTCCACTATTTTTTGCCCATATTTTTCACACTGTAAGAGCTCTTGTTTACATGTAAGTGGAGTAAAGCTTCCAAGGATGACAAACGTGTTCAACCAAGTTTCAAATTTTGTGCAGCCTTCCTGTTAGACACTTCTTGTAACAGTTACTTACTTTGCTAATGGGTTATCTAATAGTCCATGCACTGTTAGACCTCAGCTACAACAATAACAGCTATTTCAGAAGCTTTAAAAAGGAAGATACCAAATGCCACTTCTGTTGATTTCAGAAAGTTTATTGCACCAAATGCCGCAAAGAAATTGACCAAAATGATAGTGTACATAAACAACTATAAGAAAAAAAACATGTAGTTTGACATTGGTATTCAGTCATTCCTAAAAAAGCCTATGTTTCCAAACATGCAATAGCAACACACATTTTTCTACTATGGAAAACTTGCCATGTACGTCAAATTACCTCATTTGACCTCAACCCCCCTCCCAAAAGAAAAAAAAAGGAAAAACGTCTACACTATTCAGTAGTTCAGTCTTGATTTTTATTTGGGTCCTTTTAACTGAAGTAGAAGTTATACTTAAAGGGTAAGTGATCATTTTGCATAAACCTTATATTACAAGTGTTTGAAGCATCTGAAAAGAGGTTTTGACTTTACGAGTAAAGATGCTTATAATATGGAGTGGGGAAAATCAATTTATAATTCTGGAGGATGCCATCAGAAATGTGAATTACAGGATCAGTATCTATTATTTTTTGGGGGCAAAAGAAAGTTGTATAGATTAGTTCAGAGAGTACCTACTTAAATTAAAATGTTTAAATCTGGGTATTGTTTGGGGTTAAAGAATTAATTTCAACTAAATTCAACAATTTAGTAGTTCATTCCTCCCCTATGTTTAGTCTTGCCTGAAAACAGCATACATTCTTTAAATTTCAGTGTGTAAACTGCATTTATGTGGGATTTTGGAAAGACTGTGCACTCCCACCTAACCAAGAAAGTACGCATTAAAGTTTACAAAAAACCTACATAATACTGATAAAAACAACTTTGGAATATTTGAAAATTAAGCTACATTATCAATTTTCAACACAGCGGTACATTCATATCACTTTTCATCCTATTAAAATAAAACCAGAAACATGCCCTAAAAATGTCTAAAAATCACATCTGTAAATATTTACTGCCCTGTCATGCCACACCAATTTACATAAACATCAAGATGCTACCAAAAACAAGTTAAAGACTTCGAGTCAAAAAAAAGCCCTAGAAAGTGGAATCCTGTCAACTGAGGTAGTACATTTGGTGGAGGGGGAAATATGCAATTAGTTTTCATTAGTTTAAAGCCTTTTAAAGTTAATAAAGAGCTTTCACTTTGAATTTTCTTTTCCCCAAAACTAAAACTGTGAGAATAAAATAGTTCAATGTGTAATTTCTGAAGAGCAGCAAAATGTTAGAGAAAGCAGCAAGAACTATGAAGTTTTAGCCTGGGCTGAAGAAAATACAAGTGCTTTTGACCATCGGCTCACATGCCACCACAAAGTTAACTGATGTCTTGCCCAAAGGCAGATTTTTTTTTTAAACAGCTAATGTGGCAAAATCAGATCTATTACTGATTATGGTATTAATCTTGAAATCACTGAATGTCTGCAGATCTGTCCTCTTTAGTAAACTCTGTGATAACAAAAGCACATCTTTATGTTAGCATATATTTCTTTGAAGAACTGTCAGAGTCTTTTCAGATAAAAGCCCCACTTTAAAAGAACTGGATTGACTTTTAATGATCTCAGCTACTATTTAAGAGTGACATGAAATAGAGAAAGTACATGAGGATTTCTATATACAACCAGAAGCAGTTTCATTGTCTTACACATGCACACACACATTCTCCATCAAGAGGGTAGTTTAGGAATATGTGACTTGCTCTATGGTTCTTACTTTGTTTTAACCTTGTGAAATAGAAAGTGGTATCTGCTAAAAGCCATATGCAGAGGTAAATTTACTTTCCAGCAGATAGGATTCACAGACCAAAGATATGAAAAGTTTGCTTAGCTATAAAGTAGGAGGAAAAAACCTGAACCATAGAAAGATTTTAGCCTTTTTAGGCAGAATACTAGGGAGAAGTATGAAAATGCAATAAAAGAAATATTTGGAATGTCAGGTCAGAAAACCAGCATAGACGGAACAGCTTTAGCAGTGTTGTGTCAGAATATTAAGTATCCCTCCACGTGGAAACAACCTCTTTTCACAGTAGGCCAGTCTACCTATTTCCCTCAAAAAGCAACACAAGGTTAATCAAGACCCCCATCACATTTAAACAATTCACAATAAGCACATTTCATTATTTCAAATCATTGAAAGTTTACTGTAGAAAAGTCCAAACATCAAGGTAGTAGGAAATAAAAACACTTTTAATAAAAGTGTGTCCCTTCAGTGTTAAAAATCTGTAACCACCAACAAGGAGAACTCACAACTGGTGACCAGGAGTTTCTTATTAGAATTCACTATTTTCAAGCAATTGTGTTGCCAGAAATTCGCTTGCGAGATGACAATTACAGACCCTGTATTCACAGCGCCTCACAACAGAACGGTCCAACATCGAGTTTTCCATTTAAGAATGTTTTGATCCTTTGTTCTCTCCTCAGTCTGGTCCATAGTTTCATATCCAGCTTAACAGTGCTTTATGCAAAAAAATTTTTTACATTCATTTTAATCAACTACGTGAAAACAGTGAAGTACAAAATTTTATTTTGCTTTCTAGAAACACCAAAGGCCAGTATCAACTAGTGGAGAAGTAGTTTCTGGTGTCAGAGTAGTTAACCTAGTAAGGAAAGGCACCTGGATGATAGTTCAAGATTTCTGTAGAATCAAAAAGGGTAATTGCAAACATTCAGAGTAATATCATATATTGGGGTTTGCCCCCTGCATTTCATTTTACTTCAAACAATGTTCCTCTTTTATTCCTACTCAGAGTGAAAACTCGTAGCTGGAAAAAAGTAATACTTTTGACTAAAGGTTTGGTGGGGGTTCTTTGTTGTCTTGTATTTCCCCAATATGATTGTCTTCAGTTCGTGCCAATTGTTTGGTGTATGTGCACATGGACATGTGCTCACAGCACTGGCATCATTCAGAAGTTTTTCAAATTCATACTCCTTGGAGATAGCAATACTTGATGACACCAAGACAAGTTTAGTTCCCAGGACCACAGTCATACAGCAAATCAACAGTTACTGAAGTTGCATCAGCAACAAATGTAAACTTGTAGCAGAAGTTCCGTAAGGCTTTCCCACAAAATCCCTCTCTTGGAAGTCCATTCCATTCCACTTGTAGCCATGGGCCCATTTGAATGCCTCCTCATTAAAACAGAAGCAGCCACAGCTCTCAACCTCTTGTCCTTAAAGGAAAAAGTCACATCAACCTCATGCACACCTCAATTCCCACGTGACACATGGCTGCTGAATCCAGGTTCCTTGTTCTGAGCCCATCACTTCTACTATACAAAATCACACGTATGCTCTGCAAGAAAATCATGTCCCACCTAATACACCTTTGTATAGGAATGCTATATACAGAGTTTACAGCTCCTCCTCCTCCCCAGCAAAGAAACATACACCACACCACACTCACAAGCATAGTATTACAAAATCCATTCTAACCCACTTGTTCTTTTAACTGGTACTTCATGGTTTTGAGCAGCGTTTTGGATGGCAGCACCCAGTCTGCCACATAGTGTTAACTTTTGTCCTTTGAATAAAAATAAAATGCAAGGATGCAGTCTCTTGATTTAAGTCAGAAGTGAGATTGTAAGAAAAACCTGAATGCCTTTGTGTTATGTAAACTCAAGTCCTCCGATAAAACTTCCGGTTTTATCATGAAATCAGAATCGGAAGATGGTAGAATGTACAGTCATCACCTGCTTTCATCAGTGCTCCCCTTTATCAGTGTTTGGCACCTCTGTTCTTCATTCAACATTCCCATTTTCAGAATTGTACTTTAAGGGAATGACTATCCTGAGAATTTAATTTATAAGAGTATTTGAGCAACATATGGGGAATGAGTACTTGCTATAGCAGCCAACAAAGGCAAGTCATTGGATTCAATCCTAGAAATTAAAAAAAAGAGACAGACTTTAAAATAATATACAGTCACTTTTACAAGAGAAATACAAGATGATACTTTTCATCCACTTTAAAGAAACTGGAAGTGTCTTGCTATTACTAAGTTCATTGTTTAATTATTATTTACTGTCAATAATCATATAATACCAGTAAAGGTAGGTAAATAATGCTTAAAACCAAGAAGTATGCTAGCACTTAAATCAAAAGATAGCAGTATTACATTCTGTGCTAGATAATATTTTGTGGTGTAAATAAAAGATCTTTTATTTATTTGCTAAACCATAACCCTTAGCTTGTAGCCTTACCAGTGAGTAGGCACCAATAAGCCCAGTTTAGCAAAATACTAATTATCAGTTTATGGACGATTATGCATTTCAGGTTTTGAATATAACTCAGTTCACTAGATAGTAGCACTCTCTTACCAAAAATGACCAAAAGCGGAAATTATTTATTATGCAACAGTTCAAGGAACATCTCTCGACTGCAATGGTCAGTTTCCAACTATTTCCAAATGTGAAGCTGCTCAGAGGCCACGAAGTATGTGCATATTTATATATATTTAATGTGTACACACACAGAAAAGTGATTATTTTAAGGTTTCACTATTTACAGCTACATTTCTGAGTATGAAATCTTAAACAGTCTGGAAAAAGATAAATAAGTTTTAATCTACAGTGCTAAAAAACATCTTGAGAAAGTGTATTAACTTCTTCCCCTTTTCTGCTGTCAGGAGGCAGATCCCTAAAGGTTATATGCCATCAAGTACTATTATTAGAAGACAGCTGCTGAACAGGACACCTGTTGATTTTTGAGACCCTCTCATCCCTCAAGATACAAATGCACCCTTTTCATTCCAAAAATTCTGAAGTATTTGTTGGGATGAAGTTTCCATTAAGGAGATCACAACAGAAGAGTGTGTATAAATGCATGGATAACTTCCTAATGACCAAATTAATTCTGAAAATTTAAAAATGACAAGTATTTTGTTGTTGCTGTATAAATGTCCCCTCCTGATTTTGAGATAGCTCAGTAGAGCCCATTCTTGCAACTTATTGGGCACATGAAAGGAGTGTTAAATATGAAGCAAATCCTCATGAGAACAAGCTGTCAACACTCAGATGAAAAGGAAAAATAACTGCCCCAGCTTTTGTTGTTGCTTAAGACTGATACCTGCAATACTCACCCCAATACAATTCCTAGTTCTTTTACATGCACTCTTGTATGTCCTCGCAGATATTCTGACAGCATTTTGCTTTTGAGATACATCTCTTGCAGTCTATCCTCAAGATGCATTATGCACTGTAAATACAGACCAAAAACCTCAGAACAGCTTTTGCAATCGCATGCAAATATTACAGAAATGTAAGCACATCGCTTTACCTTCCATCTTAGAAGATAAACTAAGCCTCCACTCCAAAATCTAGAAGATGAATTGGATTTATTACAATTGTGCTATAAACATTAAAAAGCTACATTACCCCACAAAGAGGAAACCCCTCACAGAACTGGGGCATTCCAGCTCTCTTGGACAGCAAGTTTGTTGCCCAAACTGCACCTCTATTTCCACTCAAGTCACTGCATTTCTGCTGACTCAAAGAGTTTTAATGAGGTTCAAAACCACTCAATATATCTTACTAAGAATTAAGGCAGAATTCTTGGATCAAGATGTCTTTGTTATAAGTCAGTACTCTTTCTGAAAGACTTGGTTTAGACAACAGTTTCTAAAATTATCATTCTAGCTCTAAGGCTCTAATGCCATCCAAGAAACTAAGACTCAAGAAGTGGAAGACACCAGTACCTTATTCATCATAGAACTATAGCTCTTTTGCTGACTGCTTTTCTGTAGCAACTAAGTTACAAATCCACTTTAGGCATTTGTTTTCATACTTCCTAAGTACTTCTAGTTTAAAACTGCTTGAACATTTGATGCTGATTGCCAAAAGGTAATAGTTCAAGTTGAAACATCAGTTTAATCATTCCACTTTTCTTCCAGCAGTGGAATGCTAGAAATACATATTTTTTAAAATGCAGTCATATGATTCACAGCAATTTCTCATATACCAACTACAAAAGAGCAGATGAACCTTGGCTTCAGGGAGAGAGAGGGGTTAGTCATTCTGGCAAGACAAGGTCAGCAGGCAGCATGTCTTCACAAGCTGAGTAGGTAGGAAGTCTTATCAGGTATTTTGTTCTAGGACAAAGGTACATTCAAATTTGATATATTCCTTCTTTTCACAGCGATGACCACTTCAAAAAAGTTAAATTAGTTCAGCTCTCTGAAATCAGGAGATGAAAACAGGAAGCACATGCAGAACCTCACATTATCAAACACAACCATCCAGCAGGCACAGAGAGCAATTAGAAACAGTAGCAGCAAATAGCTTCCGGCCATCATCTCATGTACTGGAGATGAATGAAAACCCTAAGTATTAAAAGTGAGACCAGTTTTGTTAATTACAAATCTAATGAAAAAAAGACTCAGGGTTGTAGGTAGCCTAATATGTATTTGCCTGATCATCTGATGCAAGATGAAGATGTTTCATTATTCTTTCAATGAGCTAATATCAAGTCTTAATAATGGAAAATACAGAGGCATTTTAAAAAAACTACATGATAGTAGAGTAAGATCACTGCCACCAGTGGAGGAAAGGCAGAAGGTTTTTGGCAACAGTTTGATCAATTTGCTCCAAGCAAATTTTCACCCAAGCCATTATAATCATAATACTTCTGATTCTGGCCCAAAGGGAAGGAAGCACTCTTATCTTTTCCATGACAGGTAACCCTCAAGCAAAAAGTCTATGAGCACTTTCTCAGTGGTTCAGGGGGCCATGCAGCTGAATCACAAAGTAGCAGTTCAATCTGTTTCAGTTCCATTATTTGTGTTAAAGATTATGGATTTTCTTTTTTGAAGTTATGAGGGAGCAAGTAAGGAAGAATTATTTTAAAAGAAGGGTTGTTTACATCATATGATCTACTCCTTCTGAATACCAGCAAGGAATCAAAACAGATTTCTCCCCACAAGCTTGGTACATTAACCCAACTTGTTCAGTGTCCACAAGTCTTTTCTTTTTTTTTTTATATTAAGCTTCCTCTGCAGTTTTTCTCATTGACCAAATGGAAAAAAAGTCAAGTAACTTCTAAAAATAGAAGAGTAACTCAAACTGAGTTTAAAGGTGCAGGTAAAATTTGACATATTGCTGAAATGCAGCAGTTGCAATCAGCACCTCCCTCTCACCAGGGCATACTGCAAAGCTCTCTGCAGCACAACTATCAGTCTGAAGTGGTACAACAAAGATACCACCACTTGCCTTTCATCTGGTCTCAGTTTGGGTTGTTCATCTAAACAGTAACTGCCTGTAAAGAGATATGCACTCCTAAAAGGAAACTTCAAACATACTGCATTGTGGTCATCTCCGATTGATATGAGTACATCAATACTTATGTTTCTATCCAAATTTAAATCAATAGAAATACTACTATGAAAATGTAACACTTCTCCTAGAGTTTAGGATCACTTATCTTCCATGCACTGATGTTGTTTTAGCAGATTGCAAGATCACCTGACAGAAGGATCAAAGTGTCTCTAATACAAATTATGAAAAACTTACAAACTACTAGCATGATCACTTCACAGTTCCTTTTGGTAAGAAAAAGGAAATAAAAACCCCTGAAATGCATTCTGCCTCCAGACACCTCCCAAACCATATAGAAACTGCATATATAAATCCTAAGGTAACACCAGAAAGAACACTTAGTTGCAAAATCAACTACTCAAAAATGGCAGGATTTAAGGTGTGACTGTGGTAGTGTTAGGATACAATTTTAACTCCAGTTGCATATTTTTCAATGCCCAGAAGAATCCAGAGAAAACACTCAAAAATGTACCCACATATTTTGCCTAATGCTTGACTTGAAGAACTTAGTGTAATCAATACCAATCAATTTAACCCAAAACAATGCCAACCAATACTATTTAGAGCTGTTAGTGTTTAGCTCTATCCTCTATCTTCCTCCTTAATCTGCTGGCGCAATCATTACACAGGATTCCTACAGAATTTCTCAAGGCAATCTGCTGAAGGACAAATCAATTCTGTTTATTAGAAAAAGGGTGACTACTGAAAAAACACTTCATCTCCCCTCACCAACAATCACGTGCTAAAAATTGAATTACAGTTATTGCAGTCAGACTTGTGGATAATTTTGTTGTAATTGGCAAACCCAGCATTACTGATTTGCTCTGATGAACTCCACTACAAATGAGGACAGGAAAGGATGCTGTGGGATAGGGAATATGCAACATGAAAAAGTAACATTCCCTCCTGCAACCCTACCATTCCCAGGTGTCTCATCCCATTAATCCAATAGAGCCAGTAGCAAAGCTACCCAAGATAGCACTTGCTAAAATATGTATAAAATGGAAGGGTCAAGTAAATAAACAGAGGCACAGTTAGTTGGAGGGGAGAGAGAAGAGGCATCCACTGCATGGGGTTGAACAGAAACCCCAAGAAGAGAAAGTTGTTTGCCAGAAACAGGATTTGGTAGATAGACACTTCAACAATTTTCAGAGTAGAGAAGTATGGAACTTACACAAGAAAATATAATAAACAAGTGTAAAAGTCCTAAACATCAACACATGAGGACCACGCTAAAATTGCCTGAACAACTTAAGTTCTGGCACATGTATTTTGGAGTTGTTAACTTTAATCTGATTTATTTAATGTAAATTACAGACAAACCAGTATCCATTACTGGACTGTAACATGGATTCTTTACATTATGTTGTAACAGCTCTGCATTTTATCAGGCATTAGTTCGTTGATATTGCAACACAGTGTACAGAACTCTATGTTTGCTATCTGAGCTAAACAATTTCCAATAGCTTTGGCCTTCAAAAAATAAATACTTACGAAGTCAGCTGGGACATTGAGTTTGTAAAGCTGTAAAATAGACTGCAACAGACTGGATACTTGACTTGAAACCAGAACATCCTTGCCTAACTTCACACTGTCCATCATCTTTCTCTGGCTTGTAGCTACTTGTACATTCCATTTATCTGTGTCTGCAATAATGCAGACAGCTTCTGCTATGGGCTCATCTAGCACTGGATGCTGCAACAGAAACAAAATATAATTATGTGATACTTTCATATACATTTCCACAGTTCAGTCTGAGGTTCTACTTTTATTCACACTGTATCAAGTAAGGAAGAGATTCAATGCATGTTTTTGTCCATTAGGGAACCAAATGCATCTCAAAAAATTACAAGGAATACCAACCTCAGTGACAAGATTTACATTCAGCATTCAGCAGCACTGGATCTGCCAATTTGATCAAGACATTTGATTTTCATTAGTGCCTGAAAGTCACTACTCAATTTTATTTTTCTTCATGTATTCCCCCTACACTGAAGATATTAGTTTCTTTCAAAATGAAGAGCGTAATAATTACAGTGATCCAGTGATGCTGAAAGTACATTCAATGTTTTAGAGATATGAGAGGGATTTTATTATGCACAATCAAGCAGGGTATAACAGAACAGCTATGGTTGGAGGGGACCTCTGGAGATCCTCTAATCCAACCCCTTGCCAAGGCAGGGTCCCCTAGAGCAGGTGACACAGAAACAAGTCCAGGCAGGTTTTGAATGTCTCTAGAGGGAGACTCCATGACCTCCCTAGGCCATCTGGTTCCAGTGCCCTGCCACCCTCAACATAAAGAAATTCTTCCTCAGAAGCTGAAGTGGAACTTCCTTTGTTTTAGTTTATGGTCATTGGTCCTTGTCCTGTTGCTAAGCACCACTCTCTTGACACCTGCCTTTAGGATATCTATATGCATCAATGAGATCCCCTCTCAGTCTAGCCTCCTCTGAGAAGCAAGATGTTCCAAATCCCTAATGATCCTTGGGGCTCTTCACTGGACTCTCTTCAGTAGCTCCTCATCCTTCTTGATCTGTGGAGCCCAGGACTGGACACAGCACTCCAGATGTGGCCTCACTAGGGCTGGGTAGAGGGGCAGGTTCACCTCCCCTGACCTGCTGAAATGCTCTTGCTATGCATCCCAGGAGAGCACTGGCTCTCCTGGCAGCAAGACCTGTGCAGGCTCATGGTCCACTTGTCATCCACCAGAGAAGAGCCAGCATCACACTAGACCAAACTGATGTTGCTTAAAGAATAAATATACAGACACACACATCACTGTTCTGGATAGTACATGCAGTCATGCCAGCAGGATGATTTTTAATTGCTACAGAGAGAAGCTGCTGACAACTACTAATAAGCATTTTAAATTGCATACTGAGGTCACACAGTTATTCCAGTGAAAGATTAGTTATAAATTTTATAATTTAGGAGTACTTACAGCAGAGAAAGAACAGAGCAAAGTTCTTATCTCTATACAATTACCTTCTGTAGTCAGTCATTTCTGCTACAGACTAGTATCATACAGGCCTCAACAAGACTTTACCTCACTTGCAACACATCTCACTAAGTGGCAAAATAAGATGTTTCAACTTGCATATAATTTTTCTGAAATACAGGTAGTAATTTTGTCTGCTATTGTGATGTAAAAAAAAAAAGCAGCTCAAGGGTCTTCTTCCTTGTTTGTAACTTGAAGTTTCAAGCAACCTCCCATGTGTTAATCTTTGAAGAGGAGCCTTAAAATTAATAATGGAAAGCACAACTCTTGCATGAACAGGCTTTGCATATAGTGAATTAAGGGCTTAGATCTTTCAAAAAGGAAGACATGGCAGGTGTGGCTGTTCAGAACAGGTAAGAAAAATTAACCTACTGAAATAACCTGCTTCTGTAGATTTCAGTAATTTTACAACTCCTACTCTGACTCAGCACTTTAACTCACATGCATTGCATGAAGTAGATCTGCTAGTAGACACTGCTTTAGTTTTTCATCATTATTTATTCCATGCAGCACTAGATCAGGTATATATGTATGACAGTAACCACCCAGAAGCGATCTTCCAAAGTTTTTCACACATTGACTGCTGATGGTGTTTGATCTGAAATACAAAAATACAAAGCAGATAAGACTCTTGCTTGACAAACTGCATTCAGATTTTGCATGAATGCAAAGTCATGCGTGCTTCTACTGCAAATATTAATCAACAATTGTACTCCAAGTATACATAAATGTTCACACCAGTAAACATCTACTGGTGCTCTTTGAAATAAGAATTTTAAAAGCTGAAATTTAACAATGCATTGATTTCTTCTTGTAAATAAGCAAATTTATATGCACTGCAGTTTGTGGGATGTATGAGCTCCATGTTTTGCAGATTACTATTTTGCTAAATTCGAGTTTTCTTCAATTTTCATGCTTAAAGTAAGTCTAGAAACTGACCTTAAGCACCATCAAACTCCATGTGCACCTGTAATGCTCAAAAATTTTCAAATAGCATGCCCATATTTATTCCAAATCTGTATCTGGCTTAACAATTATGTCAAATCTAAACAGTTAGCTTTTTAAGCAAACTTTTGCTAGTCCTCAGATGTTCTATCTACATGTCTACATTAAATGTTTCAATCAGTTTACATAAAAAGTTTGATCACCTTTTGTAAGGCATTTGAAGTATACCTTAGTCATAAAACTTTATTAAACCTGCTCTATCTGTTTTCTTTCTGCCAAATCTGCTTACAAGAATTCTAACCAGGTCACTGTCTGGTACTGATTTGTTTGCAAGGAACTTAGTCAAGATCCCAGAAGATTTCAGGCCTGAAACTTTACATAACTCCAAAGTAGCTACAGCTTTTGATTCCACTTAGTTCTAAATTAATCAGACTTCTGTACCTTGGCAAAGGAAGTTCCACTTCTGCAAATTCTTCAAGTCGTTTGCTGACGTTATCATGATGCACTTCATCAGGGATACAACAATCACCTTCTTCATCACTAGCTCCAAGAGCACTGTCTGAACTCTCATTCCTTGGAATGTCTCCTTCAACTCTGAAGGAGGTTTTCCTTTCAGAATCCCCATAGGGGACATCTTTAGCACCTGCTTTAGGGGAATCCTGTTTGACAGCAGAATCTGCTTCTACGCAGTCAGAAGAATAGTTCTCCAGATTGCCAGAGCACAAAGTTCTATTTTCTTGCACGTTTGGCAATTTTACAGTTTCTGTGTTATCCGTGGGCAAAAGCAGTTCACTAGGTAGTAAGTTAATTAAATTCACTTCAGTTCCTTTGCTTTCCATGTGTTGGTTAAGTATACTTTCCTTCTCCTCACACAGTGGGATTTGTGCATAACAAACTTTATGTTTACTGACGGGTATAAAGGCAGTTTCACAACTGTCTTCTTGATTCTGAGAAGCATCCATAGTCAGATTTGTGGAACTTGAGGCACAGTGTATTACCTCTGGATTTTTAATTAATGTCTTCAGATTTTCTTCCATTTCTCTTCTGTGAGTTTCTAAGTCTGACTCTGGTGATGCTGAACTTCCAATCTGAAAAGTGACCTTTTCTAATTGTGAACTCCTGTGACCAGATCTTTCAGGACAAGGTAAGGCAGACGACCTACTAGAAAACTGCTTTTCCACTTTTCTCTCCTTCTGGTTCTTGTTCTTCTTTACATCCATTACATCCTCTAATTTAGATGATTCTTCAGAGTGGCAGGATACAATTCCTGTATCAGTGACAGTTCTTTTCCTACCATCAGCTGCTCCTTTACAGAAACCGCTAGTTAGACAGTCAAGAGATGTTTCAGAGGTCTGACTGACCTTTCCTATTGCTTCCTTCTTTTCTTTTGAAGACACTGGGACAACCTGAGTGCTTTCTGGTTCATGCACCCACTCTGCAGTACTGTTGTTCTTACTTCCATCATTCTTTGGAGGTAGGATTGGAGGCACAAGAGCAGGTTCATTTTTAACAGTGACAACCACATAATCAGATTCCTCTACCTCTCCCTTTTCTAGTGCAGTTGTGATTTTGCTTCCATTTAGCACCTGCTCTCCTTCCCCAGCCTTCTCACTCCATGTCAGCTGATTTTCCTGCAGCTCAGAGCACCGGATGAAGTAAGTTAGAACATAGAGCAAGCGCTGCACCAACTCCTTGCGTTTTCCAACAATAACAGTTCGAGTCAATCTAACTGGAGAGCCTATGGCACCGTAGAGATCACCTACACAGGAAAGCAAATATTTCACAGGTTTATGTTGCATGGTAATATAACCTACACTGTTCAAATTCAACACATTTTGAAACAGTATTTACTACGGACACAATTAGACAGTTAATTTCTTTCACAATAAATTCATAAATCTTAAAGAAAAACTAAGGAAGTCCCCGAATGCTTCTTACACCTGGCTTTTGTCCAGAAGGGTTTTTGTGAGGAATCAGCAGCTATTATTAATTTTCTTTCTGTTAAGAACCACTAAGATTTAATTTACACAAGGGTTACAAGACATTATCACTGGAAACTGACACAAGAGGGGGCAAAGAAGAACGTAGATCCAGCAAAACTCTGAAGCCAGCTATACTATTTTCTATTTTTCCTACTAATTTTCTTTCACATCAAAGTTTTTCTGTATAAGTCCAGTGACCTTTCTGTTAAACACAGGCATTTTTACACAGACAAAAATCCTAACTACGTTTCTCAAGACTAAGGTATCAAAAAAGAAAAAAGGAATAAATACTAGTTTAATAAATGAGGTTCAGAAAAAAGAGGCATGTAACTACCCTATTGAGCAAGGCACGTGCTGTATATGTGGGAGCCAACCTCACTCACATGAGCATTTAACTTTGGCAGGGGGCAGTAGTGAAGCAGAAAATTAAAATACAACTGCAATATGAAAGGTAGGCACTACTACGTCATCATCTGAGTCCCTCCAAGAATGACTTATTTGCTATTTATCCTGAAGAATTGCTTTTTTAACAGAACTAAGGTCATACATATCCTACTTCCAACATATTTCTTTGGGACAGTGGCTATTATTTTCCAGCTGCTTATAATCATCTATCAACTAAAGGATTCCTACTCTGGAGTTCTGGGAGAAGTAAACATAGATAGCCAGTAAGGGAATGTTCACATGCCCTATTGGTCAAAGATCAGCTAACTCAAGAAGTAGCTACTCCCAGGATGAGTTAACCCAGTTGTCTTCACATGACACCCACCAGAGAACACTCACTAAATTGTCTTTGCTTAACCAAACTATGGCTGATCTCACCTGCACAGGGGAGACAGCCAGCAATAGCTAAATTTTCTTCAGCTACCTGAAGTGTGGAAAACAGGCTTCTCTACCTTGAGGCTTGATCAGCTACCTGTTAATCTACCAGACTGCTTTCAGGTGCTAAATCCTCCCTCTGGGCTCCTCAAATTCTGTTCTGGACAGAGCTTGCCAGAATTTTGTACTAGACCTCAGGAAGCAACACTGTATTGAGAGTTATAAACAGAGCTTCAGAAAGGTTTCTTCTGAGGGCAAGGGGGCCTCTGGTTTTGACACTAACACAGCAAAAAAACCCAAACAAACCCAAAGAGCACATTTATGTTGAGCCTCCTTCTCATTATACAGAACATACAAAGAATAAGGCTCCCAACTCCATTCCTACAAAACAAGGATCAATGAGACAGTAATTCCATGGCTCTCTTACTGTCTCCCTTGCTAAGATCTGCCACTTCCCATGATGCCAGTGATGCACTGGAGAGGCTCCTGGGTGGTGGCATCAGTGGTGCCACTTTCCCTCAGGGACACCACCCTTGCAATCAACCCCAGAGCTAACAAGCCAGCAAATTCATTCCTCAGGAGCCAAAAGTGGGTTTTGGACTCCTTAATTAATCTCAAAGGCCAGTAGGCCACAAGGACAAGCAATTTGGAAATGAAATTGGAATATATATCCCAACTTTTGAGTTGAGCACAGTTGCTATGGAAATCAGATTCAGGCTTCATGTTCATTTGCACAATTGGCTTTTATATAAATATTAAAAAGACAGTACAATAAGTCAAAATTGTGATCTTCAAAACATACTAATACTTGTTAGTACCATTAGATTGAAGCTGATGTTTAAGAGACAGTATGTCTTCATGACAGAGGGACTTACAATTGTATCAATATGTAACTGCAATTGATATGTAATATCCAATGAAAATACAGGTCTGAAGGCGGAAAGACAGGTACATCAAAATCCTGTCATTTCCATTTTTAAGCACCAAGATTTGATTTTTGTTTTTCCTCCGTCTTCAAAAGGACCAGCAGAGGGCAACATTTTACTTTCACAAACAGTTTTTGCAACCACAACAGTAACAGACTTTTGAGTTTTATAAGAATGAAACAAAATCAGAGAGCATTTTGAGTTCAGGCACTGAGAACTTGGCAAGACAAAAAGGGAAACAGACTCTTGACTAGTCACCAGTGGTGACTTCTGGGAGCAACCACAAGAGCTACTACTGAGCTTACGCCTCCAGTCCAGCTGGTTTTTGTAACTCCAGGCCTGGCTCTGTCCTCAACACCACAAACACACTTCTAATTTCCCCTTCAGTCTAACCTCTGCAAAATGTTTAAAATACATGTTAAACCAGGAAACAATTCAACTACAACTACATCGGTAAAGTAGAAAATCTTTCACAGAGGTTACTGAGAATAAGAAACCTGAGACAATTAGGAAGAAACTGCACCAGCATCACAGAGTAAATCACACCATTGCCTCAGTGTGCACATGTGTTATTTTGCATGGCAATATAGTTCATCAGCTAAAGTGAAGGGCGGTCTGATGTCAGATTTTCATCTGCTGCCAAGAAGAGGAGGAATTTTCAAATATTTACCACCAACAGGATTACTTTCTCAGCTTTCATTCACCTATTCATTTGACATCCATTATCTAGTCCCTTGTATCAAAATGATTTACAAGCTATAAAATATTTGTCAGAGACCAACCTGAGGTACAGAGCATAGAAAAAAATCTTGCCCCAAGCCCATTCATGTAAAAGTACGTGAATGGAGATACTGCCAGTCGCCAGACTTCTAATCTATTGCCTTGCTCTCTAGCCTATGTGAGAAAAAGACAAAGGGAGGTGGCCAATTTCAGCTACAAAGTGCCTCCAAGGCCCAAATAACTCCTCTCAAGACAGTCTATTTCGTCTTGTTCTTTCCCAAACTGCTAAGATCATTCACAGCACTTGCACCTTCTTAATATTTCTAAAACAAGTTAACCAGTGTAACAGAGGATGTCAACAAGAAACAATAATAAAAAGCAGCATATGCAAATGCTCTGATTAATCAGGCAAAAGACACCTATTGGTAACAGGAAATATGACCTGGATCACAATTAACCCTTATCTAAAAAGAGTGGATGCACAAAGGTGCTTGTTATAGAAAACTTGAAAGCTTTCCCAATCATACTGACCCAGCTGTGCCCAGAGAGGGTTATATGGGTGGGATTTTGCCAGCATGTTCACAGACTGGGATGTGCGCTTCTCAGAGAAAGCCTTGATGGGAGGATGGTCAACTGGCATCACTGTTGGGACCCAAGCCAGGTGATATGTCAGCACTGCAGTCAACAAAGCAGCAAAGAACCTAGGAGAAAAAGTAAAAAAAGCATGTCCAGCAAAAGAACACCCCATTAAGTGCTTTAACATATTCACATGCACAGATGTGATTGATTTAACATATTCAAAAAGCACACAAGCTTTTTGTTAAGAAAAAGGGAGTGGGGGAAGCTTACTGATTTTTGTTGATCTGTTCTATCAGAAATGTAAATTCTTTAAGAAAACGCTGGCATAGCTGATTCTTTTCCAGGGTGCTGGACATCATATTAAGCCACACAGGCTCTGCAATCCTTGGAACAGAATATAGGTTCCAGATAGTAACTCTGCACAAAGAGGATTTCCAAAAAGTAAGTGTTAACATGTGTGTTTCAATTCTGTAAATAAATATAAGTAGCCCCTTTCCTCTTCTGTTGTCCAGATTTTAATTTGGGGTTTTTTTTGTAAGATCTAGGAGACTAAACAAACTGGAAGAGTTTTTACTCTTCCAGTAATTACTAGTGTCCAGAACACTGGTCTGTTTAATTCATATTATTAGTAACCCAGTGTCTTCCCTCTTTTGAATTCCCATGTGAATTTCATTCAGAGACCATTCAGAAATAAGTTTGAGAGGAAAAAGAACACATTCTATTCATTGCACGGACTCGATTCTACATTCCAGATATTACACAAACTCCATTCCATTAAAGCTTTCTCTCTCTCCTGGGCTGACTTTCTTAGCCTTTGACCATCCCATTCTTTCTCAAGTACAGAAAAGAGAGCTTTTGACTGCAACTTTCTTGCCAATAACATTGTTCACATTTATGGCTAGGAGTAGACACATCTATCTCCCTGAGTGTATCAATCCACCCAACAGGTGGATACAGGCATCAGCAGAAGCCAGCTCTTGATGAGATGTTTAGACTTTAACTGACAATCCCAGGAACATGTGAGTGCAACAGAACTACTTTCATTCTCGTAAAAAAAACCAGCTGAGCTGGTTTTGATAACGTTTTCTGAAAACATTTACCCAATGCAGAAGATTGATCCACACTAACTTCAAGACTGTCTAAAATACAAGACCTTACATTCAGTTGCTTATAATTGAAAGTGACAAATATCTTTCATGGGGCATCAAAAGCGCTCTCCTTGTAATTCAGAATTCCATCAACTCACCTGAATTCTCCCAGGGCATCCATGACACGGCTGATATAAACCTGCACTCTCTGGCTGGATTCTGCTATTTTTCTACATGAGATCATGGCCTTGATTAAGAGTTAAAGACACAAAACAGCTGCTTAAAGGATTCACATTCTTCATCTTTTTAAACTTCATTAACATGTCAAAATAACTAAGACCTAGCCCCAAGCCTATACACTCAGGACAACAACAAATGCCAACCTCCCTCCACCTCATAAGGAAGCCAATCCCTAATACTGGACAAGGGGACAGAAGAGAACATTTCCAAGAGTAAAAAGACAGCAACAAATATTTTGTATCTCTCTTTTAGACACTGCATGAAAGGATAGAGTACCATCATTTCCACAGTCTCTAGGGAGTCAAGAAAACCTCAGAGTGAAATATGGCAAGAAGGAAAGAAAAACCACCCATAGCATAAGACTCTTCTAATTCTGTCTAGAAAAGAAACTGCACCTCTTTCAGCAAATGCTGAGTTCCTACACTGGGCTCAAGCTCAAGACTGCATGTGTAAGGAGGGAGGCAAGCTTGAAACCACGCACCTTCTCCCACTCTTCATCTATCAGATTCTAGAATACTTCATTCTGATTGACATTTTTCCACATTATGCCAAATTAGTATTCTGTACCTTTTCTATTGCATATTTCAGCTTGTTCATGTGAGACTCAAAAAGAGGAAAGTGAGAGAAAAAGAAATCCTGGAAGTTTCTCTGTGCTTCTTCTTTTTCAGGCAGAGAAAAGATTATGCTGATTGCAATTTTTTTCCTCCGAACCATTGCAGGATTGGAGCTGCAGCTTTCATCAGCCATACTAAACATTTCTTCGGTGGACCTGTAAGACAGATTTGTTAGGACAGTTACCTGTGTACTGACAGATAATTCAGCTTCTATCCATAGCTCTCTATATGGTGGAAGGTAATTAATTTGTAGTACCCCTTTGGCTAGCTACATAAGGCTTTGCTGTCACATTTTTCTGAACAGAGGATACCTGACATTTTGATGGATAAGTCCTGTGCTTGTTCAAATGGGAAGAAGACAATCCCCAGAGAGGCCTGGTGTGAACACTTTCCTCTGAAACAGAACTACTAGATTCCCTCCTGGATTTGTCTTTGAGGGAGATAAGAAAAGGGAACAGAGATACACCACACAAAATCATTAAAGGTAACTTTGGAGCTGTGAACTGCATCCAGCACTCGAGCTCCTCTCTAGGTACTCAGTAGCATATTTATGACGCTCTTGAATCTGGACTGTTGCTCATAGGGGAAGCTGGGAAACATAACCTATACAACCTATATTGTTCTGGCATCTTAAGATGGATGTTTGCACTTAACCATACAAAATAAAACTTTTTATTTTAACTGAAAACAAAATGTCACCACTTAGTAACTACTGTGAAAACACAAACTTAATGCCTACAAATACATGTTTGCCCAGCTCAAAGTTGGGTAGACTTCAGCTTAGAAAGACTTGTTTTCTGCTTAAAACAATAAAAAATACCAGAAAACAAAGAAAACACCACCCACCCAGTGGCTATTTTATAACCATTATTATTTCCCCAAGTTCTGTTTATTTCCTTGATAGTTCTGTCTCGTTTCTTTCAACAATTATGTCTCTTCTCAATATTACACATGGGTTGCTATTAGGATCAACACTGCTTAATGTTTTGATTATCAGCCTGGCCTGTGGATCAAAATGCACCTTCAGTGTGTTTGCAGATAATGTCAAATGGGGGAAAAATGGTCAGTCAAGGGGACAGCAGTGTCCAGAGAGGCTGTGGAATCTCCACCCTTGGAGATTTTCAAGACACAACAAGAGTCAAGTTCCACAGCCACCTGATGTAAATTCCAAGCTACTGCTTTGCACAGGCAACTGATTTGGATGATATCCACAAGTCTCAGCCCAGCATAAGTTTTACTGTGACCATACAAAAGGGTGGCATTTCCTTCACCCTGTTCCATAAATACTAGCCTTCCAGTGCTAGATATTGATACTGCTGCATTTACAAAATTATTAATTTTTCTTGCTTAAAGAGTCTTGATCAATTTCACTGAAAAAACATTTTTTATATATACATATACACATACATACATAAATAGGTAAAATAGTATGGACAAAATGTCTGTTGGAAGGAACTTCAACTGAATAATGGATTTTAATCTACTGATAAATTATAGGAGAAAAGGGTAAAAAAGACAAAAAAAAACCATTCTGAGCAGCAGCTCATCTGGAAATAGCTTGGTTTTAGAGTTTCTTTTAAGTTAAGACTGAAATACCAGTGAATGGTAATTAAAAGTTTGAAGTCTTTTCATATCAGAATTATCTTGAAATGGAGTCTAATATTTATAGAACACTATGAAGCAATTAACAAAAGGAAAGACTCAGGGCTAAGCATTCATTCTTAGTCCATTCTAAAAATAAGTGGTTTATAGTTTAATTGGTATGACAAAGTTAAATATACAAAAAATTCTCATCACAGAGGTATGAGTCCATGAACACAGGATAAAACACACAATTAAACCCCAGCAAAAAACAGCTTGTGGGAAACAGAGTTCAAGACAAAAACATAACCTCATCTGAACTTTAGGAACTTGCATACAGAGACAGAAATTCCCAAGGAAGTCGGAAAAGGATGGTCAGTCAGCATCTAAGAAACGTCACAAACTTTTGTACTGCTTCCCAGGAACAGAAATTGAGGAATTTAGGTCTGAGAGAGAAGCCTTTTCAACAAAACTGCTAATCAAGCTTGCTTGCCAATTGACTATGTGGAGTTCCAACTAGACATTTCAATTTCTTTGAGCTATTGGCCTAAAGCATCAGTCACAGAGACTGTAGAATCTTGGCTGTAACAACCTGGGGTGCAAACTCTGTGGCACTGATGTATTCAACCAGAAGCCTACTGTTTCTCTAGCATGTAACTAGAAAACAAGTATCTGAAGAGGCTTTTTGGCTTAGAAAGAATCCCAGTTGAAGAATAGCTCTAGACAGTGAAAATAATGATGTGCTGTTTCCAGTATCTTTCCCCAGCACAAGTTCTCCAGTGTGGAGAAAAAACCTAAAACCCAGCTCCCAACAGCAAATAAGCAGCCCAAAGAGGCTACTTTCCTCTAAACCATTTGTAACTTTCAGAACACTTTGCAGAAATTTATATTTGGGAAAATGCGGTTACTTCTTAAACTAGGCTGAAATGCTCTTACTTAGCCTCGGCATTTTAACCTTTTTTATATGGGCTGCTGTCACCCTTATTTCTTTAGGAAACTAGACTAAAAAGTACTTCAGTTTACTCAAAGAAACCAGTTTACTCTCAACTGCAAGTGTGATTTAGAAACCATGACTGCTACAGTAGTACCACGGCACAATTCTTCATGTTAAAAATGATTCACTAAGAATACCTAGAATAAGCTGCAAGTGTTGGTTGACACTAGGGAAAGAAGTCTTTTCAAACAGGGTTTAATTTTTATTTTTTACTGACTACATATTTTAACTGGCAACTTTTACGCTTCTATTAACTGAAAAGAGACAGGCCAAATAGCATGAATTTCTTGTAGGTCCCCACTAACTCCATTCTGTCTCTGGGTACAGGTGGTTGAGTACAGAGAGGATAATCAAGAACCATTTGCTGTTTTGCAAATGACAAGGGAAGAATTTGCTTATTAGCTATGAAAATTCTGCTGCATTCCATGCTTTGTTATGCCACTGAGCTACAAAAGCTAATAAAATTCCAAAACAGAAGCCAAGCTTTTTGATCACAGCTTTTTTTTCTTCCTGTTTTGGCAGAAGTCACATCAGGAACATCCTGTACCAGCCAAGAGAGTCGTCATGGGCTATTACTCCAAAATTTCACTAACTGCTCACTAGTCAGACTTCATCATAGTATAAAGTCATTATGGGAGCAGTGCTGTTACAGTCCCTTTCATCTCAACAGGATGCTCTGCTCCTTCAGAAACCATTTAATTTATTTTTCAGAATATGGCTTCATACACAGCCTATACATTCACACCATAATAATACACAGCCTATGTATTCAATAAAAATAATTATATTCCAAATTGGACTTTGAAGTTCACGTTCAGCCAATACTTATCTTTTTTATATTGGCAATCTTATGTAACATGAAGATAGACTGAATCAAGAACATTTAATAACAGGATTTGTACTTTTAGAGAAAAGAGGCTTAAGCGCTGTTTAGCTTAAATTACTGCCAAACAGTTGTTGTAAGAAGAAAGGTGCTACACTCACCACCTTGGAATAATTCCATTCTCTAAACTGGTTGTCTGACTTCGGAGCCAACGACGTTGGTAGCTGCTAGAAGATGATGATGAAGAGCTTGGAGATGGAAAAGGAGTAACCAGAAGACTGCTCAGAGATGCTATGAAGAAAGCAAGAAATCCCACATACAATGAATCACAAAGAGTGTTGGTTAAATATTTTTCTTCATACTCTAACAATAATTTCTCACAAATATTGCTCTTGCTTGCTGATCTTTTTCACATAGCTCACTTGCAACAGGAGAGACAATTATTTTAAATAAATCTTGCTGCTTGAGGACATTCATTTGTTATAAAGTAGCAATTGTCCCTACTAAAACGTACTAATATGTATCTTATTCTCATTAAAAGTGTTCTCTCCCAAGAGTTGTTGCACTCCTATTACAATAGACAGGACCACTTCTGGTCTTCATTTTCCTATTCAGCGCAAAAAACCAATTTTTCTTCATTTGCACTAGTAAAGGCTCTAGCCAGTTCTTCCTCCAAATTATAAATTGGTTAAGAACTCAGAACATGGTGGCCGTAAACAAAGAATACAATTACAAATATTTTCGCATGAAGGCTCGGGCCAAATGCAGAAGGCAAACCACCTAGCAGATAAAAACAATTATAGATTTACAGGTCATGAGGTGTCTATATTTCAGATGAATCACTGCAGCAAAGAATTGTAACAATTAAAAAAGTAGGCAAACAAGACAGACAGCAGATACCTGACCGAGCAATGCCGCTGTCTCTGTCCTCATTTTGTCCTCTGCTAGGCATATCAACAGGTGTGCTGTGTGCTAAAACAAACAGAGCAGATCAATAGAAAATATTACATAATTCATCATACTATTTGTCAGCATTTTAAAAAAAATGTTTACGTTTAAAGGTCATACACCAAAAAAATAACATCTCGTCCTGTTGCTCAAAATCAGTATGGTGTGAAGAGAGGTGGCAGCAAACAGTAGCCTATGCTGAGTATCACGTTACTAGAGGAAGGTTATTTGCCCCAATGTAAATGTAAAAACATCTCTTAGGAGTTTAAGAACATGAATACAGTCTGCATTATCAGAACTCAGATATACTTCGAAAGTGTGGGCTGGTGGTACCCTCATCTGTCATTCTTGATTAACTCTGAGTGTGCAAGATTGTCCTCTAACACAGGTTAAGATCATAATGAAACAGTCTGGCACAAGGTCCATTAAAAGCTTCTGTTTCACTTGCTGAGCTGAGATTTACTGTCCACAAAGCCTCACAGTCAGAAACATTCAACCTATGTCACATTACATCGAAGTGTTAGTAGTGCAGAGTTACTCAAATTGAAGAGCATGCAAGATTTGTAAAGGCTGTGAAGAAACTGCATTGGTATTTCAATTCACATTTTTGCAATTAACAGAAGTAATTAGGCCTGTGATCTACCCACCTGCATGGATCATCATTCTGCCTGTAAAAGGAGACTTTATGTAGCTTAAAGTTTTGAGAATTAAAGAAATTGATATTGCTTAAGGAAAAAACCCCTTAAAGCCTCCCAGACTTGGCTCAAGAATTTTGAATGTCTGCCATCAAGTTAAAAAGTAGCAAGAGGTAAGAAAAAGCTGTACACCAGCAAGACACCTGCATGTTAGCAAGAAACCAGCAATAAGCCAGGAAACATAAGTTCTCTAAGAAACATAAGGGCCAATTAGTTTTTAAAAACACTGCATAAAAATATTTTTTAAATTAAACACAGTAATTTAGTCATTTTTCTAGAAGACATTTTTAAGTATATGCCAGATACACCTGTTGTCACTATTTTAGCCCTCTGTTTCTAGAGACTAATTATGCATGTCCTGCAAAGCTTCAGAAGGAGCTGGATTTGTGTGTACATATGGATGGATTACACTGTGGCTGGCATTCCACACAAACCTGCAAAGAAAGAAGCACTGCGGATGAGCCGGAGGGGACCTCCTTCAGACACACCCTGCAGCAGTTTGCTGCTACACAGCTGTAATACACCTAGGAAACAAAAGCAATGCAGAAAAAAATGGAAAAAAATGGAAAAAAATTAAAAAACTAAAATAAAAGAACGTTTTAAGAAAAGTAAAAAACCCAAGGATGTGATGTACTGGGAAAAAAAGCCAAAACTGAATGAACAGATGGCCTTGTGTTGTCAGAAAGACATAGAACCTGGAAATATTTACCTAAATTACTTCCACTGCGACAGGTTCCCAAACCATTCTGATTGGAGCTCAGCTTTCCCAGGCTGGGATCTTGATTGATGTATTCAAAGCTATCTTGCAAGCTAAAACAGGGGGAAAGCCAGTGTTCTTTGAGAATGTGATCAATAGGCGTTAATATTAGCTTAAGGTTCGGTTCATTTTATAAAAAAAGAAGGCTGAATATTAACTTTATAGCCAGATTGAAGGACAAGTAGGTTTCTGAAACTGGAAAGAAAGAGGCTTTTTTTTTTTTTATACTTGAATTATTGGAAGCTTCTTTATATGATATTTGGGATTCAGTTTATTCATATTTGCCCATTTTGGGGAGGAGGTACAACAGAAAACATATCTGTGGAAGGAAACAGAAGTGGGATATGGGGACAAAGCAGTCTCAACATATCCCTTTCTCATCCTTCTGACAGCAGGAAGAGATGGAGGTTTTGATTGTCCAAAGCACCTAACCTCTGAACTTTACTGCATGTCCTGGACAAATTAAGAAGTAGAAACCTGGAGATTTTTTTTTTAAATTAAAAACTTGGCTGGCCTAGCTAGGATCTATTCAGAGAATTCTCCACAGCCGCCTTCCCAATTTTCTACCAGAACTACAAAAGGAGAAAGACAGACAACTGCACTGGCTGGGAAAGGAAAAAAATTATATATAAAAAAAGATGTTCTTACTTATTGTTGCTTCCACTGAAGCTTCCTACCCTGGCTGAGAAGACTTTACTTATCATCAGCTGTGGGGGAGAGCTGAAAGGATAAACACTCATTTCAGTGAGTCATCAATTCCAAGTGCCTAACCAGACAGTGTATCACAGAAGAGGACACTCACCGTATGTAGTGAATTTTCAAGGTGGAGCCTTTGTAACTCATTGCCACTGAGCCAAACATCATTTCTCCCAGCATATTGACATCGGAGGCTGGTCTGGTGTACTACACAGACAAGAAGATGGAAAGAGCAAAGTCAAAAATAACTTGACATATTATTTCAACTCAACATAGTGCCACAGCAATGCATTTGGAATGGAGAACACAAAGAAGTTCATCTTTTCCATGCAGAGTAAGATCAGTGTGCACTCAGTGTGGGTTTAACTCTCTGGGTTTAGGAAGTACAGCAGGAAGAAATCTTGCATTTTGTGCACTAGATAAGCTGTGCTACCCTTGTTCCAGGGGGACCTCCAAAGGCAAGAGAGAAAAAAAAATTATTGCATTTCCAAAGAAATAGCTGTGTCCACTAACATTCCCATATAACAGTGTTCTGATAAAAGCTGTAAATGTTAACAGGACTTGGATTCTGTGGTCTGGATCCCCATAAAATAAACTGCCTTCCTTATCCAAATGAGTAAACTCACCTTCCCTGCCTTTGTAGAAAGCTTCTTGGAAACATTTTTTTATTGGAAAATGCTTTGTGATTATACTTAGAAAAGCAATCTTCAGATTAGTTGCTTATTTTGTTTCAAAGACTGATCATCAATAGCAAATACGAAGAGAAGTTTGTTAATTCTGAAGAAAATCATCTTCCAGTTAAATATAATTTTCTTTTCCCACCTTAACCTATACATGCTTCAAATTTCATTTTTCTAGGTGAAATGCTAATGCTTTTACTAAGAAATAGCCAGAGTACCTACAATTCAATGTTATAGTAAGACAGACTAAAGGGACTCTTAATACACTATGTTCAACAGCTTCTTCAGAACCGACCTGAACCATAAGCAGACACAAACAGAGAACAGTACATCGCTTTTTATGACCTTCTTATGACAAAATGCTATTAGATATATTCCACAACTCCTTGAAAGAGAAGATCACAATAGACCAAAATGTTAAGATGCACCCACACGTTTTCATTCTACAACACTTTAAGGATAGCATAGATCTCAAGGTTCAGATTAAGCGGTAATGTAATAGAAGCCGAAGTCATTTCAATGCATCTAAGTAAAGGCTTTAATAAACCAACTTCTTCAGTAAAATGGAAAAACAAAAGCAACAAAGTAATAAACATTACCTGATACTTCGGTATCTGTTCTTTGATATTCTGCATACAGCTTATAGAGGGACTATGGGAAGAAACGTTGTTCCCATTGCTTGCTTGGCAGTTCTTGGCAGAAGTCTTTACAGAAGCCTCTTCTGCCATTTTCTATGCCAAAACAGAACAATGTGATAAAAACTATTAAAGTCAATCTGAGAACTCCCATCTCTAAACATATCATGGCAAGAATCTTCTTAAAAACTACAGAAAAGCCACAGAAATAAAGAATACTCTTAGTTGGTTCAAAAAATATGTATCAGTTTTAAAATATTTTTTTTAAATGCCAGCATCAGAGCAAGTGGAGAACTGCTCTCACATGCACACTGTCAGATAGGTTTCCACAGGAGTGAAATACAATCGGAGTAATTAGTCAGTTTCACGGGAAGATCATTCCTAATTGTTATGAATTACTCTTTGTAATATTTGCTGAAATTTATGTAAACAAAACCTCAGCTTTTGGGTTTCTTACAAAACAATTCCTGTAATCATTTGCACAATTAATCACTCAAATTGCATATAGCCTTTGCTCTCCAAATGATTAACAGATTTCTAAAACAGAAGAACAGCCAGCAAAAACAAGGGATGAATAATCCATCATTTGGTAGAATTAACAGGTTAAAGACAAACAATGTATTTGAATATTCAATGTGAATAAGCCTTACTGTGTTTCAGAAAAACACAACAGTATACACACATATGCTTCTTTGACTTTACTTTAAACAGGACTGAGTTTGAAAGTAGTTTTGCCTTAATTTTAAATGAATCAAGATTTAGTTTTGCTGTTTGATAGCAACCAAACACTCAAAATCATTTTTTACTCTGTTTGCATGGTATTCAAAGTACTTTGGCTGTTTTATAAGGGTCCCTAGATTAGTGTCTGGCTAGAAAACAGATTATAGCCTGTATCATGTGTTATGAGGGAGGTTATAATCTTTCATGTCAGTGTTGCATAGAGAGTTTCTGATAGTACATTTTGTAGTGAACTTTCAGCTAAAGTATTCAAGCAAGTGGAATAATTTAAGTATTTAAATGAAGCCAAAAAATGTATTTTTTGCTAAGATGCTGTTTGTTTTAAAACAACTTAAGATACAAAGTGATGACCTTGATTTTGGGAGGGGGCGGAGGAAGAGGGGAAGCAAGATTAACAACCAGTCTGACCCATTTACGCTCTTAAGTAGATGATCAGACATCAGCTGATGATGCTCATCAGTCTTACTGATTCAGCAGAATGGCATATTTACAGTGTGACTGAAAGAGAGATTGTTGCTTTTTAAGCATCTTTTTAAGTTCTACAAGTTGCAACTGTTCTTACATAGCTCACTCAGGTATATATATAGCTCTGCTATAAGCCATCCTAGTTTAATAAGCTGAAGCTGCTGGTTCTAAAAAACCCTTCAAAACAAACAAAAATTTGAAATAATTCAACATAGACGAGAAACATAACAGCAGTAGAAAAAAAAAACAAGCAAAGCTACCACAAAACAGAAAACACTATTGGTTTACTGATCTTAAAATGACCTAAGTTTGCTGAAACCTTTACTCTACAATTTGTGTGCTTGGAGAGAAGCACACAAACAGCATCTGCTCTTGCTTCTATGTCACCAAAACTTACACAGCCATATATATCATCATGTGTCATGCTTACACAATACAATGTGGTTAGCCAATAAAGTTGTTTTAATTCACATAAAGACAACAGCTTTACTAATCCAAACACCAAAGGAAAAAAAGCACTTTTAGACACATGGTGAACATCACTGAAACAGATTGTATAGCCAGGGCTAACAACAAAAAGCAAACCCAGTCAACATTAGAAAGGCTGAAGAAATACTCAGTTTAAAGGGAAATAGATTTCTTTGCCTGAAAGCAAATCTGGATTGTTACACTTGAATACCATATTTATATTATAAATACCAGATATCAGTTATGTTCATAGGCTTGTTGTAATCTAACACATCCTTGTTGCAGCCATCACAGTGAAAGATCACAAAATTAGGAAGTTGACACTGTCCTATTAAAATAACTGCTTTTGAAAAGGAAAACAAAAGAGCAGTAGGACAACAGCAAAATTAACATTTCATACCTGAACCACAGCTTCATCAATTTTGCGGACTGCTTTGGAATCAAATAAGACCTGTCTGCCCCTCCTCTCACAGTCTTGGTAAACTATCAGGCGTATTTCATTCAAGTCAAACTCCGAAGAGGACCAGCTGTGGATTAGAAACACAGAATGTTAAAACAGAGTTTACTTTGCAGGTTCATTTAAGTGAAGAAATAGGTATTAGGCAGACATATTTTACTTAGCATTTACAGAATCCAGGGTGCAAATCACATAGTTCCAAGCAAAAAGGAACTCCAAAGGAGTGTCCAAGCTCAGTGTCACTGACAAAGGCAGGCACAGCTAGACCAATTTTCATCCAATCTTCTTCCAAAATTTTCCAGAAAGAGAACATAAAACTGTCTCAGCAATCTGCTCCAGGCCTTAACTCTTATTATTCTCTTCTCTGTACACAGCCGGGATCATCCTTATTTTAAGGTAAGTGTACTATTTTATGCAATACTCCCAGTGGCAATAAAACACAATGGATTACCATCTTCTATACTGGAGCCTTTCAAAAGCACAAGGCTTACACCCTCTTCCTTCTCTAAACAGCACAAACCTAATTCCTTTTGACCTATTCCTGACAATGTAAGTTAAGATTTTCCCAAAGTTTAAGCCTTGCAACCGATAGAAAAGGTTTACGTTCCCCCTTCTCTGAGACATTTCAGTGGTTAAAGAGCAGCCATTGATTGCTGAGACTTGATCTCCAGCTACAATAAAAATAATTCAGTACATGAAACCAAGATACTCACACTTCAACCTGAACCAAAACAATTCTCCAGAGATACAACATGGCACATGACTTGCCTCACTGCACTACCACAGGGGCTGAGGAGCCAAACTGATCATTGTGGCAATGACAAGAAACCTCATTTCCTAATTTCAAAAGGAGTGAGTCTGCATGTCAGAGCATGGAGATTTGCTTGGCCTCAGCTTCAGAAAACACTTTTCAGGTTATGTAGCTGACAAGCTGAAATCAATGGAAAAAACCTACTACTGTATAAAGCAGTGCCACAGAGCACTGATGCTCAGTCACACTGCCCCAGCCCTGACCTGGATGGACTGCACCTGGCAGGGGTGAGAGTACAACTGTTATTAATAGTTGTTGGTTTAACAAACTGCATAACAGACTTCAGTCAAGGCCACACCGATCTTCCACCCAAAAGGAGGTTTTATTTAGGAATTTCCCCAAACTGTGCTCTACAGAAATGGAAGGTAGATAATTGAAAGAAGAGCACAAAACCTCTACACAGATGAAAGACTAGAATTTATGAAGTTATTTCTTTTACTCCATGCTGCTCTGCCAACATCTATATATCAATAGTGAGATAAACACTATCAAATCCTGCTAGAGTCACAATAACTGCTTTAGAAGTACACTTGCAGACTTGTGATTTTAAAATAATTTTAAGTAAAGCCAGCCTAATTTCTTCTTTGTGCTCTTTCTACATAGCTAAAAAAACAAAATAAGCCTAAATAGGTATGTTTTTCAAACCTAAAAGACCTCAGTCTGGAGGTCTATTTTGAAACATTTTTGGACAGAATAAGCCAGATACCTATCTTCACTGTAAGGTACTCTGATACAAGTATGCTGTATGTACATAATATGCAAGTTCCTCATCACAGAACGATGCTAAAGGCTGTTTTGCCATCCACAGTGAGGAAACTTCTTGATGTGTATGTAACATGTTGCCTCCAGAACTGCTGAGAGTGACAGGCAGATTTCTTTTCAAGCCTTCCCTTTCAAAGGCAGTCACAGCACTACATTAACCTACATGAGACCAGACCTGATACCATTGTTGATAGTTGCCCAACAAAGATCCTACACACCTTGCTTATAGAGAGAGCTGCAATTACACCATCTGTTTAAGAAGTCTGTTACTAGTTTCTCAGCCCACTGCCTGTGCAATGCTATTGCAAAATTCAGTTACAGTGAATGCAAGGGAAGTCAGAGCCATCAATACACTTCATCCTAGTCTGCCACATGAATTTGATACTCTTCAGTATCAGATCACCCAATATCTCCTCAGTTACACAGCTAACTATTTACTTACTTGCTGCAACAGACAACCTGAAGTAACTTTCTTAAGAAGGCTGCAGGTCTTTCCTTCCTTTAACAACAAAGAAAAGGTACATCTCTATGGCTTTAGCTTACGTTCTATGCAACAGCAAAGCCTTATTTATCTCCATGACTGGCACAGCAGCATCCATACTTCAGACCACAGGCTTGCAAGTCTAAATTGAGAAAGACTCAGTTCAGATACAGATTGAGCCAGTCTAGCCCTCTGATGCAGGGCTGCATGCAGCCTGGGTTGCATGGATTCAGGTTTCCTTATGAACAAATGAACTCCCTCATTATGCACTAAAGCAAACCTCATGTTGTTCATGCAGTGCTGACTTCTGTATAAGATATGAACTGGATTTTATGTTGAAGTAGAAGCAAATTTAACAGCCTTTTCCACACAACATGCTAGAACTATAGATTCCTGCAATCTGTCAGAACTACAAACAGATTCTCTAGTATCAGACAGCAAAGAGCTAAGAAATTACATAAAATCTATCATACAGAGCTTTATGTGACTAGCAAACCAAATCTAGGGAAGTAATTTCAGATAAAGCTTCTAATCAAATATCCAACTTATGTTTTAATGATGCCATTGCTTACAGATGCAGGTCCTGCAGCAGACCTACCCGTTACAGAAGGGATCCTCACTTGATAACATCAATATCTATAGGCAACTTATACAGGCATACAGGTCCATGTAGTCTCATTACTTCCACATGGAATCCAGCAGCAGACTTAAGACTAGTCAGATGACCGGGATGTTTATGCCCATCACAAAAGCTGATGAGCACTGCTTACAGTACTTCCAACCTTTATTGTTTAAGTGAGATTATGCAACACAGATCCCCCAAAACAGGGACAGTGGGAATATTCAATCATCTCCTAAAAGCAGAGTGTTCAAGAATAGAGACAGTACGCAGACTCATTGGTCAGCTCTGTTTTCACATGCATAAAAACTAACAATTAACAATGTTACTTCCTTATCTCTGTTATCAGCTTCTTGCTTATTTAGCAATGCCAGGTCCCACATATTCTTAAAAATCAACTGAATTAACTAAATATGATTTTGTGTATGTGTTTGCATTTCAGGTTAAATGTGGCTGTTCTGACTGAACATGTTTTCTTATTTGACCACGAAAGTAAGAGCCCCACATATCCTTTCACCCCTTTTTGTAACTATGTGATGCTTCCTGTTACTTGTGTCTGCTCTGGTAATTGTTGGACCCTTTCTCCACACAACACAAGTCTGTCCAAGCACATGAAAGTGGATCAGAAACATGGTTGGACAAAGGAAGAAGTAGAAGGCAGTAGAAGCTGCACCTCTTGGTGGCAGCATGAGTTACACTAACTCACTTCGTCCATGGAACTATATACCTTTAGGAAAATGCACAAAGAAAACGTTCTTGATTCATTCCAAGTAAGTATTGAGGCTAGTTGGGATGTTAATTGAGTTTTCTTGCTCCCAAGGCAGTTCTCAGTCTGCTTAGTGAGCTGACTCCCTAAGGAGAGCCACTTCCCAAAAGGACTTGAAAGGCCAAGGCCAGAACAAGGGGAAAAAGGAGAAGAGCATGATGCCAAAATCAAAGGAAGAAGTGACTCCAACACCATCAGTCTGTTTGAGCAGGTCAGCTTACCTAGCCTCACCTTCAGACTGTATCTTTACTGTATGTGGAAGATGCTAGAACTAATATACATTATCTTCAAGTCAAAATAAATAAACCAAACCAAGCTGTCTCTTCATACAACAGTAGAATCAGGTCTACTAGAGATACTAAAATGCTATGGATTTTTTCATTATTTTTGAAAGAAAGACATGTTTGGAACAGCTTAGAGATATCCTGAAAAGTTTTGTCCCCAGAGAAGCTTAAGCTTGCTTTATTTTCTCCTACACATGCATATAAGCTACCTTCCTTTGGCTTGTTCAACATTCCTTCAATTGCAGTTATGAGACATGGAGGCAAGATCTCTCTTACTTAGGGGAAAGATGACTTGTTTGTTCCTGAAAAAAAACTCACAAAAAATTTGCCTCATTCTGCCCTGAATAAATACTTTCAGTTAATAGAGATCTCAAAACTCTAATGCTTACAAAGAAAGCTTTTGCTTCACCTTTATAATTTTATCAGCATGCATGCAATAACTGAAGAGTGACCTATTCATTAATATTCAAAAACTACTTCGGTTGACCTTAAACAGTTTTTGAAAGTGATTAACCCCCTCACTCTTTCACTGCAATATCTACATACAGGCTAGAGAACCAAACAGGCTGAAACATCCCTGTTTCACTTTTATTTATCTATATTTTTTGGCTTCTTAGACCAGCAACCCTGAATGTAGAATACTAATTCTAACACCCTTGGGTGCTAGAACTTGGAAAAAGCCACCCTGAACCATATTTTCAACACAGCTACATAACTAGAAAGAGTCAGACATTGGAGACATGCTGGCACACGTCTGAAAAGGACAACACAAGTTAAATAAACACTATTCCCACTTCAGATTACTCTGATATAATGCTCAAATTAGAGGTAATTTACAAGTAAAGCAGAGGATTCCCCTATCCTTTCTTCCCCCACTTCACAGCATTCTCTCCTGTCAGCTCCACACACTGTTAGTACTTGACCCACTAACACAGGTGGTGGCAAAAAAAGTAAAAGAGGAGAAACTAATTAGGAAACTAGAAAGAGAAGGTAAGATTATTTAACCTTAATTGAAAAGAAAGGCAATTACCTTTCTGCCTCAGTTTGCATATACATAAATCTTACACATCAGAGTCAAGAATGTCAGTTCAGTTTCAAACAGGAAAGACTTTCTGGAGTTTCAGTCAGCATCATCATCAAGAATAAGCTTCTAACAGAACTTTTTCAATTATTTACAAAATAGCCTTTCAGGTACATGATTATAAATCTAGTGTTACATAAAAATGTCCTTCCTTTGTCAAAATTCATATACATCAAAAAAGTTACATGCATACCTGTTTTGCAGCAGTCTAGTCACTTTGTTGGCACAGCTGACACTTTCATCTCTCAAAGACTTTCTAATTCTTTCATCCAATTTGGTACAAGAGAGATTATTTCCAAGTGGTACATCATTGTTGTTTCTTGCTCTTTCTATTTGTCTCCCAGTGCCATTTGCAGTTTTTGGTGTACCTCCACACATTTTCTTAGCTACAAATCCTCTTGTAAGGCTCCCTCAAAGAAACTTAATACCTGCTGAAGAGAAACAGCCTCAGGCAGGTTTCTTCACTATCGATCAACCATTAACAATGGTAATTTACCATCAGTTTTCTTCCCTATAAAGGAACACAGTCTGCTGAATTTCCAGTTGGGAGAAAAAAAGGCAAAGCAATCTTCATATATTCTATAAGCCATTAATACAAAAAGACAGCTGTAGCTAATGTACTCCTGCAATTATTCCAGACAGAACAGACATGACTTTCAGGTTTCAGAAGCCATCGTGGACTTGCTCTTGCTGCTGTCAGAGGTTTTCCTACTAAGCCTGGTGCAAAGCTGTAGCAGATACAACAGCTAATATTGACTTTAGCTATGTTTGTTTCCTGGTATGTGATTTAGGTAGCCGGCAATTATGTAGTCACAAGACTGAACCATATGGCCTCTTTAAAAAAAAAAAAAAGCATGGTTGCTTTTGCAGTGACTCGCCCTTAGTTGCAAGGTTGTTCTAACACTGGCTACAACACCCTGTTAATGGCTCTCATGTGAGCAAGTGTCATCTGACAACCCCTAGCAACCTCATATAGCTTAGGAGCAAGTAAGAATCTGTCATCATTGCCATATGGTGATCAGTTTAAAAAACCCAACTACCAACACCAAGAAACATACTAGATATTCTGCACTGCAATGCTTTTATTTCTAAGGACAAATCCTACTTAAAATTGGACAAGAACTTGACACTAGTACTTTGAAAAGCTTTTTTTAAAAGTATGAAGGAAAACAATGAGAAAAGGTTTGTTGCAGACTTCAAGTTGCTTGATGAGAATTTATAGTCATGTGCCTCTTCAAAAAATTCAATGGCAATACTGATGACAAAAGTATCTAATAAAATACTCCTGACCAAATAAATTTAACTTTTTTAACAGAACAAAGGAATCAGATCACAGAAGACAGAATATCATCAAGTCCAACTCCTTGGCCTGCACAGGAACATCCCAAGAGTCACACTTATGCCCCAAAGTGTTGTCCAAACACTTCCAGAACTCTGTCAGTCTGGTGCTGTGACCACTTCCCTGGGGAGCCTGTTCAAGTGCCCAAACACCCTGTGAGTGAGTAACTTTTTTCGAATATGCAACCTATACCTCCCTGGCACAAGTTCAGGCCATTCCCTTGGGTCCTGTCACTGGTTACCACAGAGAAAAGATCAGTGTCTGCCCTTCCTCTTCCCCTCATGAGGAAGGTGTAACTGCAATGAGATCTCTCTACCTCTCTTCTCGAGGCTCAACAGAGTGGCCTCAGCCATTCCTCATACAGCTTCTCCCCAAGGCCCTTCACCATCCTTGCTGCCCTCCTTTTGGCACTCTCTGATAGCTTAAATATCTTTCTAGTATTGCAGTGACCAAAGCTGCACACAGGATGTTCTGTTAGGCTCTGATAATTCTACTGCAGAACAAAGCTCTCTACCCCATCTTTGCTTTAAAAAAAGTTATCCAGACATATCTGCTCATAGTTCACATCTCTCATGAATTACAATGGGCTTTCTCTCCAACAGTAAAATTTTAGACATATTATAAGATAACAGCCCTACTGCAATTTCCCTTCCAGGTTAAAAAGGGAAAATAACTTCGTTAATAGTCAACCAGACCAGCACTAGAGTTAGAAGCAAGATTTCAAAATCCCATGCTACGTGCTACCTGCTAAATAGCATTGCACCCTTAAAATGATTTTGTAATCATAGTTAACCCCAACCTCTAAAAACTGGACAGAAGTGAAACAAAAAAACTAGAGCAAGCTTAGGTTTAACAACTTGCCCTGTTGCCAAGAGAAACCTATAGCAATAAAAAAACCAGCTCCACTTCAATCCCCAGAGGACTGACAAGTTCTGGATCACAATCACTCCTCCTCCCAAGAATGGCAAACAAGTGAAATCTTTGACCTGTTCTCATATGATTTAAACCATCTAGGAGAGGACAACTTTAGTCCTCACCTCATTGAGGAAGACTACTTCAAACACCAGTGTTACCAGTCATCTTTGAAGTGTGAATGAAATAAGTGAAATATTACACTTCGACTAAGATCAGGGAATCATAGCCTTCACTTCGTACTTTCCCCCAAACAAACCAAAATTCTGAAACATTCAAACTATCAAACTCACATCAGACATTAGAACAAGGAACTCCTGTAAGCTCACTAAATAGATGTGCTTTACAACATTACCTCATGTGTAAACAATCATCTGTAGAATAATATAAATCCTAAAATACCTGGGGAATTAATATTGCAAATCCACAGAATAGTTTCTAAACAACAACAAAATAATACATAAATGGAAAACACACAGAGTCCATAAAGTAGATAACACAGAAAATGGAAGAAAATGTCCTGCTCTGCAGATACAATCCTTTGTGAAGCAAAGTTTAATCACTCTTTTTCTAGGCTGTGTGACAGCATGCCACCTGCTCTGTTTGTAGGTCATTTCCTGTCCTTCATCTTCACTGAGACAACTGCCTAAATGATTTTAATTCAGGGTAACACTTTAGCAAGAAAATTTGGGATGGGGGAAAGAGGAAATAAATATATGTGATGTAGTTAAGAATAGTTTTCTGTATAAGTTACAGAAAAAATTGTCCACTAAAACTTAAGCACTGTTTTCAAATCTAAGAGAATATTTTCAGAGACTCCTGCAAGGTTTTATTTTCCAAACAGCTTTTAGAAGTGGCTTAGGAAGTAGCTTAGGAAAAAAACATTGGAATCATACCTGCTTGTTTCAGTGAGCATCTGTTTTTGCAGAACATACATTTAGAACAATTGATACACAAAAAATGTCTAGACCCAGACATTCAGGATTAGTGTCAAAACACATGTTTAAAGATGAAGTGGAATCTCATTTAGATTGCTCAATTATGATTTTCCCTCTTTTAGTCCATTGAATAGCTTATGTGGAAGAGAGGTTCCAGTCCTCCCTCCTAATTTGAATCATTACCCTGCATTGTTTCTTCTCTTTCTAAAACCTCAGATATGGAAGAGTTGTGCTGATGCCACACCACATACCTTTTACACAGTGACTTAAAGTAGTCCTAATATGGCAAAGCTCTATTAACCTCAGATGAACCACCTTGTTCAAGCATGATACATAGTTACTAGTTTCACACAAGTTAGGCGGGATACATTGCAGATTAGTCACGCAACAAGTGAAGGAAGGTATTACTTGGAGCACTGCGCTCTCTCTCTCTCAGGACAGATTTTCCTTAATTAAGAGTTCATGTGGAGAAAAATAAAGTTCTCAGTATCAAATCACTGTACAGCAGGGTAACTTTTTTTAGGGTAATTCTCTGTGTTCCTCTATGAAGTCCAAAACAATACAGGATATATTTGTTCATTGAAAAGCTAGAATTCCACAGATTCCCTGCTTAGGAAAGGACAATATACTAGATTTTTGTAAGGCTGGAAGCATTTTTTCATCATCTTTGTTGCTACAAAACAATATCATCACACGCATGCACAAGAAATTACAAGATACACACACACTGCTGATACAGATCAAATAGATCTACGCAAGTTGGAGTCACCATGAAATGCACACATCAGCCTTCCACAAACATAAAGCGCAGCCCATTAAACCAGTTCATCACAACTCAACTTCTCTAAATTATCAGGAATCACTGTTCACTGGCTTATCTACAAGTCTGAAGTTTGGGAGCTGGCTTTCATAGAGTATCTCAGTAATAATGTAGAAATAAAAAAATAAAACCCACAATGAAACAAAACCCTAATCAAAAAAACCACCTAGCAACTACATTGTTTGAAGTAGGACCACAAATAGCACAGACAGTGCTCTCAGTTGCTAGCTCCAGAAGTGGAAGTCCTCATTAGCAAAGAGAAGGGCTAAAGGCTTGTAATCGCATGAAAAAAGGCATTCACAATTGTGTTTTACCATTAAGAAAAGTGTGGGTTTTGTTAAACTAGGTCTTTAAACAAATAAAAGTCAAGTCTGTAGTAAGGTTAGAACCCTAGGTCCACCACCTAGTTCTTTCCTCCATAGAGAAAGCCGTGTTTAGTCTTCAGCAACTTTCCCCTTTCCATCCCACTTTCTGCCATCATCTCCATAGCTTCTAACAATCAGGAGAGCTCAGCTGACCCAAAGTAAGTCAAGCATTTTGCAGAAGTTGTTTCACGGTGATGATCTTTATCATTTCAAAGAACTGAAAATTTGCTTGTAATTTAACACTCTCTAGGATTTGACTCTGCTTCTTTATTTTTCCAAGTCACCTGCAATACCCAGCTTCCAGCTTTCACTGGAGCCAAACAGCAGTGGCCATCCAGGAGCAAGCAGTGCCGGGTCCGGCGTCTCTGCTGCGCGGCCGGGCACCCGCGGCCGGGCCAGCCAGGCCACCCCACCTCCTCCGGCACGCAGCGCTGGGTCTCAGCTAATGCATCATTCCCGTGTCACTTGTTCCAGCAGCGCCATGTGACTGGGCCAGCAGCCAGGAACACAGCTACTAAATACAGACACTGCCAAGGCACGTCTGGGAACTGCCTCTGCCAGAAAATAAGATTAAGAGAAATCTTTTATCCTGCCTCTGCCTTTCCCCACCTTCTCTTGAACACAAGGAAGAACTATACATTGTACATCTGAAGGAGAATTTAGAGCAACAATGCAAGGCAGAATCTGGTATTTATAACACTGTACTGGCTCTTACTCCATTGCAATGCTGTATAAAAATACTGACAGATCTCAGATCTTAGTATCTCCTACGTAAGTGAGCAGGCCAAGACAGACATCACCACACCTTAGGACTGGTATCCTGAGGTATGGGTTTGGTTGCCTGCTCTGTTTTTTCCTTCTCCCTCCTCTATAAAGCCCTATATTCTATATTTTATTCTTTTTATTTAAGAAAGAATCTGTGTACAGCTTTCAAACCTCTGTTCAAAGGATTAATTTTGGAATATGAAAAAAACATTACTAAGAAAAAAGGTTATCTATTGGACACAAGTAAATACATAGATACAGAGAGATGAACAATTCCTGGTGTTTAACATTCTCCCCAATTTTTTCTAGCTAAATAAAAAAAATTTTTATGCAATAACACACAAACACCTTCACTCAAAGTAGCTAAAAACACCCACATGTTAACAGCAACCATTTCTTTACAAATTTCCTCCACTTCTACTATGAAAAGGCTACATTCACAAGAGGGCTTTGTGAACTGCAGAGGATGTGGCACTTTCTCAAGCCTTACAGACAAGTTTAGGGTAGTCTCTCCAGGGGCACAGAAAGGTTGCAAATCCCCATTTCTCATCATTGTTCTGAACACGCACTCCCACTGTACAAAAGGAACACTCTCAAAGCAGGGCTCGAGGCAAATGCTATCTAGGGACCCCACGTCCCTCTTCCAAAGGAGACTCCTTCAGAAGGGGTCAGTTTCATCTAACCCAAAAGCACAAACTCAGCAGTATCACTTCACTTAAAAAGAAATGAAAATTTACCTCCTAAATTCCTATTCTATGAAAAGCTATCAGATGTGGCTCTCTAACAGTGCTGAGAGCTGAAGTAGGCCAGTTTTTTTGACCAGCTAACATAATATTGGTAAGACCTCTGTAAATGGTTATGTTAAACCGTTGTAAGAACAAGATGTGTTTTGATCCTTCTAAAACAGAGACTGCAACTGAAAAGTTAGTCTGCAATAACTAAGAAGGGAAGGAAGAAAAACTAAGTTGAATATTTATGAGACAGTACTGATTTACCCAACTGGCAAGAATATGGGAAAGAACACATGCACCAGGAGCCATGCTTGATCACCCAAAAGTTGCTATAGTATGAACAGCAAAGTCCATTGCTTTGGTCTAGATGAATGCCAGGAAATCCTGACTTAGATTGAATGAAGCGATAATATGGACGGATATAACGTCAGCTCCGGCATTTTTCACTAGTTATAGCCAAAAATATGTTTTGCTCCTCTTGTTATGATAATTTGTCTATTCCATCCAAAACACTTTCCTTAACTCTCTCTTGTAGACAGCAGAGAAAGTAGCTTTCTAGTAACTAGAACTGAATTTTGAAGACAGATTTATTTTCAAGTTTCACTGGAAAGGGAAGGAGGAACCATGTGTTGGGACCGTGTGCAGAAGATCATGGTAATTAAATCACTCATACCATATAACTTCTCAATGAAAAAGACTACACACAAAACCAACCAAACAAACCACAGTCCTGCAGCTGACTGGCATGAGCAAACCTACCCTTGCTGCAAGCCACTATGCTAAAGACTTACGTTCTGTTTACCACCAATTGCGTAGGACTTTGAATGTATAAATGGTCATTAAGTTATGAAACAGTCTCCTCTCCTTAAAGCAGGCCAACTACTCTAAACTACTCACACGGGATCCCAAACATTTTCTCAAAAACACTGGTATTATAGTAGACTTAGGAGTTTATCCAGTCACGTTTGTATATAATTATGGCTGACTGCACCCAGTAGCATGCTAACGTTTGGATGCCAAGTATCAGTCCATCAATCCTGAAATATTTGAGAAAGAAAATAAAAATCACACAGAAAATCCAGTTGCAATTAAAATGATTTGCACATTGATAGATGCAAACAAATTTCAGTCAGCAAGCTTATGTAGCAATTATTGAGACAAATTAGAAAGCTTTCTCCTCACAAGAAGCTAAAAATTGGGCAAGCTCCTTTAGTGTTCCCCAGAAAAACAAGTGTACAAGAAAGTCCTTTATAACAGACCAGATTTACTTCTGACATGAAGTCTACCAGAGCAGACTCACTAGAAGCCATCCTAACAACTACAGATTGAGGATAACTTCATTTAATTACAAACAAAACTTTCTTTTCACTTTCTGTTAAAATGGGGACCAAGGATACAACTCTAATGAAGACTAAGTCAACTTTTTTAGTGCTTCAGTAATGCAAACAAAAAGCCAAAATCAAATCAAATTTCAATCAGATTCTAGTTCGCACGCGAACACATTTCGACACAAACACAGAACTATTTCTTTAAGTAAACAAAGTTTAATTCAGAGGTTCAGGTCATCTTTGGCACTCCACATAGCCATGTTTTACTTAAAAACAAAGAAATTGGGCGGATGCATTATCAATGTGCACATGAGTTCACTGAGTTGATTGACTGTTTTAAAAAACCCACATTCACTACAAGATACATTGTTCTGTTTGCATTTTCATCCTGTTTGCATACCTATCCCTGCCCCCATTATCCAGTCCAGCTATACATAAGCATTTTACAGCATTTCCACCAAGTGCTACCATAAAGTGACAGACAGAAATAGTTATTTCCAAATATACATTATTTCCCTAGTTCCATTCAAAAGCATCCCTGTCTGTAAGACTGCTTACAGGAACTTCTGAACACAAGAAATGTAGTACCTGAACTTTTTTGAACTCAATTGTACTGTGATCTAGTCCACAAGAGGTGACTGACATATCCCCAAGTGTCTGTCCCAAGTACCAAAGTCATTAGGTATTACTCACCCACTCTCGAAGTTAGAATTGTGTCTGAAATCATTTTAGTGCTTTGTAAGCATGATTTATATGCACGCACAGGCAAATCTCAAATACCTTTATAAGGAGTGTTAGTTTTTCCAACTCCTTAACTTAATGTGATCTAGAAACGCTTTTAACAGTTGGGAGTGCAGAGGTTGCACTCTTGAAGCTGTTTCAAGTGGCTAACACAGGAGAGCAACCTTTCTCCAGGCTAAAAGCCAAGACCAAGTAGGAGCTAAGATGCATGTCACTGTGGTCATCTGCTAAGTGAACTGAAGTGGCCACCAAATCCCTGTTCGTTATTCCAGCCTTCTCAACACAGCTGAGGATTGGCCCTCCACAACCATTCCTGCATGTTGTGACAGCTCAACACAGACTACTGTAACAAGAGCTGGTTCTATCACTGACCTTTACATAGACACAACTGAGAGGGCGTCAACACTGTTCTATCAACGCTACTGTGGAAGTGACAAATGTCCAGCCAATACCCCATTCCAGCACAGAACAGGAGAATGCAGCAGCATCTTGTAACATTGGAGCCGTTCACCAAGACCAAGCCTTCATCTGCATGGACTAACCCTGCTGCTCCACAGCTGAGCAAAGTGGTTTCTGCACCAAACTTCTTCTTCTTCCTTGTGCCTATCTTCCTTTGCAGCACCCTCATAGGTCTCCACCCACCTTGTTCAACCCAAGCTGCTAAACAAGACAGGACACTTCAGAAACAAAAGGCTCATGACCCTTCCTACACAATTTGTCCTAAAAAGTACAACCCACTTTAGAGTGCAAGTTAGAGAGCAGAGTGTTAAATGTGAAGATTTTAAAAGGTCATTTTGGGGGAATGTGAAAGGAAAGGCAAGCAAATGTGACAGAAACAAGCACTCAACTGTTCAGCAATAGTTGGACAAGCTCATGTGCCCCCATAGAAAAACAGAAGATACAACAAAAATCTGTCTGAACATAAACTAATTTCTGTGAATTGCAGATTTCAAAAAGTTCCAATAACTGTCTTTTATAGACCACAGAGAGTTTTAACATTACAACATTATATTACATTCTGTAAAATTATCCATATTCAGTGAAATAATAATAATTTAAGAATAACTTTCTCAGAACTATGTATTCAACAGTCTGTACAGCCTTCTCTCTGCGGTTTCCTACAAAAACTTTATCTAATGTACTCTGCTCAGTTTTTCTGTACTCCTGGAGCTGTGCATTAACAAACCCAACTCCAAGAACTGAGAATATCAGATGTTGGATAACATCCAGATTCAGAATTCAGTACAAGTACTCTGCACAGAAATGCAGAGCACCAAGTTCATTCAAGCCTCTGTTTTCTATCATAAAAGTCAGTAAACTCAGTGAAAACAAAAGCTGAGATGTTATTGTACTAAACTTCCCAATTCCATTATAAAAAATTAAGTACTACTGTGTTCAGATTTCTAATTTGAAAGTGTTAATACCAAATTCAGACTGCTAGCACCTCTATTAGAAAAATAAATATTGTCAATTGTTTACCTAATACAGCTGATTTCATTAGCACATCTAAAATTTTGCTGAGCACCTTGGAGGAGAAAAGCTGAGCTGTATTGCACTGAAGGGAGAGCATGCTGCAGAGAAAGCTCCATACTGATTCAGTAATTACATCACACAGCTCAAGTTTCACTTCAGCACAGTCCATGGAAGTGGAATCATGACTCAGTTTTAACAGTAGCAAGTGTGATGTAAAGCCCTCATGCCCATTTATCAGTACAACTCTAAGAATCTCACCGATATCCAGAAGTGTGCTGACTGACCAAAGACATTTCAGCTGCTGGTCAGGTAAATGCACCTGCACTCGCCCTAGTCAATGTGGGAAAGACACAAGCACTGTTGCCAGAACTCCTAAGCTCATCCTCTCAGTGCCTCAGAACACTTTACCTTGTAGCCTGCACAGGAGCTTGTCTTGTGGCCTCAGCCTTGCACATTAAAACATGACATTACTAAGGTATTCAAGTGACAAACACGGCAAATGGAGTGACTTAAGAAAGGCACTGTTAAGGTGGAGAGAGAGCAGAAGAGAGAAGAATCTGAGCACGAAGATTAAGAAGCAGCATAGGCAGAGCACACACAGAGGAGCTGATTCACGACAGGCAAAGGTGAACTGCCGTGTCCATGCCTGTTAGTCAGATCAGGAGTAACCTGACACTATCACAGGAAGCATACGGAAAAAAAAGTGCAGACAGATATTTGCTGTCTTCACATGAGTATCCCATTCAAAGTCCTCCTTTTCCTGCTTACTCTCTCTAGCAAGCCCGTTAACCACTACCCTACAGAACTGCATTCCTCATCTTTTCCCTAAGAAGTATACCCATGGAAACCTTCACACAGCAAATATTGGTAATTAGGACAGCCTAAGAACATTCTGCTCATAACGCTTCATCTAAGCTGCATACAAGACAACAGTGTGCTCTTAATCAAGGATGCACTTAGAAATAACTCTTGACAAATATAAAACACAACACGACTCCAAATCTGAAGTTACTCTAGAGAAGCTATCCATGAACATCACTAAGGTGCAAAGTACATGATTGCTAGTGTCAGAAGGAATTCTTAAAGGAATAGGTACATCACCAAGTAGCACATATAATGAGTATTAATCCAAAGAATTTTCTTTGCAAATAAAGTCCTTAGCAACTTCAATAAATACTGAAATGTCAGAACAAGGAATTATCTATATGAGAAAAAAGTTACCCCATTTTTCTGTCCCCCCAACCCCAGCTACTTTGTCACTTCTACTGTCTCAGGGTGTTTGGTGTGCTGTTACTCACTGCTCAAACCAAAGCAACAGCTGAAGGCCACTACCATGCATTGGAAACACCTACATCCCACAACGTCAAAGTGGGATGACATGATGACTAATGACTAAAACATTTTTGTCAAAACTCTTCCACCTTCCTTTCCCCTAAATTTAATAAAGCTATTTTGTAACTTTAACTTAGTTTACATAAGAAAAGTTACAAAGTTTATGTAAGTTTACATGAAGCCAGCCTCTATTGGCAACAAAGCTCTGCATCAGTTTTTAAAATGTTTCTCCACAAATTCAGCTTTTATGAATGCTTGTCCACATTTTTCAGCCCCAAGCAGCTTTATTTTCTCATTCACATCGAGCCATTTATGTCAACAGGTATTCCCCTACAGCAATAGCATGACTATAAAATTACACTGTTTCTGCTTTAAGCTGCGCCATCAACAAGGAAAGATACCTCCAAGGCTTTCTGCTGTTACTATTCCCCAACTCACTTTCCATATCACTTTTGAGCATAGTATGTGGCACAGTACTCACCCAGTTTTGGACATGTCAACAACAAAAATGCCCTAAGAATAAGGAATCAAGCACTTACTACCCAACTGCACACCGATTTAAGAATCAATGCATGGAACTCCATGGATAAATTACTTGTAAATCAGAAAGAAGTTAACCTACAGGCAAACCCCATTTCACTGTCAGGCAATAACACATCTTTTCATGGAATTAAATAACCAAAGTACATCTATCCTTCTCAGAATGTCAGTAGCTCGTACATTTCCACACATTTTTTTGTTATTTACGGCAAAGAAAAAACCACCAAAACAAAAAACAGGGTGTCTTCTTGCAACTTTAAGAGAGATGAAGCTAGACTCAGAGCAAAGCTAGGGGAAGGCAAGAGGTTATTCAGTGACAGCAGTGTTTAGGGGAGGGGAAATCCAAACAACTAAAGAAGAAAAATGGCCTTAGTTCCTCTAAAGCTCAAAACCAGAGGACTTGGGGCTTGTTTACCTTCAAAAAAGCCCCAACCTGGAAGTGTGGTTTCCAAGTCAAAAGACCATACTTTCAATTACTTCCTCTCTAAGCTGTTTTTTTTTTGAGTGAGACTGTAATAACTCTCTTTCTACAGAACTTATTCTTTAGCTCACTTTACTGATGAAAGACTAACGCCAGCACAAAGGTGTAATACTGCAGCTTAAGGCTCACCTCCAGCTGTCTGTGAAATGGTGTATGGTTTAGATCTGCTCTTTGACCTCTTCTGTCCCCATGCTCAGATCTGGCTCTGGGCTGGATTGCCCTTTTACAGTATATAAAACATTTTCTTTCAAATATTTTTCAAAGGGTTTACAGCCAGATGTTTATGGGTATTTCCATGTATGAAGACGTACATGTGTGCTCAGTAGGGTTATTGCAGTGTGGATCTCTACAAAACTGCAAGAAGCTCAAGATAAAACCCAATTAGGTCACAAGAACACTCCAAGGAGTGTTTCATTTGAACAAACTGACATATAAGCAGACTCCAAGCTCACCACTGCTTTCTTTCCTTTTTCAGAAGGTGGAACATTGCCAGGCTGGTAATAAATGCTGTGAAATACTGCTTAGCAAGTAGGATCTCACCAAGCATTTCAGCACTATGACCAAAGGAATCACTAGTACCAGCTGCCAAACAAATGATCTCATATACCAAAGCTAACAAACTGTTACCAGATAGATATCCTGCAGCTACAGCATGACATCCGTTCCATTATAGACACCAGAAGGAGCAGCTGATACTTAAAGCTGAAGAAATAGACTGCATGCAAGTTTCAGACACAGCTGAAATAATACAACCTTAAAAAGAAAAAACCATAAAATGTAGTTATTCCCTACTTTACAAGAGTTCTTCACTACACATACCAATATCAAAGAAATTTAATCACAGGTTGCAATGCAGAAATTACATATTCAGCAGTGAAAGCAGTCTTCCAAAAACTTCAAGACATTTATTTTCATTAAAAAACCCAAAACCAAATCAAACTATCAGAGACTGAAATTAAGGTGAAATCTGAACCCACAGCTTAAGGATAACCTCAGACTTCATGTTGAAAAGTACAGAAAAGCACTGATGTGAAACTTCTTCCGGAATCAGGTAAACACAATTACAGAAAAACTGCTATAAATTTAAGTAAAATCAAACTATCTGTAACTCATATCAATTTCCTTAAGGCCACCCCCCAACACCTTACTCAAATATATGCTTAGCACTTGAAACATTCTAGTCTTGAGATACTAAGTGCTATACTCTATGTAATCCCTAAAATTTAATGGACTGTTCAATGGGTAAAGAATTGGTTGGATGGCCACATCCAGAGGGCAGTGGTCAATGGCTCAGAGTTCTGATGGACATCAGTGACAAGTGGTGTCCCTCGGGGAATGTCTATGATGGAATTACGTGCGCCCTCAGCAAATCTGCAGAAGACACCAAGCCATGCTTGTCTGCACACCTGAAGGATGGGATGCCAGCCCAGGGCACCTGGTCAAGCTCAAGAAGTGGGCCCATGGGAATCTCATGAGGTTTAACAAGACCAAGTGCAAGGTGCTGCACCTGGGTCAGGGCAAACCCCGGTATCAACACAGGCTGGGGATGAACAGATTCAGGGCAGCCCTACCCAGAAGGACTTGGGGATGCTGGTGGGTGAGAGGCTGGACATGAGCCAGCAACATGCACTTGCAACCCAGGAAGCCAAACGTGTCCTGGGCTACATTAAAAACAGCATGGTCAGCAGGGCCAGAGAGACTATTCTACCCTTCTACTCTGCCCTTGTGAGACCCTGCCTGCAGTGCTGCATGCACCTCTGGGGGGGTCCCCAGCACAGGAAGGACATTGACCTATTGGAGCAAGTCCAGAGGAGACACATGCTTAGAGGGATGAAGCATCTCTCCTATGAGGAAAGGCTGAGATAACTGAGGCTGTTCAGTCTGGAAAAGAGAATGCTTTGTGACCTAATTGCTGCTTTCTACTACCTGAAGGGAGCCTACAAAAATATGAAGAGAGACTATTTTAAAATGCATGTAGTGACAGGACAAGGGGTAATGGCTTCAAACAAGGAGAATGGGTTTAGATTAGATATTAGGAAAAATTCTTTACTGTGAGGATGGTGAGACACTGGAAGAGTTTGCCCAGAAAAGTGGTAGATAGCCCAGTCCTATAAATGTTGAAGGCCAGGTTGGATGGGGCTCTGATCAGTTTGGTCTAGTGGAAGGTGTTCCTGTCTAAGGCAGAGGTGGTTGGAACTAGACTAAGGTCTCTTCCAATACGAGTCGATCTGTGATTCTGCTGAGTACATGACCCTGGTAGCACTCCAAAAAATTGTACAAAGTATGCTAAACCAATCTTGTAAGGGAAGTAACATTTCATAAGGAAATAATAAGTTTTAGGGGAATTTATCCACAAAAATACACACTGCTTGTACACAAAGTAATTAGAATTTTCCCAGAGCCTGAGAGGCTAAGAAATATATTCAATTACAGCCACTCAAGTGCCTCTGTTGAAAGAGGTGTGTGTGTATACACACACATACATCTTTACATATGTATTACACACACAGATATATATATTTTTTCAGTTAAGGGAAGCAAAAAGCAGCAGCAAAAAAAAGAGAAGCTCAAGCCTGCATACAAAACTGCTTAGAACAAATGTAATCTCTCACTAATATATGTCTGTTCTCCAGCTGGCTTATAATTTCTCTTTCTGTAAAAAAAGAATTAAGCTATTCTATAATTCTAACTACTAGCCTTCTACCACTTCATACTTCCATTATCTTGAAGGAAGACCTGGGCCAGTAGAAAGTCTATCCCAATAGCTCTATATTAGCATCTATACCTCATGTTTACATTCTTCTCACCCAGCAGGTAAGGACTGTGCTTATGTGAACATGTAGTGCAGCCCAGACTAGCTCCACAGAGTGCATTAACTGGTGCTAAGGACCTGACACCCACACTATATGTATTCTGGAGTTTTACTTTTGACCAGCTGTAGTACAGTCCCAGGGACTGAATACCCATTAGTGGTTGGAACACATTTTCTAATTTCATTCATTCCAACAGGAATCCAGTTTATGTACCAAAGCCACTTGGCTTTGTGAGCCAAAGTGCAGTTAGTGGAGACAATTTAGAGGTTTTCTTTAAAAGAACACTCCTGAGCCAAATTAATATGCTAATATTCATGCACAGGAAATCATTTCCTATGGCTCCACATTCAACTACAGGCACCATGTCTCTTGCTCTTTGAGGCTGTGCCAGCTCATCCTGGTAAGCAGCATGGACCTTGAAGCTTGATGTTTCCTTCAGAGCCAAAAAGACAAAGCAGCATGAACCTCTGCCCAAGATTTAGCTCCCATTAAAGGAGACAGTGCAACAGAATGAGCACATGCAGTACTTGTTACAGGCTAACTGCAAGCCTGGTTGATACCTCCCTGCAACAGAATTTTTCCTGGTGTTCCTGAGAAGACTAGAAAACACAAAACTTCCTAACAATGTAGTTGAAAAAAGTTGTCAAATTACATTAATTTGAGGGGGCATTATCTATTGAAGACATTTTTGGTGATTCCACTGTCGTTCAGGGTAAGGAGGGTGTGTGAATACACTTAAGCTTTCAAGGCTTTCCTAACAATTGAAAGTCTAAGGATACAGATTGTTTATTGGTCTCACAGGGCTCCTTAACAAAGCTAAACACTGCAAGACATGTTGAATATGGAGGGACCTCACTAACCAAAACCTGGAAAGAATAAAGCTAACTGAAAATCCTTAGAAAGACAGTCTTGTCATTAGAAAATGACTCTGCCATTTTGCATCTAACACTGACCAACAGTATATGCTTAATACAGAAGCTACCAAAGGATTAAGTCTCCTACTTTACTTAGATCAAATCACATCTCTCCACTCAAATAGAGATTACTGTTGAACAGAAAGTCTATTAAAAGCATTGCAGCAAAGCTTCTAAGACCCTGTAAGTACGCTCTTGCAGATCATGAACAGATCGCTGGAAAGAAAGAAAAAGCACTACAGCATACTTAAAAATTGTAAGGAAGAAGCTTAATATTAACAAGCAAAAAAATCCCTCCAGGCAAAATACTTCAAATAATTTTATTAAGCTTAGGTGTGTCAAAAAAAGTCAGATAGAAAGGGAATGAGGAAAAATAGGGGATAAAAATAGCAAAGGGTACCTACAGCAGTATTTTCATTAATTAGCTTTTATGTGAAGCGTCACATCATTTAAACGTTACTCAATCTGAAAGCAAAGTAAGGAATATATTACCCAAAAAACAGGAAGAAGGAAAAAGTATAATCTCTAACTTCACTAAATACTTCAGATGGAATAATCCTACTGATTTTAAGGGGAAACACACTGTGCAAGGAATCTGCCTTTATGGAGATACTTAATAATCGAATAACAATCCAATAATTGAGAACTAAAAGCACTTGTCTCTGATACAGAATATTTTTAAGTACAATACAAAATAATAGAGCTAGTCTGGAACTGTCAGTTTCAATATGGAAAATCGTTTTCTTCCATATTAAAGGAGATATTTAACTCATAAGGTGAATAAGTGCTAAAAGAAGTAAGTAGTAGTTACATGAAAGTAACCTACAGTTACCATACAGCATATACACTCTGCAGCTTCACAAAATTCACCAGATTTGTTCTTGAATATGAATGCAGTTCCAATACTGTGTCCAATCACTTTCAAAGGAATCACCTTGTAACCCAAATATATTGTTATTTTCATCTTACACCGTTGCTCTCCATGATCTTGCAACTTTAGCCACATAAACGGCCATGTCCCGCACAGACCATCTTTGAATTATAATTGTTCCACGACTGTGATCTTTATACTTGGCACTATGGCATTCTGTGGATCAGAATAATGCCTACTGCTCTCCCTCACCATCCTTAGTAGTTTCAGCGGTGAAAGCCCAGATTTCAATTCAACCCCGTGTACCATCTGATCACAAGACCAGTCAACTCATGCCGCACAGAAAAACAGGCACAGAGGTTACCGGGCATGCATGTGATTGTCACTGTGCTCACCGGGCCGCTCGGTCTTGTGAGCGGCACAGATGTCACACGAACAAAGCTCCAAAGCACCAGCCTGAGCAAAATGCTGTCCCCGAAGGCTCAGAAAACACTAATAGTTCAATATTACACAGAGAATCAATATTATATAAAGGTTATACACATAAACCCTGAAGCAGCGATAGCTACTGACCCCCACCTTTCAGCATGCGCGGTATCAAAAGCAGGGGGCAGTGAAAGGTGCCTAATGCTTAGCGGGTCACCGGACTGCGCACGTGTATTTAGGTCACAACAATTAAGCCGTTTCTTAATTTTCCTGTGCTGATGAGACCCGGGCACGAGTTATCACATCAATCGCACACAAACGCCAGAGAAGGGGCCCGGCGCCACTCCCCCACCGAGGGGCGAGCGCCCCGGGCGCCCGGGCGTGCCACCACCAACTCGCGCAGAAAATGGCTGAGAGATCCAACGAGAGGGAAAGGCGGGAGAAGAGCCGCTCCGGCGCGGCCGTGCCTCTCACCGCATCCCCCTCCCCCCGGCCGTTCCCCGGAAACTCAGCGCCGGGGGACCCCCGGGGGCTGCGACACACCTGCGCCCCACGCCGGCCTCGCAGGCGCCTCGTCCCCCGCCCCGAGCGCGCAGCCCCCGGGGCCCACCGCCGCCCACCCCGGCTCACCTGAAGGCGGGCCCCTCCCCCGGAGCCCGGCCGTGGGGGGCCGCCGCGCCACCGCCCCTTTTGTTGAAGAGCTTCTGGAGCAGGGTGGGGGCCATGCCGCCGCCCCGCCCGGCGGCGGCCCCGCCGCGCCCCTCGCAGCGGCTCAACGGGCGGCGAGCGGCGGCGGCCGCGGCAGCATCCCCGGAGCCGCTGCGGAGCCGCCCAGCATTCCGCGGAGGCGAGGAGAGGCGAAAGGAGCGCCGGCCCGCTCAGCCGCGCCGCTCCCGGCGGCCACTCGTCACCCGAGCGAGGGGCCGAGCGCTCCCGGCCGGCGGCGCTGACACCGGCCGCGCACCGGGCAGGGCAGAGCAGAGCAAGGCAGCGCTCCCCGCGCCGCCGGCGGACGGAGATGGGGACGGGGCCGTGCTGGCGCCGCGCCCCTCGGGCGGTCCCCATTGGCTGCGCGGCGCCCCCGCCCCGCCCCCAGCACGTGGTAAGGGGCGGAGGCGGCCTTAAAGGGACAGGCCCGGCCGGGCGGGGCCGCGTGTGCGGGGCGCTCCGGGGTTGTATGTATGCCCGCAGTGAGCGGGGATACATCGACCCAGAGAATCCGTGTGAAGGGGCCTTAAAGGTCATCTAGTCACAAACTGCACCCCCATGGGCAGGGACATCTCCCGCTAGACCAGATTTCTCGAGGTCTTATCCAGCTTGGCTTTGAATACCTCCAGGGTTGGGGCATCCACAACCTCCCTGAACAACCTGTTCCAGCTCCTCACCACTCTCACAGTAAAGGATTTCCTTCTAATATCTAACCTAAGTTTTCCCTTTCAGTTTGAACCCATTATTTCTTGTCCCATCACTACAGCTGCTGACAAAGGTCAGCTGCACCCTTGATAACACCAGAGTGAATCTTGTAATGCTCAACTGAGGCTGTAAGGAGGTCCATCCTCAGAAGGGCTTTTACCACTTCCTCTGTGAGACTGAATAACCAATGTAAATCTTTCTGCCTGGATGATGTTACTGCCCCCAGTCATTAGACTCCACTTGAACAAAGCTGAAGGACAGAAGAGAAAGGGTAGGATGATGACAGCACATAGAAAGGTGAAGAGCAGGGTGTGGCTGGACAAGATGAAAGACATCGCAGTTGACACAGTAATCAACACAAATGAGAACCTAAGCATCCAGCTCCAGAAATAATCACTGGACTGCATTTCTCAAGGACTAGTCCTGAGAAACTTTAAAGTTGCAAACACTGTGGGTGCCCCTCTAAGGTCCATCAGGGTTAACGAGGAGTGCTGACCCGTGGGTGCAGAATCAGAGGCTAACAACCAGTCATCTCCAAATGTCCACACGACAAACATTTTACATTTTTCACAAACATTATACCAGTCCATTTGTTTTTGGACTGGTTGCAGTCTGGTCCTGTCAGCAGAATGCATGTCAGTGGTTGAAGAACACTGAATGTGTTTCTGAAAAATTATGTGGTTTAGTTTCATCTGAAAATGATCCACTTTGTATGCCCAGATGCCAGTCCAAAATATGAAGCAACACAAAGTCAGTGAAGACAATTGGGATACTCTCTTCACAAATAGCAGTGTAAATGTACCCTATATGTTGGCTGATGCTCAGTGCAATATTAGTTCTCAGTGTGTTCTGTTAATGTGTGTTACCATCACTACTGAAATTGATAACAACACATTAAGATACTAGTGTGCTGAAGGCTATTTCTGGGGGAAAAAAGAAAAAAAAAAAAAAAGGAAAACAGCATAATCAGCAAAGGACTACAAAATAATTTTCACAATCAGAACACTGTCACACCCCAGAGATGGGCTATAAAGAACACCTGGCAAAGCCAATGCAGTGATTTTTCACTAACTCCAGAGTGCAAAATAGGAGCAGATGTAAAGAAAAAAGCCATACGAGCTGTCAAGAAAAGATCATTTACAGCAAGATAGCGCATCTACAACCCTCACTCTTCTAGGAAATATGGGAAATAAAAATGGCATTTAAAAATCAAAAACCGATATTCTGCCTGTGGGTCAGACTCTTTATGTGCAGAGAAAGACAATTTAGTTGTTTAAACTTCAGTCAGAAAAAGACCCAGATTCTCAATACAGAAATAGATGGGATTTTGTTAGGAAACTGACAATACATTAAAAGGATCATTCAAATCCTGGCATAGCTGAATGCTTGGAAAAGCAAATAAATGCTTCATAGCACATAAATCTCTCTAAAGATTCTCTCCTGAAAATGTAGCCAGGTTTAATAGCCAGGACACACAGGATTAAAAGCCAAGTCCCCTAAGTCACACTTTGCCTCCCCATCACTTACACCTGGACGAACTGTTGAGTTCCTTTATGGATGTTTTCATTTCACTCTGCTCAGTCCTGAATGCACAAATCCAATATGCTCCTAAACCTCTGTTGTCAGAACTAGGCTTTGGAGGCACTGCAAAGAGAAGCCAGAGGCCAGAACAGATAAACTCTAAAGATTTAACAAAAAGTTTGGTCATGGAAGATGTTTGTTTATGATTTACTGCTTAGTGTGGTAATTCATGCTGTTTTGGTTACATGAACACAGGTAAGTCTTGCTACACTTTGCAATGCATCAGCAACATTTTTGATTCTGTAAAATAAATAAAATCCAGTTTTTAATGCCAATTCAAACATGCCAAATAAAATATGCTATTAAGAAATACCCAGAATTATTCTCTCTCCACAGTTATTATTACTATTTAGCACATTAAATCTAAATTACTCTCCACAGAGGATTTAAAAACCTATTGTAAAATGTATTTCACTCCACAAGCAGAGACAGAAACTGACAGAAAAGGAAAGCTTGGGATTGCAGCCCCCTGCAAACCAGCTTACTCATCCTTCATTGAAGCATTACATAACTTGAGCTGTTGCTGCAGCAACTTTCCCCAACCCCTGAACAGAGCCACAAAAGTGTTGCCATAATACAGATAAGTAGTTTCACTGTCTTTTTACATGGAACACACATTCAGTTAAAAACCAAAGAGACTTTGAAGGGAAATATTAATTTCATCATTTCAAAATTATGGGGAAATATTGATGTATGTTATGAAATATTTAATTTTCAATAGTCTTTGGTGTTAAAAGCGAAGAGAATGGCCAGATGAGGAATGTCTTCTTTTAATCACCAAAATATAAATATCAAGTAATATGAAGAGAATTGGATTGTGTGAAGGTGATAGGTACAGTCCTCTGAAATCACTACTGTACATAAGTATCTTGTGAAATATCCTAAAGCAAGGATACACTACTTTTTCCTCCAGAAGAGCCTGAAAATGTACATACCTGTGAATGTTTAAAAACTTTTTTAGGAGCTGGTATGGTTCTTCTTCTCAACAAAACTCTTAGCGTTGGTAAATTGTATTTGTAAGTCTCCTGCCCAGTACTCCATCCAAAGTCTAGATGGAAATCCTCATGTCCCAGATTTTCAATGGTGAAATCTGCCATGGGCCTTCTTATTTGCTGGCTGCACTCTTATCTTTGAGTCCATGCAGATGTAGTTCACCTTGGTCTCCATCCTACCCACATTAGGGGCAGACCAAAACCATTTCGTACATGAGAAAGACTGCAATCATCATAATTGATATTTCAGTACCTTTTGGTGGTAACTGTGATAAACATGCATTTACATGAAATTGCAATAATAACGGGACATACATTTGTATCAAAATGGAGAGCAGGAATTTAGCAACAAAATTGATATCCTGCAATGCTGCAGCAGTGACCACCTGCTAGCTGACACTTTGGGCCTCTCCTCACACACCATGGCTTCTACTGTTATCAAGAAGTCACAGGCACTCTCTTCCACGCCACCTCACATCCTGAGGTCCTAAGCACTACTCCAAATAGTTGCATTGAAAACATGTTTTAAGCAGACCTAAAATACATAACAAAAAATCTGCTTATTCTTACTTGGTTCTTAACCATTCCTTCAGGAATCAGCATATCTGAAAATCGGTGACAAGTAAATGCATGACTTTATTTTCAGTTTCTGTCATGTCATCTGTGTGTGGAAAATTTTCTTTTTAAAACATCCTGAAACAAGAACATTTGGTTCTTTCATTGTTTAACATCCCATTTTAACTCAGCATAGAGGAATCTGCACAGTTAGTAACTGCTCAGTATGAGTGTAATCTGGGCCCTCTTTATTCAATTTTATGCCGAAAAAGACGTGGTGCAGGTGGGTAACTATAAACCTGATGGTGAAAAACCAGATTTATTTTTCCTGTCTCGTGTGCCTCTCATAAAGGTGACATGCTTGATGTGCCAGGTCACATGGGACTAGCACATGATGCACCCTGTGTGTCACACGGCACAGGGAAGGCTGAGTGGCTGCTCTTTTTCACAGCCAGCAGAGAAAGCATCCTTTCCAAGAATGTTTGCATGTTGGGAGCTTCTTGATAGCTGTTCTGAAAAGCTGATGAGGTATGTGTTTCAGCTGCTTGTCAGATGGATCCCATCAGTACTGCACCATATTCTGAAGCTGCAGTTCAGTCCAACGAGAACCTCACATATGATTGCTTCTGTACAAAGCAAAACGGCTTTTAATATCCTTAGACAAGGCAGTCCTGCACTGAGCCAAAGCACTCACTTTCCAGTGGAATTAGCATATTTAAGCCTTATTTTCTTTTCACAGTGTCAAATACAGATTTAAAGACCAAAAAAAAGCAAGAACAAAACCAAAAAACCCTCTAGTCTGTATGTATACGTATTTGCCCATCTTAACACAATCTGCAACAACTATAAATTGTTTATTTTGCAGTTTATTCTTTTGTGAATGCAAATTGACAGGCTAGAATAATTATGAAATAAATTTGCTTATTGTGTATTCCATCAGAATAGTAGTTTTAGAATTGCATATGCATTTCTATGCATTTATCAATGATTGCATGCTTATTTAGTCAGGAAAGGAAGAAGAGGTAAACCCAAAGATTTTATAACTGGCTGATATTTGAGTTTAGTTAGGCTGGAGGGTCCAGCAAGTATGATGTACTTGGTGGAAGGGAGACCTGTACTTGAATCCATTTGCTTCAGGATTTTAGCACTCACTACACTTTTATCTATTGATAATACTCAAACTACTTTACTGGGTAGCCAAACTTGTACGTGTGTGAAAATAAATAGGTGAATTAAAAAATTAACAGACAATTCAGTTATAGTGAGTATTTTCAATGTACTGCTTTATAGGCATTGACTACATAAACTTCTGAAAGCGTCAAAAGATAGGAGGTATTTTGGTGATAGGAAATTTTTTAAAATTACAAGATCATAAAGGATTAGAGGAACACATGGGTGATTTCACTGCTTGAAAAGAGATTTTAGAGGACTTTATAATGGAAGTCTGACTTTTTAGGAAGTTATTTGTATATAAATTCAGTGTATAATTTAATACATGAATTTGAACATGAAATCACTCAGTAAATTCTTGACAGAAGTCTCATTGTGCTGTTTTTTACAATCTGTCAATGACTATAAATTAATATCAAACTAATTATGCTACTGCAGTGCTTGGGAGATATTAATTCAGCTCACATGTTTTCCAGCATCTGCTACTGACATTGAGAAAATCACTTGATTTCTCTCTTGTTCAGCTCACATCTCCAAATTATCATGGAGATGCCTCTTTCTTTGTACCTCTAAAGGACCTTGCACATAAGGACTTTCAAGCAACTAGTGTAAAAAGAATTACTCATCTAGAATCTAGACTATTCCAACTTCACCAGTAAAAAAACCTGCAGGGACTGAATAAGTCTACTCCTGGAAGAATGAATCACTACTTCTTCCTGAGAGGAAGCTGCCAACAACTCTTGCGGGGGACACACACCAACAACACACACTTTACTCTGATGTCTGCTACAGAAATCTCTTCTAGACTCTACTCATTTGGCTAGCAACTGACTCACTGAGATCATAGAATATTTTAGGTTGGGAGGGACTTTAAAAGGCCTTGTAGTCCAACCCCCCTGCAATGAGCAGGGACATCTTCAATTAGACTAGGTAGTGCAGACCCCTGCCCATCCTGGCCTTGAATGTTTCCAGGGATGATGCATCTGCCATCTCTTGGGGCAACCTATTCCAATGTTTCACCACTCTCATTGTAAAACCCTTATTTCTTTTATCTAATCTAAATTGATCTTTTCTCTGTTTAAAACCACTACCATGTCACAATAGGCCCTACTAAGAAGTTTGTCCCTGTCTTTCTTATAGGCCCCCTGAATCACTGAAAGGCTATATTAAGTTCTCCCCCAGAGCCCTCTCTTCTCCAGGCTGAACAATCCCACCTCTCTCTAACAGGTTGTCATCCTTCCTGTGCTGGGGACCCCCAGAGGTGGGTGCAGCACTGCAGACGGGGTCTCATGAGGGCAGAGTAGAAGGGCAGAACAGTCTCCCTCGCTCTGCTGGCCACGCTGCTTTTAATGCAGTCCAGGACATGGTTGGCTTACTGGGGGGCAAGTGCACATTGCTGGTGTGAGACCACTTCTCCTACACCACTGCATCTCAGCTAAGTGTAATGATAAAAATGTCTCAGCCAGTGACCATGGCCAACTGCATCATGAATTACAGATGACTCAAAGCTTTGGTGGCCTCTGACATCGTGGAGCATGCGAAATCCCTGACACAGCTGCATGACCTGGCTGAGAGAGAAATGCCTTAGTGTGGTTCCAGTGATTTCTCACTTAAATGTTCCCAGATGGTAGCAGATGGCTTTTCCTTCTGTTAAGGGTTCCCAGATGCAATGTGTAACAGCACTCCGTGCCAATCACCTCTCCTACCCACATCTGTGCAGATGTGTGGGAATGATTACAATGCAGTATATGGACTGCACTTAATGCTACTTTATCTTTTCTTTCAATCTGAGAATTACAACTGCCCTCTGACACATCCAATGTTGACAACATTCTGAGAGAGAGAGGAAACCCAGCTTGATGAAGCTCAAGTCCAAACATATAGACATGAATCACAGGGGAAAGCCTTTGAGAACACAATGAATCAAAGAATAAATGTAGAGGTTTCTGGGATGGATTAGAGGAGTCCAAGAAATACTGAGGCTCATTTTGATCAGCAGCATTCCCAGAAGGACTATAAGTTTGCAGGAGTCAGACCTCAGCACTCTTCTGCCCCTTCTGTTTTGGTCGCATGTACCTTGCCTCCGTGACGCAATTCAGTACAGGATGTGGCTATGTCGAACCATTCATCTGCTTGGGAATCTACACCTTGGGGAGCCCTAACCAAGTGTATTGATAGTACTCATGTCCATCAGTCAACACAAACGTCCAAAAGAGATTGTTTGCCTTGGAGCAATTATCATGATATTCATCCTTTGGGATGAAATGTATATATTTTTACAGACCTTAGGAAGGCTGGAGTTATTCTGCGTTTCTAAACCTTTACGGGATAATAGCCACTTTTGACAATTTGCCCATTTCACCACGGATCACCACTTTTCACACAGCCGGCCATTTCTCTCATAAAACACAAACCTAAAATCTCTCTCCTTCCCCCTATTTCCAGGCCTTGTGTGTGTGTATAACCTCGAGAAAGCAACACTCCTTCTCAGCGGATTATCTCCGAGTCACTTAAGGCCGCTCCGAGGCAGGACCAGGGGCGGGCCGACCCTGCCGCCATCTGCGGGCTGCTGACTCCCGGGGGCCCGGCCGCCCGCCCCCGCCGGTGGGAGGAGCGCCGAGCGGCCCCGACCCGCGGCGGCCGGGATCGCGGGCGGCCGAGCGGGCGGAGCCTCCGCGCCAGCGGGCAGCTGAGGGATGTCGCACCCGTCCCCTGTCTCGCGGCCCAGCAAGGCCAGCAACCCCCGCGCCTTCTTCGATGTGGACATCGGGGGCGAGCGAGGTGGGGAGGGGGCGCGAGGGAAGCCGGGCGAGCCCGCCGGGCCGGGGCGCCGTGCGGACCGCGGGCCGGTCTGCAGGAGCGGCGGGAGCGGCTCCGGCCCGGGCCGGGCCGGGCCGCAGCGTTCAGGACGTGGGGGGACCCCGGGCTGGGCCGGGCGCTGCCCTGCGGGCTGCGAGCGCACAGCCCCGGCAGCGGGAGGAGGAGGTGGAGGAGGAGGGCGGCCCCGCCGCGAACGGGCCTCTCCGTGGGGTCTCCGTGGGGGTCCCCCGCCAGAGCGAACAGGCCCGAGGAGGATGGAGAGAAAGGCAACATGGCAGCGCAGGCGCCCGCCCGCGGCGTGCCGGGGGTGATGCCGGGGGTCGGGGCACGCCCGCCGCCCCTGCCCCCTGCCGCCCGTCCCCGTGGCAGCCCCATGGCGCTGCCCGTCCCCATGGCAGCCCCATGGCGCTGCCCGTCCCCGGCTCCCGGAGCTGCCCACGTGTGCGGCCGCTCCCGCGCTGCGCTCCACGTGCTGCGCCGTGCCCAGCGCGGCCTCGCTCGGAGCCGCCCCCGACCGCCGGCCCTGCGGCCGCACCGCGGCACGGCGAGCCTTGCCTGGGTGCCGGGCGGCAGTGGGGGCTGCGCGGTGAAAGCTCCGGGAGACTGGCAGCCCCGGTTCTCTTGGCAGCGCCAGTGCTGCCAGAGGTCATTCAAAAATCTGGGCAAACGGTCAAAATGGAAATGAGGAAACAACCAGAAGTTAGCTTTAAACTACTTGAAAGCGTAGGTTTAAAGAATTTAAAGATAAAATGGATAAGATTGGGGCTGCCTGCATCTTGTCAGCATATTGCTTTTCACTTACTCAATTTTGTTACTCAGAAGAATAAAAGAAGAAAGTCTGTGAGATGATTTGCCTTTTATTGACTTTCAGTTGTCTAATTTGTTTTCATTTCTGTATTAATTAGAATCAATATATTTACATTTATCTTCCGGTAGAGTGAAGTTATGTTAATTAATTGACTGTGAGGCTGATGAGAAAACAGGAGCATCAAGTGATGGCGGCTGCTAGGATTGAGAAGTAGCTCTGTGAGAAGCCAGTTAGTGCAGGAATGACAGTTCGGCACAGAATTCATTTATCGGCTATTACAGGATCTGTTAGCTACTCAGGTTTAATTTCCTTCAGTTAAAACATGTACAGCTTTGGATTTAACAATTACTTGTGGTGTCTCTAATTGTAAATAGCCGTTATTCGTATGCATATGAAGTACCACTGTGTCTTAGTAAAATTCACGTTTAGAGAGTGAGGAGTAAGGGATGTATTTGGCATAAGCTTTTTAATGGATTAAAAGTCTCCACAAAACAGTCTTTTTGTATTGTATCTACTTTTGATTTAGCTTTAATATATGTGTGTGTGATTTCCTACATACCTTTTTTTTTTGGCAGAAAATGCATTTGGCATTTTCATTAGTTTTTGGCAGAATCTGTCTTTATTTCCCCTACATTATTCTTGACAGGGGAATTCACTAGTAATAACCTTGCTAAAAACCCAATGTACCTCTGCAGGCAATTACCATGGAGCAATCCCAAGATGGAAATGGAATATTAATCGAAATAAAAATACTAATAATAAAGCTTGAAACATTAATTTCTTTTGACGTATGATGCTCAACACATTGCCATGCCAAGGACAAGACTTAAAAATGTCTCATTCTCTCTTTGTCATTTCAGTTGGACGTATTGTCTTTGAATTATTTGCTGACATTGTACCTAAAACTGCTGAGAATTTCCGTGCGTTATGTACAGGAGAAAAAGGAACAGGGCCTACCACTGGAAAACCTCTCCATTATAAAGGATGCCCTTTCCACAGAAGTAAGTTCTGTGAAATCCTCCATTTTACTATTGGTAACAAAAGTTTTCTACCATGAATATTTCAAATAATATTAAATCATATTTCAAGTATTTGTTAAAGAGATAACTTTACTGAAGGAAAGTTTTTCACTTTTTGATCCTTCTAATGACTACTTGTTCTTACCATGCACTGACAATAGTATAAATTTAATTATAAATTTACTAGTAATTTTGAAAAACTAGTTTGCTCTGAATTGTAAACAGGTTGAAATGAATCTCAGGTAAAGGTTTAAATATCAAGTGATATTTATATCAAGTGATATCAAATCCACATAACTGAAAGGGAGTATTTGGGTGACACTTGGTAAATAAAAAATGGATTTTGGTTCCATTTAGGTGCTGGTGGCAAGGATTGCTTTTCATCCTAGAATTACTTTTTTTTTTCCCCTCATGCCTTTTGTGCCTTGCTGATACATTTTATAACTGTTTTATTTTACAGTTATTAAGCAGTTTATGGTTCAGGGTGGAGATTTCTCAAACCAAAATGGCACAGGTGGAGAAAGTATATATGGTGAAAAATTTGAAGACGAAAACTTTCATTATCAGGTATTGTGTTCAGAACACTAATTCTGTTCAGTTTGTGATGTTTTGGTGATGATACTCCTGCTGCACTAATAAGATTTGTCAGCATTGGCATTAACCATTTTCATATCATGTTATATATGGTAGCATATGTGGGACTCTGAACAACACTGACTAAAAAACTTACAGATATCACTGTCCCATGATTAAAGCAAAGCCCTGACTGCAGTTGTACTTGCCCCCAAACAGTATTTTTGGAAAAGAAAATACAGCAATCCTCCACTAATCAGATATCAAAATCCTGTATCAGGCTCACAGAATCACAGGGTCTATTTGGTTGGAAAACACTGCTAGCATCAGTGAGTCCATGCTTTGACCAAACACCACCTTGTCACCTAGAGTATAGCACTAAGTGCCACATACAGTCAGGTCTTGAACATCTCCAGGGATGATGACTCCACCCCTTCCCTGGGCAGCCCATCCCGTTCTGTCAAGAAATTCCTCACAGTGTCCAACCTTCACCTCCCCTTGTGCAACTTGAGGCCATTTCCTCTTATCCTGTTGTTGATTGCCTGGGAGAAGAGACTTATCCCCACCTTGCTTTCAGGTAGCTGTAGAGAGTGATAAGGTCACCCCTGAACCTTCTTTTCTCCAGGCTAAAAAACCTCAGCTCCCTCAGTCACTCCTCACAGGACTTAAGCTTGGAGCCGTAGCTGGAAATGTGACTCCAGTATTCATATAAAGATAATTCCAGTTGTGTTCTCTGCCATCTGACACTCTGGTGGTGCCCACAGCAATGCTAGCAATGTCTGTTCATTGGTACTGTCACAGGATCACGTCCCTGAAGATGACTGTGTCATTATGTTTTTGGTTGTTTGCGATCTGGAGGTAATTATGAACATGATACCAATGATTCTCATTTCTGTACTTCTCTGACTTCTCAGCTCTAACAAATGTTGTCAAAGTGCCAGGGATGAGTTGAAGAACCCATTTGGATCCTGTACAGAGTCTGAGAGCTTGCTTCCTGTTATCTATTTGCCAAGTATGTTAGGATTTTACTGGGAGTTTAAATGTCTGTTACATAGAAATTCACTGGTTCTTGCACTTAATCCAGCAGCCCTGCAGTGTTCTCACTGACCAGCTTGGAAAACAAAGAGTTTTTGTTGATGTTTGATGACACTGGAAATGTTTGTTCTTGTGCTGGTTGCATGGATTGTTGAAAATTGCGGTAAACTGCAAAACTTTTGTCAGTAGTCAGCTTATCATCTCAGATCAATCCCACTAGGCTTTTCTTGATGCCACTCCTCCAGATAATAGCTCTGCTGTTGTGGAACACCCAAGTTACACAACCCCAAGCACTGTTACTATGGCATAGTTTTGCAAGCCTTGGGTCTGTCATAGAATCTGATTGTGTCCAGATTTTTTTGCTTGCTTTAAAAGCTTACAAAACGACAGCAGAAACCATAATGGGAAAGACACTCCATTTGTCTGCAGCGTTTTTCAAAACGCAGCAAGAAAATTCATCAGTGATGACAGTTTTCTTTATAAATAGAGACTCTCATAATTTGGGACTAACCTTGAGATTTGGTCCCAGATGAAATGGGGTTGTGTGTAAGTGGGGAGACTGAAGGCACCAGACTGCTCTCTGTAAATTTCCAACTTGTCCCCCTACATCTTTACAGACAAAAGGTGAACCTGCAGGTATAAGTCAACACCAGAACTTGCTGTTACTTGTTTTTTTGCTTACAAACCATTGCTCTCTAGCATTAGCTCAATTAGGGAGGGGGGGCAAAAGGTAAGATTTATAGGTCTTGGGCAGTGAAGCAGTGACCAGCCTCAAATGGTATTTGCAAAACTCTGCTGTGGGGCAACCCTTCTGTTCAAATTGTTTGCCAGCAGCTACAATGCAAAGTGGGAGATACTCGTTTTGGAGGTTGCAGTCTTACAAGCTGCCTTCTCTTGCTCTGGAACACAGGCTCCTCTGTCATTTGCCATCTCTGACTCCCAGGGTTAGTTTCAAGGTTAGAACAGACAAAGCCAAACTTCCAGTAGCTTTCTGTTGGCTGGTGTGATTCTCTCAGCTGTAGAACCTTTTCCCAGAGTTCCAAAGCCAAATCCTGACCAAAAAAATCCATATTTACTGTGCTTTGTGACCAGATGAACACTTTAGGCAAGGAGGTCTCCCTACCACCATGGAAATCCAAACAGTGTGTGGGAAAACAATTTTCAAAACAACAGGTTCTTTGAACTGGTCGAGAATGTAGGGAAAAAACAGATGCTCAAATACACCAGGCTCAGACTGTTATCTCAAACTAATCAACCTCCCATTGAGCTCTGAAATCTGTTCCTATGTCCTCTATGCTATCATCACTTTTTGCTCCTCCTCTCCTTCCTACAGTTTCAAGTTTCTTAGCAGTACTATAGCATGATTGCTTTGGATGTGTACCAGTGTCTTGGTATAACATCCTCACTTACCTTAAATGGAGTTCCTTGCACTTAATAACCAGACCAACTTGAGGAGAATAATATCTTCATGGTGGATTGTGCCAGTTAAACAAGACATTCACAACACATATGAAAACCACAATTTTGCAGTACAGGTGAAAACTAAATAATCTACATGATGGGACAAGAAAAGTCGTAGTTCAAAAATGAAAAAAGTACTTGCAAGAAACAAGATAAACAGTACATGACATTGGGCTGTTTAACAGTTTTCTTACAGTTTGAGGCCCAGTGGCTTAAGTGGCAAAATAAATAGATGGTTAAAAATTCCAACAGACTAAAAACTGTGTCTCTAGGAAAGTGAAGGAGATAAAAAAAATCCCCAAACAAAATCACCAACCCATAAATTTTAAAGACCACAGTCCTCTAAACTCCACAGTTCTACACCATACTTTGTGTGAGTTGCCCTTATAAAATTCACATTACATACCCATCTTGGCAGTGCAACATTAAACATTGGTTTCAGTGGTGTTTAGCCTCATTTTTTAAGGCCAGTGGTCTTAATTCAGCGAGGAACTCCACTCATTTCTTAGGTGATCTGCCTAAACTCAGCAGCTGTGCAGGGATGGAGTGTAGAAGCAGCAGACAGGTGTTACAGCATTAAGTCACACATGTAGCTGTGCTTGCTAGGTTTGTAGGGGACAGGTAAAGACCCAGAGCTGAGCATTTGCCCTCTTCAGTCATGGTAGGTAAAATCATTTGCCACCTGTATGTAACTGCCTGGTTTACCAAGTTGTTATGGCTGTCCTGGCTATGTTTATGATCAGCCTTAGAGAATCTTCCACATGGTTTTATAATGTATTTTAAATGTTGATGGTGATTTTTTTTTCCCCTCAATGCAGCATGATAAACCAGGTCTGCTGAGCATGGCAAATGCAGGACCTGGTACTAATGGCTCTCAGTTCTTTATTACAACGGTGCCTACTCCTCACCTGGATGGGAAACATGTGGTGTTTGGCCAAGTGATCAAAGGCATGGGTGTAGTTAAAATACTGGAAAATGTTGAAGTAAAAGGAGAAAATCCTGCTAAGGTAAGCAAAATGCAAAGCACTGAGGGATGATGTTTATTATTTCATTATATGATGTATAATCATTTATTCTAAATGCTTGGTGTAATATTTAGAACTATTAAATGTTAGTCAGTTATTTTTACTAACTGGTAATTTCCATTTTACTGTCCTTGCTAAGGGGCTTTTGTTCTTGCACTGTACATTTCCCTTGTACAAACCATTTATTGTTCAACACAGCTGCGAGGGTGGAAGCCTTTGCTAGAAGTGTAGGATGGGTGATGAAATTAAAAGGTGGAATTCACAATCCCACCTAAATGATACGTAATTCTTATAATTTTTATGTCAGAAGTCATGTTTCTGAAAAAGCAATTGGTGTGTAGGTCATAGCAGTTTGTGGGTGTTTGATGAATTAATACCTCTATCTTTAAAAGACTTGGCAGTTGAAGAAAGAACCATCTTCTCTGTTGTAGTGGAACTTCCATGTCTTGTGTTTTGCTGCACTTCAGCTTGCTGCCAGTTCCTCTTCCAGCCTCTCTGTGAAGCGTGGGTATGGTGTTTTTGGAATGCTGATCCTCTGAATGCAACACTTTGTGTGATAAAAGCCTTTTGATGAGGATAGGCTAATGATGTGATGGGTTTCTGAAATAAATGCACCCAAACAACAGATGAAAAGCCTTTTTATGGAATTTCAAAAATTTCAAAGAGCACTTGGAAGTTACTGCTTTTTTAAAAATTGTCTTAATAAGAAATACTACTATTTACACCTCATTTTTTCAGTTGTGTGTCATTGCTGAATGTGGAGAGCTAAAGGAAGGAGATGATTGGGGAATTACTCCCCAGGATGGATCTGGAGATGCTCATCCAGATTTTCCTGAAGATTCAGATATAGACTTGAAAGATGTAAGTATTTTTCTTCTTGGGTATTTTATAGATTGCAAGACTTGTAGGTAGTCTGCGTTACATGGTGTCTATGATGATGTTCATTAAGCTTTTTTTCTTAAGAATGGATCGAGGTCCTGATTAAATGGTGACATTCCATTTTAAGAAAGAAAATGCTGTGTGGGAAGGGATTGTCTTTTTTTTTCAGTGCTAATTGCAGCCCTTTTTTTTTTTCCCCCAGTAACCAAAGCCTCACTTAAAATTGTCACTTATTTTCTATTCTTGATTTCTGTTTACTTTTGTTTGTGCTGTAATATCAAATTGCAATTACTAGAACTCCATCCTGTAGATGACTAACTTAATGTTATTACCTACACACTTTTTAAAATACCCACCCTTTATAAGACTCTGCCCCGCTTATTAGAAATTAAGGATCAGCCTTTTTAAAAGGTTTCTACTACATCAGAGCTAGTTGTTCTTAATTCCCAGTAGTTGTTTACTTTTAGATTGTTCAAACTGAAGGAAGATCTGTTGCTGGGAGTTAGGGAGCAGACTGGTGAAAGCAGCTCTTTTGCAGGTTTTTACTTCTTCATGAAGGTGAACTAGACAAACTGTGTAAGTCAAACAGTGATTTATGAGAGGGGGAAGAAAAGGGGGCTGCATGAGTAGATTCCAAATAGAGAATTAGAATGGTAAAAATCCATTTGAGCTAGAAAACAAACTCCTTGGCTGTTGAGAAGCACTTCAGCTTATAAGAATGTTTTTGGATAGCAGTTGATGTGGTGCAGAATTGAAGTTGGCAGGTGCCTGTGCCCTTTAACTTAAAACTTTTTCATACAAACCAACTACAGAAACCATGGTGACATTGGTCTCACACTGATCAGTTTTTGCAAAGGTTACTGAATCTAGCAGGGTAGAATAGACAGCAGTAATTGTAAACTATTTATTGCCACTGGAGAAGTTACTTGAAGTGTATGCGATTCTGGAAATAGAAGTGATGGATTTGATAAAGACAGGCAGTTGTTCTTTTCTCCTTCCATTGGTACTCTGAATGTTCAGAGAGAAGGAGAATTGTGTTGATACGACTTCCAGTTTAAGAGTGTGCAGAGTTCACGTGAGTGATACTGTTTTGAGAAGGAGAAGACAACATTTCATCAGGAATAAGAAAGTCTCGGTTGAATAATTGTTAACATATCTTCTTTTCTTTGAATAGTGGTCAACACCTTTATATATGGCTCTGTGTGGGTAGCAGCATTTAGGGAAAAGAGTTGGACTGCTATGTCTTCTCTAGTATTTTCTCACCATTTATACTGTAGAAAACCCACTAGAATTTAATCTTTCAGCCATTTGTGTTATGTAAAGTAGAGAATATTACAGAAGTGGTTTGAAGGTAGTATTTTGTCTAAAATTGGGGTATTTCTATTCTGAGCTTTTATAAACCTTGAAAGAGGAGGGGCCTGGGATCATACTGTTAAATATTAGTTAATTCACAATTTCCTTCATAAATACATTCATATTTTATATTTCCCATCTATTTCATTAGGTTGACAAGATTGTGGCCATAGCAGAAGACACAAAGAATATAGGAAATACTTTCTTCAAATCGCAAAATTGGGCAATGGCAGCTAAAAAGTATAGTAAAAGTTTACGGTAAGGCTCCCATCACTCAATCAGGTAGTTCCTGTTACCCAAATTAATACCCCTATTAAGCAATGATTTGTGCATTTAAAAGGTGCCTGGTGTAGCGCTCTTTTCTTTTTTAAACAAAGAACCTTCTGAATCTGGAAAACAACTGGTTGATTTTTAGTACAGAATCGAGTAGGTCTTCTACTCATTGCTAGGTAAGAGCTATAGGCAGGAACTATTGCTTACAACTGACTAAATACTTTTTTTATGATCATCTCACTGTGCTGGTACATACCTGGGAAGAAAAGCACAGGGTAGTTAATGGACAGCAAGGAAGGGAAATACTTTTTCTACGATTTATAAAAAGCAATAGGTTTAGGAAATTGATAAGGTTAAAAAAAAAAAGTGGCCCTTATTCATTACTATTTTTTTTCTGAGGATTCATACTGTTATCTGACTCCATGTATAATTCAGACTTGCCTTCAAAACCATAGTCTTTCTGCTTTTGTTTCCATACTGCTTCTTTCATATTTTCATGCTTTTTGCTTTTAAGTACATGAACATCTCCTAAAAATAAAGTTATACTTACTGACCTTTATCCCAACCTTCTTAATGATCACTGGTTAAGCAACAGTAACAACAATGGAAGAAAAAAATTCAGGCGTATTTAATGCTTTAGCTGAGGTTTTAGTGGACTGGGTTTCAAATAAATGTCATCTTTCTGAACCATAAAATTAGTCCTTCAATTACAGATATTAACCCAAGATGCAGTGTCTTGACCTGCCCTTAAAAAGCCCATCATAGAAACAGAAACCCCAAAGTAAAAAGGATTTCTATGCAAACCTTCTGGAAATCTTACATAAAAAAGGCTGGAATGGATCTTTAAGGATCTTTGTGTTGAATCTGTCCATTTTCTCTCCCCATTCTTAGGTAAATGCCTGGTATAATCACACCATCCCTTCCAATTAGGTGTCTTGCTCATTTTTAAGCACACCCAGTGAAGGCTCTTCCTGTCTGAGCTGCTTTGGTGCTTATTTGTCCTTGTAGGTAGAAATGTAGTAATTTTTCTAGACTAAACAAATCTGATCTTTCCTTATAGGCCATACTTTTATGGACATACCCTGTTATTGTATCATAGAATCTAATACTTTATGTAGGATAGTGACCTTTAGCTGGCACTTCACCAGAACAGATAGGAATAGAGTAGCTCTTACCAGGGTATCCCATGGCTTAGGTAAAATTCACCTGGCTCACCATCTGACAATGCTGACTTATTCTTTTCACCTACAGTAACCATTATAATCTTGTGTTCTTTTTCTTGTTTTATTGCTTCTTAGTCTTAAGAAAATATTTTATATGTTAGAATTGACACCTTTTTTTTTGGTAAAAAAATGTATTACTTCCTGTTATCTCCCCTGATACTCACTTCACTGATTTCTTTGACTCGGAAGCTCTAATCGTATTTCCAGAATAGTTGCGAGTATTTTTATGTTTTGGTGTGATTTATAAATATTATACGTATGTTCCATTTGTTTTGAACATAATACATATTTGTGTTACAACTCACCTTTTTTTTACTGTTTGCTCTTTCTTCTGGTTCTCATCTTTTGCATGATGCCTAGCAAGTGGAACAAGCACTGGGACTGCATCTAATTTACAAGCACAAAGCATCTCATTTACTTTTTAAGTATTGCTAATTTTTGTGATCCAAAGGTTGTATATGAACAACAAAGACGGCATGCAAAAAAACTCACAGAGGTTTTATCAAATAGACCATTAAGGAGTTAAAACTTTTGTATGCACAGCAGACCTTTGCCACTGGAAATAAAAACCAGACAGCATTAGCACATTGTAAATTAAGAAATTTGATTTTGAAACAGAGATGTAGTAACTGCTGTGGCTCCATCCTGAACCAGTGACAGTTTTGAAGTTCAGGAAAAGTCACAAAGGAGGACAGTGGGAAGAAGGTGGTGTTACTAAAGCTCATAAACCACACTCCCTTACAAAGTAAAGTTAGCTTCAGATTTTAGCCACAAATTCTTAAGCTAATTAAGAAATTATTGAGGCAACTCAAGAAGAGATGAAGCTTCTCATGAACGTGGAAGGTGCAGTGGTAGTGTTGATTTTTTGGCACTGATGAGCAACATGTTTTTTGAGAATAAACTGAGAAATTCTGATGTTTTCCTGTTGTAGAAGAGTGCTTTTGTCTAAGAAAAATAATGTACTAGTACAGTGGAGGACTAAGAGTTACAGGAAGACATTTCTTAGTGAGTTGATCGTTTTTATTGAGGTAATAAAGATCTGTAATAGTTGAATTGAAGCTGCTTTAGAAGTAGTGTGGATACAGTCCACACATATCTGTGGAGAGATAGCTAAGGGCAGGACAAAATGGAAGTTGCAACACTAATACATGTGTGTGAATCTGTTTTTCTGCAGGTATGTAGAAGCTTCTGAGGGAGTGGCAGAGGAGGCAGACAAACCCAAGTTAAAGACTGTTGCTTTGACCTGTGTCCTAAACATTGGTGCTTGCAAACTAAAACTGTCGGATTGGCAGGGAGCCATTGAGAGCTGTTCAGAGGTAAATGTAATGTTCAGTATCTTGGTCAAGAATTGGCCTGTGCAGACAAGACTACAGAGCTTTTTTAAAGAGTCTTCTAACAAGCTTATGATTTGAAAGTAAACAAGTAGAAACTCGTGGTGAAGTTAGTACTAACTTTCCAATATGTGGCTTTTTAAAAAGTTTTTGAAATTGAAATGAATGAATCATTAGAAACAAACAAAAGAGGGCTTTTTCTTACTGCCAGGAAAAATGCACATCATTGTCAGTTTGGTTTGCAGAGGTACTTCTTATATTACAAAAAGTTAAACTGATCAGTGAAAGAGGAATACTTTGGAAGACTAGTATGAGAAAATGTTTTACTTGCCTCTGGATTTGATGGCCTTGTATTTTATTCATGGCAGGGACTTTCTAAATAAATAACTAACCTTTCAGGTAGGCTTAGTGGTGAAATAAAACAACTGCATAGGAAGAAAGAAACAACGTAATGATAAGTATGGAAAAAAAGAAAACCAGTAGAATTAAAGATAAGAATGAACCATGACACAGACATAGTGCAAATTTAGTAAATTTGAGGAAACTTTAAATAATTCAGTAAAACTCCTAATATTTTGAAGGAAACAGAGAAAAGAATGCTCTTATCTGGTAGCAAAGGATCCTGAGCAGCATCTCCTAGGGCTTTGTGCTGAAAGCAGGAGTCTCAGCTAATTTAGAAAGCTGTCTGGCTTTCTAGACTGCGGACAGTGGAAAACCTTCATAAACCTATATTCAGAATGGACAAATGGGGAATGAGGATAGAAGAAAATAGGAAAACTGTATAATGTGGTATCTGTCACTGAGAAAATGGTAAAAACTAAAACAAAAGTGTTACAGGTAGAAATTACTACAACTAATAATACTTGCCATTGTGGGAAGAAAATCACACTTCCTTTTTTTAAGATTAAACAATTGTTAGATAAAGGCAACTCCGTAGCTATAATAGACTTCCGTAATGTATTTAGCTTATGTCTCATAACTGTGTCAGTGCTTTAATCAAAACACCAGTTTCCTAAAATTAGCTAATAAAAGTTCTAGGTAATTGTCGATGAGAAACTATACACTTTCACTTTTATGATTTCACAGGGCCAAAAGCAATTTAAATTAACAACCTGGAATACATGCATTGTTTGGTGTAAATAATGAACCTGTTCAAACAAACCTTGCATTGAAATAGCTGTAAGCACAATGGTCAAGTTAAAACCAAAGAATGCTACCTCTGTGTATACATCCAGACAACTAATTCTTAGCACAGAAGAAGCTGAAGGCTTTATAATAGATGGATCAAGAGAAGCACCCACAGTAACACTTCCTTTGTATTAACAGCCAATTCCCAAGTGATTTAAGAAAATACAGATGCTATTTATGATTTAAAGTTAATAAATTAAATTAATAAAGCAACACATTGCTGTGAAGACAATTTCCTCTAAACACTAAGAAACTATATTCTTAAAAATAATAGACACGCTATAGAACTAACTGCAATAAAAATGTGATTTTCACAGGCAAGATAAGGTAACAGCTAGCTGACCAAATTATCTGAGGTATTCTGAAAAAATAATCTAAGTAATCAAACAATGTAACAATCTCTTTGCCCAGCCACTATATTTCTTATTTTGATATTGTGATATTAGAGCTGGCATATATATATATTATTGAAAACATTCAGCTCAAAAAAGACGTAATGACTGGAACTTGGCAAAGTTCCTGAAGCATGACAAGATGGATTGTTTGCATGTATCTTTCTAGCCCACAGTGAAAAAAATCTTTACAGGAGATCTCTGTGTTTTATTTATGATGCCTTTTGAGGAGGTTTTGGTGCAAAGGAAGGAGTTGCAATAGAGAGTTGCTCTGTGAGACTCAAGGTTAGGATAATATGAACTGCAGCAACTCCTCAGCCTTGACAGCTAACTATATATACACACACACAGCTGTTCCATTTGGGCCTCGTGTATGCTCATCCTTCACAAAAGACCACTTTTGGTGCAGTGGTACTGAAGCTGATTACTTGCTATTCAGTGTGCTGCATTATAGCATTCCTTTTTACACAGTTAATGTTTTGACAGCTTACCCTCAAACCAACCGCGAAGATTGTCTGCTGGTGTGAATTGTGCCATTTGTGGAGATGGGAGGCTGTGAAGTATAAGAAATGTTAATGTGACAATTTTATTAAATTTACAGGCTCTTAAAATAGATCCAGCAAATACTAAAGCTCTCTACAGACGGGCTCAAGGATGGCAGGGAATAAAAGATCTCGATCAAGCACTGGTAATGATCACTTAATTTTTCCTTTTTAATTTAAAATTCTGTCAGGTCATTAATTTATATTTTTCTTTTATTTAAGGCTGATCTTAAAAAGGCTCATGAAATAGCCCCTGAAGACAAAGGTAAAATAAGCTGTTTCTTTTAAAATTCCCTTAAGAATTTAAAGTATCCAGGGTAGTATTCAGTTGGAATTCATACCAGTGTGATGCCTAAAATGCTAGCTTCCTAAACACTAATGTTCTGAGCATAGAACCCACTGAGGTGGAAAACCTGATTTTATACAGCAGTGATGCTTCTGTTGCACTGGAAAACCTGCCTATGTAGGTCAGCAGCATTCCTCTTGAACTATGTATGTCTGTATCTCACCAGGCTCTTACTAACTTAATTTCCTGCTCTAATTGGGTGAGATGTTTAGCTCCTAAGTTCTGTGTTGGCACCTATACCATGCTTGCTACACACTCCTCTATGTGGTTACCTTACCAGTTAAGAGAAAACAAGGGACAAGGCTTTTGCTGCTAGTATCAAAGATGAAATGCAGTTTTATGAAATAGCATAGGTAAGTTCCAGCAGTGACCTGGTGTTAAACTCTGAGGAGACCATAAGTAAAGAGATTATTGTAACTCTGTCGTTTTCTTTTTGAGCAGCTATCCAGACGGAAACACTCAAAATCAAGCAGAAGATAAAAGCCCAGAAGGAGAAAGAGAAAGCAGCTTATGCTAAAATGTTTGCTTGATTTTTTTCCTAAACATTTAAATCTATGCACTAACTCATGCAAAAGGATAAATGGAGCTGCTTCTTTCATTTGCCCTCTGCTGCAGTTTTCAGTGTTTACAACACAAAAGTCTAATAATAAAGACAAACTGTTCAAAGGTGATGTGGTTTTCTCTTTTTTTTAAGCTGCAGTAATTTCTGTTTTGCAACTCAGGTGTTTTTCTAATGTGTTAAACAATGATGGTTGTTTTCACAGCTTAATAGTGCTTCCTAAGCAGCTTGGTTTCACACAAAGAGAATTTAGGCATTTTCTTAGTTCCTATTAGAACTAAGGCCTGATATCTTGTAAGGAATAAAAATGCTGGTAGACATAGAATGAAGACACAAGTATTCTTTTTTTAACCACTTTATAATAGGTATTCCCTATTATCATTATCAGGAAAAAAACCCCCAAACTAAATTTGATGTAAAAATGTAACACTTTGAAGCAGTAACAATTTTCTAAACCAGTCTATTTCCCTGACTGCCAGGTATGATTACATGTAAATCACTCCATCTAGAGAGAGAAAATACTTTTTTAAAGGTGGGTACTAAATTATTCCACCATACGCACAGTTCTGGATATGGCTCCTGTTATCACTGAACTTCAGCAGTAAATCCAAAGCTCCTTTGTCAGTCCTGATAAGAACTTTTACCTGCCATACAGCTCCTGTAAAGAAGTCCTATTTAAATAAGGCTAGGGTTTAAGCAGAAGGCACCAACTTTCCTTTTAATGCAACAGTCGTATGTAAAATTCTGAATGGCACATTAGTCTCAAACTTGTTTAACATTCAAATCAGTGCTGTACATTAATTACACTGCAGCATAAAATACTCCAACGTATTTGTTGGTGATCTGAAGTCACTAAATAGATCTCCTGTTAGTTTACATTCCATTATAAGCTGGTCCTCCTCCACCTTCAGGTACTACCCAGTTAATGTTCTGACTTGGGTCTTTAATATCACACGTTTTGCAGTGGACACAGTTCTGAGCATTTATCTGCAGCCTTGATCCTTCTCCTGTTTCCAGAGGAACATACTCATAGACTCCTGCAAAGACAAGAAGGGAGCTATCACTTTGCTGAACAGCTTCCACCTGCATGTATACTCACTTGCAAGTGTAATGAGGGAAGTATTTTACTAATGTGATTTTATTTTCTTCTAACATGTTTAACAGTTAGAACATTTTTCATCACAAAAGTACTGGTAACATATTTTAAGACCTGCAGCTGAACCCCCTTCTTGGAGGAAAATTGGGATAGAATGCTTGAAGTAAGTAGTAGGCCAGGTGGACCCTTCCTGAAGTACTTAGTCTTTTATCTTGGAGAAACAGCTGACACACACATTTTTGTTACCTACCTGCTGGACAAAATCTTTGCTCCGGTCCATCGAATACAGCCAGATTCCTGCTCACAGGGACGCTGTCATCTTTGAGAGTTAAATGAGCGGGCTGGTCATGTTCATGGTTTGTACCACTTAAAGCCACAGATGACAGAAGATCAAAACTGATTTTTCCATCGGGCTTTGGGTATTCAATGGGAGTGCAGTCTTTGGCTGGCTTGAGCTGAGCAAAATCTGGTCCTAAATGTATTTTTAATAAGTTTCAGTGTACAATTATTGCAACTTGCCGTTCCTCAAGATCAATTTAACTAAGCTGTTTTAATTTCCCTTGTCATCAGAATGAAGTACTTCAAAAAAGGTTGCCTTTTTCATGAGACAAAAAACTATACCAAGCTATACTGAACAGTGTTTTAATGCCTTAATATAATTAATAATGTCTTAATATACATTGTGTGGTAGCTAATACAACAAAGTGCTTCAGTGCTCTATCACCCATTTCTTTTGTACACTTTAGGGCCTCAGCACCAGACTACATGTGCACTAGCTGAAACTAAGACCACACAAGACTGACATCAAAATTTAGGATCTTTTTCAGGAAATAATGAAAATACCTGGATGTTTTAATGTCCATGGTTCCATTCCTCTCAGTATCCAATAAAATATGCCTGTATATATCATTCCTCCGTACACACCAAGTACGCTATGGCAGGATGGTCGGATGTTTCTCACTGCATACAGTTCTTTCCAGACCCAGGACTTTTTCAAGTTCTCTTCATATTCTTGCACATCAAGTCCTAAGGCAGTACATTACTTGTTAGTTACCTACAGTACATCAAGACTATCCTTGAAATAAAAAAATAAATGCTGAATAAAAGCAACTGCTAGCAATGAAATCTGCAAAGTGAGAATTTCAGAACTGTAAGCTAGTTCTTCACCATTCTCCATTACTACTGTATAGGAATAAATGTTTTAAATAATCAGTTTTAAGCCCTGCCTACATATAAAAAGCATGCTTCAAAAAGCATGCTTCACTCCCTATTTCCCATAAGGCCCATTATCCCTGCAAAGAGAAGAAAGTGGGCTGTAGCAGTCCAGTCTTGACAAGACTGGAAAACAGCACATAAAAGCTGTCCATAATCAAACAGGAGTGGCACACTACCCACCAACAGTGTTTATAGCTTCAGATGGATTCTAAGCATTTTAGAGTGTTTTAATTGTTCAGCACACCTTCTGTGTATGGTGCATTTCAGCTGAATGAGAGCTCATTAGGCCTGAATCCATCAGTACAGACAGGAGATTTCTAAAATAATCATGTGGCACCTGGCTGTAGTGTCTTATCTCCAGAGTGACTGAAATTCTAATTCTCTCCAGACTTTATTATGGATTTAAGGGGACAACTAAGGCTTAAACAAATCACTACAAGGTGGTTAGGACCAGGTGATTACTTCAATGTGCTTGTAATATGTATAAAATACTCGTAGTCTTAAACTGACTTTAATCAATCTTTTGATTGAAAGACAAAAAAAAGTACAGAATGAAAACAGGATCCTAACAACAGTAAGAGCAAATTTGAAAAATCTCACACGGTTTTGCTTGCATTTAATCTATTCCTTTTTTTTTTTCCTGTTTCGGCAGGCTTTCAGTAACAGTTTCTGAATTATAAAGCATTACTTTTTATTGTGTTTGTAGGAACAAAACTATTCTGGTTTACTTATACAGGAAGCATAAGCTTACTTTTCAGATGGTCATTAGAGCTTCTAGCAGTAGGATCAATACTTATGAAAAACCGAGCAAATACTAATTACTTTCATAATTCATCTGATATTATCAATAATAAATAAACAATAAAATATATTTTAAACACAGTCATTTCATGATTTATTCACATTTCCAACTAATTAATTCAGCCAGATTAATTACTGCTGTTAGTTGGTGGTGGTTCTAATTGAACACAAGGTAATTACTCAAAGTACAGTGATCTTACCTATTGTCTTTGATTGGAGATTTTCATTGATTAATCGACTAAAAATGGCTTCTGAAGCCAACATGCCACTTTTCATTGCAGTATGTGTTCCTTTGATCTTGGGAACATTCAGGAGTCCAGGACTGCAACCAATTAATAATCCACCTGGGAAGGTGAGTTTGGGTATTGACTGAAGAGAAAACAGAAAGAAAGGTGGTTGTTTTATTCTTGTTTGTAAAGTGAAAATAACATAACTGGCATAAGGCTTGAGTGTCCTTTCCATTTTCAGACTTAGCATACATATAATTCTATAAACATATACCAGTTACTCCACTTACTCATGGAATTTGAGTATAGTATGCATGTAGGAACAGAGACACTGTACTTGTGCTGAGCATGAAAGTGACAACATTTTCCTTATATCCTCTCTCCAGCTGCCTTATCTGCAGTAGTGTCACCCACACTACTTATATCCAGTAGTGTCACCCACTGATATGGTTTTCCTCCTTCAACCTCAAGTGAATTCTTTAAAATGAAGAACCCAAACACCCATTTGTTTCCCTGATTTCCATACAGTAAGTTCTACTCGTACCATCTTACCTCACATTTTTTTCCACAAATCTTTTTCTGTGAAACTGCCCAATGCTATCATGCCTGTCTCCCTCCTCCTTATTTTAGAAGTTGCTCACAGCCAACAAATACATTTTGGTGCAAAATCACCATCTTACTCCCAATCTGTAAGCATAATGTCATAGAGTATGGTCAACTGACAAACCTAACACAGTCAAAATGATTTGCAAATATCAGGTCAATAGTATTAATATACTACGTTATACACCTATAGTAACTAAGGAATACCTCAACTACCAAGGTGATTAAGATTTTAGACCATGAACAGCTTCAAAATGCAGACTGACTGCAGAACTTTAAGCAGAAAGCTCTGATCAAAGCCTAAGTCACTAATTGATGAAGGTAAGTTTTGAACATACCCTTCTTCCAAAAGTTTTTAGTACTGAGCGGCATGTCTTAATCTAGCATCCTGCTTTTATTAAAACTGTCTGAAAGAATTCATTTTGCAGTAACCTAAATACTAAACAAGTAGTAGAATTTAATGAAAAATATCCAAAAAATATATCCCTTGGAATTTAGGATAATCCAAACCAAAAGTTTTGTTTCTTCTGCTTGTTCAATTGTTACCTCTTTACTAGTCACCCAGGACTGCTTACTTTTACATAGTGATATAGCAATCACTAAAAAAAAGTTATATTACACAGCATTTTGTCTGTGTTTTGTGCAATTTGTTTAATCAGAGATGTAGTGATTTGGTTCATAGGAAAGGTAATTCAGGCTGAAAACACAACTACAACTTACTTTTCTGAGACGAGAAGTTTAAGTTCAGCTACATAACACTATTTCAAAGGAATTAAGTATGTAGGATGGTCTCTCTTTTCACAGAAAACAGTAATTCTGCGTTATCTATTAGGATTCAATAGTGCAGCACTGACATAAGCATAGAAAGATTTCTTGAGTGACTCTCTGAATTGCATAGAAAGATGGTGATCAAGTACTTTTCTTCTGCAACCACTGTTTCACATAATATGCACACAATGACCCAACTACTGCTAAAGAATAAATGAGATTAAAGATGAGTCATGTAACACAAAAGGTAGAACATTCTGCAGCTTTGGTAGTAATTCTCATTATTAGTACTTTGGCACTTGGTGCCTGCTTTCACAGTGAGTGGAAGAAACACATCATGCCCCTGAAATACAGACACAAAACAAGACTGCTTTAGAGAAGGGGAGACACCTGCTCCCTGCAGTCTTTCCTGCTGGCAGACAAGAACCCTTCCTCCCCTTAGCTCAGATCAAGGCTTAAAATCTGTTAAGTGAGTGAAATACTTGACACTTAAATGGGTTGTCAGTATAAACGTTTTTCCCCCGATATTCATAGCATACACTGCTCAACAACTCCAATACCGTTTTTTCCACAAAACTCTTAAACCTTTCAAGAGTTTTTGATAAAATAGTGGGTGCATGGGAATTTAAATGCTTTGTTTTGCAATTTTAATAAACATAAGAAATTGTAGCTACCGAGATTAAGCTACTAAACTCTGATCCTACCTTCCACATACATTAAAATACACGTGCACTCTCTCTCCCCCTTCACTCTGTGCTAAAGATTGAAGATCATGATCATAAGGTTATCTATAACAAAAAAGCTGAGGTTGATGGTTTTACACTTATTTGATGCAATTCCATTACCAAAATCAAAAACTGTAGCTACAGAATGACTTACATAAGAAAATACTCCTGGACTACAGTGATATAAATGAGTCAGACTGCTACAGTTATTAATCAAAGCAACACATGCAAAAGAAGAGCTAATCTTAAAACTCTTCTGAAGTGAACCATCAATAAAGTTTTTTTTTACTGAAGCTATGTATTAAAAAAAGTCTTTAAAAAGAGTGACTTCATAATCAACTAGACAAATCTATCTACAAGATAAAAAACACCCCACCCAAAACCCCAACAAAACAAAGCACACTTATATTAGGAGCAATGCAAAGTAAGGGACATACTGTTTTAAATCCAGCAAAGATGTCCAAAGATGAGGCAGAGATGTGCAAGATCTGTAGTTCTACTATGTAACTTAGCACATTGTCTGTAAGCGACTTGAAAAATACTGTGTTCTTTCAGCTATAGGTTTTGAGTAAAGGGAGGGTGCAACTAAAGTCACAATCTGGCTACTTCAGTGAAGCCAGAAATTCAAAGACTATGTATGGTTTTTGAAATAAGCTAGTAACACAGCTGTGTTACAATATGATATGATATATGTCCACTGCAGAGTGGACAAAATCAACGCTCAGATTGATTAAATGTGCAGCATGGGTGTAATCAAGAAGTTGCTTCCTGAACCCACCTGACTCACTGCCAGGAATGCACACTGGGGTCAAAGCCTAACTCCACATGACTGTGACAAGAGTGACGCTGTGATGAAATTTTGCTTGTATTGCAAAAACTGTGTGAAGCCACATTTATACTAAGAAGAGGTTCAAAAAGGAAATGCAAAGTAGTCAGAGGGCAGAGTGACATGGCCCCACACACAGGCTGCAGACCATGAACACTCAAGCTAGTTTTAAGGTCCAAACAGAAAGGAGCACCTGGAAGATGGATCTGGGAGTACAGAACATACTGCCATGCCCTGTGTTTCAAGGTGAGAAGGCAAAGTAAGGCAAAGTACTGTGTCCTGTCCTTGAGCTACAACAGCCCCATGCCATGCCCTAGGCTTGGAGCAGAGTGACTGGAAAACTGCCCAGCAAAAAGGACACGGGGAGTCCTGCCAGCTGAACATGAGCCAGTCTTTGCCCAGTTGGCCAAGAAGGCTGATGGCACCCTAGCTTGGATCACAAATAGTGTGACCAGCAGGACAAGGGCAGTGATTATTCCCCTGGCGTCCACACTGGTGATGCTCTGCCTTGAATCCTTTGTCCAGTTTTGGGTCCCTCAAAAGACATTGAAGAGCTGGAGTGCATCCAGAGAAGGGCAATGGAGTTCACGAAGGGTCTGGAGCTCAGGTCTTATGAGGAACAGCTGAGGGAGCTGGGGGTGTTTAGCCTGGAGCAAAGGAGGCTCAGGGGGGACCTTATTGCTCTCTACAACCACCTGAAAGGAGGGTGCACTGAGGTGAGGGTCAGTCTCTTCTCCCAAGTAACAATTGACAAGAAGAGAGAAAAAGGGCTCAAGTTGTGGCAGAAGAGTTTTAGATTGGATATTAGGAAAAATATCTTCATGGGAAGGGTTGTCAAGCACTTGCACAAGCTGCCCAGGGAAGTGGCTGAGTTGCCATCCCTGGATAAGACACATAGATGTGGCACTTAGGGACATGGTTTAGTGGTGGACTTGGCAGTGGTGGAGTAGTTATTGGATTCAATGATGCAAATGATCTTTTCCAATCTAAATGCTTCTATCATTCTGTATTTCATTTAGAAAGCAGAGTGAGTACGTCAGAAGGTTTTAAGCGTGACAGAGCCTAAGCCTAGCAAATCTCAGCAGCCAGTACCCAGCAAGACAAGAAGGTTTTACTGTCCAGCAAAACATTTGCTACAGCATGCAACTCAAATCTACAGCACTAAATACATGGCTATAAAGAACTCAAAGATAAAAACTTCATTAAAAAATTACCTGGATACCACCTTCATTTAATGCTCTGGCACCGTAGGCAATCCTTGTTCCACCCTCCAAAGTGGGCTGTATACTAGGATGGTGCTTCCACCTCTGAAATTCCCTAAATGGATTCAAATAGGGATTTTGATAGTCTAAACCAACCTTAAAAAAAGAAAAAGTGCACATTAATAAAAATAAGTCATGAAATTAAAACAAAAATTTAAAATTAAAACAATTGCATATTACCACATCAAGCCTTTAAATCTATTTTCTACTAAAGCAACCTTATGATCTTTCTACTTAAACTACTGCCAAAAATGTTTTATTAATGGTACAGCAGAAGCAAATCTGAAATTTTGCTGCTACAAGTCTGCTCTCGCCCCACCTGAAATATGGAAAATATTTAATTGCATTGTAACCTCCTTTCAGCCGTCTTGGTATAAAAATGATTAAATTAAGCATGATTTAATGGGTGGGATAAGCAGTAAAACTTGTTTTAAATTTGTATTTCATACCTGTGCCCTAAAAAGCTGAAAAAAGAGGTAAACAATTATTTTTTGACTGTTATGTCCTTGTGCTCTCATACTTAAACAGTTCTTCAAATTGTTTAGTAGTCAATTATAATTTCCAGTTAGGTGAGCCATTGTAATAAAGCACAGAGGAGCAATGATGAAAGCAGAAAATGGGGTAAAAAAGATTGCCAGTGGGCTGGATGCCCAGGATTGTTATGCATTTGAGAATTTGCCCAAATATATCCTCTGCATTTCCCATCTGTACGATACTCTTAAAAGTAATTCTCTTGCCTAATTTTTCTCTTTTGAGAAAGGGATTATTTCTGGTTCCTGTGAGCTTTATTGGAGATAAGTAACAAAATACATCATGAGTCAGCAGCAATCAAGACTTTGGTATCTGCAGCAGCTCACTGCTTTTAGAGCAGTGCTTGCATCTGCATTGCTGACAAGACAAAATTCATGAACAAATTTGAAAATAAAGGTAAAATAACCCTAACATAAGAATCATCTCAGACTGCAATAGATATAAAGTTAAAAGACAAAAAAGTGCTTGTGTGTTCACACAGAAGTTGGTTTTTCTGCTCTGGAGAGGACATGGACATTACGATTATGTACCATTCTCTGTGAGAATCAGAGCTCTCAGCCCTTCTAAAATTAAAAAGAATTTGAATATCTACTGTATGTACTTATTAATTCCAATACTGGAAATCTGTACAGGATAAGTTTGTGTGTCTGAGAAAGCTAAAAGTTTTTTCAATGCTTCTTACAAAACAGTTTGACAAAAATAGTGCTTTTCCACACACTCTGCAATCCTTCTGAAATCTAGGAGACAGAAGTGTCAGCTCAGTCCCATGCTGCTGAAAGTCCAATTTGTAAGCTTGATTCTTACAACATCTGTGTTGAAGCATGTGCAGGGCAAATAGTGAATTTTTCATTTTGAACTGTAGGTCATAGAGAATATTTCCAATCCTTGCTGCTCGATTCACCTGGCTGCCAGAATGACACCAGACTATCTCAAGTGATCTCACTGCTTCTGATAAAGTGGCAAGGAGCAGGAAGAAGCTGCCTGCCCAATTCAGAAAGGCAGTTGCTACAGAGGGCAAGGCCAACAGGGGTGGAGAATACCAAAAACAAAGTGAAGAGCTCAGAAATTAAAGGGACATTGCTTGTAGCACTGCAGTGCTTCCACTTTATATGCTTCTCTCAAATAGGGGAGTTACACACAAGGTTGACACATGAATTAGGAAATGGAACTGTACAAAGTGCTGTGATTTAGATTTCCTAACTTACAAGAATTTTTTGAGCACAGTTTTGATTAGTCATTTCGTTTTGCTGTTACCAAAATTTGATTGGTTTGCAAAGAAATTATTCGTAAGTTTTCTAGTCAGTCTCAATAAAAGACACTGGATTAAAGACAGATTAATATGACAAATTAACCTTCCTAATATGGGCATAAGCACACTTAAGACTGAGAAAGGACTAAATTTGGTCTGTTCCTATTCTTGTATTTACATTTTCGCATTAAACAAAGATCAAATAACAAGCAAGAATGAAAAAACTAACTTCACTTACCACAAATCCAAGAGCAACTAAAGGCTCACGCTCATTTAAGTGATAAAGAAAGGATCCTCCATATGTATGTCTGTCTAAAGGCCAGCCTACAGTATGTTCCACTCTTCCTGGTTTCCATTTCTTTTCATCAATAGTCCATAACTGAAATAAAGATGACAAAAAATTTACGTCAGATTGCAAAGTAATGGCCTCTCAATAATATATTAATAGACAAACACACAATTACATATAGAAGAAACCTAATTTACTCCTATGAGCAATGCAAAAATTCATACAACAAAATACCAACTGTTCAGTATAGTTTTTTGGATTACCATTTAGGATTTTCCCAATACATCTCTTTCTTTAAATGCTGTGTATCAGAAAATGTGACTGAGACTCCAGTACTACACCGAAAATTTTCATTCAACCACAAGATTCCCAATATTAGTGACTTTGACAGATACTTCTGCCACAGAATGCAATGCTTTTTTTCTTCAGAAGTATTATTTTTTCATATGATTCTACGAATTACCTTGTGAATTTTTCAAGGTCAGAACAAAGCAATATGCCTGAGTTGATCTAAATATTTTCTGTCAAACAAATCGTCCTGTCTCTGCTGTCTCCTAGACATTTCCAGTGCTCCACTGACCCATGGTGAACTCAGAGAAGCATTTTCATGTTTTCAGGAGTGAGTCCATTTTCTGCTCATTTCACAAAACATCTTTGCACCATGGAGGTACGTGCCAGGCATAGTCTAATGACAGGAGGGCAGTTGAGCACCATAAGATCAGCTCAAGCATGGAGGGCACATCTACAGTAATGTTCTAGTTTAGATTAAAGAGCACATTTTTGAGCGGGACTTCTGATTCCTCCCACCTACTGTGCTTTGACTCACATCTAACAGCAGCCATGGAAGGCATGAACTGGATTCCTTCAATGTGAAACTAAAAGACAGGGTCCTAAAAATCCATCTAAAGCATTCCAGTCATGAAAGGGCACACAGTCCATGGGACTAGATCACAGCTAGTGCAAAGTAAAAATAAAACTGAGGCGTGCATAGTACGGATATCAGTTCATCAGCACCAACTACTTCACATCCACTCCTACTGGACGACACCACTTGCTAAAGCAGACAGTCTCATCTGGAAGCAAGGGAACCGTGCAGGAAAACCCTTCTTTAATGACCATTTCAGTATTAGACACTGTAACTAAGATTATGTCATATTTACAGAGTGGTTAGTCTCTAGAGAAGTGTAAACTAATCATTTAACATATTTTGTAGCTGTAAGTACATACTAAAGTAATGAAGAATATCTTATGGTCAAAACTCTGAACATATTCTAAAATAATACAGCTCTTTTTCATGAGTAGTATTTCCTGAGTATAGAATATTTTAAAAAGGAAACCTCATTCCTATCCCAATTTTATATGCTCAGTGAAGGGAGGTTTTTTTGAAATCTGAAAACAGATTTCACAAACAACCGTAATTTGAAAATGTTAACAGAGCAGATTTGCAGGTACCTCTAGTTATAACAAATACAAGAGAAGCAGTAGCTGAAATGGAACAGTCACGACGTTCTGGGAGCATCTGCTCTGATCAGCTTCAGAACAGCAAAGATTCTGAAGTCTGAAAGTGTAACTCAAATTCTTTAATTATTATTTCTTACACAAATTATTTAGAAAGCAAATAGAATCTACCTTACGGTATTTTCTTTAATTGTTAAAATTATGCAAGTGATACCTCTTTCAATCCAATGCCATAGCTCTGGGGTTGACAATTCTCCCTTAGATTGTATCTTTTGTACAGCTGTTTGGCTAGATGTCCATGACAACCTTCAGCAAAGACTGTGACTTTAGCATGGAGTTCCAAGCCTCTTTCAAAGGTAGCCTGCAAAAGTACAGCATTTCATCAGCAGTTAGGTCTGTGCTACACCAAACTCACAGCAGGAAAATGAAGACTAATAAAGTGATTTTACAGCACTTGGTAACACAGCTCAGAACCTACAAACCATTGAAAATTATGGTTCCAGTTCAGTTGTCTTTTCCACCTAACCATGACGCACCCCTGACAAGTCTTGGAAGGGAATTCCAGTAAAGCAGCCCCACAGTGAATCACTATTCGTCACTGAAAAAGACAATCTTTCCAGATCAGAGGGTACTTATATCAAATCTGCTCATTCACGGGGTGCAAAGGAACTCTGACAGACAAAGAATTTTTACCTGTAACCTCACACTTTAACATTTGCTCATGAAGTCACATTACAATAAAACATTGTGTGTGTGTGTGTGTGCGCCCCAACACACAGACAGACTAGACAGAACTACCATATCTGAAAAACCTGAATCACCTCTGCTCCCTAAAGGACCCACTACTTCAGAAAAACGGCATTACTCCAATCTGGCATGCTAAAACATATAATAACATTAAACTAAATAAAATATAACAATAAAAAAAATCTCATAAAAAATTCCAACAATGAGACTGAGAAGCAGGTAAGGGGAATTGGCATACTGCTGTATGATTACATCACCTGCATCTGTGAGCACACTGGACAAGAATACAGATTATGTTTACAAATTTTTTGTAATGGAAGAAGCTTGATTTCAGTTGGAAAGTTTAATTCTGAAAAGGACAAGGAAAACAGTTTTGGATGAAGTTCTCCAGCAGTACCCAATTAAACCTTGTTAAGGTAAACCAGCATAGGTTCATAAGAAGATTACTGCTTTGGTTTTGAATTGTCTCTTAGGTGCAATTCTTAGGTGCAATCTGCTTGTAACTTACAAATGAAAATGCTCCCTCTAGTTGAGAATTACATTTAAACAGGACTCACAGGATTTTGTGAAATTTTTTGTACTCTTTGAATTTCTGATTGTCAATATCAGAATATGAATGAATTTTACAAAATACAAAATAAGAGTTACCTCTTGAATATATAGTGTCCACTTTGAAGTAGCTTTAATAGAAAATGAATTAACTACAACTCCACACAGTAAATATTAGAAATTCATTCATTTGAAACATTTCAGTAATGTGACAGAGTTGTATTTCATAGTTAATAACCTTCTCCAGTATCTACACAAAAATCAATATGCAACTTTCTACAATGTATTTTTACCACTGTCATTTTTATTTGTTTGATGCTGACTGCAAGGTGAAAATCTATTCATTAATCACAGCCTATTTGATTAGGCTCTGTACAAACACATTGAAGATATTCTTGCCTTGGAGGTTATAGAAACTACATCTATTCACCTGAGCCTTTATGAAATGGAGGTAGTACCAGCTGACCTGACAGCTAAAATACTTGAATTTGAGTGATAGTACAACAAAGAAAACTGCAGTAGAGGCATACTCATTATGTACATTAAAGAAGTTAACAGAGACACGTTCTCCCAGAAAAAATGGAGAAAAAATGAATTTGTGTTTTGAGGATGTTAAGAAATACACCTAAAATTGCTCCTTCCCATCTTAAAGCAAATCCAAACTCCCAAAGAAGCTTCATTACAGCAGAAGCTGCACACATTACTTGTGCCACCTTCTGGACAAAACATGCATTGGAAAACGAGAGCGTGTCTGTCCCTTACAGCAGATCTACAATATTACACTGGAAAAATAAATTGCTACTCCACTGGCTATATTCTCTCAAAACAAGAAAGAGTCTTTTCTTTTCACTCCCTGCCTTGAATGGGGAAAAATAGCCCACACTTTATGTGAAAGTGAATACCTCTTTGAAACTCTAGGAAACTAGAATGAAACTTTATAAAAAAAGAAAGTAAATGCTAAGAAAAACTTGTAGTCCTAATTTCTGTAGTCAAGTAATTCTGTGTGGAAGTTGTTCCAAGTAACTCCGAGGTGTGCCACATTCTCCCAACATATTATACAGGGAAACAGCACACCTAGGGCAGGTTCTGAGTTCCAACGAAAAAACAAAAATCCAAGTCTGACACTTAGGGCAGGTGCAGAAACATGATCAACCAGCATAAAGGTATAAAGACTCAGTGTGTATCTTGCCCCAGCAAGGTAGAGAGATTGCCAGCAAGTACAACTACAGTTGTAAATATCAAGGAAACCAAACCAGCCAGAAGCACACTCTCTTACATGTTGCTAGTTACCAGATGGACTAAAGCTTTCTACTTCACCTTTGGACCTTTTTCCCAGGAGTTCTCAGACTTCTTTCCCTTGATTCCAGACTTCACATATGCCAAAACACCCTTACATAATCTCCTTTAAGACAACTTTTCTGAAAAGGGTTTTCTAATAATCTCAGAAGAATTAAATAATGTTCTGAGACCAGAACTTTCACAGGTAATTGACCAACTAAATAGAGAGTGAGGACAGGTACTGAATTTTACAACTTTTCTTATGCTGCAGCAAGACTACTGATGGCAGTAGAAGCTGATGTATCATAATTTCCATAATTAGACCCCTAGTTATGGGGAAGATAGATACTTACTTTAGGTGCTCCATCCTTCTGAATGCCTACATCATTAGTTGCTATCCCTTTCACGCTACCATCTTCATGAAAAAGTACCTTTGGAAATATTTAAACAAACAAACAAAAAACATTGTAATGAAACTGTACTTTGAATCTATTCACAAAGAGTTCTAAAGCAAAACTTCTATGCACTATGACTTTAATGGTCAAACATGAAGATTATGTATTTATTCATATACTGTATGATCCACATGCACTTTGCTGGATATGAGCCAGGGAATTTAGACAGAGAAACACAGTTATCACAACACGTATCAGTTCAAAGGAATGTTGCCCATGTACAAATGATCATGAATGCAATGAAGGGGGTTCAAAAGCCACTTTTCATAAACACACACTGATGTCATCAGTACCTCAGCTGCTGCATAGCCTGGATATATCTCAACACCCAGAGCTTCTGCTTGTTCACCTAGCCAACTCACAAGGTGGCCCAGACGTACTATGTAATTTCCATGGTTAGCCATCGGAAGTCCTAGGCAAAAAAAGTCACACACACATATAAAACATCAGACACTAAGCAAAACAACCAAGCTGCAACAGCTACTATCTTCAAGATAATCTCATGTGTTATCAGAACCAACACCTACACAGAGTGTATCACTGTAACCTGTTATATTCTACATACACTCACTTCTACACCGAATTAAACTTGTTTTGATTCATGGAGAAGTTCAAAAAGACACAGAGGAAGCTGACTCTCTTCTCCCTCACTAAACTTTACCTGGAAGAATTGGCACTGGAATTCTAGATGCCTCTGTTAAAATTCCAAACTTGTCTTCAGTTACAGGAGTATTAAGTGGAGCCTTCAAAAATAAAATAGAAGAAGTAGAGAGTTACGTTTTCTTAGTCAAGCCAACAGAAACAACAAAATCAAGTCAAGTGTAGGTTTAGTACAGCACTTCTATAGGAAGGTATCACAAGAGAGAAGATGAAGTACTTTACAAGGCAGTCATCAGGCAGGAATCAACTCAACTACTGAGGTTAAAAAAGAAATATGGCTTTACAAATAACATCTTTGTACACAGGCTTGTACCACATCAATATGTTAGACCTTTTTAAAGAAGGCAGCTCAACCTGCAGATTTATCACCATAAGGCAAACCAAAGAGTTGATAGCTGACTTCTTGCAGCCCTCAGGTGATGGCGGGCAGCTGGCTGCAAGTCAGATGGCTGTTCTAGGACCTCCCTCCTAAAATCATCTTAGGCCTTTGTTACACCACAGTGTCTACACAGAAGTCAGTGCATTCTGTGCCATCTCCACAAAGAGCTACTGTACAGATCCAGCAAGCCTGTCATCGGTAAGGACCAAATGTCTTCCTGCTTGTACACAGGAGCTGGATTTTGCACAAAGTGCAAAAGCAAGTGCAGGGCACCCCAGGCTGCACCAGACATATTGTGTACATGCAGTAGGACTACTACAGAAAAGAGCAAAGGCCACAGCATATCTGCTTAGACAGAAAACTTTTAGCATTTTTAAACTACAGGAAACAGACTAAAAAGAAGCTACCCATTTTTGTTTCGTTACATCAATGTATTTTAAAATGGCATTAATTACTAATGGCACCAGGTACTAACTCCTACCAGAATGAGTCAGATATGAAGTTCACTACCATCTAGTAATGAACTTCAGCGTTTACATGCTCATACATACCCCTCGCTCTTTCCAGTCTGGAAAGAGTTCTTCTAAGGACCTTGGCTCCACACAAGCACCAGACAACGTATGTGCACCGATCTGAGAAGCCTTTTCCACCAGACAAACACGCATTTCTTTGTTGTGCTCAGCAGCCAACTGTTTGAGTCGAATGGCTGCAGAAAGGCCTGCAGGGCCTGCTCCAACAATCACAACATCAGCTTCCTCTGCAAATCTTTCCATGTTTACCCCTTCAATAGAAAAAAAAATGATAATAACTTAAGCCAATCTCCAATTTCTTCCAACCTCTCTCTCACTAAACCTAAACCCTCATGGTAAGAACAACTGAAAAAACCAAGCAGATAAATAGAACAGATGAACAGAACTAAATCTTGTTGTGATACTCACTAAACCAAATTTATTGTATATTTTTGTTATGAAAACAAGCATAAAGTTTCTTCTGATACTATTTGATAGCACTAAAGACACTCATTGTGGGATACCAAGCAAAAATTTCATTTGAAGTATTACTACTGTATTTAAGTGTAGAGAATTTCCATAAAGAGAAAAAAATATCAACACATTTTAGTGTCTTTAAAACTCAGCAATGACGACAATAATAATAATAATAATAATAATAATAATAATAATAATAGTAATAATGCATAGCTTTTAAAGAAGGCAATGTTTTTACCTTCCCATCGTTTGTCTTTGTCCCGAGGATGAATTGTGTAATGTGTAGTTATGCGAGGCACAGAGGCAGTAGAGGCACATCGTGAGACACGCAGTGATAGAAGGCAATCTTTCTTTATCAACTTTAGAGCATGAAAGCACTGACGTGCTGCAAAAACCAGAAACAACTTTGTCAAATCAGTAGTTTTCCAAATTTTTTAGAATTTCAGAGATGCAAGTAGCACAACAAATATGACAGCTTGCCCCTCCCAAAGCCGACCAGGTTATATGAAGACATGGAACAATATACATGGATTTCTAAATTTTCAAGTTAGGACGATGCTGTGTAATTTTTTTATCAGGGAAAAAAAAAGAAGCTTCCCCTTTAAGTGTTCTTTACTCAGGACACAGGCCAGCCATGCACAGCTGACACAAGATAATATGTGTATATACAGGTGAAACACATTTTAAGTTCTGATTTAATTTTGAACCTCAAAAGGTTTATTTCAGACTGCATTAAAAGTGACCAAACAGTGGTGGAAACAGGACGTGCAAGTTTAGCTCTGGCATCTCAACACATGTTGACACAGACAGCTTGGGCTATTAATACAAGATAGTTGATCTAAAGCACATGCCATGGTCTACAGCAAAAAGCACAGACCTGAACCCAAGCGTGCTTAGCCAAAGCTAGGAACAATAGATACAGGTAACCTTTACCTTTGCTGCAGATACAATAATTGTTATGAGAACAAATTAGAATTTCTATGTCAGCAAATGGACGAAAAATAAAGTTTCAAATTATCAAACCAGGACTCTTTTGAGAGGGCTATTACATGTCATCATTTTCCTCTTTTAGAAACAAATAATGTGTGTGATTTGTATTAAAAAACCCTAGTATCATTAGTATGAAAACTAGTTATAGTTAAAATTCCTTCCTTGAAGAATTCTCTATATTCAGGGATGAAGAATGATGCCATACTTAAAGTGGAGTATTTCTGCAAAACTGCACAAATGAAATCACCAGCGTGCTTTGACTGAAATGTTTAGTTGAGTATGGCAATTCTGTAAGGACAGCACAAGCATCCTGTGTCATAACCCTGCCTGGTGACAGGACAGAAGTCTCACAAGGTAGTATTATCCATGTTGGTTCCTCAACAGGAATTCTGTACCCAACCAACATAAGATAAAAGCTATTATCATACCACCTCATTATTCTTAATTTTCCTTTACCTGCAACCAGGCAGGATCTGAGAACAAGTACTCTGTAAGGTTGATAACAACTACATCCATCCATCCATACTATGAGACTTTAACTTAACTTTCAGGATTTTTTTTTTATTTGACCATAACCAGTGGTATTAAGAATCACAAAATACTAAAAAAAAAAAAAAAAAAAAAAAAAAAGATAAAAATCAATTCTTTTACACATATACAAAAGAAGTGAAACTCTGCTCCGAACATGTGTGATAACGACAGAGGTAGGTGCAGACGCTGGACGGGCAGATTCTTCCCCAGCGAGTGCACAGTGCTTTGGCCACGACGCTTTTGAGAGCTCACGGACTCACAGAGTGATAGGAAACGCCTGCAAGAACCAGGCAATCTCCAAGGAGAAACTTTGCGGCAGCTCATTAGTAACAGCTGTCGGGATGCTGCCTCCACTACGACTTCCCAAGTAAGGGCACTCGTTCCACCGCTTTATTTCACCCTTTAAAGCAGGTGACACCTAGCGTCGCTCAAAAATCCCGTCCATCTTTTAACACACCCCGCCGCAGGTGAATAACCCACGTCTCTATCCCAGAGCTGGGACGCGGGCAGCGCTCCCGCACAGCGCTGTCCTCCCGCCTCAGGCCGCACAGAGGCCCCGGGCAGAGGGAGCCCCGGGGTCCCCGCCCGCCGGCCCCGTGTCCGCCCGGACACCGGCGCGACCCAGCCGCGACCTTTGCTCCGCCTCGGCGCCGCGCCAGCCGCCGGCCCCACCCGCCGCGCCGAGCGGCCGCCCCAGTCCAGCCCAGCCCTGCCCGGCCCAGCCCGGGCCGGGCCGCGGCTCCGGGCTCTCCAGCCGGCCCCGGCGCGTTACCTCGGCGGGCGGACGGGCAGCGGTACAGCAGCATCGCAGCGGCCCCCGGGCACCTCCGCTTCCCGCGACCGCCCTGCGCACGCCCCGCCGGCCTCGGCCCCGCCGCGCCTGCGCGCCCGGCCGCGGGCCGAGTCCGCCCCGCCCATCCCGGGCAGGACTACAGCTCCCAGAGCTGCCCTCGGGGGCGGCCCCTGCGGCCGCCGCCAGCCCATCGCGGTCCGGGCGGCGCTCGGCGGGAGCGGGACCGGGCGTGCCGTGGGCGGTGCTCGGGCGGGAGGCGCGCCCGGCGCGGGAGAGCCGAGCTGGACATGGCCGAGGCGGGGCCGCTGCCGTCCGCGGCGGTGCCCGAGGGATCGCCCGGCGCCGAGTCCCGGAGGGTCCGCGGCGGGAGCGAGGGGTCGGGGCCGCCGGAGCTGCCCGGCGGCGACACGCGGGAGCTGCTGGAGGAGGTGGAGATGCAGATCGGCGATGTGAGTGGGGCGCGCTGCCCTCGGGCGGGCTCCGGGGCCCCCTCGGGGACGGTGCCGGGCGCCGCGGACCCCCAACTTCTCTGCCGTCCCTCCAGGCCGCCTTCTCGCTGGCGAAGATCCTGGAGGCGACGTCGGCCGTGTCGGCCCAGGTGGAGGAGCTGGCCACCAAGTGCTCGGAGAACGCCCGGTTCCTCAGGACGTGGCGGGACCTGCTGAGGGAGGGCTACGAGTCCCTGAAGCCCAGCGGCTGACGCTGGCTCTGCCCGCCGAGCCGCCCCCTCGTCCCGGACTGCGGCGGGGTTCTTCTCGACCGTCCCCTTTAGGGGGCTCACGTGGAGTTTTGTTTTCCCCCAGAGTTCTTTCACAAATACTTGAGGGCTCGAGTATGGATGTTTTATGTTAGTCTAATCTAACGAATAAAAAACCCTTTGTTTAGGGAATCAGTTTTGGCTTTTAGATTCTTCGTTGAAGTTCAAGCGATCTCATACTCTCCTTTTTTTCTCTCTCTTTCAAGCTAACGTGGTAGATACAAAGTTAGTATTGTGCTACGTTCAGAACTCATTACTGGTAGGGAAGTCGTGTCCTATGATAAAAAATTGTCAGCCCTCCTTTTTAAGAGCTGTCACCAGCAGAAACTCTGCCAACCCCAGAGAAACTTCAACTAACTTCAGGTTTTTATTATGCACGCTTTTTCTTCATGTTGACTATGGGATAATGTGGCAAGTTGTGGCTTATTTATGAGCTGTAGAAAAATTCTATATCCCAAACCTTCTAACAGTATTGCGATGTATGTCTATAAAGCTGCAGATTATTTTTTAAAGCTGCAAGATGTTTTATTACTGCAAACAATTTTATCCTGCCTTTTGTTTTAATAAAGTGCCTTATGATGGACCATATATCTCTGCAGGGTAGAAGTTTAACAGCATTGTTTACTGATAGGATGGATTATTTTGAACTGTAAGTAAAAGCTTCCATAAATTGGAAAACAATCTGTGACATGTCTGGTCGCTGGGGAAGCATGTCAGAGCTTTTCCAGTGTTTGGTCCTGTTTTTCATCTGTGCCTTAAAGCAGTGACTAGTTTGATAGTCAAGAGCTTACTGTTAATAGAACATTTTGGTCTGAAAGATGGCTGATCTGTAATAAATAGCTGTCCTGACACTCCTGTATCTTTACCAGGTGCTGTGAAAAAAAGTAACGCTGAGATGCAATGACAGGCTACAGGAGAACATGACTCTGCCATGACTTATTAGCAGGCCTTATTTTTACTTATAGGACTTTGAGAAGGACCCACTGTACTTTGCTTATCAAAACAATAAAGATGTTGCAAAAATTCTGAAGTATTGACTATTATTGTGTTACTGATAGAAACAAAGGTGACAGGGAATATAACCATAATCTCGTGTAGTGAAAAACAAGTAATGGCAAGGTCAGGGGTCCTTGCATATCTCAGCAAAGGCAGTTACAGTCCTTGAGAGGGCTTGGCCCCTCAGAGTGAGGAGTTCTATTCAATTGAGTTCTAATTGTCCTAGTTAAAGGCAATCCACGTGGCAGGATTTTGCTTAGGTGTTTTTAACCCCCACTACCCAAAGTATTGCTAAACAGCTTGGAGAAGAAGTAGTTTTGTTCAGCAGATAATATTTTATTTCAGTAGAACATACAGTAGTGGAAACAAGATGCTTAACAATCTTCAGTTTCAAGATAATCCAAATTTCTGTAAACAGTTGAAGTGTGAGTCACACTTTTTCAAAATTCTGCTTCTTATACTGTTAAGAAGTTAAGTGCAAACATTGGAATTATCTTTTAACTTAAAGTAGTTTCAAATCAATGCAAAAAAAAAAAAGCTTTTTTACCTTTTTGGGCTTCTAGGCCATCAGATTGAATACGGTACTGAAAGAAGAAGGGAAGTTGTAATAATTCATAATAGAAAAGATTCTCTTCAGTAAGAATGTGTAAAGGAACTGCCTCTAGGGGATTGTTTCAGATGGGATATTTTTTATTTTACCCTTGTAATTTTGGGAAGGAAAAAAATGCTTCCAAAAGTGCTGAATGGCTGTGGTCTTTAAATTACTTTAACTATAATGTGTCCAGTCATATACAAAGTGATTAAAATGTAGATGCCATGACAGCTATTAAGACTGATAATTTTCTATTTGACCATATTTTACCCTTGTACATAGAGAGACATCATAAGACTGGGATTCATTGAAGTCTGCAAGCTGTGGTGAGCTACTTTTGGTAGCCTGTTAAGAAAAGCAAGGACAAGAGCAGCAACAAACAAGATGCTGGGATACTCAGTCCAGTCTTTCCAGAGTAAGAAGGGGGAAACTGTTAACAGTTAAAGCTGGGGGACACTTGGGGGAAAAAAAAAAAAACCAAACCCAAACCTCTCCTTTTTATTTTTTTTCTTCACCACAGTTCTGGTTCTGCCTGAATTAGAATCTTAAAGATCACCTAGTCCCAGCCTCTCCCTGCCTTGGGCATGGACTCCTCCCAGTAGACCAGGCTGATCAAGGCCTTGTCCAACCTGGCAACTGTATTAGAACGATCATTACAATTTCATTATTGCCTTTACACGAGTGAAACAGTCTGTAAATCTATAAAAGGAAAATAATTTTCACTTGTTTGGCTTTGACAAATATGGTTAACTGACCTAATTATGAAATTTAAATGTTTTTCTTACGGCTATTGCTCCTTAAAGCTTTTTAAGAGATGATGCAGCCTAAATAGAGCCAGTCAGAAACTTTGAGGAGAAAATACATTTCTTAATGAGGAAACAAATTAAATCTTAAAAAAAATCAGCTGTTGAAATGCAAACTTAAAAAAAAAAAATTACACACACACACACACACACACACACTTCCCCATAAATAGATGATTTTGAAATAATCTGCTCTCAAGGTGAGATGCTTCAAATGACAATTCATTTTTTTTTTCCACACTCTTGGCTTCTGGAAGAAAAATCCCCAAACAACTGATTTCTCATTCTGATCTAGGATGAACTGTCAAAATGTCAGGTACTGCTGTGAGATGGTAAAATGCCAGTTCTACCTGCAAACAGACACACGGCTCCCTCTTCTTCCCGCAGTGGTTCACGTGAGCCCTGTTGTCACACCTCTCATTTTCCTCATGGCTGTAAAGCAGCAAGCCCACGGATGTGAAGCTAACAGTGCCGATGTCACCGTGAGGATTCAGAGTGTAATTACGTGTATGAATTTAGTCTTGTTGACTGTGTAGTTACTGAAGCATCAGAAGAGTCTGTACAAAGCACAGGCTTGGTAACCTTTGGCGTGATTTCATGCATTGGCCACATCTCTACCCAAATGAATGATGGACCGTACGGTTTCTGGCTGCCTTTACCTCTTTTGGATCTTCTTTGTCTGTAGTTGTACCAAACCTGATGAATCATTTCTTTGAAAGGTCGTGTAGTCAAAGTGTAGAGAAGAGGATTCAAAGCACTATTTATTGGCAGTATAAAAATCACCACCCAAGAAGTTATGGTACCTTAGGGAGGGAAAAAGAAAGGCAGCTGTAATATGCATCACAGTGTTTGCACTCCTTAGTTTGCATAAGCACTTGCTGCCAATGCAGCACAGCTTCCTGGTGAGAGGGGGAGGTCATGTGCTCTAAGGCTGAGCTCCTGGCACAACAGGTGCTTTTCTTTTTCTCCTTTCTATTACACTTGCACTGCCTCTTATCTCCCTCTGTTTCCAGGACTCCCTGCAAAAGCTGACATTTATTATTCTCCCAGTAGCTCCATTTATCCCTCTTTTCCATGCCATAGCTTCCTATTTGCCCTGACACACTTCTTGTTCTGGCTTAGCCCCTTTTTCTTGCCCCAAAACCTTTTGTCTCTGCTTTGCTCCTTATCTCTTCCTGTGACCTCTGTTCCCTATCCTCTTCCCAGGACTGATGACATGCAGTCCTACTGATGTCCCGATGTTCTGTCTTCCAGCAAAACTATCCTCCATTCCCCATATCCCCTCAGAGCCTGTTTTTCTCTTTTGCACCAGGACTTCCTCCCCCTGAAAAAGAGCATTATATACATCCTCCTAATTTCCTTCTTTTCCTGTTGGTAAGAGTTTCTGTGTTCACTGACTGCCCATGTCAGTCTGTGCATCTCTACCACATCCCTTTCTCATCCTTTACTGTTGGGAGATAAGTTACCTGAGGGGCAGGTGGAGAAGGGACAGGATTAAAGTGCTGAAAGATGTCATTGGGTGGCCTCTGTTGCATTGTTTGGCTTATAAAACTGTTATAGAACTGTTCCAAGAGGCACAAGAAACTTAGTTGATGCTCTCCTTCCGGGTCAGCCCCCATTGCCCTCTCCAGTTTTACAACTTTGTTGCAATATCAAGACATTCCCGTTAACACTGACCACCTTGGCTACAGTTTTGGAAACAAGCAGGTGCTTGGTTCTAAAACTGTCACAATGTATCACTGCCAAAAAGCAAACGCTATCAAACGAGGTTTACAATTTGTGTCAATTCGACAGTCAGCTGTCATGTCTTTAGTTCCATGAAATAAGTAATTACTACTTCATCGGGTTCATCTACCACAGAACATTAATTTGCTGAACCCAGGATCACCCTGTGATTCAGAAAAATTTCTTCAAGGTTTCTTGACTTATTATACAGCTACTTCTACTTCTCACAATATTTTCTTTCAAATATCATAGGTGGTTTGATAGCTCCCTGAAGAAGAAGTTTAAAAGATTTAAAATAACTGAATATTTGACATAATCAGTATAACTTCCAGACATTTGAGATGCAAGTCTGAACTTTGAAAATCTCAACTCCCAGCCCACCTGGTCAGCACATAAGGCAAAATCATCTGAGCTAAAACATTTTCTTGCCAATGTAATATTGTGACATACATCTGTACACTGAGTCTGAATCCGTTGTTGCTGATTGTTCTGTTCATGCTCACATGTCCTTTCTAGCAGGGTTTACAAGCCCCACTTTTTTTCTGGCATCTACTGGTATTCCAAAGAGAAGGAAAAAATTAAGGTGCAATTTTAGTCTTTTAGGTTACACTGTTTTTACATGGGAATATATTCACAGCATGAAGAAGATAAGCAGAGCTTTATGTAACTTAATGAGCTGAACTACAAATATCAGCTTGTAAAATAAACTTATTTCAGAATAAGTTACATTATTAAATCAAGATAGAAAATACTATATTGTCCTGAGACATTTAGGCAACAGAACCCGCAAAAGTCCTAAGGTGAGAAAACCCAATGCAACTCAGTCTTGATTTTCAAATATATTTTGTACATGTTATAGATATCATATGCAGACAGGCTTGAATGATTTGAATTTTGGATTTTTTTTAATGTAACTCAAAGGTGGCTAATGTTTCATGAATAAATAGCAAAACTACATAGTTCATTATATTGTGCGTACATCTATATAGATATAGAACATGAAGTTAATTGCAACAATATAGTTAATTTCATTAAATTATTTTTCTTCTGAAGTAGAAGAAACATTTCATGCATGCACTGTTGAAACAGCCTCATAAAAGAAAGGACATACCTGGTATTTCTACTCGAAGTAAAGAAAGAAGTTTCAAAATAAAAATAGGTATCCAACATAGTGCATCAGTAAATACAATGAAGAAAAAACGTTTAGCAAGGATCATCTCTTTTTTAATATGATTCCGAATTTCAGTAGCCATAATAGCTGTCTGGTGAACACTGTAGAACATGCTCCCATAGGAAAACACAATGATGATAAAAGCTGCCAAGTTTACACCTGTTTAAAAGTTAAAATTAATTATATCTGAAAATCATAATGGCAATTCTACATCACCTATTTGCAATCTGAGTAATGAAGAAGAATATTTCATCTAAACTGCTAGTCCCATGGAACTAAGTGGCCAGAAAATCTGAGTCTGCCCTCATATGAAGACTGAATTTTTGCTTCTACTCAGGTATTCATTTTATTCAGTGATAACTGGCATCTGATTAAACTACCATCTGATTAAAACAAAATAGTACTTCTCTGGCCTTACCATTGCTCTACTTCCCTAGCATAATCTATTAATTCAAGAACATAATGGTCAATAATTTCTTTCTACTTTCTCAGCCCTTCATGCATTTTAAGATAAGTCAATACACATCTAATACGGTAAAGTATTTATATTGGAAATAGTCCTTAAATGCTTCCTGGAGCATCTAAATCCAAGGAGGTGTGAACATCAGAGCTATCTTTTTTGTTTGAAAACTTGGCTCCTTTACAGATCTAGTAATACATAAAGAAGAAATGCAACTTACCTAAGAAAATCACAACAGAGTATATCTGACTTCCTGAACTTTCTGATTGTTCTGAGTGAAGAGGAAAACAGACGCCATTGGTGCCATAGTAGTTCCTGAAAAATTCCTTATTGCTCAGTGGGATAAAAGCAACAGCAAACCCAATTATCCAGATAAGAACCAAAATGGAAATTGTCCTGCATTTTCTGGGCTTCAAACACCTAAAAGGATAAACTATGCAGATGTATTTTTCCAAAGTCAGATAAGTCAACAGTAAGACTGACACCTCTGTAGACAGAATAGCCAGCGATCCAACCAACTGACAGTGAATACTGTCCATCCACAACTGAGCGTGCTTGTTGTATTCTCCACGATATTTAAGATCAAAAGCTCCAATCACAAATAAATATATTCCCATCAGACAGTCAGCACCTGTGGGCACAGTGCTTAACATCATTATTTACACATCTGAATTTCCCATTCTCTCTGTATATGTGTATTGGAAAACAGACACACACACACACGTTCATAAATATATAAGTAGCTATTTACAAGTTAGTTAATACATAGATATAAAATCAATATTGCATCTGGAATACTATTATGAATTACAATTAAGGCAGTTTAATTTTATATTACTTTTTTGGTTTTTTGTTCTCCTCATTTGGGCTCTCAGTCCATGTTTCATACTTGTTTCCATTTTTTAAAGCTCTAGTAAAATCAGTTTGCAAATAGAAAAATATACAGCTGTATTTATAGAAATATTCTTCCAACTCTTTTTTATTTTTTATCCTATTTCTTTATTTCTGTATTAACATTTGGCATAAGATAATTTAAGAGTAGGAGTAGGCCATCTCTGCTGGATTCAAAATTTATTTTTTCCACCTTATGCTAGTTCAAAACTCATGTGCATAGTCTTCTAGGACTAGTAAGGGGAGATGACCTGTCAACACAGAACTGAAGGCTTCTTGGGTATTTTGCTAAAAATTTTGCATAGTATTCAGATTGTTTCTATGGGAAAAACAAAGTTTCAAAATCATTGATATGCTGTATTTAGAAATGTTGCAATAATTTCATACAGTCTTGGCAATTACCTATCAAAATGCATCTAATTGCATTTGTGCAATCCTTATAGACTCTTCTGTATTGAGAGACTTGTAGTGATTGTACTGCCAAGTAGTTCATCCATAAATTTGTCTTGCTTTCAGGACTAAAATAAAATCACCCCAATTTCTAATATTGGGGAGCTAGGATAGATTAAATTTCTATATTTGCATAAACAACCTTTTGTTTGAAAACACGAAACCTTTGGAATGTCCCAGCTGCCAAAGGCAGTATTTAATGAGACCTCCCAGTATATAAACCACAGCATTTTGTGGTTTTGTTTGCAATATCACAAAGTACGTTAATCCAATGTTGAAAATATTCACTATAGTATAATAAAAAATTTCATACACTCTACAAAGAGACTAAAAAGATACTCTGGATATGGCGTACTCACAGCAGAGAGACATTATGGAGATGGCATGCAGCTTGTTCTCCGATCTGATATAAGGCCTCATGCAGATAACAAAAATGTTCCCAAAGCAGGTAATGGCAGATACAACCCAGACAAACACTCTCTGTATGATGCTAGCTAAAAGATTCTCGAGGGAGGAAATCCCATCAGTGTTTGGTTTGCAGCTGCGCACATGAGGAGCATATCCACAGTACTGGAATTTCTTAAAATATCTGGTTGTGAGAAACAGATGAGAGATCATTCTAGATTGGTTGTCAGAATATCAAAACTATCTAGTAACTACTCAGAAAACATATTCTGAAAGAAGAAAAATAAATAAAAAATTGTAAAAATTCGACAACTGGTCAGGTACTGCTTTTCATACACCTTTGTTTTCCATTATCCAGTAATTGTAGAATTCAAGCCATAGAAAGCAAACTTTCTAAAATAATCTACTTACATGTGGGAAAGGTTTCTCAGGGGTCTGAACATTCTCCTCTGGATGTTTGCAATTTCAATGCCCTCCAAGCTGCTGTAAAAATATATTCTCAGTAAAAAGCCATAGAAACTCAGTAGTAAAAACCCCAATTTTTATAAGCATTTAGTTGTGATTTTATGATTACAGGAAACCAGAGAAGAACTTTAATTGCATCTAATCTGTCAACCTTTTGAAACTTGACCAAAAAGTCTGTGCAAAATCTGAAGTGGAACAAAAAGGAATTGCAAATAATTTTAATAAACTCACTGTTCTTCCAGATTCATGCAGAAAACTCTTAGTGTTGCTGTCAGTCATAAGATTTCATGAATGTCTGTTTAATATATCACCCTTTCAAAGTACAATTCTATTGATGTTTTTTCATAATCTCTGGGAAAATGATAGCTTGTTCTAGTAGTAGTATTTTTACACATCTCTTCTCTCTCTTAACCCAGGGAGTGCTTTACTGGACAAACAAACCAGCCCAAGAACTCAGTCTTCATATCATCAAAACCAGAAGGAAGCCGGGACACAGAACCCAGCATGAAGGAAAAATGCTGGATTTTTGTGACACACAAATGGGATTCCTTATTTTAAAGTTTATTATATATATATATGAAAGCATCAATATTTTTCCACCTGCTAGATCAATAAAATTTAACTCTGGAAGATGTTCTTTTAGAACTTCAGGTTCTGTATTCTTCCAGTCCCATCCCATTTTCTGGTTAGAGGTGCAATTGGTCAGGGTTCTTTGGATCTCCTTGTGGGGAGCCTTATTTGGATTTATTGTTCAAAGATTTGAATGTAATTCTCATGTGAGTTCTAAACATATTTAGACAAAAATAGAGAAAAGCACAGATTAACTGGTTAGTTGATGTGCGTTGGTGGGTGGTTTTGCTGGCAGACATGAGAAAGCCCCAGCATGGAAGTGTGCTGCTTTTATTTAAGGTCTGCAAGGAATCCTAGGGAGTGCTTTCCCCAGCTATTTTCACTATTTCAAACAGATGAAGAGGGAACTGGTGTTCTACAAACTGCCAAAATACCGTTGCCTATTGATCTATCTCAAGATTTAATAGTTTTTTAAACTAAAAAATGTGGAAGGCCATGATCATTGAGTTGTATGAGTTTTTTGGTGTTAAATAATAGATAAAAGGATAAAATGCTGTAGCTTGACTGTTAAGGAGGTAATTGGTTATTATTTTCTGTGCTCAGCTGCTTATTTTCATGACACTTATACAGATTTAGTATTTTCAGTTCTTAAGCCATTTATCAAATTTAGTTGAATTTGGCCAGGGTGTTCCAGTCACTGTGAGGGAGCTGGTCTGATCAACAAAGGTGTGTATACTGCTGGCTACAGCTGACACAATCATATCAGGTCAAATTGTAAACTCCTACTGCACTTCTGTCCAAGCAAACATCTGGTTTTTAATCTCCACAACCATTTTTGATAGGGCTTATTTCAATAGGACAAGGGGTAATGGTTTTAAACTAAAAAATGGTAGATTTAGACTAGATATTAGGAAGAAGTTTTTTATGACTAGTTGATGAAACACTGGAATATGTGGTGGTGGTCTAGAGAGGTGGTAGATACCCCATCCCTGGGAACATTCCTGGTCAGGTTGAACAGAGCTCTGAGCAACCTGATCTAGTTGAAGATGTCCCTGCTCATTGCAGGGGAGTTGAACTACAGGACTTTTATGGGTCACTTGCAAAACAAACTATTGTATGATTTTGAAGTGATGTCTGACAAGAACCAATGTTATGCTATACACCAAGGGGGTTACTTCAGATGTGAAGTGACCAATGAAGATGTACTTAAATCTACTGCAGGATAATTTCAGATTTGCAAGATTGTTGCTGCACTATCTCAGAGTTTTAGGAGGAGCTCTGCTGGTAGAATTCAAGTTAGAGCTGCTGTGTTAGTGCACAAGCGAAAACTCCCTTTAAAGTCTTCAGGGGCCATTTCTTACAAAACATGTTTTGGATCATGTCCTGCTGAGGGAGATGTGCACAATCACAAAGAAAATACAGCTAAAATATAAAAACTTGATACTTACAGGGATTTGAGTTTAATTAGAAAATCAAACTGGTCTATTTGTATTTTCTTGATGGGGTTGTAAGAAAGGTTCCTGTAAATATGACAAAAGTAACTTTGGCTACATTCCTTACAGATTGTTCTAAAAACAAAGTCAATCTACTTTTACAGTTTAATCTTGGTATCATGTTAAGCATTCTCATGCAATTATTAATTTCTCATGATGTAGCTAGCATAGCTCATCTTGCATGTACTAACAAGATCTAGAAAAAGGTAGAATTTGAACATGCTGTCTTTTGGGAAATGAAAATGCATATCTTTTACAAAATTATTCTGGACAAAATGCTACATAGAATTGCTTTTGGTGCATTTTTTAAGGCAGAACTTAAATGATGCATCCTAACAAATGTGCTCTCCTTTTTCCTAACACATATGACTGAAAGCAGCATATTAAATGAGGAATGTACAGTTATGTATAATAATAAACAAGAATCCTTACAGTTGTGAAAGCTCCTTTAGTTCCTTAAATATATATGGAGGAAGTGATTCAATCTCATTGCTAGCCAAATCTCTGCAGAAACACACAGGTTACAGTAAGTTCTTACTACACACAGTAATTTTACTGAATAGTTTTGCAGTTTCAATAGACACAATTTTATTGAACTAATTAGAATATTATTTATTTTATAGGTTATCAGAAATCTAGACTTAAATCTATAAAAGAATGATGTTAAAACAAGGTGGGAAGCTAGATCTATCAGACCTTGCTTTGTCTCATTAGTTCAGACATACCACTAGATACATAATTTATTGTTATTTTATTTCCATCAAAAAGAAAGTAAAATACCATTATTTTGGCTTGTAGAAGCTTACAAATCAATTAAACATATTGTTTCATGATGGCACATGGCCTAAACAGCACGTACTTACTTTGTTTTTTTATCTCTACCTTTCACCTTACTCTCACTGTGCAGAAATTCTAGTAACAGGAGAATTAGACTAATTCCTAATTATCCTAATTAGGATAATAATTAAGGAAAAAAGGTCTCAGTCCAACCAAAACCGTCAAACTGGTCTAAAAGACACTGGAGGCACACATGCACCTGGATTGTAGTGATAAAAGAATAATTAATATTATTCTATACAGGGAACATAATGTGAGAAAAGCCCCAATATGATTGATACAGATGATATATTTTATTGATTATTTCTTTTCTGTTCAATACATATTCTAAAAAAATACCCTAAGGAAGGATGCCATTTCCAGAGCATGTTATATAAAATAGAATTTATGATGAATGATATTTCTAGTATAAATCACAAAACTTTGTGACTTGTACAAATAAGAGAAGAAATCTACTCACAATTCATCTAACATCTGGAGAGAAGAAAAGCTGTTTTCATTCAGGGAGCTGATTTTATTTCGTCTCATCACCCTGAAAGAATATAACAAACTTATGTTGCTTCTTCTTGGTGTCTATTTGATTTTGGAGATAAGGTTTTATAAACTTTAAAAGTTCTTTGCATCTTCAAATATTTGCCCAATTCAGTTAACAAGCTAATTGCATCTAGAAGTTTACTATTTTATCATTTGGTAAATAAGCTTTTTTGCCTATACATCCTGCACTCGCATGTACTTCTGCATATAGATATATATATACACACACATACACCCATGGAAGGCTAGTGTAAATTGACTGAGGGCAGGAGGAGGATTAAGTGGGCTGGAAGATTTGTGATCTAATCATGTCTCAGACACAGGCACACGGTTGTGCAACTTTTCATTCACCCTTATTTCATCTCCACTGAGCTTATTCCTTAAATGAACTACCTGGATTTTAAAAGTGACGAGAAAGCCAAGAACATGGGTACTGCAGAAGAGTTAAAAATGGAAAGTGACACTCACCATGGAGCCTACTGATCTACCAAAAAGTAGAAGGGATTCTCTGAAGATGGTTACATCATCAGTGAAGAAACTTTGGAGAAAATCCTAAAATTGATGAGCCAGCCAATCCACCAGCCAATCAAAATAAGCAACAAGCTATGTATTTTTTATGTTCACTGGTCCTCATTATGAGATCTTTGACTCCAATAAAAAGGTTATAATGAAAATTTTTAAATCTTAGTATCAGCCAAAGTCTCTTCAGTGAAGTCCAGTTACTTGTTTTAGTGCTGAACTTTGCTGTAAAATATAAATAGTGGATACCCTCTGTGGTGCTCACTTCAAACCAAACATTTTAATTTAATATCCTCAAGAGATAAATAACCATAATACTCAGGAAACTTTTACATTAGCTGTAATGAATCACTTGGCTGTTCAGCATAAGCACATTTCACTCTGGCTAGCTAGCATATCCAATTACTTACAGTACAGTTAGAGTGCTGCAGGAGATGAAAGTGGCATTTTTCACGTGATGGATATGGTTGCCTTCAAGGTCTCTGAGATATAAAAGAACCCCATCAATTACTGAAAATAAACTCAGGCACTTATTCTAAGGTAATTGAAAAAAAATACCACCAGAACTTGACTACACAGAGGAGAGTGGGAGACAGACATGTAATACTTCTGCACACTTAACTGAGGCCATCATCCCTGCAGTGACCCAGCTGGCACTCTGCAAGATCCAGCACCCCATAAGAAAAAGTAGTGTGGAAATGCCGTACAAAGACAACAATTTAATATTTTTCCAGTGGAATAAGGTAGACTTACAGCCAGTTTAATCTTGGCATATATTGGCACAGAGGTTTATCAGGCAAACGAGCAAGAGAATTATTCATCATCTCTCTAAAAAAAAAAAATAGGAATAGTGCAGCTGGTTATATTTGCACAGTTACATTATAGAAGTATAGTATTATTATTGTACAATTATAGAATGATTATAGTCCATCTCTCATGTATTTCTGAAAAAAACCCATCATTCCACTCTTGAATAATTTTGAAAGTAGTATTATTTTCTTCCACATCTTTTGTCTGTGGCATTCTGTGCAGCTGTATTTTATCCTTAGCTTGCTAATGACCAGGTAAAGGGAAGATATTCACTCCACTTCACTGCTATTAAAATGAAACGTAGCAATCCAATACAAATCTACTATTCGGTCAGAATGTGTCACTTCTATGGATGATGGAGGAAGTGGGATGTGGAGTGAGGTTTCTCTCTGGGATGCAGGGGAAGAGGGCCCCTCATCTTTTGGGCTGGAGAGGGCAGTGGCAGATCATAGGCAGGGTCTTGGGGAGGGGAGTGGGGCTGCCACCAGGGGCAGGGACTGTGGGACCTCCCCTGTCATACATGGCTCTGGTGTGACACCTGGAACCCAGTGCTGCAGCTGGCTCGACCCTGCCCTCTCAGTGACACCTTTTATCATTTTCCCCACCCTTCTCCCTATATTTTTACAGACACTGCATGGCCACTGCTGCCAAAGTCCTCCTACTCCAGCACATTTTGCCTGGGGAAAGGGAAAGATTCTGGTGTACTGCCAACGCTCTGGGGTGAGCAAGCACAGTCAGTGTAAAAAGGTTTTTATGTGCATATGCCCTTCCTATTCTGTTCTTTTAAATAACACCTTTTTTATCTTGTTTTATACTTACAGAAGAATAAGGGATTTGAGTCCATAGAATGTTAATGGATAGATCCGATTTATCCTGTTGTTTTCAATTATTCTATAAATTACAGCAAAATATGTATCAGATTGATAATTGACTTCAGTACTACATTGAAGAGGTAATAAAAGCTAACAAGATTTTTAGTGAATTTCTTCAAGAGTCCAGTCAAACTACTTAAAAAAATCAACACACTATTCCTTGACAAGTTAAGATATTAATTGGATTAATTTTCTTTCAGAAAAAGTTAATTTAAAAAAAAAAGTAACTTAGAGAAAATAATTTCTTTCAATTTAGAAAAAGTGTTTTCCTTTGAGGCTTTTAAATCCTTTGATCAAGACATTTTGAATGGATTCTCTGTAAAAACAAAGCAGCACAACCTAATAGTATTATGTGGCAATCCAGCAGTTCCAAAGATGCAGAACAATGTAAGACATATTATTTGCTTATTTTTAATAACTTAGTCAAAATCTCTTTCAAAAGCAGTAATAAGATAATATTTCAGGTTATTGCAGTAATTTTGTGTGGACATTTTAAGCACTGTTTACAGGAAAAGACCTGCCCAAAAAATGTCTGTCTACTGTTTTATAGTACCTGGGTTATTTAATACATTCATCTGTAACAAGCTATTACTAATAAACATTGTTTTTACTGTAGTTATGAGTCATCACTCATTGAAGACATTAAGGCTCAAGAACTATTTTCTGCTCTCACCAAAGCCAATTGCATTTTTACCTTGCACAGAGTAACAAGAGTTCCTTAGTTATTAGCTAGTGTAAGGTAATGCTTCACACAAAAATAAATGCAATCAAAATATTTTTATATTTTTAAAAAATAATTATTTGTTAAGTAAATAAATATACAAATAAGAAAACAACATACAGCCATTCGAGTCTGTGGAGGTCTGCAAAGACAAAAGGCTCCAAATTCGTTATCTTGTTGTTGCTCAGGTATCTAAAACAAGACCAACCAAAGATGAATGAATGGAATGATTATTTAGCAGCAGACACATGAAATGTGTTTTGAGATTATTTTTCCTTGATAATTTACCAGAATACTCCTATTTTGTTCATTTTTTAAAAATTTTTTTATTTTTTTTTTTACTATGCCCTTGTTTAAGAGCAGGGCAGGACTCTCTCTAGTGAGGATTTTAAGAGCAATTATGTATAGCACTTTGTCTTATCCATAAGGAAGCACAGCCAGATAAATATTTTCACTGTATCATATTTTAGACCCTTTCCAGTTTCCTTCTGTGGAGTGATTTGTTCCATGAAATTTTCCAGGATCCCATTCAGTCTTTGTCAAGGATATTAGTCATAAATGTAGATACCAGAATAATGGGGAAAAAAAGGCTGAAAATGAATGTGGAGGGTACTATAAATGGTCTGGGAAGATAATAACAGCAGCTGTAATAACAGATAATCAGCCACACTTGTGTGATGGAAAGAATAAGAGGTATAGCTTTGTGAAACTTTCCTTCTGAAAACATTGCAGTAAAAGTTCTGAGGCAAACAGTGCAATTTATATACTGCATCTTTCACTGAGCATTTCCCTTAAAAGTTAGAAACACCTTTCAAAAAGTCACTGCAAAATAAGGAAAAAAAGCATTCCTTTCATCACCTATGCTGGTTACTTGGAATTGCATTTGTAAACCAAAACACTGTATTAAAGAATTTTCATCCATGACAAGCTCTCGCTTTCATTTTACTCCTTATTCATTCTCTTTGGATTTCTGCAGGATAACTACCATACTGCCTCCTTCTTCCATTCTGAGGATTTGGGGAATAGGATCGAAGTATGGAGTCAGCTTGTCTTTTCAAAGTACTGTCCCCCCAGATAAACTTGTGCAGAGACCTCTTAATCTGTCTTTGCTTACTCAATTCAATCACTGAATTTAAATTTTGGACCACTTTGCAAGTTCCTAATATGGAATCAAGTAGAGAGAGAGAGAGAGAGACACTGTCAGAGCTCTGCCTGCTGCTTTTTACTTCAGTATTCTAAAAGCAATACTTACAGTTTTGTCAAGTTGTATAAGCCTTTGAAAGCACGTTCAGATATGGCTCTGATTTTATTATTCTGAAGATACCTAAGAAGATACAAACCCAAAACAATTTATTCTCCAAACAAACAAAGTTAAAACAAATATAAGAAACCAATTAAAATTTATCAGCTTAACTGAATGCACATTTGATACTTTAAAAGAAGCTGTTATATTTGTTACACCTTTAATTTGACAATAACCATTTCACAGCTATAGCTGCAAAGATTGCAAGGTTGTTTTTAAAGAAATTCACACAAAGAGCAAAATTACAAAAAGCATTCCAATGGATGCTTGCTTTGCCAAAGATAAACAGTGGAGTGGTTGTTTGCAACTTCCTTGATTAGGTCCTAGCCTTGCAGTGCTCACCTGTGTGACCTGATCTCTGTGTTTACCCAGATCTCTGCAACAACCAAAATTTTGCAAAGTAAATATAAAATTAAAATAAATTTTGAATTTTTTTTTGTGGTACCATAGAATTGTCAAAATACTTCATTTGTAGGATAATAGATTTAAAAATATACAGCAAATCTTATTAATCTTCTGTATACTAAATATGCTTTTTTTTTCAAATTCTGGATTTCTTCATCTACTTTGATGAAGTAATGAGTTGAACAGTATCCATTGCAAATGTCAAGTCTTTTTCAAACAATTTTAAGGCATTATAACATTATTCTCTGAATAATATTTAAACATGAGTCCTTTAAATCAAATTCCAGCTAATGACGCATCTAGATGCATTTCTGCTAGAAAGCAGGAAGAAATCGGACATTGGCTTTTACAAAATGGGTTTCTGTCAAAGACTGCTCAAGACTTTTTGGAAAATGTAAAATTATCTATCAGAAGGGCATGAAGTTGGTATTGGAAACAAATGTTTTCTACAGATAGGTATGGATTTATTTCTTTTAGTGAAAGCTTACCTTTCAGGAATTTAAGGGATATAATGGGAGTTAACTTTCAGAACACAAGATGGTGCTGCAGTGCAGCACAGTTCCCATGAAAGAACTTTGAACAGGTTACATAGAAGCCCTACTCTAGACTTTGCATTTATTTCGCTACTTCTATATAGAGAAAACTTGTTAAAGGCTATGATTTTTGAACAGCATGTATGTTACACACTGGAAAACTTAACACAGTATTGTATTGCCACAATAAATTTGACTTGTGGGGCATTATCATATCAGTAGCAGACATAATTAGGAGTAAAACCATATGCCATGGGAATGAGCTTCCCATGATGCTGGGAAGTTTGAGTTTCCAAAATTTTTTTCCTCCAGAATAAATCAATTAACTTACTTTAATTCATTTTGACATATCACTGTTTATTATAAATGCAACATCCTTCAGACAAAATTAAAATTTAGTATTTTTCTGATATAAACCAATCTATAAACATGAACCATTAAATATGCAGAAATAATGTTTTTACAAAAAGACAGATGTCAAATCAAGGTACTTGAGCCAAACAGGGTACACATGAAGTACCAAAGCATGGGACCAACCAGTCTTTTGTTACTTAAACGTTAAGCTCTGTGTGTGTACATGTGAGGTAAGGAAAGGGTGAATATTGAAGGCACTAGATAGGTATTTTATCTTATAGCACTCCCTTACAGGTTTTTAAGATCTTGGTATTTCTTGAAAACATCAGCAGAAAGTTTCCTTAGCAGATTCCTCTGAAGAGACCTGTAGGAATGAACGCATACAGTAAAACTACTGTCCCAGGTTCCTACAGTGCTTTTGTTATTTAATAAGGGCAGTTTTCATGCTGCTAAATAACAAAAGCAACATGAAATCATCTGAACATGCTACTCCTGTTTTTCTGTATGCTTTTATCTATTTAAACAGTAAGAAAAATATGTTACAATAAAAAAAAAATCCATGTCCCCAGGAAAAGCTGACAAAATAATCTAAGTTACTTAAATCTAAGAATTAAAAAGATTTCAATATAAACAACAGATTTATTTCAAACCTCAATTGCATATAGAGCGTATTTCCCTGTTCATGTGTGCCTAGGTCCCATCTCCATTGGGGGCACTCAAGTGTCTTGTCAAGAACAAAATTCCTTCAGGACTTGGTTTGATTAGAAGAGAATTTAGCCTGAAAGCCAGCTGAACCAACTCACTGCTCTTTCTCCAGCTAGAACTGGGTCAGTATTTTTGAATTCTTTTTCGACCCTGAGCCAGAAACCAGTTTAAATAGATGTTTGATGTTCCACACCAGTTTTTGTAATGAAGTATTGCAGTATTTGAACGTGGACCCGACAAGGAGAACTTCAGCCACATGTGAACACAGACTGGTACCAAAAGGAAAGATCCATGATCCAGATCTATGGGGGAGACCCTCAGGTAAGGACACGGGATGCTGCTCCCTGCTTACCACACCTAAAAATGACTCTCAAACAGCAATGTGCAAATCAAGTGCATATCAACCATATTCTGGTCTCTTAAAAAAAAGTTTGGCTTACACATACACATCTGCATGATGACTCAGCCCACATTAAATCCTTTTAAATAACAGCATATTCAGAGACATCAAATGAGAACTTAATAGATTTGCTCCAGCAGGGAGTTCCACTGAGTTCAAGGTTATTGACTTTATAGACAGAAGCACAGACGAGGAAAATTGGCCGGATCAAAGAATAAGAAAGAAACAGGTTCTAAGCATTGTATCTTAAAAGGAAGCATTTCTTTTGTAGATTTCCTTAGATATCCTGAAAACGTTTGTAGCTCAAGTCACTATTGCAAACAAGAAATGATCAGTTCACAGTTCTTTGGTTTCTTAGTTTCTTTCCTCCCCTTTTATGTAGGGAAAATCTGTACTTAAAATATTAAAGTACTTGTCAACAGAGAGACACAGTGCTTCCCAAGCATCAGCTGATCATAATTATAAGGCTGTAGTTGTGAAAAAGTTGTAGGATTGACTGTCAAACCTGAACAGAGCAAGACACCAGGTTACTTCTCTACTTACATTATGGTTATGTTTGAAGAGACTGATGGGACAGCACGTAATTTGGCAGCATCACAGAAGACCTCCAGCCCTTGGCAGGTACACTCTGCTGGCACATCACCAGCCACTGCAGAGAACAAGAACATGGTTGGGGCAAAGGTGGGCTATGTGTTGTGATGGGGCGTGGAGAAAAGAAATATGGTATAAAAGAACAGCGAGCACAAAGACAGACATAGCATGCTCTTTAAACATAATTAAGGCACATGCTTTTACAAAATTGATTTAGACCTGGGAGGATTCTAACAATAAATATAAAGGGGCACAAAAAATTATATTACCTCTGTGAAAGAGCTTGTAAAAGCTCTTGAACCTTAAGTATGATATACAGGAATCTAGCATGGGATTTTTGCAACAGTTCTTTAGATTATCCAGCACTCATTACTAGAAGGAGCACAATTCTATGGGTGAAAATGAGTCGAAAACGGATCAGGGAGTCTTTACTCATCATAGTAGACAGCAGAATCAGAAAGTCTGTACAAAAACCTGCATAAGTGGAGGAGGTTTGCAAATTTCATTTGATGTACAAAGAGGTGAACTGGGAGCAATGTTGCCTTCATTTCACTCTGAAATACATACCAGTCCCATGGTCTCTCCAGCAGTATCAGCATATTTAGGTAAACATTTATATTGCCCTCCTAATTGGCATATGTCAATTAAAATATGTTTGACACTTCTCTTGCAGAAAATGAATCATCCTTAATGGAACTGAAATTAGCTTCGTACTAGCATTTGTTCATTTGGGATATTAATTCTGTTTTGCTATAAATGAAACAGCACTAAATTTCCTGCTAAGCATATATTTACTCTGTATTTCTTTCTAGGAATCATCATTAATAATCACTCAAATAATATCTGTAATTACTTACAGCACTCAGGTGTCTTTGTCTGAAATGCATACAGAGATTTCAGTTTATTGTATTTGTCCTTTGTATAATGTTTATCAAATTGCAGAGACCATCCATTGTTGTCCTCTAATAAAAAAAAAAAAGAAAAGAAAAGACCACAAATAGAAGATATTAAAATAGAAATGGAAAGTAGAAATGTCTTCACTTAATTCAGTTGCATCAATTCTTTTCTAATTAATACAGGTTTTTATTCCAGAGCATTTCATATACCATTAGATAACCTTATCTTTATACAGCTGCTTAATCATACATATCTACAAACAATATGAACTGCATGGAAGTAACATTATACATTATATAAGCTTATTATACCATCAATAACAACATTTGCTGTGACAGTCACACTGAAAAAGTTGTGACTTCAGCAATTTTTATTTACATAGGAGCCCAAAAATGTCAGGGAACCATATTTTCATACTTCCTTAAGCATGCAGGTTTGCCACTTTTTCCAGGAAACTTGAAATGATTACTATGACTCTGACTAGTTTGTACAGAGGGATGTCTTGCACTATCATAGCCTATAATTTCTTTCCTGATTATCTAGATGAAGGCCAATGGAACACTGATTTTCAGGAGAAGAAGGGACTTGGTTTAACATATTCAAGTCAGAGTGTTCATGTTAGGCTTAATATGCATCTTAAACACAGCATGCTTCCACATTACCCGTTTGGTCACTGTGCATAGATGTACTGGAACTGAGTAGTTTATGACTATTAGAGCAAAATTTAAGAGCAAACCTTTTAGTTCCTTCCAAAGAATGGATATTTCAAGATATACAGATGCTAGAAATAACCACAGATCTGTTAGTTATTTGTTTCTTGGAAATCTATTGTGCATCTGAGACCTGTAAATTGTCTGATCAGGTACCCACTTTCCAAACAGGCTGGAAAGGGAATGGGAACTCGCCTTTAAAAACTGTGATTGGATTTTAGTTTTATTAATTTGAGTCTGACTTTAGTTTCCTTAATTTGAGTCTGTCTTCTCTTCAGCTTTTAAAGCATCTCTTTTAATGAACATGCAGCAGTAGCAGAAATGCTCCTTGGGATGGCACTCACTAGCTGGTGAGCCAAAGCATCCGTGACAACTGAAAGCAGCACACTTTAAGGATACCAACTGCAAAACAACATTTCTATGAGGACTCTCAGGATGGCTCTGCTTTGCTAGTAATTACAGTCTTATATTCACCTTTATGATGTACTGGCAATAGTCTTTACTCCTGCAATTCCACAGGTTAATAATTTAGTTATACTTAAATACAATTCCTCATTGATATTTCTCTATAAATCTTTATATTTAACTAAGCATTATTGGTATATATATAGGCTTCAAAATAGGTAGGGAGAAATTAAAAAAAATATTTACTTCTTTGCAGCTCTTCCCATTTTGAAATGGCTTCTCATTTTTCACATCACATTACATCTCAGTTGTTTTCTCAGACAGGCAGGGAAATGACATTGAAAACATCTCCTGACACCTGCCTACAGATGAAGTTTTTGAGAGATGCTTGCCTTTTTGCTGTCTAAACTGAAAAGATGTGTTATATGTACTGATTAATGATATCATGAAAGATTAAGTAACTTCAGGCAAATTATCCTTCATCTAGTTATTTGTTTGTTATGCATAAATTGAAAAGATGAAATATTCAAAGCAAACATAAGTGCCTGTCTTCAGGAACTGCTCCAGTGAGAGAAAAGACAGACCTCATAAGACATTTAAGAACATTTTACTAACTTCCTCAAGAGCACCTTGCATGCTCTGATCCATTAACAGTTTTGCTATTCTAGATCATTAGGCTAATATTCAGAAGCAGCCTAATGCATTTTGGACAAAATGAAAGGTATTGGCAAACCAGCCTGTTTTAAATGCTCAAAAGATGCTCAGTTTTAGGGCTGCCTGCAGCATGGAATCTGAAATTGATGAAGTGATGATAACAGATCCTTTGTCAAGTGGCAAGTGCCTTAAAAGCAATCTGCCCCGTAGATGGGACCATAAAGAGGTTTTCTCTATCACTATTCCTGACTATTTAACTGGAGGACATCCATTGACTTTTGTTTGTATGACTGGACTCAGCAATATGTGAGAATTCAACATACACAGAAAAGGTAAGATTTTTAAACAGATACTTGGAAAGATGGTTTAAAAATGAGATTATTCTTGAAGTATAAATCATACCAAATGGATGCTTTGCAGTCAGGAATATAGTATGAAAATACTCTTGGATTTTCTAATTCATCATTATGTTCACAGGAAGTTTTGGACAACTAACCACTTGTTTGCAGATTCTGAATATACAGTTAAGAGCCATAAATTCTAACCCTCCTGTTCTGACACTAAGGAGTGGAGATTTGATTCCATGTTTTGTATTTTTAAAATGCTTTGTCATGTGACAAAGCATGTACAAGAGGTAACCATCAATGTATTTCACATCTGCAGAGAAAAAGGATGAGAAGTGCCTCCTACACTAATGGGAATGATGGAGCAGTTTGTACAAAGAGGAGGTTCCTCAGCATTTTTGAGGAAGTCTAGAGGCAGCTGTGTATTTTTGGGTGGCCATAAAACAGAAGGGGAAAAATTCGCGGAGAAGATGGATTGTTTTGTACTGGAATCATTCCAGCTGTTTGGTGTTTCTAGTAAGTTCATTTTAAATAATGGGCTTTCTCATGACATGCTTTCTATTAGAAATAAAAGGCATATCTGAATATAATAAAACAAGTTATTAAACATCTTTTGACCTCCAGAAATATATGCTTTGGGCCAAACTTTTTGCCCAAGCATGGGACAGTCCTTCTTTTATCCAAACTGTTTTGTCAAATCCTGAAAGAATGTATTGTGCAAATAACTATATTTAGTACGACCATTCGGTGAAACACTCAGTGGCAGAACTGTAAATCACTTTTTGGTCGTTTAGAGTTTATATGAAGGTTTGGGACCTGTTTACCTCTTTTAAGGGGAGGTTCTCCAAACACTTTAAGAAATGACTGGTAATAGTACTGGTCTTGAAATCCCAAATCTATCATTTGAGGGAGTATAGCTCAGATGAGAAATTACTTTTACCCTGAGCCAGTTCTAAAATAGATTATGTTGGCTGTAGTTCTGTTAAAAAAAAAGAGATCTGAGAAAACAAGACATCATCAAATCTTCCTCTGCATGGGATAAGTGAAATAAGTAGTGGCAAACTGGATTATCTGACTACAGATTAATATGTTCTTTCTTGCTGAAAGTTTCCAATTACCACTTCTGATGGGAATGAGAAAGAGCATGTTAATCCTGACAAACTACAGATCTGAGTAATCATTTCAGTGACAGATCCAGTGACAGTGGCATCACAAGAAAGTATCATCTCTTGTCAGTTAAAGACATATCTCTTATGATGAGGATGCTATCTATATGACTTCCCCCTTCTCTCAGCCATGTCTTCATGGGTATTATACAGAGAAATGCTATCAGCCAAACGCATAAACACTCTAAAGAGAAACTGTGTCACCTTTTGATTTTGCCTCTTCTGTTGGTCATAACCCATGGACATATTTCCCTTTTGTCAGTTGTTCGAATAAACTTTCGCATGCTGTGAGGAATGACTTCAGGCTTTTCACGAAAGTGTCTTTTGGTACAAGTAAAACCCATGTCTTCCAGACAAGAAGAATTTGCTATAAAAATATTTACAGATTAAGGAATAAAATTGCCCTTTTCCACAGAGGCATCCTGATACAGCCTCTTAACTTACAGCAAGACCAAAACCACACGGAGATTTTACAAAACCAAGGGCTGTGGTGCCTGGAGGGAGGGCAAAGTTGGGATGGAATTTCACAGTCTCAGTTTAAATATCCAAGCAGAAAAAATTAAGGAGTTAGAGCTGGACACCTTATCAATCAAATCAAAGGTAAGTTGCCCCACACCAATCTGCATGTCACTGCACATATACTGTGCCCTGTACCTGCTGAATACCAGAAATCACATGTAGCTTGTCTGCTTATATGTGACAATGCAATTGTAGTATACCAGACAGGGAACAAATTAATTTGCTTAAGGTTTACAGTTCTCTGGATGAGCTAGATCATATACTTACACAAGTTTTTTTATGATTTTAAGGCAACTTAATTAAGCTAGTGCAATTTTTAAGAAAACAGCCAGGTTCAAATTTCCAAAAGATACACATCTTCTCAAAGTTTCATCTTTATTCCTGTGAAACATGTGCATAGAGTTTTCTAGTTTTATAACAATACTTTAAATATATAAAAATCATTCCGATTTTATATTCTGTTTTTCTTGAAGTATATTCAATTTTTAAAATTAAAATAATCTAATAGCACGAATACATCTATAGAACCTTTAGTAGCTTGGATGTTTCTTTGTAAGTAAGCCACTACAGTGGAGACCAGAAGAGTCCTAAGTATAGTGAAATTCAAGTTCCTCTTTGTTACCAACAATATTTAAAAATCACAGTAGCAAAATTAAATTGATTAAAACCCCTCAAAATTCCAGCAAAGCTATTCTATGTGCTGATATTTGCACATCAGAGTAAACCTTATTATTTCAGTGCCATATACTGTGGAGGGATGGCAATGACAATGAAATTTGGCCACATATGAAAAATTTCCATGTGAAGCTTGAAAATCCTATCTTTTCCCAGGTATTTGATACATTTTGAGTACACTATTGACTGTCAAATATTTACTTTATGCTTCACAAACATAGTTTGCTATCTAGGGCTCAAAACAAAATAGCACCTCATACATTCAAATGTTGTATTTTAAGTGTAATGGGAAAAATACCATGCCAGGAAAACATAAGACCAATTATAACATTATTCATTACTAGTACTAATACGAAATATAAAAAACATCAAGGTCTCCTGCAATGTGCTGAGACAAAAATGAAATTTCTCATCCCTTATGAGAAACCTTGTAACTTCAAAACATACATCTTTTGTACAGATGTTTTGAAATACCCCACAGAAATTTAGATTTCTGCTATGGAAATCTAGAAGATGATTTAATGAACCTACAGAACTGCAATAATTCTGTGTACAATTATAGACCTTCAAAGAAACACATACAAAACCAGCATTGCATTATACAGATTGTTACTATGTTTATCCTGTTGAGTTTTTATTGGCCCCTTTTAAAAAAAGAGCTGGTCTGTTGTAACTTATTTAGTAAGGCAAGCCAGTCACCTGGTGACTGTGTGGCACATGGTAACAGATGAGGTCTGTGTTTTTAGAGGCAAATAGGTGCACAGCTTCAAACAGCCACTCCCTGCCCCAGTTCTTTTGGAAACCTCTGTGCGTGACAAACGTCTGTAAGTGAATTTACAACTGGGGAGCGGAACGCTGTCCTTTGTTCAGAGAACTCTTAGGGCTGAGAGCAACACAATAGTAAATACATTTAGCCAGCGAAAAAGTCTTCTGGAGTCAGAAACAAATTAAATCTGCATGCTTGTTCTTGCTTCACTAGACTGGAAAAATGTGGTTATGACACCGTGATTAAAAAACAAATGCAGACACACTGCAACCATTGCCTAGCTGCCAAAAAAACAGTTTTGCAGAACTATCAGCAAAATTGTGCAGGAGCCAAATTTTTAAACACTGAGGAAACTTGTGCTCTCAAAATAGCTCAGGCTACTTTGTTCCATTAACCGCTCGACGTAATTAAAGATACATAGAATTAAACACTAGCACATTTTTTCTTCCATTTTCCTTTTTTATTATTGCTTGTATGTAAAGCGTAGTCAAATGTGTAACAGTAATTACTGGTTTTTAATGTCCCATTTATGGCAAAAGAGTCTGGTTTGCAGAGGTGCAAGGGATTAGGGCCAATGTGTGTGATTTTTGTTTTGAAATTAGTAGGAAATCTGGTGCTTGCACTTTCTGCAATTCTTCTGTTAAAATACTTTTTTATTCTAAGTAGGACATATACCTGTGTTACTTGCACGTAAACATTTCCTCCAGAAATGTATTAGTAATAAATGAAGAGCCTATATTAACAACAAATTCTGAGATGGAGCAGAAGAGCTATTCAGTAGTGTGATATGACAGTAACACTAATTTTAACTGAAGAATAAATTATACCTCCTCCACCAATTAAGTTTGAGATTGAGGCATATATTTATGAAATCTATATATCACAGACTGCACTGAAAGAGACTGTATATTATACCTGACATTTCTGTGAGAGGTTGCACAACCTACATTTCTTCATCTAAAGGGAAAAAACCCCTCTGCTGGCACAGTGCCTCCAGTCTTTTCCAGGTCTATTGAGAAAAGCTGGTACATGAGTAACAAACATTGGGTTTGTGAAACATATGAGCTTTTTATTCGATTCCTAACTTAGGTAAGTTATGATTCTTTGCTCACTGAAGACAGAATCAACTTCTTTGATTTTAGTGGAGTCAGTCCAGGTCAGTTCTCACTGGGCTTGGCTTTGCTTCATAAACTGGGTAGTGAGACTGAAGATATCACATCAGTCATACTGTTTGCATTTTAAATTAGAACAGAACATAATAAATCCAATAACTGTATAGATTTTAACTGCATGTTTGTATGCTATCAAACCCTAATGAAAGTTAGGAAAAACTTTTAAATCTGAAAGCAAGATTGTTTACAAAGAAATAGGTGCGTCTCTACTTTGTATACAAGGGATTTTTAGAACCTGTAGCTACAGGATGCTGACACATAGCATTAGTTATATTAGTGACAGCAATAGGGATTAATTGCAGTCTTCCAGACATATAAAATATGTTTTCATTTTGGCTAGGTGGGATGTAAAGTCCAGAGGAAAGCCCAGTATCTTTTGAGGTCTGATTATGTTTCTATATTTTTCCCAAGCTAAATTTGACAGTTGATGGGTGGTTTTGAAAAAAGCAACTGGAGGTAAGTTTCACTGCAATTTACTGGGAGGCTTCTCCCCCAAAATTGGCATCATATTAACAGCACAGCTAATTTACAGTTCTGATGACCAAATTGTGCTGGTGACCCAGCAGAATGTATGGAATATGAGGAAAAATATTGCAACAAAAGTCTTAGAAAATCAGACAGGAAAAACATCTATTTAGTCTCTCAGTGGTTCAAAATTTACCTGCATTAAGAATTTTTGCAGCACTTTTAAATTAGTATGTTATGATTACAAAATGGCAACTGACCCAGTGTGATATCCAGCAGAGATAATTACACAGAAGTTGTTTGACTGAGAACATTGTGCTTTTATCACTGCATGCAGTAGTAGAATAATTTTATTCAGGGAAAGCTGACCCTTATCTAGGAAAAAAACTTGTTCATTCAGCCCTCTAAGTAGAAGGCATATCAGAGAATTAAAAAAAAAAGAAAAAAAAAGTGTTAGATTTAAAATTTAAATATTTAATTAGGAGAACATGGAAGAACATTTTTGTGTGTCTAAAGCTATTCTAGATATTTTGAAAACAGAAATAACCATGGATAATTACTGACAGTGTTAGCTGTCCTCTTCCAAATGCATGGAGTACATTTATTTAAAGATTAACTTTTCATATTTTCCCCCCAATACTTTGTGTGTCAAGATTTGTTCATCTAGAGACACATCTTGTAATGAGAAAGCACATGTAGGCTCAGTGCAAATCTACATCATAAATATTGTTGTTCTGGTTTTTTTTTTTTTGCATTATTCAACTTGTTTTTTATTTATTGTTGTCAGTTTTGTTTTGTCATTAAACATCACTGTGAAGGCTGAGATCTCAAAACTCTTCTTTCCATGAATGTGTACTTGGGAATACATATGGGACATGTTTAGTATGCCACTGGACATCAAAGACTTTGCCTACAGATTGTTTAGACTGCATTAACAGTCATATTGAGGCAGCAATGTCTTCGATGGGAGAAAGATTTGTTACTTATTTTTAGGAACAATTTTCACGTCAACACTGTCACGGCACTATGGGAGAGGAATTTGTGATTATGCCTATTTATCCTTGCTCAAGTTTAAAAAGCAGTGAAGTAAACAAAAGTTCTAACCTTCCATCTATAAATGCCAAGTAGCTACAGAATTTTACAGCTGTAAATAAATGGGAAAAGTTCTTCCCTGGAAAATCAGGCTGAAGCCATTATGTTTGAAATCAAACTTAGTAGGACTAAGCAGTATCAAACTTGCTCTGCTTTGCCAACTTGGTCTTTAAACAAGCTCGGGCTCAGAAGGATGCTGAAATGGCTATGTCTTGTTTCCCTACATATTTTGAATTTTGCAAAGAGATACAAAAATAACTCCAAGTTAAACATGATAGAGGCTTAATTGCTTCACAATGCCCTCAGCCTAATTAAGAACTTGGTACTTCAGCAAGGATAAGCATGGAACAGAACAGCAGATAAAAAAGGAAAAAGGAAATTCCCCCAAACCATAAGTGTTATGACAAATTACAAAACTCTGAATTATTTTTATTTAAAAATATTATTTTCATGACAAATTTGCAGAGATACCCACTTCTACTTGGTGGACTATGTTTTCAAGTTTGAAATATAAGATTGCATTTTCCATGCACATGTAAGGTTATCCAGCCATAGTTCAAGCAGAGCCTCCCATCACTGTGGGCATGATAAATTACCAGCTGCCTCCTCTTATTGCAGTTTACTACATTGCCTCAAGCTCTTCCCCATTAGGGTATCATACACCGTATTTCATTGATTTTCAAGAGCAGACTAGGTTGCAAATGCATGAGTTTTAAAGATGAGTGGCTTCACTCTCTACTATGAAATAACAGCTATCATTCACTCTTTTCCAGAAGGGGAAGAAATACTGAAGCTGAGCTGGCAAGCAGGATATCCATACCCTGAGGTTAAGCACTACACAGCAGTCTGAGTCTGTTCCCAATTCTACTTATGATCCTAAACTGAGATCTTCACTACTCTGCACGTTAGTTTTATGTTTATTATTTGGAGGTGGAAAGGATGGTGGAAGTGAAAGAGGAAGCAGAACTGAAGAGGGCACCACAAAGCCAATCTCTATGTGCCTGGGCTAGATATGGGCAATGATTACAGCACAGTTGAAACCACATCTCTCAGTGAGGATTTGGTTTAGTTTAAAATATTCATAATCATGTCTTGCTGTTACCAGGTCCACAGTGCCTGAAACAGGATTAATACTGCAAATAATCTCAGAGACTACAGCAACAATTTCTTACAACAATAATTTCTTACAAATGCAATCTTACAAATATTACAACTATAATTTCCTTATAGAAATGAAGTGGGGAATGAGACAAATTTGTTCATTAAAAGAAGAAAGGAACCACTACAAGACTGTTGGAGTGAAACTCTAATGACATATTTTGCTTTGTGTTTCCATGTGATACAGCTGTTTTTACTGTAGGCTTGAGACAGTGCTCTATCATTACTGAAGAAATGAGCAGTGAAACTGTTGGTTTGCCTAGCTTTATTCAAAACACATGTATTAAAGAAAAGAAAAGGATATTTCTGAACTCCTTTGAGGGTCTACATGGATTTTTTTCCCTCCCACATATGTTGGGTTGAATCCTGTAGACTGGTCCCCTCAACGTTCCTCAAATTGATGCAGAAGTGTTAAGGAATTGAAAAATGGAGCTAATTAATTAGAATACCTTGTGGGTAAGATTAAAATTTCCAATGGCACTGCATGAAAAAATATTACACTGGAAGAATTTAATTTTTAATTTCTTTTCCGTAACTAAGAGCAATGTCTTCAACTGAAAACTAGTTGTAAATTTTTTAAAAAATGAGGAGAAGGAGCCAGATATAACTGCTGGCATGAGGAAGGCATACTGAAGTGATCCTGGTAAAGGCAGGGGGAAAAAAGTCAGATGGTTTCTCTGTCTCAGGAACTAACCACTGAGGCCTCTTTTCTTGTATTTTAGGCAAGATGAATAATCACAAAACAGAGTTACCCTGCAAAGATCCTCCCCCACTTACTACACGTTGAGTCATTGCAGAAAATCTCATCAGGCCATTGCATACAGTCAGACGAGGAAGTGTGTCTTTCTTTAACTGTACGACAATTTTTGAGAAAACATTACTGCTGAATATTACATTAATAAATTTCTAAATGAGAAAAGGGGGTCAAGATATGAGAAAAACACCAGTAGCATAGTCTTTCCCAGTATGAATACAATGACTCTTCATCTTTTGTAATTTAGGTTTTCAAAAATCAAGGCTAACTCATTCTTGAATTACTATACACAGAAGACGATTCAATATCACAGCTGAATTGTCTTGTATGTTCATTTCTATAGAAGAACAATATGACATTACTAAGGACTTTGTCATTCATTGCTCCAGGGTTCAGTATTAAATTACTTGCAGCACTCTCCCTGCTCACTGACAACCCATGTTACTTCTAATTGAATTTTTGAAATTGGTTATTCATAATCTAAGAATACATCAGTTCTGTGTCAGTAAAAAGATGAGATGCGAAGCGCTCTTTGATTAATGGTCTCAATGATCCTAAATTTCTTTTCCTACCCAAACAATTCTGTGATCCTATGCTGTTTTATACCTCCCATTACAAAACTGTGTATATCCTTATTAGCCTCATATTAAGCTGTATCTTTCAGCAAGTCCTTGTATGATGGACTTTGTGGTATTATACACAAATGAAATATGGCTAAAGCAACTGTTTATTGTCCTTGGACTTCTAAAACATGAAAGGGCACCATCATTGGCAATTTCTGCTACTGTAGGTTGAGATGACTACAGAAAAATAGAGCAAGCCATTTTTGTTCAGGATTTTGATTATTTACAAATGAAAGTAGCTTTATAGCACCAGTAAATGCTATAAAACTACAAAACGGTGCAGGTCCATTATATGGGATTAGAATTTAAAATCACTTTCATAGGGAGTAAGACAATTGAAATTGCATGGGTATAACAGTAAGATACTTCACATAGGTGCACAAATCAGCTTCACATGCAACGAGAACAACTGCTTTCAAAACCTCATTGATTTTGGTGAGAGTCCTGGCAAAAAATACTTTTACCATATTTTGTTTGAAATTCCTTTCAGAAAATTTCTTTCAGTATACATAGCTTGGAATTTTCACCTAATATTTTAATTCTTCCCACCCAGATCAGATGGTGATGTGCCTGTCTGGGACAGATAAACAGTTTGGCTTCTTGGCTCTGGGTAGCTGGAGGCATGGTGTGAGGTGGGGCATGGTGCACCTGGCTGTCCTCCATGGCTACAGGAAAACTACTAAGGAATAAGAAGCCTACTTCCCCCACCTGGAGAGCACCTCTGAAAATATCCAGGCTGTAAGTAAGGTGAGAATAACAGTAAATAAAACGTGTTAGGGTTGCTTTTCTCTCCCTGCAGTCTTAGCTCACAACCAAATGGTGAAGCAGAATATAAGGGTCCCTTTCCACACTATCCCACCTCTTAGTTGTGTCCAGACACTGCATGAGAGATGTTACTCCGAACAGACAAAAGCTGTGCCAGGCCATGCTTACAAATAAGCAGCATGGAAAGGTAAGTGCCCATGCAAAGCCCTGGCCCTACCTTGTTTGCAGTAGAAATAAAGCCAAAGCCAAAGCCTACAAGCCAAGTCAAGATCACAGCTACTGTCCAGAGGGGCTAGGAGTGACAAGGATCAAAATAGCATGCACAAGTGACCTGACTATGTGTATGCCCTGGGATTTTTACATTTTCAACCACCAAAGCCCACCAATAGCAGAGCTTGCACAGTACACTCACACAAACATGTTTCTCCCAAATTAGGGCATAAACAATTTCTGAAAAACCTTGAAAATTCTTCTAAATTATGTTTCCCACATTAAGTCACATTAAGCTTTCCATAAACTCTGTTGGAGCACATACCTACCTCTCCTCAGCAACAGTCTTTGATAGATCACATACATCCATTTGAAGACATCAAAATGACATGTACAAAGAAGTTCAAAGCAGGGAAAAAATTGGATACTGATGACTGACACCATATACAAAGAAAAATGTCCCATTCTTCTTTCTCTAGCAAATGGTCTGCTGGGTGGCTTTATCAGCTAAAGCAGACCTGCTGCACCCTCTGCAAAACATGTAACTTTCCCACTCCTGACACTGCACAGCCTCCTGTTTGGTGTGAGCATTGCCTGGGTTTTGATGACTACAGGTGCTAAGCACAAAGAAAAGTCGCAGCCACGTACCACAGTTGTCTTCGTCAGCCCGATTCCCGCAGTCATCCTCACCATTACAGTGCAGCTGTTGGGGCAGACACTTTGTGATATTGCCACATGGAAAGTAGCCCAGGGGGCACCTGGCACCATCTCCAGAAACATGATCTTCCAAAGAGTCACAGATGACTAAACAGGAACAGAAAAAATATGTTTATTTTATGATGTGTTTAAAAGTATTTGATATTATGCCTTTATAAGTACTCATTTACATTGGAATGTGAATATCAAGCAACAAAAATGTATTAATTCATTGGACATGAAATTAAAAATAGTATATGAAGCACTTAAACTTGGCAAAAGAATTTTATATTGTTAGCTAAGTAAAATTTCGTTTGATATAAAGCAAAGATGTATTCATCCTCAAAATAAGATCAAAATGTTAATTATACAACACAAATTACCTAAGGCCATTATTTTAAAGGATTGTTTCACTATTTATGATAATAATATACCAGACAAGCTGTAGTTATTCCTGCTCATGGAAGGGTGGTTGGAGCTAGAGGATCTTTAGAGTCCCTTCCAACCCAAAGCGTTCTATGACATTAATTTGTGCTGAAATTTTAGACCCAGATAGATAAGTCCCTTTATACAAAGTCAGATCTATAAATGTTTGATTATACTCTAATTTTAAAGAAACTTCTTGGTGTAAATGGATCAAGGATCAAAGAACAAGGCAACGAAGATCAAATCTGTGACAGAATTTTGCTGAAAATTGAGTCAGGCATCATGAAGGGGCCAATTATGAATCCTTCAGAAGAGTTGTCAGTCTGATCCAAAACCTGTGATGATATTGGTCAGAATATATTAGTGTGAAGTTTAGATACACAGGTGCTGTTCTGCTGAGCCCATGCTTTGTAGGAAGGAACTTCAGAGAATGCAAGACTTCATTCAAGCAGTGCTGAGGGGAAAGGTAGAGGGGTGCTGAGGAGGGACAGGCAGGGCAGCTGGAGGACAGCTTGTCCTCTGTTCTCCAGTTCTCTGTGCTGCAGCGGCTGCAATCACCCACATTTGCAAATGTATGATGCCTTACCATTTCCACCAGCGCACTTGAGGGACAAATTCTGCCATCACTATTTTTTTCCAAGAAAGCATGACTGATCTACTGCTTCTGTGATGGATTGCAGGGTGCCAAGTCAGATTTCTTGTCGTACGAGATCAATCTCTTCCCAAGAGCATACTATGGAGAGGGTTTAAAATTTCTCCAGAATTAAGTTTGTTCAGTCCACAATATGTTGGAAATGGAGAAAAGTATCATCAGGACAGGACACTATCCAGTGTTCTGCACTTCCAAAGCTTCCCTCAACCTACCCAATACCTTTCTGCAAGGGTCTGCTAATTTAATTTTTTGAAGCATTTTCAAAAAGGAGTATCACTTTCTTATTAGAGCTACCATTTGATCTGATGCATACTGTTACAAACCACCCCCCCCCCCCAATCAAATAAAAATTCTATTTAAAATTTCATTGCTGTCTTAGAACACTTCAAGTACTCTCTACAAACTTTATTAACTGTGATGTGATGCTTGCTTAGATAGTAAACTGCTAATTCTGAAACATGCAACTATTTTTCCAGGCTATTTTCAAAGACAAAGTAGAAAACTTTCACACAACTTTCCCAGATTAACAAGGAATGTTCTTGGACAACATCTGATTTTTTGCACTCAGTTTTCTCTTGGACCAAGAGAAAGCACCTGAAATTCAATCAAGTACTTCAGATTCATAAAAAATCTCTCGTGGAAGAACTTTCTTCCAGCTAAGCCCTTAACAATGCTTTCAGCTCTGAAAAATTGAAATGTTAGAGCTGTAGCTGCAGAAAACTGAGATAAATATCCTCTTTATGTACAGAATTATCCTTGCTGTCAGAAGCATCCTGTATAGAAAATGATATATTCCAGCCAACCATGACTGAATGATTTTGAAAAGTTGATTTGCCTTTATCCACATGTATATAACCTATGCAATTACTCAAAGAGCTTTAGTTCCTTAAGACTTTTATGCATAGCGACCAAAACTAAAGCTACATCCTAATCACAGGGTGAATTCACACTTGCATATTGTTCATAAATTTCTCTGCTGTTCCGTGCTTGTATTCAGAACATTATGATTAACTTGTTCCAAAAAGAAGCAGAAAAAACCCCTTATGTAGGCATACTGTTAAGCAAACCACGTATGTGTAGTACTTAGTGTCTAAAGTCTCTTAGCGAAAAACTGAGCGGGCAACTGAGGCTCCCTTAAGTGCAGTTACCTGTTTCAATCTGAGTACTTACCAAACCATCTGGTAAGAGACACCAGTATGGGAAAAACCACCATAAATGAAAACATCCCAAACAAACCATCAAAAAACCTCACATGTTGTCAAGCTTTTTATCTGACACACTAGAGACATATTTAGACTAATCTGAACCTTGTGCGTAAAGGGGCTGATGTCCGTGCAGTTTAAATTTCAATTGAAATATTTATCTTCTCAGAGTCTCATTCAATGGAATTTCACAGTATGTTCCAAAAAGTATTATTAATTATTCAAATAGTATTAATCCCTGAACTAATTAATGAATTTGCTCTTGCATTTTAGAAATCTGTACTTTGCTGCAAAGGATAAGTCCCTCATGATGTTCAATGTTTTGAATTCTCTGTACATTTATAGCCTTGATGTTATCTATTCTGAATCTCTGCATTACTCATTTTGTGATATGTTGGATTACCCTGGCATGCAAATATCTGCCTGGGAAAGGAGATAACACAGCTCCAAAACTCAACAACTTCATCCCAGTTATAAAATCAGTGAAAGCACTGGTCTTTGTCCACGGACTTGTTAACATCACTTTGTTTATGTAAAAAAAGACAGAAGTTTGGACTCTGCTGATTGCAGGAGATTTATGTACGGAAAAGCCCTCAACTCTCTGAGGAAATATTTGGTAAAGCTGACAAGGGTAGACAGGCGATAAGACAGTAAAAACTGTTGTAAAATACTAGACAATATTCAAACAATTATCTGTTGGATTGAGGAAATTAAATTTCGGTCTTTTATGTAATGAAAATGGGTAACATAGCACTGCAACGATGGCAATTAGAAATATGGTTATTGTTTTGCAAATACAGACTTTACTTGCATTGGAGTTCACCATGCCAAGATAATGATCTATTACTCTATCTTTGTGATGTGCTATTAAAGTTGTTGGCTTTTCTACATTTGATTGATTTTCCACTATGAAAAAATTGAACCACTGTTCTTGTGTCTTGTTTGTCCTTCTTTTTAGCAGCTGAAAGATGAAAAGTGATAAACCTGTGACAGACTTGCTTATCAGAAGGTTTGCTTTTACAGATACCAAGTAAAAGAGCCTCTTTTTCTACCTCATAGAGAAAATAATCTCCTGCCTTCCTGTGACATAGAAATAATTACATACATTTCAGCTATTCTATACAAAAAAAATTATTTTTCATAATGTTCAGCATAAACATTAAAACATTTGCCATGTTTCAAGGACAAAGAAAAAAGAAAAAAGAAATAGGTGAACTGGTTCACAAACAGCAAAACAGAACAAACAGCAAAACCACAAACAAAGCTCTTTCTGATGCTTGTTGTCTCAATACAGAAAAATGTTCTACTTAGCAGCAAAATTAAATATTTCTGACTATGGTGTATTTAGAGTCCCCTGCAATCCCTCAAATTCATCTCAAATTTCCAAGAAGAAAACAAGAATTGCTGTCATGCACCTTTTAAGCTTGTCCAGACTGGCTGCTCTGAGATACTTATTGCTATAAAACACCTGCACTGGAGAAAGTGGATAGCTTTCCCTGCTTGTCTTTAAATATAAGATTAAGTTAACTCTGCTTTCCTTTGGAAAGAAATAAGCATGAGTTGAGTTGTCATCTAGTATAGATGGTAAGGCTTTTTCCTCTGTTGCATGGATGCAAAATCACTAGGGAAAGGACATGACAGCCCCTCTTCAGGCAGTCATAAAATGAAATCGAAAAAAGGAACGCATTTGGGAAAGCCAAGAACAAGATGTTCCCAGGAAAACATGGCTTGGCCTCCAACTAAATTGATTCATTAGGCTTTCTAGTTTTGTGCATTCTTTGAAATACAGTGATTGGGCCACAAGTGCTGTTTGAGAAACCAAATAAGGCACATGTGCACTATAAGAACTCAGACTTAACAGGGGTACTTGTAGCTTCCGTCAAACAAGCAAGTATGACTCTGTAAAGGGAACAGTTCTGGGCTGAGGGGACTGAGTCATGAGCACTGAAACCAACCAAAGGCATTACTCATTCCTTGGTACCTACTACTCACACCAATCTCAACTGTGTCACATATAGGTTCAAATAAAGGCATATCATAATATCAGGAAAATATTTTGTGTTTTCAAGAATTCGAATAACATGAAATCCAATGTCATAAATCCAAAATGACTCATGAATTCCATCAGCCAAATACGCAAACTTGTTTTTCCTCACTTTAAGTGAGTTAGCACTTCAAAATGGTTGAGGAAATCAAATTGCTTTTTAAAAAGGCTCCTTATATGCCAAGAACCAAGGGATGATTGTGGTACTGAAGAATCCACCCTGTACTTTTCCGATGGAAAATTATTTTACCTACAAAAGCCCAAGTTCTTCAGACAGACTCATGCAAAACTGGTGGCACTTTTCCAATCTTACATAACTTTTTTAGTTGTTGTAGTTCTAGACAGTGGGAGATGGGCTGGAGAAACAGAAGACTGAAAATATTCTTGCTTTGATATACAATGTTTTGTTTGTATAAAACAGAATCACTCAGAAAGTACTGAAGTTAAAATCGATTTCACCTGTAACTTTTGTGCTAGCTTGAATACTTCAAGCTGACAGTTGATTAAAAAATATCCCCTTCTGCTGAAGGGTATATTAAGGGCATGTGAAATGGCTTTGCAAAACATTTAGCATAACATAGAACAGGTCTCATAGGCCTATCACCATAATTTGTAAAGATGAATCATCAGAACAAGGTTCTAAAAGTTTATAACTATGAATTAATTTAACTTAGTAGATGCATAATTAACTATTAACAAAGAATAGAAGTGACTAGTGACAGACCAACTTTGATCAGATGCATTTGAATCAGCAAATAACAGAAAAAAAATAAGATACAACAACATAAAAAGATATTTTTAAAAAATAATTTGTTGTCTGAATCTGACCATTACAACAACATGCAGAAGTGAATGAAGAGATGAAGCTCATTCTTAGATTAATTTTGCTGGTTTTGTTCAGAATTTTCAGCTTCTTCCCACTAAAGAAGGGATTTTTGAGTAATATATGACTGAGACAAGGATGAAGTTAGTCCATTGCATTTCAGGATAGAAATAAAAAGTTAACTTCTGCATAATTTAATTTAATTTATTATAACTTTACAAGTGAGTGCATTTTTTTCCCCATCATGTAACTTAATAAAGACTCTCCTAAAATTTTCTTTTAGGAGAAGCTGTCTAGTGATATCTGGGAAAATAACAGGAATCTCATATTATTAAATGCCGATAAAACAACTTTAAACTGTCCATAAACAGCATATTGAAAATAGATTCCAGTTTCATACAGGAACAAAACAGAGTTTATACACTTGTACTTAATGCTGTTAATGTACACACACTTGGAGTAACACCTTGGGCAAAATTTTTATATCAAAATAGACCTTGGTCTAGTGGCAATACATTCTTTGGTATTAATCCTTGAGGCAAAGTGTCTGTGGCTTAAAGGATATAAATATCTGTACAATGTACTCACAGAAGTGTAATTAAACTCTTATCACCACAATGCCTCTTCTGTAATTTGCTCCTCTGCTTTGGTAGTTGTCCAGCCCTGAAGTCTATAACATTTTCTAAATGTATGTATTGCATATTCATTGTGTTTTTAATTTTAGGTTTGATTTGGTGCAAGTGACACAGTGTCCTTTATTCAGAATGACAGATTCATTTCTCAAACACTAGCAATTGTTTTATATTTAGCCATTTTGCAACCAGAAATACACTTTCAGTTTTATTGCATTACATTTATCTTTAGCAAACTCTATTAGATGTCACTCTAGGAAGACATAGTACTTGAACTACACACCTAAGTCCATGTTTGTTTCCATTAGACACAATATAGTGCAATGGACTTTAGCAAAAATGGTGCATATATTATGACTGTTGCATGCCAATCTGGTAATTATCTTGGATTTTAATTTCATAAAGTACCTTTATATCTTGCTGTGTATTACACAATGCTTTCATTTCAGAAGCATTTTCCAGAGCAGAAAATTTGTACTATCTTTTTGAAAATATTGTCTCCAATCTCACAACTATGTCACTAGTTATCAGTTATACCACAGATAATTCAGTCTAATTAATCCAGTTATAGGGTTGGAAGATCTTAGTTATCTAAGTGGCAGATAAATCCACTCCAGGGCCAGAAACTGCCAGTAGAACAACTCAGACTAGTGACATGGCACCTTGCCAGAGGATTTGGTGTTTATGCCTTTTATTAATTTGCCATTTTGTTCTGCTTGCACAGAACTTAGAATAAAAAGATTCTGATGCATACAAAGAACTGAAAGAGATAATACCTCTAAACCCCCAATATGAAGTAAAATAAGTTCCATCTGAATCAAATTTTGTAGGGCATTCCCAGAGAATAAGAGTTCAGCACAATGTCTAGCAAAGACACAAATTAATGAACACAGCCAAACTTTTGTATAGCTCCACCTCCCCTTTTCTTCCTCTCCCCAAATAAGCAGAATTTAAATGATATCTGACTGTTATTTCTTTTTAGAAACAAGTTCTAATTCTATATTCTGACAGGATTTCCAATAGAAAATTCATCAAGGTAAACTCTCCTTTGCTCCTGTGTTTTTTGCATCAGTGTAACTCCTTCAACTTTGCTAATTTCTTTTTCACATCAGAGCAGTATCAAGTAGAAAGCTGGCCATATGAAATATTAGGGTTTTGTTCAAGTGGTGTTAGGTATTGAACAGAAATGAAGGTACCAATCCAGATGTGTTAAATACCCTGTGCTAGTCAGTACCGTCCCACCTGGAAGGCCTGGAAAGGGAATGATTAGCCATCAAAATAAAAGAAACTCCTCTCCCAGGTGATTCTTTCTCAAAATCACTATTGAGTGTGTTTAGCCTGGTCCTTTGAGCCCCAAAGAGAAAAGAAATTTGTTGCAAGTAATGTTTCTCCCCACTCATTTGAAACACAGCATTTATGAGCTAATGATTTAAACACATGTAATAAAAAATAATGAAAAAAGACGTCTGAACTTTCACACCTGGAATTTTTGAAGTTTTTTAATCCTAGGGTAAAAGGTCTTCTATTGCAGTATTTGCCAGGTATATTACATTTATTTTTGTATCTTATACTCAGTAGCAAGGTAATGAAAGTTCTTCTTTTTTAATCAGAGCAATCCAATAATTGAAAATTTACTTTAGCCAAAAAGATTAAGGAAAGATGTTTATCAATAAATTAGTGTCCCTCAAGCAACAATCATTCACCTCATCTAGTTAACCAGCATTCTAAATTTCAACATGTAAGGACAGTAGTTAGAGGTTACTGTAAAGAAGTTCATTTCAGGCTTGCTGCTTTCAGCAAGTTAATCCAGTCAGCCATGCATAAAGTAAGCAAAAGTGAAACACTGACTAGGGAAAACTAAATTATTTGAATTAACAAACAACAGACATTTGTAATATTTATCTTAAGTTTCCATAAACAAAAGGCAGATTTAAGTGACTTCATGACACAATATCATATACAGGAGGAAGTTTGTGTACATGTGCATTCATGCATAGAAGTAAAAAGAAGTCCTGCAGATGAGACAGAAAGCACTTGTAGGAAAGCCTTAAGAGAAAGATACAATGAGAAAGGGGAATGAAATTAGAAAGGCAGTGAACATGAAAATTACTTCCTGATATTCAGATTGTAGGATATTCTAAGAACACATTATTAGCAAAAGAGCAGAACAGCAAAGAATTATTTGGGTATCATTAATATGAACTCAAGGCAGAAACAACCTAGAAGATCATAACCCATTGCCTAATTTTCCTCTGTCAAAAAGGACAAGCCTGTCTTCCAACTTTTCCTATTGGTTATCTACACTCTCACCCCCATCCCAAAAGAGAAGTTATAGCTAAGTTATGCCACTTATTCCAACTTTGGCATGTTCTTGTGATGGAGAAACAAACCCCACAAAACTCCAACAACGTGGTAGAATGACCATCTTGCAGTGCTGATGATAGAAAAATAGGTTTAAAAGCAGCTAGCCCAAACAGTCTGAGGAAAAGAACCTGCAGGGTGGCAGTGGGAGATTCTATTATCTCTTTATCTATCTTCTTTCACTCTCTAGTCTCTTATTTTCTACAGAGTCACTAGAACTAAGCAAGCTGCACATCTGCCACAATTTCAGATTCCACTATTTTTCCTCTTCTCCCAGGTAGCACAATCTCAAGTAAGTATTTAAAAAATAATCTAAGTTATGCTTTTTCTAGGACTCCAGACAGAGGAAAAAGTGTTTTGGGAGCCCTAATGCTGTATTTGAAATATGAAACATAATCTGGGTTTTTTTCTGTTTTTCTATTTTCTCCCTTCATTGTGGTTTTAGTAAAGAGTAAAAGTATTGCAATAATAATTCTTACAATGGAACTAAGCCAGCATAATTTGAAGTGAAGCTCTGAAGTACACTTAAGATAAATCCTGTAACAATGAAAATATATTATTTCTTGGTGAGCTGGAGACAGGATCATCTGATATATTTTATTTATTCACATACTTTTATTACTGAGAACCATTTGTAACTATTAACAATTTAAATTTAATATGGAGCTACAAGTTCAGATTTGGGAGGTGGCTGTGCCCTGTGCCCTATGAGATTCCACCCTCCTGAAGTATTATAAAATATGGAACCATCTGTTGTTCTTTTTTGAAGTAAAATAATTTGAAAGTATTTTAGCAAATCTGTTTTCTAAGAGCTCACAGAACTATTTTGTGAAAAATCAATTTGCAGAATGTGCTTAAATAAATGCATTATTATTGGATTCTGACTCATTGATCTTTGGTTCGATTTAAAAATCACAAGTTTTCTCATCTCTGTTGTATTCTACTGTGAGTACACATAACTCACCACTAAAAGTTGTGACAATCCAGTTAAGTGCATAAACCAAAAACTATCTCAAGTTAATAGGATTTCTGACTTTCTTGAATTGAATAATGTTAACTGGTCAAACCACAGAACTGGGGAATAATTTAGGTTGGAAAAAACCTCTGAGATCATGTAGTCCAGCTGTTTGGACCCCAGGACCAGAGACACCTGACTTATTTCTTTTTTTGCAGGTTGTATCAAAATGTGCATGCAGATTAATAGATCTTTAAATTATAACTTGTAGATTTTATGCATTTAATAATGTACATAAAGAAATGTCACATTAATAAAGGGGCATATTTGGAAGTCTGGATATCCAGATTAGAAAATATAACAAGAACAGCATTCAGAAATGTGGCTCCATTTCGGATACACTTTGGCTAAGCAATATTTTTGCATGGATTGCTGCTGATTTAACCTCCACATAGTTGATAGCTCCTCCTTCTCCTCCTTTCATGCCACTTCATTTAACCTAAAAGAGGATGGTGTCTGTTCCTGCCACTGCTTTCTCATTGGCAGCAGTGAGAGCTTTCTCTGTGGAACCAATCTAGAAACCAGTCTAATTAAACAATGATGTGAAAGCAGTGAATATGTAAATGAAAGATTTAAGAAGAAAAAAATGAAAATGTAATCAAGCAGTGATAAAACAGAAAGGTATACAAGATGTTTTATTTTTGTTAAACCATATTAAGAAAAATAAAGACTCATGTGACATCTAAGTCTTAGAGGACTAGAAAAATCAACTATTCAATACCTGTTTCTGATACGTTTTTGGAAAAACAGAAAGGGGCTGTACTCTCTCTGTATGGTGCTGCGAATCCATACTGAAGAAAAAGCAGGATTTATAAATGCATGTTTGAGTGTTACTTGATTCCTAGAAAAGAATTAGTGTCTGAAAAACAGTGTCTATAATTTCTAGGTAAGACTACATAACAGTGGATTCACATGTTTTAACTTGGAATTGGAGTCCAGAAAATGAGGTCAAGGAGCGTATTTTTATGGTAGATGGGCTTTCTTGAATGCAGCTTCTAAAAAGGCATATCATCTTTGTCAACTGTATTGCCATTAAGTACTCCAGATTAATCAAGGCATTCAATCATGTGGCTTTTAAATTCATTAATTTAGTCCTTCACCATACACACAAATTCTGGCTTTAACTATGATGTGGGCAGTTTCATTAAGGGATGCTGCTCCTAGCTTATTCCAAAGAAGATCTGATCTCTTCCTATCTATTTTTTAATTGAAACTGAAAACCAAAAAAACCAGGACAAAAATATATTCCTAAGTTTAAAAATATCACTTCCACCCTTCCAAGCACTATGCTATTTTCCCTATGTTGAGCATAATATTGATGATCAGGTCTGTGATGGGAAAATTCTCTTCTCCCAGGTCATACCAGTTATTTTTTCTGCAGAATAGAGGAGAAAGAGGTAATGTTCACCTGCTTTGACCAACTCATGCATGTCTTTGAGCCTCAGTGACTGTACAGTCTCTCCCACTCCTAGTGCCATATTGATTCTTGTTGTTCTCTTTTACTTCTCTCAACTGCTTGACTGAGACAAAACATTTTGACCAAATAAAGCCTTAGGATTTATAGAGGACAGTGGAGTGGAACACAACGAGCTGTGCTATAGGGGACTGGGTGATTTAACATCCTCTCTGGATAAACTCTGCTAAGTGATCTAACAGGCACAGATCCCTCAGGATCAGTGTAAGGCTTTTAGAGCAAGAAACAGGAAGAGAAATGTTTTCCACAGCAGAGTTCAGTTGCCTTCATGCAATGGCCTTCATTTTGTGATCCCCAGCCTCATCCACATTTTACCTTAATCTTCTACAGCAAATGAAGAAGGCATCATTCAGGCAACATAATTCACCATAATTTTTGATCCACCCTTTTAATACAGGACACAAAGTATGTGTTTTTGTGGAGTTATAACATGAAGAAAATTCAGTATGACTACATAGCACAAATTAGGAATGTGTCCTTTGTGTAAATTCCTAAGCACTGAGTTTACAAAATTAATAACTTTCTCTGGCATAGGTAATATTAACTATTAGAGGAGGAAAACAGTTTCCTTCCAGCATTTTATAACAGGACACCATACTGCATCACTAGTTCAGATCCTTTAGCTCTCCAGACCTTTGTTCTTTGAGAGGGTAGAGTTCTCTTACAGCACTGAATACCAGCCTCTGTTTTAGAAGGAGACATTTTGAAAGAAGTCAGTCACAGGGCAATCTTGGGCTTCATTCTGGCTTTGTAACACAGTGCTCACCCTACCAAGCACAGCTCCTTTTTGCTCATGCTCATCTTTGCCTCACCCCAGCTGCTTCACTCCCATCCTTTCTTGTCTGATCACTACCTGCTTCTCCATCATCTCATCCCCTTCTCTCTGCAGAGAAGCCTAATCTCACCTGATTAATCTAAGTAAGCCTAATCTCACCTGATCAGAGAAGCCTGATCTCACCATCCTCTGATTTCAGAGGCTCACTCCCCTCTCTCAGAACTCCCTGTCCTTCTCCTTTAATTAATTTACTGTTCCCTGCTGGTTCCCTCTCTCACATCCCTTTCCTCAGTCTCTAGTTTCCCAGACTAATAGTTCTCCTGATTTCCATTGTCCCTTTCTAAGTAGCATTAGTCTTTTCCCTCAGCTCTCTGTTCTGTTGTCCCATCTAACTGTCCCTTTTGTCTCTGCTTTCCTTGTTCTTTTTCAGTCCTTCCCAATAAATTTTCACCTCCTCTGACTTTCAGGGACAACAATTATGACTTCCTGATCATCTCAGCTTCCTGTGCCTCCCAGCCTTGCACCAGCCATTTCAAAGTCTGATTTGATGGCTTCCAATTCATGGCACTCAACCAAAAATGCATGCTGAGATGACAGGTGACAGATCCTCTGAGTGTCACACTGGTCTCTAGCAACAAGTAACATCTATTAGAAAAGGTTATTTATACTTTACTGCAACCAGGCTTGAGCAGCCCCATCAGCTCTGGTGGAATGGCTCATCAGTGGATTGTCTCTCAGGCACAGTGATATTGTAGAGGGATACTTCAAAAGTACTGTTTAAGAAAAGACTTTGTTCAATACAAGATTATCCAAATTGATCAATGTAGGCAAAATACCAATTCTTTATATTCAGAAAAAAATTTTGCTGAAGTTTTCCTTGTCTTCTTGCTCAAGGTGACCACAGATTGCACATAAAATTTCAGAGCAGATGGTTCAAGTCTGGTAGAGTTGCTATAAACAGTCAATACAGGTTTTCAACTTGGGTAGCTCCTGATGCTGTTAACGAAGGGGTGAAAACATTTTTGCCCAAGGAGCAGTTGCAGGATCTAACTTTCAAAGCTTCAGTTTACCATTGTGCAGATTTTTCAGTAGCCTGTAACTGATATTAGAGCAAATTTTCTTCAGAAAATCTAGCCTGCATCCCTGATTTTCTGTAAAAATACTGATTTTCATGTTATGTGTATATATATTCACACAAGATGCACATTTTCTTCTAACTACAGGAAAGCCAGACAGATTAATGCCCAAGTTAAATGAAAGAAATAACCAAATATTATTATTACACAATGATTATTTGAGCTTGTGCAAAGGTTGAGTTAATTTCACTTTCCTATTTATAAATCTGGAAGGAATCTTAAAATATTTTACAAACTATGTAAACAGGAGCACAATCATAAACTTGCAATTTTCTGAAGGATTCAGGATTGTCTCTTTTCCACATTTGACAGAAAGCATTTGGTATAAGAGATCTTGGCCTTGAAAACAGCTGTCACCTGCATGAAGTACCAGAACAAGTAATGAGATTCAGATGGTTTAAAGAAAGTTGTCCTTGGCATTTTAAAGTGAGGGTAAAGGAAGGAAAAAAATATGAGAGGAGAACAGAAAGAGGAGGCTAAAGTAACTGCAGGTACAAGGAGAAATAGGATTGGAAACATCAGGTAGAGGCACAGAGCATAAAGGGTTAAAATTGTAAGAGTTGTAATTGTTTTTCACAAGGAGCTTGCCAAATCCCGTTTGGAACTCACTTTGAATACTTTTCAATACTTATGTTCTTCTGTTTTGCTTAATGATTGATAAATGAATTGTTAGAGATCCTGTCACTTAGCCAAGGCCCAGGAGGATAAAACAGCTTTTGTCCCCAGAAAGCCAATCAAAGGGATGCTAAAGGCACAACCGTGCACTACAGTGGTTGCAGCAATTACAGCGGATCACTTTGCTAAGAGAAAAGATGCAGCAGGAGCCAGTGCAGTGCCAGCCACACACCTGACCTGCTAGCTTTGCAAGGGGGGTGACCCACCCAGGTAGAAGTTCTGGCTACACCTTCTTCTAGTTTTCTGGCTACACCTCCAGTGCTGCCAGTTCCACAGCTGGAGTCTGAATTTACTTATCTCCATGTTATAACCACTGCTGTTATGCTGACAAAAATCATGATACAGACACTGCTTTGTTTTCATAGAAACCTCTACCTGGGATAGTGTATTCCACTTGGGAAGATGGTCAGGTGGTTGCCAGTACATACAAAGCTCAATTGCTTGAATTAGTTTGATTATTTAGATTTTGGAGGGAAAGGTTTTTCATATATTAAAAAAAAAAAAAAAAAAAAAAGAATAATCTCAAGGCAGAGAGTAAAAAAAAAGTGATTGAACTTCAGCTGTTGAATGGAAAACTAAAGAGACACAGCTTGAATGGATCCAGGTAAATCATACGAGTAGCTTTTGTATAATATATACTCCTTATTTTACTTTTTAAAGAATTAGAAAGATCTGTGGAAATTAAAAAAAAATACCAGCACACAAAAAAACCCCAAACATAAAAACCTCCACAATAAAATGCAGCTGAACTTGCAGCAGTCCACAAAAAAAAAAAAAAAAAAAAAATTCTAAGGACAGCTATATTTTCTCCAGGAACATTTAATATCAGCTAACCTAAAGGCCTGATCAGAGTTGAAGTCTATTGAGCAGATGAAATCAGCCAGCTTCTAGGTGTGGTTATAATTTGCATTACTGGCTAAAACTCCAAAAAGCAGCGGAGCTGTGAACTGTGCACTGAGCAAGGTGAGGAGATTTGACACTAAGCAGGAGCTAATTTTGGTGCAAAACAGAGCACTAACAGGTGCCAGAGACTCCAGGCATGAATGTGATTTAATCTATGAATTCACTGCTTCTCAAATTAACAAATCTAGATGAGCCATGTAGTTTTCTTATATTCATCACTATATATGATGTATATACCTAAAAATGTAATGGCCATGATAACTAGTAGGCCTAATATCATTCACAGTCCTCATCTGCTATCCGATTTTGCAGTATGCTTTAATATATTCCAATATGTTTTAAAAACTCCATAGCAGAGATGAGTTTAACAGCAGAAATTATAGCAACAATTTGCACATCTTTATGAATGTTTCTATGTTTTAATGTTGGTGGCATAGAAAACACTAATGTGAAAGGCTAAATTTGTTGAAAGCACTTAGCTTTTATTCTGCATAACTGGAAGTACTACTGTAAATATTGAATTATAACTCACAGAGAATACAGGTGCATATAAAACCAGACCTTGCTCACAGGTTTGATACTATATCATTATTGTTGCTCTCTTAATTCCAAATACATTAATATCACTGGGTTTTTTTATGCATGCAGCTCGCAATTATGTATTCCTCTAAAACATAGAGGAAGTGCTTAGAGTTTTTCCACTGATTTCACTGAGCTTTGCAACTAGAAAAATAGCTGTGTATGGAGCTCTATTTCCCCTAATGGGAATAATAACTCCTAATGGGGGCAATAGTCCTTACAAATCCTATCTTAAGCAGCATCCTATGAACACATGAACCCAAAATGATTTCATTTAAAAGCAGGAAAGACAACAAGCTGTTGCACAATACAGAGGAAGATAACAGAATCCAACATTTTGCTCCTCTTATTTTAACAAAACTGTTCATAATATAAAGAGTAGCTATTTTCATCTGCACAATTAATGAAATACTATTTTGGTATTGATGTTGTGCAACAGAAAGCTATTTACCATAATTACAACTACAGAAAATGTAGTCATTAGGAATGTTCAACATATAGATCAGCATCAGCAGCTTCACAGGGACAGCTTTACCAAGTCCTAAGAAGCACTTACAAACAAGGTACTCGAACGAAATGAAGAAAACATTACTAAAGTAAGCAGTATGTCCAGTGTAACTCCCACCACACTGATTTGCATCTGAAAGAAAACTAAAATTGAATTCAATCTCCCTCTTGCATTTTATACTACCCATCAAGCAAAAATTTCCTATTACCTGAACACATTCTACCCTTTGAGAGCTACCTATTCTAGAAGCATTTGCACAGTATCACTTCAAACTACTGAACTGAGTCTAAAATGAGGATTTCATGGCATCTGAGTTCAGTCAGTTCTGTAGGTACCTTCAATAAATATTTACAGCAAGTATTTATGCAATGTTTAAGCTGTTTCTCGTTTTTAAATTTCAGCTCATAACTATTACTAGTAACTCTCAAGGCATTAAGTGCAAAAACATCTGATCCTGACGTGTAGCTAGTAACCTTGAGAGACTGCATTACACTTTGATTCTATTGAAAAATAATTGACATGAAGAAATGCAAAATAACCCTGAGATATCATGTTTTTTAAAAGAAATCCACTCCTGAAGTTTATCAGCTATCAGCTTTGCAATGTTCCAAACAAGAAAGGAAGCCAGGGACACTTACCCTTGGTACCAACAAGCAAGAGCATATAGAAGCAGCAGTTGGGTGTCATATCTGTCCTTCAGCGATTCAATGAATAAAGTCAATGAATGTTGTCCTTTGAATTGCACACCAGCCAGCGTGCTGCACGTACAGCCTACCTCTGGGAGCCCTCAGCAGTGCGTGAAGCAAGCTCCCTTCTCTGCCTGCCTTCCTCCCTACTCGCCTCTGCTCTAGGTCTCCCTCTCTCCCCCCTCTCTGGCACACATGAAAGTTTCCAGGATCACACTGTCTCAGGCTGTGCCTTGCAGGCTGGGATCTGCTCTGTGGCAGGCAAAGGCTGGGCTGTGTGCATGGACACGGCTCTGCCCCAAGGAAAACTGCTGCTGCTGCTGCTGCACGAAACACAGCCAGATCCCAAGAACTGTCATCAATGGTCCAATCGTTTTTCCTTCCTTTTTTTTCTCTTCCTAAAATTGCAACGCTGTAAGAGGTCTGAGAAGCATGGTTTTATTTAGTCAAATCTGTTTGAAACCAAATGTTTTCTGTAGTTTAGATAAAAATTGGAGGTTTTTCAGGTAAGGGGAAGTGAAATTTATAAATACAGTTCCTTTTTAGCAATCCAGACACTCACTGAAATATAGAAAAATGCCCAATGTAATTTATTTCCAATATCAGCTTGTCACTGCTTTTACACACTAACCACTCTCCATGACTAATGCTAAGGAAAGCAATCTGAAAGAAAAAAAGAGGAGCGTTCAAAAACATATTCTTTATGAGGAAAACTTTTTTCACAGATTTTTGTCTTACTTGAATACTTTGAGACATTCCTATCTGGCCCTTGATTTTCCTGTCACCAGCAGATCATGGTATTCCCCATTACATAAATAGTCACACAGTTAAAATCTGTTTTATGATGTGAAGGCTAACATTTAGCAGCACAGCAAGATACGCTTCAAAACTAGTTGGTCTGTTGAGATGAACTCGAAAGAGGAGTTAAATTTTATGTGGACTCAAAGTGTTTCAGACTTTTTTTTTTATTTTAAAGCTTGTTAGATATAAAAGCTTGTCAGGATGCCAATGGTCAGATCAGAAGGCACTGGTAACCAGTGAGCAGCTATGTCAGGTACTGAAGGAAAAGAGCTTCTCTGACTAAGGAAATATGTGCATATGTGAACATACCCACAAAATGGTGAATTTAGAAAATGAGAAAAATCTTTATCACAGTCGAAATCTAAGTCCACATTGCTTCTATGGCAAAGTTGTTTACAAAATAGACATTATGAACTGCCAGTCTCTTGGTTTCCAATATAAAAGAATACAGAACAGAGAGGAGTTTACAAAAAGGTTGCTTTCTATAGAAACCCCAAGAAATACCTTAACATCTACTATATAACAGCACCAGTAATAGGCAGTGTACAGGCAAAAATGGATCAAAAGGATTAGACAACCACAAACTATTTCTTTTATAAGGTGGGAACTAGCTTTTGAGCATATCAAGTAAGATCACACTTACTTCAAACAACTGTTTAGGAGTTAATCTAATTCCTACATACTCTAGGGCTAATGCCTAAGCTGAAAAGCCCTTCCAAGGTGAGAAAATAGAAGAAGAAACTGAACCAAGAAAGTGAATAATAAGTGAAATATTCCTTCAAGGAAAAGTAAAAGAAAATCTTTACCTCTTCAGTGCAGGGTGATACAGAACTTATGTTCTAAATAAAGGATTTTTTTCTTGTACAGTTTCTTCAGTGGCTTTCTGCTTCTGATCATAACTACTTGAGATGTAGTTTGGAATACACGTGTTTGGAATAGATCCTTTCACCTGATATTATAATAAATCAAGCAAACTGCTTCTTTAAAAAGCAGTCTGACCCACTACAAAAGTCGAAGATATTCTACGTCAGAGTAAACAGGGAAAACCCCCAAATGTGGTACATACCACTCACACATATTTTCTGAAGCTCAGCCCCAGTGGGAGTTGTCACTTTTCAGCCTTCCTCTTTTTCAAGGACCTTTAGCAAGGATACTCATTAAAGTTAATTTTGCTGCAAATAGATGCTTGCTCTCTGGAAAATCCGCTGAGATCTTCCCTCTTCTAAACTTCTTACACATTCATAATATCACAAAAAGAAGCAGCTGCAGTTTCCAGCCCATTCTCTCAGTGTAATTCTATTTAAATCAAGAAGTTAGAGCTACAAACACACGCATGGCTGAACTATGGAATGTGGAGCAGAAAAAGGAGGAGAGACCAGCTTTTGAAAAATAGTTTTGGCTTACCTCACTTGAATGCATTTTTGCTTCTTATTAGAAGAAATATGCCTGTGTATTAGAAAGGCAATAAGTGTTTCCCTCCTGACTAAAATGCGAAAAGTTATGGATTGTTGGTGTGGAAGAACTCTTTTCAAGAAAACAATAGGCTTTATAGACTAATTCCTTACACAGCAAAGAAATAACTCATCAGAATTGCATGTTTTTCAAACAGCTTTGAGAAGACATTGGACTTCATGGGGTGGTCAGTATTTGCTTTTATTTCTACTTACAGCAGTCCCATAATTAAAATTCAGATACTCTAAAGAGTATCTAAACTGAAGGAACTTAATTGTCAGATCAGTGGAGGACAACCCCCTCCAAACATTCAACAGACATTGTGCCACCAAACCACAAACTAAAAGAATACATTAATGTTTCATTAAATCCAAATAATTGCTATTTTCTATCAAGAAGACTCACCTCATGTATCTATGACAAAATGTTCAAAATCAAATTTTGAACTAAGAATTAAATAACTGCAATTATTAGACAGTTTTAAATAAGTTGCTAGTGAAGTTCCAGCACCCTGTAGTCTTTTTTCTATCGTTCACATTAGGTGCTAGGTAGAAGGAACTTCATTGAAGTAAAGAAGTCATCGCTGCATGCATCACCATTGTAATTGTCATTATTAAAAATAAAAAATACACTAAGCTGTAAATCTGCTACAAAGGGAATAAGTTAGAATTCCTTTTCAACTTGAAGAAAAAAGGTTTACTTATCTGCAGGCTGCAGCTACTCCTTTGAAGGTTAACAAATAATGTACACCAAACTGGCTCAATGCTACAGCTGATATGCTTTAAGCAGATGTAGTATAGGTAGAAGTTGTATCTCTAAGTTTTAGCCAACAGGAGGCAGATAGATACAGTCAAAGTCTACCTGTTGCCATGCTTCTCCAAGCAGTGAGAAGTATGGATCTCAGATATGCTTCTGCTCTTTCCTAATGCTGGAATTTTCCTTGGTTTAATTAGGAATGCTTTCAAGGATGCTTTATGTCATGCATCAAATCAAAGACCCACAAGACAATTGCTATGTCAATGGTGGCTGTATTACAAAGAGTTGCTCATTAGGCAAAACAAATTTTCAGCTGGAAGTGCTGACTACATTGTCAGCTGTTTGGCTGTGTTTCTAATGAAGCACAAAAAAGTGCAGGATGAAGCACCGAAAGCAAAACTAGACCCATGTTGCCATTTGCAGTCATGAAGATTATGTAGTTCATACTTAGAAATGACAGCCCAAGAAGTGACTCTTGTTTTCTCAGCCATTTGATGACCAAAATTCAAGTTTTGTATTACAGCTATGTGAATAACTAATGTTATTAATGTACAGATAAGGATTCAGAACACAGCACTTAAAACCTAAATCTTTCATTATGTACATCAATACTACAATCCAAAAGATGTAGCTGTGCAAATTAATGTAATTGGGTTAATTATATTTAATTTACACTGCATTCAAAGCTCTGTCAGTGTACTTTGCAGACAGTACAACTAAGAATAAGACATTCGTATTTTACAGGATAATTCTTACCTTTAGAGGATATATTCCTCATTTAACACCTACATCCAGGTTCCCTGAGTTCAGAGCAAAGCAAACGAAAGGACTTCTTAAAAGAAGCACAAGAATATCTGAGCAGAGAAAGATAGAAAAGACCTCACTTACTGCAGCTCTTTCCAAACATTAAGCTGTACTACAGTGCCCTTATCTATCTCTCTATCTCATATATTTGTGCCTCAAGCAGTACTGTAAAAATGGGCTATTTTTTGATAAGGATTACTCTCCCCATTTCAGAATTACAGAGATTTAATAGGGCCTACCTCACAAAACCTGAAGAGCCTGGGACATCTGACCTAATGGGCCAGGCTAACTGTGCAGGCACCTCTGCTGTAGGACCTCCTGACTTCTCACTTCCCTCTCCGGAACCCTTTTAATCAGCACAGCTGCAGATAAACTGGGATTACTGACACTTGTGTTGGAGAAAGGGGAGAGAGATTTCTCTCTTGGAAAAACTGAGCTAGATCGTTTTACCTGTGTGGTGATTCATTTTTCTTAAATGACTGTTCTGTTCACCCCCAAAACGTACAAGTTGTAACTCCTCCCTAAGTTGTATGTGTTCTCCTCCCCTATCAGTACCCATTGGTCCAAGCCTTGGATCCGGCCCCTGGCGGGAACTCTCTCTTAGGTTGAGCCGTGAGTTTTGCTCTCAGCCTCTCTGGCTCAGGTTTGGCTCTGGGCCTGGGCCTAGGCCTGGCTCTGGCCTTGGCCCTGGCCCTCTTGCCCCTCACCTCTCCTTTGGGAGCCATGCTCCACCCCCCGGTGCGGGACCCGAATAAACCTCATCTGATCAGCATCTTCAGAAGCCGTGTCGTGTCTTGCCTGCCTGCGTGCTGCCATTAGCTGGCACAACCAAGAGACAGCTCCCAAGAAGCTCCAGTAAGGCTTTTGTACCTGCCCCACCTCCCAGGACCCAGAGATGTGTTGCCCCCAGCCCCCTGCAGCTGCTAGCCAGGCCTGAAAAGAGCAGGAGGGGAGAACACAACATACTGGGGGGCCTTACTATAGTTACAGTGCAGAAACCTTTTTTTTGGTGGAAATGTATATCCACCAAGAGTCTTAAAACAGAAATCTGTTCTGCCACGTTATTTTAAGCTAAAGATACTGTACAAAATTCAGCTCTAGTTACAGATCCCAGCTGCAGGGTGATCATAACTCCCTCACTAGGGCTCAGGCTGCAGCTACAGAGGGAAACACAGAGCATGAGTTTCCCTTTTCCACAAGAAAAAGGCAGACAGAAGAGGAGAGATTAATGGATGACTATTGTTCTCTTACATGTCTTTTCTTTGTGGATGGGATAGTAGATTGGCTGAAGACAATTGTGTACAAGCAGCAGTAATTTAGCTCTGAGCTCACTGAAATGCTTTCCTCTCTTCTGCAAAAGTACCCTCTGCCATTGGGTGCTTTGGTGACCCTGTCCCTCTACAGCTGGTGTGGAAGAAAGCCACAGTCAGAGCAAACTTGCTCATTTCCTCCCTCATTCCCCAGTTTTCTCCAGCTGTTTGTTCCAGCTGGGTGTTTTGACTAAATCAAGTAAAACCTCACCAGTGTGCCTGACACAAAGCTGCTGCTGGAATGTTGAAAGTACATTTCGAAAAACAACGAAACATATAATTGCTAATGATATATCTTCCTAACCAGCCATTTCCAGTCTTTTGACTGATTGAAGATTGTAACAGTATTTTTATGACTGTGTATGAATAGAGGTATGAATACATGTTAATGGCTTTGGTAAGCTATACCATTTGGGAACATTATAGGAACTGTATATGACTGAAAGATGAACTGCATCTTGCTTTTTCAATATGACTCTTTCCAAGTTACCTCTGTCCTTCATATTTGAGGCAGCGCAATTTTTGTTTTACAGCACCTAAAGTTCTAGAAGAAAAGGCAGACCTCCCAAGTATGAACAGCTGAATATCAAAAGTGCAAAGTTAATAAAATGTTCACCAGGAATTTATTTACACATTTGAACATGAGTGGTACCAAACATATAAACATTGACAATTAGGTCCCACTTTGATAGAATGTACTCTAAAAAGATATAGTATATAAAGTTTTGAGAATGGAAGGTGTTTCAGTAACTCAGCTATGAAACCTCTGTGTTAGAGAATTACCAAAATCAACTTTGGTTGGTCTTGAAGTCCAAGAAATTGATGTGTAGTAGCAGAATGGCAATACATTTGGGCTGTCTATCCCCAGGATTAAGAAATTATCCACAGTGGACACCAAGAGCCTTCCGACCTGTTTACAGTTTGCTTACTCATCAATGCCTTTACATGTGAACCCACAATTTTCCCTTCTAGGAAAAATCTGAGGAAATATTTAACCTAACATCAAGAAAAGGAGCAACTAGACATGTGGGACAAACATATGTTAAAATGAACACTGCCCCCCCTCCAAAAAAAACTCCCCAAATTAATAACATCTCCCAAAACTCATAAGAAGTGAGGAGGAAGAGGCTGAGAGTTGCAGTATGAAGAAGCAGGGCTTATTAGAGGACAAATATGTAATATAAGAAGACACTATCAAAAGTGGGAACCGCTGAATTGAAGAATGCATTTGAGACATTATTTGTAAGACTATCCATATCCACAGTTTGCCATTGCACTGTTGTGAAGAAAATAAGTTCTGTGTCATGAACCCCCATTTTGTTAAGTAGGTATGGTTTCCAATCCAGTGCCCTAATGCCTTAATTTACAATCCTAGTTTTGTATTTCTGAAATAGCCTACAAAAAACAGAACAGAGGCAGCAGAAGGGAGCGATGAAATTCAGAAATCCCAAGGTCGTTGCTACATAATTACAAGTGATCAATATCATAACATTCTCCTAATGCTGATAAATATTTAGGACCTAAATTCACTGGGGCTTTGAGTTCATTGTTTGGGGTACTGTTTAGATTGTTCTTTTACACGGATACACATTGGATGCAATCAGAAAATAAATATAACATTTATCTGTATCTAATACTGCAGCTTTGAGAAGTATGAAATGAAAATTGCTTGAAAGAGCTAGCAGAGATGTTGGGTTTGGGAACAGCTGTTACCCTGTTGTGAAGGAGCTTATATTAGCAGAGGTTTTTTTAATGTAGGTGAGCTTTTCTTCCTTTCCTTCAAGTAAACTGTGCATAGAAAAAAAATAAAAAAATCAATGTTTCTATGTTTCTATGAGCAGCTTGAACCAAAATGAGAAATTGATTTCAATATTAAGCATACAGTTCTAAAGTCCTGAGAGTAATACAAGTGGAGAAAACCTTTTCAAAGTAACCATGCAGATCGTATGGTTAAACCATAGGAGGCTATGACCTACAGTCCAGGTTTTTTTTTTTCTTATTTTGTTTCCTTATTTTGTTTGAAAAATAGCTGAAGATTACAGGTTTGCAAGACTAAGTAACTGTTTTACATTTCAAGTAAACATATTTGATGTTTTCCCCAAATGTTTGGCTGACTAAAACTATAAAAATAATTTTTCCTCTTGATGGCATTTATTTCCAATATTCTTGAATTTTCTAATATAATTGAGAATATGAAGTATAATCTTAATAAAGAGTAAGATAACATCAAAGAATGCATTTAGCCTGGCTTTGTATTTTATCTGAGGATGATTCCTGTATTAATTATAGAAAATATATTTGTGGTAGGGATAATAAAAAAAAATCTAGACAAGTGCTTGAGCAGCTAGAATTGTAGTGGCATGCTGTCTTTTGTGCTCTCTTTCTGGCTGAGTGTGGGATTTTTTTTTTTTTTTGTTCAGGAATGTAGCTTCGTTAAAAGAAACAGCTCATTCTGTTACCCTTGATCCCTTGTGTACTCCCCTCAGACATGAGAACATTGAATGAAATTTCTCTCACCTGCCTCAAAAGCCTTAAACACTGGGCTCTGACATGAAAGGAGGCATCACAATCAGTACTGTTTGGTGCTGACACACGCTCATATTAAAGGAAACAGCAGGGGCCATCATTATATTTTGTATGGAGTCTGACTCCATTTTGTCCTACAGGTGTGCTCCGAAATTAAGTCTTCAGAGGGCTCAGGCAGATGAATACCTAGTTTCTGCATTCTGTTGAAGTAAAGTGAAATAAAACTTGCAGATAATGAACTGTATCTTCAGTGGCCTGAAAGCAGCAATTTAGCAATGAATTTTACTTGTATAAATGCTCTGGGATTTCAAAAAGCTGATACAGTTTTTAGCTTCAGCCTTTATTGCTTGCTTAAAAGATGTGGTGCATATCTAAAGGTTTTGATCTCACACAATTTAATGTATGTGTTTTGACTATCTACATTTCTAGACATCAGCTTTAATCGTCAGGTCTCTGAGGAAAAACAGATTAATAATTATTATTCCTTTTCTGACTCCGCAATTGCCCAAAACATTAAAACAAATAAATAGGAACTGATGGGTAGAATTCTAAGAAGCAACAATTATTGAATTTCTCATACTTTATAATTTAAATGCCTCATAGTGTTGTCTTCCTTGAAGTCTCTATTTCTCTATAAATATATAAAACCTTTAAATTTTTTATTACAAAAGAAAAATCAATAACTGTGTGCTGAAGTAGTTTTAGCTTAAATAGTTGCATTCCAATAATAGAGAATACAATCCAAAACCCTAAAGCAGAAGGCGTTGTGCAAACAAACCATCCACACTGAGCACAGCTGGAGGTACTCTGGTGTCCTTGTAGAAGAGGGTGGGAAATTTGTACCTTTTTAAAGAACTATTTGTAACCTGCAATCTAAACCCATGGTGGGAATCCATGCAAACATCTACCTGGTTTTAAAATCAGAGAGCTAGATTTTAATACTGCTGCAACCAACAACAGTTACACTTTGAGCTATCTGCTCATTCTCTTTCTGTGGAATCCCTTTCATTGACAAGTGTTGCAGGTCAAATTCTTCTTAGGACATCTCACCATCAAGCAAGTTTTAAGTCTGGGTAATTTTTACTAGAAGCCACAAGATTTTAAGCAAGCCACAAGATTTTTCTCAGATGTTTTATTCATGGCTGGATCATGGAAAGTCATGGAAAATCAAGGTGAGGCAGGCAATTTTACAAAAACTTTTGGAATGTTTTGTTTTGTTTTATATTAATTTAGTGGTTTTTTGGACATAAGATTCCCATTTAGGTCATGTGGTTTTAACTGTATGTATTGCTGCATGTGCTTTAAAAATGTTGCATCTTGGCTGCAATGATGCACAAATTTTTCCTTTGGGACAAGCTTTCCTCTCCTGTTTATTTCCTCATGAAATGAAATAAAAAATATCACAAAATCCTTTGAAAAGCTGCCACCTTTAGGCAGTTATTATTCCCTGCATGCTTATTGCATGTACATGATTTTTATTTCTTCTTTATAGCATCTGCATGGGTTTAACAAACCCCAAACTGGTCCGAAGCATTTGACATGTTTGGACAAAATACAGCTGTGGGAAATCTTTGGCTCAAAAAGTTGCTGCAGTACAAAAAAATAAAAATAGCAGGCTTCAAAAAGCAGGCTTCATAAATCAGAGGTTTCATAGGTGAAGTCTTCTGGGATACTGATCTAAAAAAACCCTGAGGAAATCTGGCAGCTCCTTAGCGATGCAGTATTTAGAATTAAAGTGTAAACAATACTAGTCTGGGGGGAAGAAAGGCAGAGTAGTGAAAAAATCAGATAGATTTAACCAGTAATTTTTAATTCTCCAGCACAAGAAAGATACTGGAAATTTTAGTGAAATCAGACTGTTGAAGATGATCTATACTTACAAAGGTATAGATCAGGCATGCTGGCCAAAATCAAATAAGCAAAGGACAAAACCAAGGTGCAAAACCAAGGCATCCCTTAGCAAGGGGCCATCAAGAGGAACAAGTAATTGTTGGACACATAACTTAAAAGAAAGGGCAAAATTGGGGCAGCGCTTACTTTTAAATGCCTAGTGAATGATCTGTAGTGTAAGAGCATTTAAGAGTTTTTAATGCTCTTTATCTGGATGTTTTCCCTCAAAAGTTCAGGGTGGTCAGCTGGCCAACATAAGAGCAACAAATAGAAGCAACATAAGAGCAACAAAAAGTAGGTAAAGAACATTTTGGGATACATGTAAACAAGTCCAACATCTTTCTACTGCTTTGGCCCAATGATCTTCACCTTAGAGTGCCTTGAACATCTGGCTAAGTCAATTACAGAGAGTAATTACAGAGTTTAATGATTATCTTTGCACACAGGTTCATGAATTCTTGACTTACTTTCCTGATAGTTTCAATAATTTAAATTAGTGAAAAAAGAAGTAAAAAACTAGGAAAAAATTATGAGAACATGCTAAAAAATAATATAATATCTTTAGTGAGTTTCTTGCTCTACTTTCTCAAAATAGAGTTCAAAAGGTAACTTGATTATAGCACTTTCCTGCAGAGTTACTTCTGCTGAGTACTAATGGGATATTTAATATAGCAGAGAAAGATGTAATATGAAACAGCAGCAAAGAGCTGAAAGCCAGATAAGCACAAACAAGAAATAATGCAGGATATTCTCATAATGAGGATAGTTAGTCAGTAGAATAAATGACCAGAGGAAACATTATATAAACTATCCTTTGCACATATATAATTGGGGCTCATTTGGGGGAAATTCCTGTAGAATTATGTGTGCTATATTCCTTCCCTCTTCCCTTCAGCTGTTCTTTCCAGATTTAAAAGATTTAAAACTTTTAAAGTTCTTCTCAATTATTCACATGGCCAAAAATGACATAAGTACACTTTCTGTTTGGAACCATCATAATACTTCCCCAAAAACATCATGTTTTTTCAGTGTGGAATTTAAAAGTCATTTTCAGCAAAAGTCCAACTCAGTACATGAAACCCCAAGCTAAAGTTTAGCACTGTCCACATAGCAACTTTGTGGGTATTGCTGCTCAATAGTTCAAAAGCTGTCAATTAAAAGTGTGAACAAGAGATGAAGAAAAAATAGGGGCATCTTCAGGTGTGAATGTGTAATATATTTGGAACCAGCAGGCAAAGCTGGTTTAAAAATAGAACAAACAAGTTTAATCAAGTCACAATAGAGCTATTGGAAGTTTACTTTGAGGCAGAATTTACCACGATAAGATAATGCCTATTAACCAGACCACTGAGACAGCAAAACGACTTTTTCCCCTTGTATATACCTCAAAGACTTAAATATAAAAGTTTTGCTATGACAGCACGATGAAGGGGTTACCAAACACTAGCAGAGGGAAAGGTTGTGACTTCATGGGAGTGGTTCCTTCCTTTGGAAACAGTCAACAAGCCCTGTTGGTTTCAGCAAAGCTGCTGTGTATTACAGCTTTTCCTGAGATGAACCAGTGGCAATATTCAGATCACCCAGGTATTGTTTTTCTTCTTCATTCAAAGTTTTGAGAATGAAACCAAAGGAAGTCCAAGTCAAGCAGTACTTATTTCGTTGGTTTTATGTTTGGGGTTTTTTTTCTCCCCACTTTGACAGGTGCTATTTTCAAAATATTTGATTCCTTCATAAGCTGGCAAGGCAATTTTTACTTGAACACTGCATTGGCAACAGTCAGCAGGTTTGAAACACCTTTATGCAAATAAAGGAACTAATTTACTTGTCTTTGGTGCTGTAAAATACCTTTATGAATGCTTAACTACCTAAAAGGGATATTGCAGACTCCCATTCTAGTAGTGCTGCGCTGCTCTTATCCCTGTTCAAAACTATTAGTATTTCCTTGGGACACAGATTAAGAGCTACATATAGAAGAAACAGTAAGGCTTTTCTGTCAGCCTCCACATTTTAATTTTGTTGAGATTCCACTTTTGTGTAGAGTTAAAAAAATCCCAGATAATCTTGGGGGTTATAGATATGCTATTCATAAATCGATAAATTGGTGAATGGAAAATTTGAATACAATTGCCAGTAGCAACCTCTCTCTCCATTTATTTGAAGGCTAGAGTTTTGTCAAAACACTGCATTAAACTAATAAGCAGTTTCAAATGATCAATGCAAGCCAATTAGATGTGACTCCACATATCTAGACAACAAGCAGAGAGTTATATTTAAATTGAAATTTTATTCAGCACAGACATAAGCCCCTCTTCCATGTGGCCTATAAAATTAACTGGGTACAATATGCCCCATGCAGATTGGCAGTTCCCTCTCTGTAGGGGAACAAAAAAATATAATCAGCAGGGACTTTGAAAGCTCCAAAATGTGTTAGTACAATGTACTTTGCCATATTTCAAGATCGGCAAAATTGCACGTGACACAGGAGTTGATCATTCAAAATCTCCCCATGTGGTGTGGCCACTGATTGATTATGTTCTGCATAGCCCATTTCCTTTGTCATCCTGAGGCTTGCTTCTGGCTAGAACAAGGACACTGGAAGATGCAGCATGGCACAGGCTCAGAGAAAACACAGAAAACATTTGCCATTGCTCAAGTGCTTTGTTTCCTCACGTTCCCACTGTTGTGTGCTGTCCAGTGGTTTTCATAAAAGCTCATGGACTTTCCATGGCATCTGCATGAAGCTGCTCCCAAATGCAGTCACTGTATCTGGTGGTCCTGTTAGAAGGGGCATGGAGCCAGCTGATGTGTGCCACCTCAAACAGATCCAACAGGGATGTAAATACAAGTGCAGCAATGCAACAGACCTGTACACAGTCCTGAGGCTGCTAAGGCTCATGTGGTTTCCTAACTGGGTTTATGTTGTGGGACACAGAGGGTGAGTGAGTATTCCTGATGATAGGACAGCCATTAGTCTTGCCTTGATAAAGAACTGTCACTTTATACATGGAATTAAAGTACAAATCCTTACTTTCAGCATTCCTTCCTACATTTAATGTCAGCATCCTTGCCATCTATTTGCTTGGTAACTTCCCCAAACAAATCATAAAAAGCTGGGCTGCTCTCACATGACAGTTCTAAAGAGATCTCAGGCTTTGTCATAAAAACTCTGCACACCAGCAATGCCTATGAAGCTCATGTGTGACCCTCCCACAGCTTCTTGACTAAGGCCATCAAGGGGTGCTCAGTTGCTCTGTAATGATTCAGAGAGCAATACCTAGAGGTTCCTATCATTAGTGCAGAGACTAGAGATGAAACCAAGTCACAGAATCCTTACTGGCCTCTAAACCCATTTTTTTTTGAAAGTAAAAATATTGGATCAATTTAGATGTTTCATCCAAGTAATTTGATTAGACAACAAATACAGCTGAGCCAAAAAATGTGGGTAGCAGGCTTCCTATACTCATGTGTGGGAACAATGAGAAGACTGTTTCTTTGTATCACCTTGTATCATCAGCTCCTTCTTTCAAAAAAAAAAACCAAAAAACAAACCCCAAAACCAACCAAACCAACCAACCAACCAAACAAAAAAACCCACAAGAAGAAGAAGAAGAAGAAGAAGAAAAATGCACAAATTAATGAAACAGAAATAGCTAATTCATATATTCCAGATTTAGGCACTGAATCTAGATGTCTCTAATAGGAACCTCATGTTCCTGTGTTTCCAGTGAAACTTACAAGGATTATTCTAAATTTCTTCATTGTATTGGAAAGCTCTACTGACTCTAGGGAGCTGTGATAGGGTACTTGGAGTTAGTTCTATATACGCACTCAGAAGTTCTTAACAGCCGTTACAAAATGCTCGAGACTGCTGAAGACTGATGTTTACATTTTTACTCACAGTTACCAAATATTCTTGCAAGCATCCTATTTTAAGTCTGTCAGACTGCTTTCAATTTGGCTCGAAATAATCTATTTGATGAAAGCAACCATCTCAGCATTCCTGTGATGTTTCTCCTTTTTTGCTTCTCTCCACTTATGGCCTCCTTTATTACACACCACGTGTATTTTCCTAGAGAAAGAATGGTTGTTCAGCAAGCATTTCAGTCTCCTTGTGTTGGAAACTACACAAGCTCTTGCCCAGAACTACCTTTAAATCAAGTATATTGCTTAAAAAAGATCAACTGAGTTAACTTTGAAGTTCTTAAAGTATTCCTTGAGTAGTATATTTTATTCAAGTTTAGGTTTTAAAATATTTGGGTGCACATGATTATTTTAACAGCAAATAAAAGAATGTAAGGATAACAATGCATTCAACAGATTAGTTATATTTTCTATTTAAGAATAATTGGCTTCTGGGTGCATTCAGAGCAGGTGCAGGTTTCTTATGCTAGTTTGTTGTTTATTTCGTTATTGTGTCCCTCTGTGAAAATGAACAGTGGGGAATAGTAGGGAAAAAAAGGAGTGACTCTCACTGGTGACAACTGTTTCCCTAAGGACCCACCACAGCAACAGTATTAGGGTTTTCTTGAAATGATATTGGGGTCTGCAAGTGAAAAATGCCATGAGCTGCTCTGACTTAGCTGAAGAAGTTTTTGAGTTTCAGTGAGTTCCCTGGAGATTTGTTTTGTTTTTTAAAGTTTTTCTTTCTTTTGTAGAACACACCATTTCAGTACAAGGGATCAATGAATGAAGAATTACATCTTGAGCAATACTTTTCCTGTGGGAAGAGTTATACGATTATGACTTTGATGCTACAATCAGGTTTGGCAGCATGAAATTATAGCTAGCACATGGATGGGCAACAATAAAAAACTGTGTAAGTAGAAAATAGATTTGTTTTGGACTCTTTTTTAAAAAGCACAGTGCTGTCCTGCACAGACATTTTCATCAGCCAGTTCATCCTAAGACTGAAGAAAAGCCACCAAGAAAAGTCACTATGATGTCTGTCTTTCAGTATGCCGGACAGTCAGCACTGGTAGAGATGGACCATCAGCATTTATTGATCATTCTTACAGATTTAATGGATCAAGATTCAAATAGATAAATATATTTCGGTTCTGGAAGAGCTGTGAAATACTTTGATTTTGTTTTGCTTCCTTTCTAGAATATACTCTTCCAATATTAAAAGGAGTTAATGGAATTTCCTTCTGTTTAATATTCTTTTAAAATATGACAATATAAATTATCCTAAGGAAGTAAAAAAAGCCTTCTTGTTACAGGAATTTCAGAGATTGGTTTTATGAACTTGGTGAATATTGATTTTTATTGTATTATTTAAACAGAAAGATAGCAAGTATGTTGTCCTGATGTACAAGACTAACTGAAAATAGTGCCCATGCTTCTCTAATTTTATTACCCTCTCAAGAAAGAGATAGTGTTGTTACTGTTTTTTTTTTCTTTTATGGTTACATGTCTTTTCCAAAGAATTTTTTTTCTTGCCTTCAAAAATTCTATAGATTTTCTTGATGATTAAGAATCAGCTCACCATGACTAAATCTTGATGTCTTTGATTCAAATCTTTTACTGTGATCCAGCTGCAAGGTTTAGTGGTTGAAGCTTCAACTGGACCCCGTGACTGCTCTGTTCACCTTAACAGGAGTGAGAGGGGGAAAAAAAAGAAAGCACTTTAAGATTATTTCAGGATTTTAGCATTTGTCTGCTTAAAATCTTCCTGTTGTCCAGCTGTTTTAAGAGGAAATCACAAAATATTTAGTTGTTTCACAAATGCAGAATACCACACGTTTCAGCCTGTTATTACAACAAAACTGCTGACAATATAGTTTATGAAAAACTACTGAATTGCTAACAGTAAAAAGATTAAGCATCCATGCTGCATACTAGTCACTTCTAAAATGTAAGCCATTTAATTTTCACAGTTCAAAGTTGAAGTGCCATTAAAAAGCAAAGCTTTTTAAAACCAGTTCTTGCACAACTTTTGTTAACATTAACATGCAAAGCCATAGGAGAAGAATAATTATATTTGCAACTCTTACAGGAACAGATCCGAAGGAAACAATTTTCTGATCAGTATTTCCTTCAGTGTGTTCCTGCCATCCCTTGCAATAAGATTCCCTTCTATTTTCTGGACAATTGCTGCTTCAAGTCACTGACAGTTGATATGATTTAGTGGCTATCTCACAGTTATAGATCTCTAATAACTGTTTAATGCACAGTGTCTGACATCAGCATGTACTTTAAACAGAGTAACATCCAGTAATAGAGATAATTAAAATGAAACATCATGAACCACGAACATTGAGCATCTGATAATTGCACACTTTGTCTGAATATTGTTAAATCTAAAGTAGTTATGTTAATTTTGAATAAATTTCCTTTGACTGATATGCAAATACAGGCCGTTGCTTTGAAAAGTGTTTTATTCCACCTGTAGTAGACAGTTTCTGATATCACCTAACATTTTAGGGAATAATGCAAGTACTTCCTCAAGCAGTCTGTTCCTGTAATATTACTCATCCACAACAGGCTGAAGAATGGGGAATACTGACATGGGTCCTTAAAAAAACTGTGTTGGTTGCTCTCATGATGGAAAGCAGCAGTTATTTCTGATGAAGTTCAGAAGATCAATCTCCCACTCTACTCCCTAAAAGCTTCCATGATCTGCTCATAGGGAGAACAGGAGCAAACATGCATTTTGCATAACAGCCACGGGGCTCAGTGAAAAAAATACCAGCCTCAACCTTGTGGTTGATGGCCACACCAACATTTTTCTACCATCTGCTCAGGGAAATAGAAATTCAAGCTCTGTGTCAGAATCCTGTTGAAAGTTCCTCATAAATTTACATTTTACTGCACAAATTTAGATAGGGTAGAATTTAAATGCTTCTGGGTATAAGAACTCCCTAATAATGTAATACAATTTCTTTGCCAATATTTAAAATAAAAGTAGCAGACATTTTCCAGAAGAATAAATTTTCACACACACCTACACAATAGTATAAACAGATGTTTGTGATTGTCCCAGAAGTAGCTATCAAATCCACATTTATTATTTTATTTAGCTGAGACGCTGCAGTTTCCTTCAGTTTACTGGTGAATAGCAATGATGACTATCTCTTCCAGAAGATAACACCTTTGCCTATTGAAAGAATGGTAAGAATGATCCCAAGTTAGTTATTTATATGGCAAGAATATATAGGTTTTATATATGCAGACTAATAAATTTTGTTGGCAATCAACAAATTAGCAGTGTATGAAACATTGGTAATTGGAAAGGGCTCATAATTCAGTACCTAAATATGGCTTCAAAGGGAAAGAAGAAGATTGATTCCTATATTCGGACTCAGGCATGGGCAAGTATGCATATAGAGAGTATATGATCAAAACTTGTTATCATAACTGATGAACAGAAAGAATTCTGGTTTGAATGTGTGAACTACCCATCTCTATGTTTGTGGTGTTTGGTTTGCCAGATTTCACTTACAATTTCACTTATATAAATGCATAGGAGGTGAAGGTCAGTGATTTACACAGGAATTTTAATTTCAGATTCTCCCTTAAATCACTTCATTGAAACAGTGTATAGAAAATATACACTATAGAATGTGCTATAGAATGTGTCACTACATCATTAAAAGTAAGGGGAGCAAAAATATAGTTCCACTAAACCATTCATAGATTTTCAGTCCCCAAAGTTTATCTTATAATTAACATGAGGTTATGCCAGGAGCAATAATGCTCCTTTCTCTTGCTCACCCAAGAAATTCTGTTTAAAGTCTCGGAAATTTTTCCAACTAAGTCAAGGGACTGAAATCAGAGAAGATAACCTTGTCTTTTCCATTTTCCTCTGAATTTCTAGCTACCTGTTAAAAGTTTCTTACACTCAGAAGCCTCATTTAATGTTGCACATAAGCCTTCTGCTTTTTCCCTCTGGGACACATCATCATTTTCAGTGCATATTAATGTCTCCTAATTACCTCAAACTTCCCCTTAGACAATGAAACCCTTTCTCAATTACTATAAGCATACCTAATAAGATTAGCTGATGCCTTTTTTTATTTTTTGCAGCTTGTTCCACCTTTCCATAGTATTTCATCTTATAACAGATTTGTTTTCTGTTTCCTTGTCACCTGCACAAGTGGAGTAACATATTTCCAGTCCTTAGCTGAGCAGGACTCATCTTTGATTTCAGTGATATCTCTGTCTACCACACCAGCCATGTAAGAAAGCACCTTTGAGGCAAAAATATTTTTCTATCCATACTAAGCCTCAAAACCTTTAAATTTTCAAACCTTGTTTCCCCTTCTCCTTTGTTCATAGAGCCAGAGAAAAAAACCAGAAAGTGCTCTAAAGGTGGTACGATGTAGTTCATAGTCCTGGGACTGAAAAAGGCAAAAAATGTATTAAAAAGGCTTGTTTAATAAAATGACAAAGACTCTCAGCTTTGGTAATTTACTATAATGATGGTCAGGTGTCTGTATGAGTCTGTGAACTGAACAAAGAAATCTTAGTGTGATATTCATCCTATGGTGTCTGCAAGGTGTGTTGATAATAATTTGAATGTCATTTAGCAATTACAGCTCTTTCTTTTTTCAATAAAACAGATGTAGTGGTTGTAGGTGATGAAGACTTCCGGTATATGCAGATAGTTGTGGTTTATGCTTTATTTTGGTGCAAGAGTGAGCAGAATAGCAAGAACCTCAGGTAGAAATATTCAGGCACATTCAAGGCATTCTTAGAATGAAAGATTCATCTGTATGAACTCATCTGACTCCAGGGAAAGCGTATAATCATATTTTGAAGAATTAAATTATAACCTCACTGATTGCTATCTTATGGTTAGGATATAAAAGATATAACATTATTCTCTCCTAGTATTCAGTTTCTTTCTGACTCTGAATCTAGCCTGACTGCACTTAACAGCATGTCTCTGCTAATAAAGATGAAGAGTTGCAACAAACATTTATCTGAAAATATTTTTACATAATTCATATTCTAATGTTTACTTGGTTCCTTATGTCCCAAGTTCTTCAAATAATATAGAACTGTCCAAATGTTTCAAGCCAGACATATACTCCAATATACAAAGCTATGCATAATTCTATGGTTTGAGGTCATACAACGTTATAAAAATGTTTTTATTGCACCATCTGTCTACATACCCAATGCTAGTGTAATATTGTTTATTCGGGTATATTTAATTTTATAATTCATTAAACTTTACTCTAAGAAATAATATAAGCAACTCTCATCGTTTTTATTCATCAATTTCCCCAAAGCAGGCTTCAGGTCATATTTTGGCTCTATGCAAGGTGGGCTTTGAAGATAACTATTTAATTTTCTCTTCCTTTTTTTTGACCCCATTGAAATATGGAAGAGCTTAGCATTAAATACTGTGTAGCTCAGCAGCTGCAAGTTAACACAATGTTTTGAAATATGGTGTAACACCAGTACAGTAAGAATAAATATAGTTAGAGTCTATACTTTTTGACACTCCTGCCCCCTCCCACCCCCACATATGGAAAGTTAAATGTGGGATTTATGCATGTAAAAACAAATATTCACTCCAAAATACATCTTAGTTCTCAAGATGAAATAAAAAGCACTCTCTAACAAACTGTCTTGTTGTTTGTTGGATGTCTAGGGGTACAGGACACTTAGCAGAGGGACAGAATATTACTGAACTATTCTCAGAAGATATTGACCTTCTTCAACACCTACTGAGTATTCTCAAAAGGAATGGAAACTAATGAGGAGTTATGAAATTCTGGTCTCCATAAATAAATCCTTCTGCTGTGTCTATTTGCTGTGCAATTGCTAACCTTAAAAAGCATGGGGGGAAGGAGGGAGAAAGCCAAAAGAGCAGGCATAGCTGCTGTTTGGCCAACTTGCAATTTATAAACAGCTTTGCACAGACCATTGGCACCGACACGGTACATAAGACTTGTCTCCTATTCCCTTCTTAATATTTCCTCTCAGAGTCCAACAGCCAAAAGTTAATAATAGGTTAACAAAATGGCTTATTGATAAAGACTTGTGCCTGCCCTGCATGCACAAGGTATCTAGTGACCAATGTGGCTATTTATTATAATTCTATGCTTTGAATGAAGTATTTGTTTTTCATGAGTGATTAATTTTCCCTTTATTCAACTCGGACTCCTGAGCACCAGATCACAGACTGTTCTTCTTACCTCTCTTATAGTTCTCAGAGTATTTATAGCAGTGGTACACTTTACCAACTTGAAACCTGTTTTTCCTTCCCATTTCCTCTTTTTCTTGTTCTACTCCCTTGAATTTTAATCCCTTTTTCCCCCGGATTTTTCCCAGTGCCTAAACATTCTCCTCTGTTGGCCCTTTTTCCATGCTGTCTTGCCCCTACCTTTCTTATATTTTTTTTTCCCTTGATTCCTTTTACTCTCTGTGGAGGGGCTTGTACTATCACACAGAAAACAAAGCCTCCAGGGCATTCCCCAGGTCTGCAAGCTCTTGGGCTCTGAGATTTCTGTCCCAGAATACTTCAGGGCCTGTGTTCTGCCCTTCTCTGGGACGTATCCCCAGAATTATATGAGATGAATAGTCGATTTATAAGTGGATAGAAGCTGCATGTTAAATTATAATGTGATTTTAAGATGAAGATGAGGGTAAAAAAAAAAAAAATCTCAAAGTTCCTGAAAGCAACTTTAACTTTGAGTTTTAAAAGAAAATCAACTACAAACTTAATTTTGAACAAACTAGTAGGTCCCATTTCCACAATGAAATTCCCAGGTTTTATGTTACTGTTATGAAAGGCTCTTCTGTCAGAAAACAGCATTACATAGCATCACTAGATTTTTTTTTTTTTTTGAATAGCACTGCTAACTTATTTTGTACCAAGGCTTTGTAGGAAAAAAAATAACAGCAGAGAGCAGCTCCCATCAGCTTCAGATCTCTGCTGTCTTTTTTTTTCCCAGGTCTTTCCTCCTAGGTTTTCTTCTGATCTGTAGTATTATAGCAGTATTTCAAAGGAAAATTAGTGAAAAATCACTACATTATACAAGACATAAGGCTTGAGGGGACACGGAATTTTGTGTAGTTGATTTTTCTGGTTGTTACCACTTAACCATGCCCTCCTTGGATTGCTCATACAGAATGAAAATATATAATGGAGTAGTAATAGAGAGAAATGGTATGCATATGCAAACAACATTATAAAAAGGAACACAGGAGCAGTAGCCACTTGGCAATAGACACATTCAAACATTAAGTGCTACAGGCTGCTTCTTAGTATTGTCAGAAAAAACACAATAGCATAATTCTTGAAAATATTACAGAAAGCAAATTATTTTTCTGAAGTTGGTCTTTAACTGCAGAACAGGATTCTTTTTTTCCTTTGGTGTCTCAGCGGAAGGGGTTGATCCTTGATGTCCATTCCAAGTCAAATCATTCTATAATTCTATGATACTCCTCCTGAGTTTCATGACATTTTGAGATCGTGAGCAGAGGCTGACTGAATTACATTTGCTTTTGGAATTCTCCATTTATGAGTTAAAAGATTTGCCCAAGAACCTCTTCCTGAAATTTCACCAAAACCTGAAAGTGAAGGGGAGGCTGCCCTCATGACTCAGTGTCTAAAGTAGCTGTATCCTTCCAGACACTGTTGAAATACGCATTAGCTAATAATTCTGTAGATGTGAACTCTCTGGGAGCTGGTCTATTCAGAGTAGGAAAATAGTATTCTGACTGGAAGAGAAGACATACCATTTGGCCTGACTGCAAAATGAATGTGACAAAATAGAAGGCAGAGTGTTGGTGACAGCAAAAAAAAAAAAAAGCTATTAGTCCCTTATTACATCAAAGTTCTTTAAAGGGACTTGTGATAAATGGATGATTTTTTTATCCTCAGGTTTTCTATAATGTATCTCAGATATAGATTACCTCATTTTTTTGAAGTAGCACTTAAGTGAAAAGAAGGATTTTTCACATTACTGCAATGCAGATGCATTTATAGGATTGCCAGGACACTGCAGGTCTAGTCTTAGAAGGAATTTTGACCGATTCAGGTCAGCTAGCATCTTTGTGACATCCCAGAATAAACTGAATTTGAAAAGTTGATGTGAGTGTCACAGAGGGGTTTCTTTTATATATTTTTAATGTGTAACCTGAAAATTCAGATATAACCAAGGTCATACATAATTTATTGCATGAAGTTCTAACAAAGAGATTCCAAACATGTTTTCCTGGATGAGCATAGGGGAATAAAGGGTGCCTTCTCTTCTTGAAGCTCAGTATTCACCTATACATTGCAAAAGCACCCCTAGATGTAAAGAGAAACAAAGTGAGTCCCTCCACACCCACTAAATCATGCTGCTAACACTGTTAAGAGTGTTTTGCTAAAGTTGAGTTATTCAGGTACTAAATTTAGATAGCGAGATATAGAAATTACTCTCTTCTCACAGATGTGCTACAATATTTCATGATAATAGCCCAGAGCTGAATCCATTTTCCATGTGCATATTTAAGCCTATTAACGAATTTAAATTCATATACATAAACTAACAGAATATTTGAAAGGGATTTTTATCTAGACTTTTTGAACCTCTGCTACTTGATGTGCTTTTACTTTGATGGATTTGGAGCTAGACTGATTAGCACATTTATATCTACCCATTAAAGACTGTAGACATGATTTTACTATCTTCTCTCATTTTCCTCTGCAGGGACTTAGAATTGCTGATAGTCTCTTCTAAGATAACTCACTGTAAAATCAGGTTAAACATGGAATAAAATCAAATTACACATTTTTCTTTTCCTCATGATAACAAAATGCTATTTTAAAAAAATGACTGAAAAGGTAACATACAGGGGTTGTCAGCTAGAAAAGAATCACCTGTGTGCACTTTATTAGTTTTGGTGGAGGATATTAAACTGTTAGATTATTGAATACATTATTTATTAATACAATCAAGCAAGGCCTTGGTTGTCACATCTCTTTCACCACTGGGAATCAGGCGAAGAGAAAGGTCACCAAAACTTTGGCACTTGTCAAAAAGATTTATATAAGCAATGGTAGGGATTAGGGAAAACTGTCCAGCCTATTACAACTTTAGAAAATTGTGGTATTTCCTTGGAAGGAGAACAAAGGGGACTTCATGAATTCTCATTTCAAGGCTCTCAAGTTTTCAGATAGTTGGGAAGATGTCTCTAGTGTTTCAGGAAAGAATGAAAGTGTGAGGTGTAAGTTTCATAACAGAAGTCTGTAAAATCAAGTGAGGGACTGTGACACAACTGCAGAAAGAGACAAAAAGGAGTTTCTGTGGGCTCACAGAGGGGAGAGGAAGGAAGATGACTGACCTGTCTGAAATGATCAGAACAGATAAGGGAAATTACATGGGGACCATATACAAATATTTTGCATTTCTTTAGGGATTTTTCCTTTTGAGCAAAGCATGATTATTTCAAGATTGAATCATATAATTCTCAGAAATAAAAAAAACACCCCAAATTATCCTGAAAGCCTTGAATTATTTGCTTCACTTGTTTTGTCCTGTAGAACTGACTCATGAACCCCAAGTGACCATAGGGTGGTAGCAGTGAAAAATGCTGCACTCGTGATACTATCAGCAGTGAACATTAGGATGTACAGGAGCAAGGCAACTAAACCACAGTTTTGGGAGCAGTAATGTCCAGAAGTAGAAGGAAATTTATGTTGTGAATACATGTCTAAATAAGAAAAAGTCATGGTGAGGGAGCTCAGCTTAGATTTGTAGCAGTGTTATTACATATTTTTAAAGCCAGTGGCAAACTGACCTCAAAGTGTAGCCTGATTTTCCTTTTTGTTTAATTTCCAGTTCCTGTAATCTAAAATCATCTTTACTTTAATATTTTGTACATCTCACTCAGTGCTTGCAAGATTCACAGTAAAAAGCAAGACAGTCAACAAAAGAGAGTTGATGTCTCTTAGTTGAAAATAATTGCAGGGACAGAATGGCTGAGACAGAAAACCTTTTATGGACCATAAAGGATTTGGGCTTTGTTAGTGTTTGTTTTAGGACAGTTTGGAACTGAAAAGAGGGGCAAACAGCATGTTCTTGTGATGCACACGTAAACAAAAAATGAATTTCAGTCACAAAGAAAATAAGACTAGAGCAGGATGATGGCTGTAGTTCCCTCATGGCAAGCTACAGAGAAAGGAAACAGCACCCAGAAATACTCTGGTGTCTTCCAAAGAGCACAGCAACTTGTGGAACCTCATAATTACAAGGAAGCTTGAGTGTATTTTTCTTGAGATATTTCTCTGCACAACACATGATATTTTAGATGCAGATTCCCCTTCTCCCCAAAAAAAATTACTTGAGAACTCTTCCCTCACAATACAGAAAAAATTGGCTAGCAGGTAAAAAATTTAAAAAAAAAATCAGCACAATTATATTCAGAGTTGTGATCTTCAAATTAATCTGAGATCTATGTAAAAAAAATTCTTTAAGATTTAATTGTATGACAAGAGAAATGAGAGATGGCAAGACTGTGGTGGGCGTTCCCACTGTGCACCAGCACAATATTTTATTGGTGAGTGTACATGGCATATGAAATACTTTCACAGTTCTCATAAGATAGAGAATTGCTTAGTATGATTTCCAGCTAAGCGGAATCCCAAGTCTGGAGAAAGCAATTCAGATTATTCCTGTTGAGAGGAAAGAAGATGGGATAAGCATTGGCCAAAAAAAAAAAAAACCCCCAATTAGAAGGAAGAGAAAAAGAAAGCAAACTCATTAAACCCAAGAGTTTTGTGTAGGTTATTGAAAGAAGTGAAGCTAAAGAGACAAATTTGAACAAAATCTTCTCCAAGACTTCTTGTTCTGCAGTATCTCTTCCATTACTTTTTATTTAGCAGTAACTAGATGATCTGCAGCAACAAATTAAAATATTATGATGCTCTGACAGAAGCTTAAAAGATATCTCCAGTAAATGTGCCTTTACTTAGGACTAGTATACTCATTGGGTATTAATTTGGGAATGTCACATTTAAAATAGAAAGGACACTTGAGGCAAATGGATAAAACACATAGATTAATCTTTGTGTATGAAGAGGTTAACACCAGATAGCAAGCCCATAACTGAGCAGTGAGTCATTTGGCACTGTGCCTGGTGAGCAGGATGGCTTTACTCCATTGCAGGTGCTGAACATCCTTGTTGCTGTAGAAAAATCCCTTTTAACACTGACACATTTGCCTGGCTGATTTTGAAATAGAACCCTATATTCTCTAGCTATTAGGTATTTTTAATAGTTTTACTGTAATGACACTACCCTCCTGTACAGCTTGGGATCAAGCTGTCTCCTTGAGCCATACCATGTGGAGAGGAATTTCTTGAGAAAGTTTTCATCTTCTAACAACATCCTCGTTCAGCTGTTTACCCAAAAGCATGACAAAACAAGCTGGGCAGAGTGTGATTTGCCAGGATGAGCAAATCCTTCAGAAGGTTTTTTCCAGTGAACTCTTTAAGATCCTTGAATAATTACTGAAATAAACAAAAATGGCATCACATTTCCTCCATTTCAAGCATAAAACAGAGCTATAAAAATGGAATTATGCAGCATGTTGGTTTTGCAGAAACTGCTAAAGCGAGCACTCTATTGTTTAAGAGTGCAGAATGTTCTATAGAAACTCTGTTGCTACCAATTAATCCCAATGGAATTAAATTCATTGTTTTATTTCATGAAACAGGATAGGCAAGGGATTCAAGAACTACATTCTCAGTCTTGAACAAGTGAGCTATGCAATATGTAGAAGTGCAGTAAAATTCTGAACATCATTCACAGAAGTGGGATCAAGTTTCTTTCAGAGATAATAGAAAACCATCACCATTAACCATAATGTAGTTCAAACTAGACTGACATTTGCAGGGCAAACAAGGCTAAAACTGCATATTCATTTTCCCAGGAAACTGTCCTCTGTGCTAAAATCCCATAAAATGATGTTGATACAAAGCAGATGACAGCACTTCCATGGTTTAAGATTCTTGAAATTGTAGTGGTGTTGCTCTGAGATGTTTGACAAAGTACAAGAAAACACACAGCCCTATTAGTCCATAAAAATGGAAAGATTTCAAGATAGGACATTGAGTGCAAGAATTCTGACAGGGTTATTTTAGTTTTTAAATCCCCAACAACACAAAATTGATAAAGAACATTAAATTGCCTGGATATAATTCATTATCAGATTCAGCATATTGAGTATGAAACTTACAATTAAGGATCTTGAGAAAAAAATTACTTCTACATGACTGATGATTAGCAAACAAGTTTAACTAAGAACTCTTGCTTATTAGTTCAACTGAGGGAGGAATACAATTTCCAGAAAGGTGGAAATATCATGAACCTTAAAGTAAAAGTGGAGGTGAAGTTTAAAATACGTGAGCTAGTTTTCTTTCTTTTAAAATAAAAACTAGATTAGGTAAAAATTACACCAGCTTTTGTTAGAAGGACTTTGAGAGTGAGAAGTGAGAATTTGGAGAGAGTGAGAATTTGGAATTACTCAAGTAACTGTAGTTTTGTATGCCAATAAAATTTAACATGATCATTCACACTTTGATGAAATGCAAATTTTAGCTTTTGATTCCAGTCACAATCATTCTAGAAAGATAGAATTAAAACTACATTTTCCCCTTAACTAGAATCTCTAAAAAAATTGTGTCTGATCTAGTACAAACTCCTATAGAAAAATACTAAAATATTTACATAAATAGGAGACTTACAGAAGGTTATCTTAAATCCCATTCATCTCTGCAGTGAATATTGTTAATGTCAATTACTGAGGCACCAGAACAAAACAGCCTTTAATAAACAACTGAGGACTCCATTATAAGATCAGTAAGGTCCCCTCAATTTCTAATATTCCAAAGTAGAAGGAATCTGTTCAGATAAGAATTCTCAGTAAAGCACTGTAGAATTGCTTTTTATATCTCTAACCAGAAAATAAGTGTAAAGTCTAGGAGAAATTCCTTGAAAAGTGATTACTATACAGAGAACAAGAAGCATTGCTTGTTGAAACCTCTTTGCTGCAAACATGTCCTTATGTACTGTCATTATTCACAGACTTTACTGGCAAATCTAGAAAAAACAGGAGATATATAATATTGAAGTACTAACAGGTTTGCGTAGAGTTAAAAAGGGTAAGTTATCCATAATAATCTGATTTTCTTTCATCATTTCTTCATTACTTAAAGCATCACATATCCTAACTCTTAAAAAAACCAACCAAAAGCTACAACAAAAAAAAGCAGCTGCCAAGACAAAGTTTGATTAAATATTGGTAACCCCACACTGTGCCTCTGGTTAACGGCTACCAGGGTTGATGTCTATTTCTGTAATTTTTATGTCTTAATGAAGTCTCGTACCTCCTTCTTAAAAGGATCTATCTCAAACTCAGAATGATCAGTGCAACTTCAGCAGTGTGTGGAGAGACTTTATAACAATGTCAGGGAGAATTGTACAAACAAGTAGAAAGATTTGCACAAAGTCATTGTACGTGTCTCATCCTAAAGGAAAGCAAACAAGCATCTCTCAGATGTTCCATGGGAGCAAGACAGGTCCACATGTGTACTTTTATTTAATATTTTAAATAATGAAAATGTGCAAACAGAGAGCAAATGGGCAAGGTTTGTGTAGTAGCTTTAAAGATGTTCAACATGGTACTGACATCTACGACAAACTCTGGTGTTAGAATGAACCAAAAACTTCAAAGCATATAGATTGTTGCAAACCCCCCCAAATCTCAATGTGACATGGATGCATATTAATAAGCATATGAGGAAGGGGTTATTCTTTTATTCCAGTTGATGCTGGTGGGACATAGCTCGGCCAAGACTGGGTGTGTTTGAAACTTGTTCTCAAAGGAAATGGCCAATAGAAAGTCCAGAAGAAAAAGAGTGAGAATGACGAGAGGTTTATAATGTAAGAAGACAGCTTATTTTCTTTGGAAAAAAGAAGACAGATTCTTGGAAAAGAATATTTAGATGAGAGAAGAAGCATTTGTTGTTAGCTCTTCAGAAATTAAAAGCAGAAAAGGTCAAAATATTAGGGCTGTTAGTGTTCTCAGATCCCAAACAGCAATGTGGATAGAGAAGCATCAGCAGGCAACATTATCCCAAAGGTAAGCATCAGAAGTGATGCCTGATGCCTACTCCACAGCAACATTCTGCATGAACAGACTGTAGCACATTTTTAGTTGGTGGTTTGTTTTTTCTACTTTTAAAGCAACTGGAGCTGAGACTGTCAGGCACACATTGCCCCAGTGCTCTCAGAGAGGAGGAGCTGGCATTCCACAGATGCCTGCATGGCTCATGGGCAGGTCCAGCAGCTGCCAGAATTCAGCCAACACAATGCCTCAGCTACACTTTCATTCTGTTTCTTTCCTGGCTTACAGAGACATTACACTGCTGTAATTTGCTCTTAAACTCTCAGACTGCATGTAACTGATTTCATACCATATCTCTTAAGAATGCTTTTGCAGAACTCCAAGCTGCACCTTCAATTGTGGTGCAAGGAAATTCTGAATCTGAGGATCCTCTTTTAGGGGAGGGGGAAGTGGCTGGAAGAGAGAAAGAGGCAAAGAAGTAGCCAGTGATAAGCTGATACTTGACCCAATGCTATTGGGTCATTTATTATCTCTTGTGAGGACTGAAAATTTGTCTCCATGAATTCCTTTCAGGTTACAATTCTTTTTTGCTCCAGATAACAAAACTCCCCTAGAGTAACTTAGAAGAGCTAAGTTAAGATGAAAGCCCAACTATGACAGCTGCCGTATAAAAGGCCAAGAAAGTTCAGTATATTTTCCATGAATGGAGAGTTGTTAATTATGGATTCAGGTCAGCACACCCAGTTTCTGCTTCTTTTTATTTCAAGACTTACAAGAATTCTGTCTCCTATTAGGCCATCCTGAATAAAAACACAAGTCCACCAAGCTGGATTTTGTGTCTGTTAGACCTTTAGATCTCATTTGAAGCAGTCAAGATTCAGCTCACAAGCAGCAGCTCTGACAATTAAGAGAACTAGGTGCTTCTATTACAAATGCTATGTGGCATTCCTTTCAGATTATTCTTAAGGGAAGTATTTGCAACATATTTTGGCCTCTTAAAAGAGATGACTAAATAACTATTTACATTCAGTTTAAGTTCTCTTCCCCACCAGGCATCCTTCAAGAGATGCCATTTTTTCCAGAATCACAGGTTAGGAGAAAGCTCTATTGCCCTTGTTGAATTACAGCCTTACAAAAGCAAAGTGCCTTGAAACAATATCTGTTTTTTCCTTACTCAGCTTCTAGAGAGCTGCTCTGTCCCGTTCTCAACCTCTCTCAGGTATGACCCCTTGTTCAGAGTAATGAGTCTGGTTTAGGATTGCTCCTTCTTTGCAGTTCACTTCTCAGTTCACACACCCCACCAAAAATTCACTTCCATCGTGAACACAAAAGTAAAATATTAACCAGAAACTCCATCTGTCTTTCTGTGCAATAGTTTTAAAAGCAATGTCAGTTCAAACTGGGAAGGGCTGCTAGAACACCTATCAGGAGGGATCCAGAGTTTGTTCTTACGATAGGACAGAAAAGAAAGTGGTATATTTCAGCACAGGAAAAATGAAGGCCAAGGGAAATAAACTTAATCCCTCTAGGTATATCTGATGGATTAAACACTAATGAAGGGAAAGAGCCATAAAACAGGATTGCCTTGAGAATAAATGAACATATGGTGGTCATGTGCAAGACTGGGACAGGTGTTAGGAGAAATTTTCTACCATGATGGGAAAATGAAGTGGAACCCTCTATCTTTCAGAAATGGTAGAGGTGAGAAAATGAATTATGGTCAAGATGTAAGATGTACTTGTTACTTCTCTGAATGTGCTAATTTGACATTATTGCTTGGAACAAGAGGGCAGTGGAAAATGCCTGTCCAAACCTACAAAGCTGCTTTATTACTAACAGTCCTTGAAAGAGAAATGGAGCCTGTTAAGAAGTGCATCCCACAAACCAAATCCAAAAAGTATTCGATGGTCTAAAAATGTGGATACCCTATGCATCTTTGACAAAGTGAATCAAAGTCATTTTATCCACCATAAAGCTCTGCAGCACGTTTGAATTCTTTCACCAAAAATATTGTGTATTTCGGTCTAAAGAAATGAATAATTTATGTGTATGTGGAGATTTGTAACATTATCCTCACAACAAAATTTAGAAATATTATGCATATCTCCAAAGCAAGAAGTGGCATTTGCTGGTTTAAAATAAAAGCTATTTGGATATTCTTCATAATATGGTCTTAAAATTCAAGGACTTTCAGTGAGAGTTAAATAGGCAATTTTCATTGAAGAAATCCTAGAGACTATATTTGTACTGCTTCAAAAATCTCATGGTCATCATTGTAGAACCCTTGCCTCAAATTTCTTGACCAACTTGTTTGAAGTCAGTTCCCTAGAATCCATTTCACTTGCCCATAGGAGAATGAAAGGAATAATCTCCATGATTAGTTTCCTGTCTGTACAGAAACAAGGTTGTCTGATAAACTTTCACAGCCAGAATAGATATAAGCGTATCCATAGTAAGCTGTCATTAAAACTGATGGTAAGAGGAGAAGATGCTATTCTAGGTAAGAAAGGTACAAGAAGAACATATATATAAAAATATAAATATATGTATATATTTAAGAATATAATGAACAAACCATTATCTCACAGCTGCTAGATTATGTTAATAAAGAAAAATTGACACTATTACAGTCTATGCTATGTGGATAAGTAAAGAAGGCTATCATCTCCAGCTCTGCCAATATGAAACATTTTAAATGCATTTTAATTTTTAACAGGAATAAATTACTGAGAAGTGCCCATATCTGCTCTGAAAGCAGAACATATGCCTTAGGAGGATGAATAACGTCTGATGAAAACACCAGCCAAAAAGCTGCAGAACTTCAAAGCCTAAAATGGTTTTAATAAGTTTAATAAAAGAAACAGCTACACAGTGTAGATAGAAAATAACTTTTGGTTAGCACAGATAATTTCCTTGGGAGCCAGGATTGGCTCAGTGCTGTTGTTACATTACACAGCATGTATATATTTTAATTAACTCTGGCTCTGATACATCTAAAATGTAGGACAGATCATTTAGTGTATCCGCAGAACATGGCGCCCTGGGAGATACAATCCTTCAAAAAATTAACCAAATTGTGCCCAACTGTGGAAAAGGTCGGGACATTTAAGCAATAGATCTGTTTCAATCACAAAGTGTACTGTGTGAAAAAACTTGAAGTGCCTTCATTGTCAACCAAAGAGAAGCAAGCAACCAAAGCCCCACTCTCTTTTTGCCTGCTTCAGGATTGCCTTGGATGGCAGGAACATCACTAACTGGTCTGTAGGGAGCAAGTGAATGAAAGCAGGCTACAACCTGTAGCAGGAACATGCCTTAGGAAACAGATTGGACTGTACAATCAGAACAGTGTATATCAGAATAGAAGGTGTTTCATTGAAATTGTATTTACCACTAAGGCAATATCTTCCAATCACTTAATTGCAGATTATCAAGTGATAAAAGTTAGCAGGAGAATGCAGAGATCAAATTTACACTTCTGCAAACCAGCTTCTACAAATTTGTATGCATTTTTGGGCGCAGGAGTCATGAAGACAGAGAGCAACACAAAACAAGTTAGCAGAAAGAATGTAGTTAAAAAGCAAGATTTAAAAAAAATAATAATCTCCAGACTTCAATACCAAAAGCACTTACATATTGCAAATCAGGAGGCTCGACACTAAGCTCGACACTATTTTTTTTTTTTTTTTTTTTGCTACAGGAACTAGAGAATCAGCTTTCTAAAATAATCATTCAGCTTTAAAATACTGTTCCACTCTTGAGCCCTAAATCCAAAATGTTTAAAATATATACTGATTCTCTGACTCCAGCACCAGGACAAGCTTAAGCAACTACAGTAATCTACTGAAAAGGGTAATGAGAGACTATATATCAGGAATTTTATAAATCTTGAAAAATTCTTCATCTGCCCCTTGCTCCTAAGTTAGAGGTGAAATATGACATCTTGAATGTCTCTAGATGATACACTTGCAGTGTTCAGATGCAAACTCACCTCAGAAATTGGGATTTCTGAGCAGGTTTTGAAAACCACTCCTTTAAACATCTTGAGAAAGACCCAGAAAAACCTGTTATGGAGAAAACCAATCTTTTTTGAAAACAGATTTCTATGTGCAATGATCCAGTTATTTTTCCTTGCTCAGCAAGATGATTAGGAAAGGGGTGGTAACCCCTATAACACCCTTTGAATACACTCTACCATGAACTTTCTGAATGTCTTTTCCTACAGAACCAAGTCTCACAGCTTGGCAGCTCTGGGGAGAATTTAGCTGGTGCTTGCCTGTTGCTGGGCATGCATGGGAGTGTGCCTTCCAACAGCAGAGCAGTTCCCTGCCTGCTGCACTGATTCACTAAAAAGGTGATTACTCGTTATAGTCTTTCACTACTTCCAGACTGATTTATTTTTTCTTTGTATCCATTGACAATTCCCCTTCTGCAGAAGGTAATGTTTTATTTAAAATAATATCCTTCCTTGTGTTCAAAAAATCACAATAGCCAGTGATTTGAAAAACACAGAAATATTTGCTTTATCCCCAGGCATCTGACATTTTTAGCTCTTATTACTTAGATATTCTTCACATCCTTATTTTCCTGCTAGTGATTAACCTTTCAGAGCTCTAGAGAACAAATTGTTTGCTTCTGCTTAGAAGGAAGGGAATAAATAAAAAATAACCTAAAAATTAATCTATTTCTCATTGCTTTAGTCCTTTTTTCTTGCCTTATTTCTCAAGAGATGAATATTTGCAATATTGTCAAACTTTTAGACTACTTTTCTTTTCAAACTGTTCTGCCATAGCTGTTCAAAATAGCATATTTGTTCACATACCTATGCCCAAATCACATGCTGCAAAGCAATACTGTTTTAATTGAGGACCGAAACAGATTCTATAGATTGCCCCTTCCCTGCATCACAAAATCTTTCTATGGAAGCATTCAACAGTTTTTGATTTGTAGAATGCTAACTAATGAAGTTTTAAGTAAATGTACAGCAAATTTAAGCCTACTGTCAAGCAGTTACCTTTCACATTTGTCTTTGAAGAAGCCTGTAGACTGAAAGCTTTCTTCCACATTATATATTTCAGATCACAAACCACTATTTTTTTTTCTCCTAAAATTAATTCTTTGTATACTGGCAGGTGGAAAACAGAAGACTTTGATTCTGTTTGCTGAGTTTTTCCATGGTTTGGAAGACTACTAAAGAAGCTGGCAATCAACACACACAGTGCTATGCCTTGGTCTTTCAGTTTTGGCTTGTGGAGACTCTCTGATGTGACTGTATCACTGAATTGTAGCTGTTCTCACTTTTGGAACAGCCTTTCTGTAACTTGTCATTGAATGAAATAACTGGGCTGGGATCAGAGCGGCCTTAAGCCAGCCCTCATATCAAAGAAATGAAAATAAAATTTGTCATTTCTCTCCTGTGTGAATCTGACTAGTGGCTATTTATCTATCAAAAATGAAAATTCACTTGCAAAGAATAAAATTATCGTCCCATAAAAACCCCAAACATCATGCTATTTTCTAGGTACTGCAAGGCTCCCTTCAGGAGATATGCATTTTACCGTTGTGTTTGCAAATAATAATTTTTCGTCTGCAGCAAAGCCCTTGAAATCAATAATGCTGCATAATTTTTTGTTGATATCCACAGAATTTGGAAATAAAAGCCTAACACAGTTTATTTTACATTTCTCATCAGGTTAAAAAGCAATAAAAAACCCTTCCAGAAGGATTTCCTGTAATTTTGATGCCTTCTCCTTTACTTATTTAGGCATAACATGTCCTAGGAATTCAGTCTAAGACAATCACTGTGTTTTCCTTTCATTAAATGGTACATCCCAGAAGTTGTTTAAAGCAGTCTTAGAGAGAGTATTCTGGAAAACTCTGGCCCAACAGGAGCCAAAGTTTACTCTCAACCCAAATTTTATATTTCATACTATGGGGTGAGCTGAACTAGTCCAGCACTGTTGTAAATTATGAAGATATCACAGAATATCCTGAGTTGTGAGGGACCCACACAAGGATCACTAAGTCCAACTCTTGGTCCTGAATGGGACAGCCCTAAAATCCAGACCATGTGCTGAGAGCACTGTCCAAACACATCTGGAACTCTGTCAAGCTGGTCCTGTGACCACTCTTCTGGGGAGCTGTTCCAGTGCCCAACCACCCTCTGGGTGAAGAACGTTTTCCTAATACCCAGCCTAACCAACCCACCCCACCCCCCTGCCCCCACTCATCTTCAGGCCATTCCCTTGGGTCCTGCCATCGATCACCAGAAAGAAGAGATCAGTGCCTTGCTCCTCTTCTTCCCTGAAATAATTCCCTGTGCCTGCTGGAGATGGTCTTCCAGCTAATCCCGGCTGCCCTGGCTGGGAATTGTTTCAAGTCTGGTTGGGCAGTGGTTAGCAGACCGGCCACCACCTCCTTAGTAGTTCAGAAGCCACACAAGAGCTGTTAGTGAGGCTCGACGAAGGTAAGAAGAAGGAGGCCTCGTGGCAAGATAGAGTTTATTGTCACATGCACCCCATGGTGCAGGCACTCACGTGTCCCAGGAGAGAGAGAGAGCGAGAGGAGGCTCACTGCTTATCAGGGACTAGGGGAAGGGGGTGGATACAAGAGGGAAAACCAATCAGGGGAATGGGGAGGGCACAAAGCCAGCAAATAGGAAACGAGGGGTGGGGGACTCCCAGCCTGCTCCAATCCAGGACTGAGTCCCTCCGAAGTCTCTGGGATGAGGGGGAGAGGCTTCCCGGAGGGGGGCAGGCACTGGGAGGAGACTAACAGATGATTGACAACATATTGCAACAGAGGGGAACAAAGGGAATTTCCCAGGCAGGAGATTGTACCAAATGGGGAGAAGTACAGGGGGAACTTGGGAAAAACCATTACAGAACAAATGATTATTAACAATAAGTAAAAACCAGAAAACGCGCTGCTACACTTCCCCTCATAGGAAAGTTGCAGACTGCAATGAGGTCTGCCCTCAGTCTCCTCTTCCCAGGCTGAACAGACCAAGTGACCTCAGCCACTCCTCATATGGCTCCTCCCCAAGGCCCTTCACCACAGAGCCCTGAGGAACCTCGCTGGTGCCCACTCACCAGCCTGATGTTAGCCCTGTTAGCAATCATACAGGACTAACATTCCTCACTTCTTGAAAAATATGAAAGAGTAATCTGCAAAAAAAGATGTTGCATGGCAAGCAGCACAAATGGAAAGCATCTTTGATAACTTCTGTTTAATTAATTCTTCTCAAAGACTGTCCTCTTTGAGACAAGTTTTTTCTTCCATTATATCTTTCTCAGGATTTAAATTCAACAGAATCATAAGATTCAAGATTTAGAGTGGCTTTATAATTAATGATTATTAGCTGAATTCTCTTTTACTAAAATATAAGGGTTTTTTTGTTTTGTTTCTGTTTTTAAGGAAACATCGTACCTGGCTAAGAGCACTTTATTTCCCAGCTTACGTAGCTTTCATACTAAAAGCAGTCTCAGCTTGTACCCTGAAATATCTGATTTATTTCTTGAAGGACAGTAGAAAGCCAGTTATGGCATTCAATAATTTTTTTGTTTATTGTAGGTGCACATCAAACAGTTTTCAAGTTCTTTGCACTATGTATGCAAAATATAGGAGGCTCCTAGCTGAACGTTAGACGTGATGTTACAAATGAAATTCCTCAGTCTTCCAACTATGCAAAAGCAACAGTACACTATAACCCAAATCTTTTACATGATACTCTAAATAATACTTACCAATCATCAGATGGCTCGTGAAACCTCCAAGAGCTGAAACTAAACAACCTGTTTCAAGGGGCATTTGTGAAAAAAAACCTTCCTAAGTACAACATTAGTCTACAAAAAATGTCTTGGCAGGGCACAGGTGAGGAAAAGAAAACCCATGTTTGTCAGGTGCCTTATTTTTAGCTATTAGCCTAATTGTCTCTATATGCAGATGAGAATCTAATTGACTGTTTTCCAGCTGACAATGAAGACAAAGTTTTTCCATATGTTAAAGGAACAGCTGTGTTGAGAAATAATCAATTTAAATAATCCCATGTCTTCTCAGAATGAGCATATCTTCCACCAACATCATACATTTGTAGTACAATGCCTATTAAAGGAAAACTTGCACACAGAGAAATTTTGCAATAAACTATTTATATAAAGAAAATATGCTTAGCTATTACTTCACTTTGCTTGTTAGGCTTCTCTTGTTCATAGTATCTTGCAGTGATCATAATTCAACAGCAATTACATCATAACATCTTGCTATGGAAAATGTTATGAGGTTATTTCACTAAAATGCAAAGTAGTTGAAAGATGACTTTTTAAAAAGGAGGAGGTCACCAACCTCAAAGTTGAAAATTCCTGTTATTGAGTTAAAAGTGTCAGAGAAAATTGTAACACTGGGAAAAAAACAGCAAAGGGAAAGAAAGTACTTTTTAAAACAGAGACATGGTCTTAACCAAATTCAGAGTTCAGAAATTGCTTCTTTTAAAAATAATATACTGACAGCATGCCTTTAAAATAGTTGAAAGATCATAAGAAGCAACAAAAGAGCAAGCATTAGTATAAATGTCCCTGTTTAGAGCAAATGAATTTAGTTAATGGGTCTATTTGTAATGGACATCAAATTGAATGTACTTTGCTAAAGGGAATTGAATAGAGATATCTAACTTGAAAGCTTTCAAAGTTCCTTGAAAAGGTTTCTGTACCAATTTTCAAAAAAATTTCCAAGTTATTAGCTGCAAAAGAGAAAATGCATCCCAGGGAAAGGCAGCACATATTATCCTTCCTATGTGTCTTGCCCCTCTGGTATTATTTTGATCTTTGGCCCGTAGCCCCACTGCCCAGGTAGGCTGGGGACTTGTGGCACTTGGTTAATCACTGCACAGGGCCCTGTCAGCGGGGTGTGAGTTTGTGCTGGTTTGAAAGCAAAACCAGTGAAAGACTCCAAGTCAGAAACACAATTTAATAAGAGGAAAAGAAAAGAAATAAAAGAAAGTAAAATAAAAGTAATAGTACAAAAAACCACTGGCAGAGTCAGAATACAACCTGACACCCTGTTAGGGTGGTAGCGGCAGTCCAGATGAGATGATCTTGTCAACGCAGTGATTCCTGTGGAAAAGTCTGGCAGCTCTTGTCTCCTCTGGGAGTCCAGTGGATAAAAAGCTGCCTGTGCTGTCCCAAACCCTGGATTTATCCAGGTGGGAATGCTTGGCTCCTCCCCCTGGGCGGAGCATCTCCCAATGGGCTGATCTCATTCTATGAGTCATGCAGTGGGTCCTTGATGGCCCATTAAACAGAGATAACTCCCGGAGGAAGTTATCTATGAGTCATGGGCAAGGCATTGATGGGCCCATTAACAGAAGATAAGGAAAACACTGCTCCACATTGGCTCCAACGGCTCATGGGGATAGAATACAAACCTTGGGCACAATTTTACATTGTAACCTAGGACAGAGCTGTAACCAGCAGCTCAGCACAGCTGATGCAGAGCAGTTGGTGAGTAATAATTATGTTCAGCAACATGGATCTGAAACAAACCCAGTCGTCTGGGGGTCCAGCATTGCGGCTCCCAAACTACATCCTTTAAACGTAGTTTTGATTAAAATTCCTACTTCTCAAATGTTAAATGTTGCTCATTTCACCTTTTATTGAAAAGTAATGTCTCATGTACTTAATGCTTGAGCTCTGCTGAAATGCATAGGATGTGTGATTAAAATGTATTTGAAGATTAATTAACTTTCTTTGAGGAATCAAATTGTGATTTAACAGTCTGCAATGTTATCTTTAATACAGTGATAAGACTTTTCAAAGCCAACTTTCTTTCAAAGGACCAAGAAAAAGAAGCATTCCTTCTGTCCTTATCCTTCTGTTGATAAAATCTTTTTCACAGGCATCTCCTTTAGAGAAACAAATTTGTCTTTAAAAAAATATAAATATCAACAAGCCCAACGCTAATAATGTTGGAAGGGAACTATCACAGATGAAAAAAATTGTAAGCTGAGCTGGGCATAGCAAATAGAAATAGAAAAAATATATGGGGAAACATGCCTCTTGCTTAAATTGCTCATGATGGAACCTATTGTTCTGCCTGCACAGAGGTTGAGAAATAGTATGCACTTGTACTCTTAAATGTTTTCAGTTCAGTTGTGCTTTACCATGCCAGCATAGTCAGGTATGGAAGAACAAAACACTCCTGGTATAAATGAGGGTATATTAAAGAGATCACACTGTACCAATCTGGTAAATGAGTTTTGTGAGCTCTACTGAGAAAATGTAGTTTTGCTGGTACAGCTTCTCAATTTTAAGGACTTCTGCAGATGTAATACAATTGAACAAGCACCACAACATTTTAAACCCCACAGTAGTCTAATGCTGCTGTATTAAATTAACTGTCAGTAAAGGAGAAGTACTAAACTAATGCAGGTTGCAGAGACTTGGACAAGCACCTCTGCCAACATTTGCTTTTTTTCCTCTCTTTTGCATTATAAAAATCTGCAAACTGACCCATTATAATTCTGAGTTTTGAATTTCCCTCATATTCTAGAAAAGTAATCCAAAGTTGTTGTTTGATATACACTTTTTTTGGTTCTTGCTTTCTGTGTTCCTCTGCACAATTAAATTAAAATGTTCATGAAATATTTATTTCTTCAATTTAATTAAAAAAAAAAACCAAAGGAAAGAGATGACAACACAGAAATGAATACAATGTGAATAATTGGGATAAAGAACACTTCTTTTCCTAGTAAACCACAACAAAACAATGGTGTCACTGTGGTAACCACAGAGAAACATTGAAACCGACCATCAGGAAACACAGGGCCCACTGAGGCTTGACCCTTTCTCAGTGGAATTCTCTGAGAAGTGTTCACTGCTGCCCATTCCAGGCCAGTTTCTCTTTCTGTCCCCATCCACAGAAATAACCTTGTCCTAATTAAATAATGTGAGACCTGCAAAGACAGGCTTCTGATATGTTTCTTTTGCATTTTTCTGCCTTTTTTATTCCCTTGCATAGATTGCTGCAGAGAGTGAACATGAAAGGTTTTGGAGACCCCAGATCTGACACACGGGGAATATCTGGTAGCACTGGGTGGAACAAGGGTTGGCCAGGGCTTAACCTGGGTCCTAACACTTGCATCCAGAGTTCTGCATATGATTTCCCAAGTACTCTAACTTATTTCTTTCATTTTGAAAACTTCTAAGATATTTCAGCAGACCAACTCTTCAAGCAAAGTGTGTCAATCACTTTATTTTATCCTTGTTGCCAAACACTCCTGCACATGTGCACTGTTCTACTGCATTTTGACCAAACTGAGCAAATCCATGCTGCATTCATAACAGCTTCACACTCTCAGTTTCCTGGTGACTGCAGCAGAAAGCTCAGCAGGAGCATTTAGGGTAATCTAGGTTGGATCTAGAGGGTTAAAAAGATGTGATAACATAAGAAAATTGCATAAGGAATTTAGTTTATGAGAGGAAAGTCAGAAGAATGGTTTGAGAAGAATGTAGGATTTATGACAAGGAAGAAACTAGAAACAGGGTTGGTCAAGTTGCCAAAACATTTTAATTTGAGAAAAAAGTCCATGAATATGCAGATTTTCCCACATCTGGCAAGATGCAGCAGTAGTCTGCTAATGTTATCAACTTTTTCTGAATTTAATGCTAACATGTTTTTGTTAATTACCATTTTTAATTTAAGAGATTATCACAAATAGAATAATCTGCTGTTACAAAGATCTGTGGTCACACTCCTCCTCCTCTCTGAGAAGGCCTTAGTTTTCAAGATCAATAAACTGATATTTGAAGAATGCTGGAGCATAAATTCAAGTTAAATCACCTGTTTGTTTAGGATCTTCTTGTCAGCCCTCTGTTATATTTAGATTCATTCAGCTTGTTTAGCACTTTATGTCCACATTAAAGGTCTCTGTTCAGTGTCTCTAGTTTTGTTCCTCTTCTCTGGTATGATCCCAACATGTGTGCTAGATAGAAGCACAGCTTCTGGTCCTGCTTTCCTTATTCATACTGCATTAACTTATAGAAATAAATTAATAATGAATAGACTCATAATCGACATACAGAATTTATACAAAGTTTTCTCAGAAAAATCTACAATCTCTATCTGTAGACTCAAGCATTTTATGTTCCCTGAACTGCAGTGATGTCTTTAATATCTCTTGCAAGTTTACCTTCCCAGCAGGCTACACTTTCTGGTGCAATGATTAAATAAAGTATTTTTCTGTCTCACAGAGTGAAATTAAATACTGTGTTGTTTAGTCTAGTAAGTTGCACAAACATTTTATTAAACTGCCAATTCTACCAGCAGCATTTGAAACTAAATAATATATGCTTCCTAACAGCAACATATTTATAACAAGAGTGGAAAATCTCTCTTTTTTTTTTTTTTTTTTTTTTTAATGTTTGAAAGGATAGGATGGGTCTATTTAGTCTCCTGAGAATACACCACTGGAATGCACCACCACTAGTGGCTACCTAGTGGAAGAAGAGATCCCCAAAGGCAGCAATTTAGGAATTACGTACTATGGCAATTTGGGCTCAATTCCCCATCATTTCAGTATGAGATTCTTGGTGGAAGGATACAGCAAAGAGGGTAAAAGAAGAATTATTTTGAGAGGATTCACTATTGTTTCTTGCACATAAAATTTGTAATTATTTGGAAAGAACAACTTTTAGTACATAGAATATTCATCCAGTGAAACCACATTTACAGGCATAGGTTTTGCCAGTAGAAATAAGAAAATCAGCAACTTGCTGAGGAAATAAAGTTCTCCAGAAAGGGTCAAATAACCCACTGAGAAAGTTTTCTCCATTGCTGGCTCCTGACAGATGAACCACAGGGCCCTCTTACAAACCCTGCTCCAGAGATGAAAGAATTTAGAGCCCATTGCGCTGTTCTTTGTACAGCCTAATGCAGCACCGTAAATAACCTTGTCTGCAAATCATTCTGTGTGACACAATATGGAACTTAAACAGGCAGGAATCAGACTTTAAACTTACAATTAAAAACTTAGGCTTGAATTATTTTTCACATTAGTTTTGTAAAGAATTTGTTTTCCTGTATTATGGGGGAGTAGCTGCCCTATTTTTTCATTAGAAATTATTTTAGAGACCTGGGAAAAAATAGAAAGACATTTGTGTAACTCAGCTTATGAATTTCTTAATATAACTTCATCTTACCATCTAACAGTTTTGTCAGAATACCTTTCAACAGAAGACTAAAATCTAAGAAATTCCATCATTAGAAAGACAGTTTTCTAAAACTCTCAAAAACCAATTAAGGAAAGTCAACTGTATTTATGATGCAAATATATTAAAAGCAGGATTTTTTTTTTTTTTACTGAAATAGAAAATCCTATCTAGTAATAGTTATCCATCTTCCATCTTAGGAAATCTCTTTTTCTTCCATTTTTCTGGTGATCCAAGGTACATTCAGAACAATATTTGTAAAACAGGTGCAAACATGTTTTGAAACAGACATATATAATGGTCTGGGAGAACAAGATTATTGGTTCATTACTTACCTAGCATAATGGAGACAAAATTATTTCCCAGTTGCCTTCCTGATGATATTAGCCCTTTTCTTTAGTAAGTTCAATTGCATAAGCATATGAGCATTCCTAATTAACAGATTCAAATAAATGCCTCCAAACCTCAGCTCTCTGTGTTTGTACTGAAGTAACCTTAAAGTTTCAAGTTTCAAATTGTAATTATTTCAGAAGTTCTACTTACTGCAAGGCACACTTGAACAATACAGAGCCTTGCCAGAAGTAACTGCGATTCGTAGCTTGTAATGAATCACTCTGTAGATCAACAAACAAATATTGTTCAGATGTTAATTAGCCTGAGCACAAGGTGTAACAGAATCTCAGCTTGTGAGCTGAATTCAAACAGCCACAAACAAAAATCCATTTCTGAAATAAAGTGTCTAAATAAAGTGCATTTTAGAGACTGATGCCTTGTGAAAGGTGCTGGGGTAGAATGCTAAAGCTTATGCAGACCTTAGAGTATATACAAAGGACTATGCAGTAATGATGTCTGTGAATTAATTTTTAAATTTGAAGCCAAAGGTAATAATAATAATATCTAGCTATATAAATAACTTTGGCCATTTAAGCACAGCAATCAAACATTGTTAAATGTCACATTAGAAAAGAATGTGATGTGCCAGGAATTTCTTCTTTATGTTGGGTATAAGTAATCCCGCCCCCGTCATTCCACCTTAATAAATAACCTGTACAAAATATTTTGGAATTATTCATCCCTTCAAAATAAACCTTTTCAAAGTACAAAATTGCATAAAAGCAATAAAACACCTGGCTACTTGGCTTTCTGTTTCACTTCTGTCTTTCTAGCCCACAGGTAAGGTAGATTTGCATTAATATAAAATGTTCTGTTCTGTTGGGAATTCTGTTGGGAATTCTATTTAACTCAGAGGATCTCTAACTGTTTACTTTAGAGGGGTGGTGGGTGGTAAAATTAAAAAGATTATATAAAATCTTGAATAAGACTAAAATGTGCACAAAGTGTATATCTTTTTATTTGTTGTTGTTTTATAATGCAGATGATGTCTTATTTACTTCTTATTGGTAGTTTTAGAGACAACAAAATCACTGAATATTCCTCAGCGTGCCCTCACTATCATGTTTAAGAACATGATGCTCAGCCATCAACAGAAAGATGATCCTTTTAAAAGTGTCTTCCCTTTTCTTTTACTTGAAATGTTACCACTTTTACCATTATTTGCTAATGCATAGATCCAGGTGTTGTACACCTAAAGAGAGCTGAATTTTGAGGAAGTTGTTTAGATTTACTGTTTTGATTTTATTAATTAAATGAAAGAGGGATTATATAAGAAGATTCCTCGATGGACTTGTCCCTGATTTGCAAAAATTTAGAATTTTGAATCTATATTTGCACTTCTATACTTTTTTCCAAGCCTTATAGCATGGCTATTCTATACCACAACCAAAAATTCAAGCATTCCTTTAGAAAGAAATGAGTTAGACACATAATGTACTTATCTTTGTAATAATCCTTACATAAATTATTCTAAGTGAATAATGTTAGGGATACTGATCTTTATTCTCTTACCATAAAGACACAAGTGTTTGCATATTTTGCAATAAAGGAACTTTTCATGTAAGAAACATCTGAAAAGTATAGAGCAAAAAGAAACTTTTGAATTTTGAGTGTGTATATAAGGATGCCTTCTATGATAGTCTAAAAATGGATCTTCATGTACTGTGTAAATGAGAAAGGGAGGTAGGGCCAGAAGTAAAATAGAAACTGAAGGGAGTGTCACCTAAACAGGACAATTTATTTTAAGTCTTTGAAAGAGATTATGCCCAATCATTTTATATCCCTTCATTTAATTGATTTAAACCATGGGAGGAGAGGAAAGTCACCTCTTCTCAAAGATTACATCCCAAATTGCCTTGGCCTCTGAGCCTGCAACACTTTAAATTTCCCCAGGAAACATCTCCTTTCTCCCGAATCATATAAGAAGGCTAATTTCACACATTTTCCTCTCTGTTAAGACTTGCATTATGAGCTTTCATCTTTAAAATGCTGTTTCCTCAACAGTTGATTTTGCAATGCTTTCCTATCAAACAATTGGTTAGAAGCTCAACAAACAACACTGTTTTAAAAGCCCTATTTCTACCTAAGTTAAATAAATCCCACACACTTCTCTGGTGCATTTTTTTTGTCCTCCTAAACTCCTACATCTTCTTAAATGATCTTAATCCAAACTCCATGCCTAGAAATGAAAGCAAGCAAAGAAAAAAGATTAGCTCATGATATAAGTGAATTTGGGGTGAAGAGGAATGGAGGAGAAAATCAGAAATACAGATGTTTAAGGCAGACTCTCGGCACGAATGATGTTGTTCTGATAACTGCTCATGTTCCATTCATGAGAATTTGCTGAAGTAAATATTTTTCACTGTAAGAGCACTTTTAATTTACACATATTTAAAATTCATGTTTTATATGGAACGAAACAATTTGAAAGCTATTGAACTGGAAAATCCTGCAGAGAAATACATCTGGGAATCTGTGACTTGAAAAAGTTTAGAAATAAGAGCCATCAGATTAACATACACATTTCTTGAAATTTTTTTTTTTGGGTGAGAAAGGGCACCTTAAAGCTTAATAGTTAGACATCTTTTTTCTGATGGCATTTTGAGTTTTAGATCGTATTTTACCTGGGAATGCCTTTTCTTTTGCAGGTGCCTCTCTTTTCTAAAGAAAAATTGTAAACAGTGTTCTCTTTAATGTGTTAGCTTTCATTTGTTTCAGTTTCTTAGTTAGCCAATGGCAGCAATAACAATAATTTTTTCTGTTGGTTTTGAATATGTTCCGTTTAAAAAAAGTAGGAAGGTGGTTCTCTTTCTTTTCTTTCTTTCTTTCTTTCTTTCTTTCTTTCTTTCTTCCTTTCTTCCTTTCTTCCTTTCTTCCTTTCTTTCTTCCTTTCTTTCTTCCTTTCTTTCTTCCTTTCTTCTTCCTTTCTTCCTTTCTTCCTTTCTTCCTTTCTTTCTTCCTTCCTTCCTTTCTTTTCCTTCCTTCCTTCCTTCCTTCCTTCCTTCCTTCCTTCCTTCCTTCCTTCCTTCCTTCCTTCCTTCCTTCCTTCCTTCCTTCCTTCCTTCCTTCCTTCCTTCCTTCCTTTCCTTCCTTTCCTTCCTTCCTTCCTTCCTTCCTTCCTTCCTTCCTTCCTTCCTTCCTTCCTTCCTTCCTTCCTTCCTTCCTTCCTTCCTTCCTTCCTTCCTTCCTTCCTTCCTTCCTTCCTTCCTTCCTTCCTTCCTTCCTTCCTTCCTCCCTTCCTTCCTTCCTCCCTTCCTCCCTTCCTCCCTTCCTTCCTCCCTCCCTTCCTTCCTTCCTTCCTTCCTTCCTTCCTTCCTTCCTTCCTTCCTTCCTTCCTTCCTTCCTTCCTTCCTTCCTTCCTTCCTTCCTTCCTTCCTTCCTTTTCTTCCTCTCTTCCTCCCTCCCTCCCTCCCTTCCTTCCTTCCTTCCTTCCTTCCTTCCTTCCTTCCTTCCTTCCTTCCTTCCTTCCTTCCTTCCTTCCTTCCTTCCTTCCTTCCTTCCTTCCTTCCTTCCTTCCTTCCTTCCTTCCTTCCTTCCTTCCTTCCTTCCTTCCTTCCTTCCTTCCTTTTCTTCCTTTTCTTCCTTTTCTTCCTTTTCTTCCTTTTCTTCCTGTGTCTTCTAGAAGGAAAATCAGTCAAAATCTTAAGATACACTCTGAGTGTTGTCCAGGCAGTATGGATAAACACCACACCATGCCAACATTGTGGATCTCCTAGACTCCAATCAGACCAACAGGCTTTTTTTGCCCCACTAAGTCTTGTCAAAATTTGCCTAAAGTACATCATGGTATATTGCTCAGCTTTCATAATGTCAGACCTATTCCCGTGTGTTCTGACACTTGACCCTTTTGCACAGCTGTGAACCAGTTTTCCTTCTGAAAAAACATCCAAGAAGCAGAATTACCAGCCAGTGGTTGGATTCCTACATAAATAAAATAATAAATACATATTATTTATAAAACCATAATAATATGGAAATATTGTACTCATCTACAGCCTCTGTTATGCTTTGATGTAAGAATAATATTAGAATCTTCTGTGCTACAGTAACATTTTTTCTCCTATCACCATGACACTCTCCTAGTTGCAGCAGTATTTTGGAATAAGTTAAGCACAAAAATTTTTGTATCTCAATAAACGTGGGTGGGTTTTTTTTTTTTTTTTTTGACATACAATGAAAAAAATTCTCTATATTTGCATTGAAGTTTAGGCATCTTAGGAGTTTTAGCAAATCTTTTTAGCACATGAGTTTCCTCCCTACTTCTTCCTTTATTTTCATTATGTGCTGTAAGGAGATAGTCTGGTATGAAAAAATAAAATATGAAAATGATACATAAGTAACTTAAATTAGGGATTTCTTTATGGGCTAGAAGAGGTTTTATTCATATACACACATCCACCTCCCCACAATATCAAATGCAAAAACCCCAAACTCCTATTACTGTGGTCATACTGAAGTTTCATAGCATGTTTGTATCTCTTTCCCAATATTTTGCAGATGTCACAAACCCATTTCAAGGCAGTGATACCTTGATCCAATCTGACTGAAAAGCAAAACCATCCAGGAACAACACTCCTTTCTCTATTTTGACTTACTTATTGATCACATTGCTGAAGAGGAGAAAGTTCAGATTAAACATGTCTTCTGGTGGAGTATATAAAACTCTTCTGCAGAAGCATTTAAAAAATGCTTTCCTGCATACATTGCTTTGGACAGTGCCCAAAGTTTTCCTCTTCCTAGCACTGAACAGTCCAAGCATAACTTCCTTAGGCTGGTTTTCTATCTTACTAGAAAAGCCAGAATTTTTTTTCCTCAGTGTGATAAGGCAACTCGGGATGTAAATCTGCAATGGTTGTTTGCCATAAGACATCTTTGATTTTACTTTTATTTTTGAGAGAATTGCATTAGAAATCTCTGCTCATGACAACTGACAGTCCTGAATTTGTAATGCTGCTATGCATATTTTTACTGCTGTGAATTTTAATGTAGCAAAATAAGTTCATCTTCTTTATATATGTATATTTATGCTTCAAGTCTACATACACATCTATATTTTTTTCTTAGATCTTATTCCATAGGCAGATAAATAAAAATGGGAAATGTAAAAAAATGCAAAAAAACCCCCGAACCAAAAATTCCATGATAATGTTTTGGATCATTCTTATTAAACCACTTGACAGCTCAGCTCAGGTGATGACAATTTCTCTGAATATTCAGTATTTGCTATTGATAAGAAAATTTTTGTACTGAAAATATAAAGTAAGTGATGCAGGAGATAACCACATTTACTTGATCTTGCAAAATGTAGAAGTATAGAAGAATTAAAGGGGAGTATAAAAAAGCAATGATGATATTGCTATGTAATTGAGGGGGGTTCCTATCCATGTTTAAAAGGGAAAAACTGGTTTATTCTGATACCTGCTGCAGTATGATGAAAAAATCTCTTTAGTATTTATCTCAGAAACAGGCAGTGACTCTAGGAGTAGCTCAGATTTTCTTTCCTCTCTGCTGTACAAGTCATTGCTGCATAAGGGTGTGGTTACAGAGAGAGACAGACCACCCACCCTTTCTGCCCTGCAGCTGCCCAGGTTTACAGACACCAGTAGGGCTCAAATAAGAACATTTTACTGAATAGTTCAAAGCATTCTGGCTACTGAGAGACATTTCTTATCATTTCCTGATCAAAGCACATTGTTACTCCTTAAAATCACCTTGCTCTTGCTTCTTGTCATTGAAGATGGTTTTGAGAATATCCTTTCTTAAATTATTTTTCTTCCCCTTGCACTTCAATTCACAATGCAGGAGCAGGTTGGGCACACACGTTTTGTCCACCTGACTCACTGTCCTGTCAAGACTGGCACATTTTAGCTACCCTTATTAAAGGGTATCTGTATCTGTGGGTACATCATTGGACAGATGCAATTCCACCCTCTGCTGAGCTCGCCACACAGCTCATTCAGATCCTCTTGTGAAACTTCTCCAGCTGGAGGACATGCTCTCAAACCTCATTTTAAAGTGGAAGACAAGACTCTAGAAAATAAGATAATCCCTTCAAACTGGAATCAATATGGTACACAGATGCATATTTCCTGTTGCCAGGTACTGGCTCAGGGCCTAGGCTTCAATATTTAAAAATATGAAACCCAGCAGAGTTTTCATCACAACACCAGCAGACGTATTTTCTTCCCTGAAGCTATTTTTTAAAAATTATAATGTTAGGACACTGCCTTATCAATAAAATTATAGCATGATGCTCAGTTTAATACTATTTGTTAAGAACTATACTTTAAACTGAAAGATTATTTTCCTAGTAAAGCAGTACAGCATTTATTTCCCTTATGAAACTGAGAGAAATATGACCTAACTGTGGATTCATATTTTTAGTGGCATCCAAGGAATCTTTTTTCTAAATTAATTTGCTTCTAATAGTCATTCAACTAGTCATAAGAGGACTAAACCATTATTCTTCTTTTCTACTATGCCCTTTCTCTAATAGGTTCAAACATTATAAGCCAGCTTGAGTGCCTACGGATTTCAAAATGAAGACACAATGGAAACTTTTGCCAAGTCATGTTTATTTTGAGACAAAACACACAGAGAAATAATGGAATTATTACTTGAATAACTAGGAAAATAAGCTATGCTGCTGACACATTGCAGTGGTTGGGGAGAAATACTGAAAGCATTCTCAGGTAAAATTGTACAAAGACTGCTCTTTTCAGCCTCTGGTATGACACTGTGCAAGGCGGGAAGAGACAGATTCCAAGTTGTTATCTGAACAAAGTTATGCTAAATCATGCTACAGTCCCTAAATTAGAAGCATAATCAGCTCAATATGCCAAAGTGAGTTGCTCAAAATCCCCTTAACTCAGATAATCAGAAACTATTATTGTAACTTCATTGCATCTTAATTTTATTACTGCACTGGAAAGACAATCATCTTCCTCTTCGTTTGATCTGTCATCTGTACTTTCTGTACAGATGGAATATCTGCCTGTTTGCCACATCTTAATTAAAAGCTCATTGTCCTTCTAGTGGAAGTCCTACATAAATGTTCTGCTTCTATTTCTCATCACATTAATTTCTACTAGCTTGTTCCTTCTGCTTTTCTCAATCATCTCTCTAACATTTTCTGTTTTACTATCTTCTTGAGTTTTGCCTTTTGACTTCCCCTTCCTTGTGCTTGTCATCACAATGAACACAAACCATGGTGACAAATTTGGACAGAAGTTGAAGAAAAAATACAATCAGTCACCCCTAATCAAAAGTAATCCCCACCTGTACTAAAAGATCACATGATTCCACAGAGAAATTGCTGTGCAGTGAGTAGCAGGACAGAAGCCACAGCAGATGCAAAGCAAACAGAATAACATTTCATAGGCCCAGTACAGTCTGAATAATACTCACCTGTCAGAAACAGCCTCTGCTTTGTGCAAAGTTCTATGTTAGAAGGAATATTTCTGAATTTTTGCTAAAGTTTTGACTTTTAGTTTCATGCTCTTGGTCTGTGTAAACAGATTTTAAATGATAAAGTTTAGGGTCTAGTTTTAACATTGGATGTCAGTACTACCCATGACATTTGCACTGTTTGGGAATATCCCAATCATGAGAGTTGAAAAATTACACTGAAAAGGTGATCATGTGCTTAACTGGCCATGGAATTTATATAACCATCTTAATGAAATTAATATCATATACTCTCTATACATAGTAGAATAGCTGAAGTCTGCAAATATTGCTTTTTGAATTATTATGTCTGGAACTAAGAAGTTTCTCTCATGAAAGAGTTCTTTCAGGAAATCAGGTGGCTTCCAGGCTTGAGCCAGAGGTTCCATTGAGATCAGCTGTAGTGACTGATAGTCAGAAATGGCCTTATTTGTCACTAATTGCCTCAGAACCCATTTATAATACTAGTAAGTACTAAACCTTCTGAGAATGAGTTTTAAAACACTGATTATTCTTTCTTTGAAAAAGTTACTCTTTTGTCTTTCAAACCTCATTTCTAATAACCTTATTGTGTGTTCAGTTTTTCTTGCATAACCCATAGTGACTAATCAATCCTTATTAACATGTTTCTTCCTATTAATGTATGGACATGTTATCACATTTTGGTTCTATAATTCAGGCTGGGTCTTGCACTACTTAAAGCAAGAATTATTCTGTAAAAGGGAAGATTATATTTTTTCTGCATGACTTTTAAAAATCCATTAAACATGTATTTCAGTGATCAGTGAATTGAAACTATACACTGGCACGTTACTATTTCCCCACTTACTGTTAAATAATTTCAAACATGCTAGCATTTTTTAACTGCTATTAATCACTGAATTGAAATTTTCACGTACCTGCTTGCAAAAACTCCCTAAAAGGACCTAATTTAGAATGTATCTCTACATGTTTACACACATATATTGATATTTACACCTTTAGGTATTTGCAGATACACATAATTTGGTCACTTGAATCTGTGATACTTCTTACAATGTTTTGATGGTAGCCATAAAATTTGATATTCTGACTAATTTTCCATCAACAAATCGCCATTAATCTGAAAGCTAAAGTTCCTAGCAACAGATACATAGACATAACTAATGTAAGACAGAGAGGAGCAGTTTTGCTGAAGTGCTTTATTCTTTTAAATATTCAGAAGCAATTTCATGGCATGGCAGCTCTTTGTGCCTTCCAGCCACACAGATATCCATTTTCTGGAGTCTAACCATGCTCCTTTCTATCTTCCTCATGAAAGAAATGCAAGAGATCTCCAAATCCTGGTCAGGGCATATTTCATGGAGGCCCAGTAAACAAGATACTTTCTTGTGTCTTAAGTTGCAGTTATCACAATGAAACTTTATGAAGACTTAAAACTGAAAGAGACTACAAAACTTTACACATCTCATCCTTAAACATCCCCAGCCACAAACAGCAGATAATATTTAATATGCAATGTGTAAGGCATAGCTGATAAAAAATCATATGCAAAATTGTGTTTAAAGCAGCCAGGATTCTGAATTTCTAGTAAAATCAAGATGTTATCTGTAAAGACATGGAAATTATACTAAATAGGACAAGCAGCAAAGAAATTTGCAAGCCTAGCAGGGCACAGTAAATTTATAGATGTTTGCAAATTGTTTAGCTTCAGATAAAAAAAAAAAAAATCTAAATCTTCTCACCAAAGTAAAAGAAAGAACAAAATAAAAGGTTTTAAGAAAGAGCAGTTCCATCCTAACAATCAGGTAAAAAGTAGAAGGGACATGCTCTTAATGTGCTAGGTTGAAGTGCTATTCCCCATCCCTCCAATTTTCTCAGGTGACCTCTTCACAGTGAAGAAAGTTAATTTAGCTGATTTTTTGCCTATAAGTTCACAATCCTATCCATTGGTTTCACTGCGAGGTTTCTGTTAGTAGCAAACAGCTGGGTAGTGGCATAGTTTAATCAACTTGACCCACGTAATGAGAGCAATGAGTGATATCCAGATTCAATAGCAGAAGTTTATTAATTGGATCAGTCTAACTGGATTACCACTATTTCCTGTAAAAAAAAGGAATGCCAGTGACGTGACAATTACCAAATAAAATTATGAAAAGGTGTGATCTGCTAAAGAATAACGTGGCATGATAGCACCAACCCCATACAGGAATACGTCTACATAGTTCAGCTTATCCTCCTTTTTGTGAAATTCTCTATTGCTTTATTGAATTGAGTGTTGCCTACGAAGTTAAGAAAAAGAATCTATCTGGCTCTAAAATACAATCAATGTAATCAATCAAGAAGAAATAAAGACAAGCATTTTACTTCAATGTCTGCAAAGTTAGAAGTGTACAAGCAGAAGCTTTGTGGTGACTAGCCTCTTGAAAGTCAAGAAAACACAATGTGTTGCAAGTCACAAGTTGCAAGTGCTCAATTTATTTGTAATAAATATCTTGTTGTTCACATTACCAATATCACATAATGTGTTAGGCTGCCAACTTCTAGAAACATCCAAACAAGGCCATTTTTTAATCACATAAAGCTTTAGTTAGATAGAAAAGCTAGTTTTTGGATTTATGGAATAAATTTCAACCACTTCACTCGAAAATGCTAGACACAAACATCTGAAGCAGAAATTGATGATGAGGTCATGCATGCTCACTTCAAGTACATCTGGAAGTAAGACAAGCCAACAGTCTAAACCATTTCCTTTGAACTTGACAAGCACAGTATGCTGCAAGGAACACAAGCCATGATATGCTTTTATACAAGTTCCAACCTTTCAACTGGGCACAAAATCAACTGCAGAGTCAGAGCATCACCTGGTGTGAAATACTGCTATCCAGCTAAGGACTAGATCAGCCCTTCTCCTAGGATGGATCTGTGGCCTTTGTTTTCCCAGGGCTCCTCCTTGGCTGGGGTCAAAGCTCAGGTGTACAAATACAGGTGGAGAGCAGTTACAATTCTGCAACTCCTGAACAAGTGCTCCTCTCCCCAGCCTCTATCCACAAATAGCAGCATTTTTATTCTGATCCCTGAATGGTGTCAATGAACAACGCCCTTTGAGGTTTGCCTACAGGCTCAGTGAGACTAGCCCAGAGTGCTGTGACAGTTTCCCTCACTGCAGCAAACCAAAAGGCACAGAAAAATTGCTGCCACCAGTTCTCTCATTTTATTAAGTAGTGAGGTGAAAAACCTCTCCCTCTCCACCTCTTCCCTGCTTTGGCCCTGGAAGATGTGTGGTTTGTTTCCCAGTTCTGCAGCAGATGTTTTGAGAAGATCTGCAGCATGAAAAATGCTAAGATGTGGGAAATAACTTACATATCTCTAGGTATGGTTTATGTCAGTACCAGTGAATTGGTTCCAATATGAATACCAAAACCTGAGGTCGTGCCAAGTTACTTGCACAAGGACTGCCTGAATCACTGATAGCAGAAGGACTAATGCAGGTCCTGTTTCCTTTATTTCCTCTCTCAGGTTAAGCCTTTCAAACAGGCCCTTTGGAGCATAAAGAGATAAAAGAACTGTTTGGTATTTACACTAAAAATTAAATATATTTTAGATTTTAAAAAATGTTTCATGATAAGCATGAAGAATGCAAGAATCACCAGCAATTAAAATTAAGTGCTCCATAGTCACTATCTATCAGCATTACGCATAGCTAAAGGAAAGTGGAATCCATTAGTCATTCAGTAATTATGGAACAGGGCATTAAACATCAGTTTTCAATTTGAAAACAAGGTCAAAATAAAACAGACACTAATTGTTAGCATGCATCATCTTAATTTACATTTTATTTTTAGCCCAGATGCAGGAAAGCTCAATGATCAGGTCAGTGGAAATAGTATTTAATCTACCCTGAATATCAGTTGAAAAAGAAAATTATGATATAAATAAAATATAAAATTTATATAGGAATAAAAAAATAGTTTTCACTGTTTACATTTGAAGACAGCAAAAAATGTATTTAAATTATTTTTCCAGGTACAATAATTTTTACTAAGAAGACGAAGGAATAAAACTCTGGAAGGGCAGTGAGCTTCAAAATATCCACTGATAATAAACACAGGGAAAGAAATAAACAGGTAAGAAAAATCTAAAAAAAGATGACATTGATTTCCCTAGTTCACAAAACTGCACAAAAATCTTAAGGAACTCCCAGTTTACCTGTATTTTAGAGGTTACTTTGCCTCCAAGAATTATCAGAAAAATATTCTTTAAGCAAACTCAAATATATTCTTAAAAGTTGTTAAACAGGCATAAACAAATATTTGAAAGTCTAATTTTCTCCAAGAGATGTGATTCTTCCATTTATACAAAAACATGTTGATATAAACAGAACCATGATAATTTATATTAGCTGTAGAATTTTCTCTTACTAAACTCAGTTACTGCCAGACTGTTTTGTACAAATAGCTCTATAAACATGCTGTTAATCCAGCATCCTCACATGAAAGAAGTAACACAGTGTTATTTCTAACTGGAAACGTCAAGACCAAGAAAATCTCAGAAATGAGTAGAATATTTATACAACATATTCCAAGTGAATATCACAAAAACTGTTCTGGAAAATCACATGGGATTTTTCACAGAAAAGTGCTGGAAGAGGTGGGATTTTTTTCTTGCAACTAGTCAAATCCGATAGCTTCTAAAAACATTTTAATAAAGGTCACACTTGAGCTGTTACAAGCAAGAATTTTAATTAACACCCTAGCAGTCAGCAATTAAGTCTGCACATCTGATAGCTTTACAACATGGACTGGAGAACTGCATCAGACTACAAACATTTATTTACATGGCAACTGCTATGGACAGGAGCTTTTTTCTTTTTTTTTTTTTTTTTTTTTTTTTGGTGCCTTTTTTTTTTTTTCCAGAAAGCCAGTGATCTTGTACAAAAACTAGGAAATACTAAGGTGTTCCTGCCCTAAGATTTAACTGCTTCCTGTAATCATATGCAATAGATGGATGCAGTGCCCATATTAGAAGTTAACAGCATCCCTCAAGAGAGACAGCAGAGGCTGTAAGATCATCTATCCCAGGGAATGTGTGGAGGATGGGGGAAAGGGAAAGCAGAAATGGTGGGAGTTCTGTAGTTCTGCCTCTCATGATCATGGAAATAACAGCAGCCACAGGACCACTTACCTTCTTCATAGCTGAGCTGGATTCATGTCTATTTGTGAAGAAGAAAACCCCACTGGTCTCTGGTTTGGTTGTGATTTTTTCCTGTAGTAATCAAATATCCTGAGCCTTTAAAATCATGGCTGTTACAGAGATGATGAACAGAATGTAAGGTTTAGAACATCTCCCATATGCTAGCTCAGCATGGAATATTGCATCCAAGTTTCTTTTATCTAAAAATGGCCATTTATTTACCTGAAGTTTTCATAATTCCAGACACCATGAAGCCCTCGAGTTTCAAAACTCTGACAGCATGCCTGTATCCATGTTGCTCCTGAGGTGGACCAGGCACAGGCAAGCATGGTTAGAAAACCAGCACCCTCTGGCCATCCTCTGTGCAGGGGCACTGGAACAGCCTGCGCAGGGCCCGGAGCACCTGCCTGAAGCAGGAGGGACATTTCTTGCAGAGCTCACTGCTCACTGAGAGTGCAGCCTCCCCCTGGCCAGGAGAGGGGCTGGGGGGGCAACAGAGGCTGTGCAGGACAGGGACCTGCCCCTCTGCCCTTGGCTGCTGTCACCTGCTTGCCCAAGGCAGGTTGTCCTGCTACTGTCTTTGCACCTCCTAGAGAGCATTAGTAATTTACTGTACATAAACTAGTGAAAAGTATGCGCCTCACTGCCACATTAGGGTATATATGTGAATCTGATGAGCCTGAGGATATTGTATTTTGGTTTTGCCAAGTCTTTGTCTATCAGCAAGTTTCTGGCATGGACTATATTCCTGGAATATTTAAGAAGGGAATCCTTCAGACTGTGATCTTTAGGAAATTAAACAGAACCAAGGAAATTAATAAATGTCCCCATTTAGTTCAAGTTATTTCAAAAACACAGTGAATATATTACTTTTCCTTGTCTGAGTCAATAAAATAATGGCTAGGTAAGTAACAATCAAGTGTCTGTCAAGAAGAAATTGTGCCTGACCTGGGTACTGGACAGAAAAAAATACCAGTTTTAGTTCAATATCAGGTTTTAGAGTAGAACACATCATGTACCTTGACTTGAACAGTTCTATCAGATGTTATATAAAAGCTCCAAGAACACAGTCTAAACAAAAGCACTGCAAGACACAGGAAAATTGTACTCAAAGGTTAATCAATTGTTCCTGAGAAGTAAAAAGAAGTATTAGATACCAAAATGTAAGTAAAGGCCAGTATTATGCAGCTTATTCATTAATTATCTATAGCGATTACAGAGTAGTACATTTATTAAATTTGCAGATGACATCTGGCTGAAAAACGCTGCTGCCTTGGACAAGGTTAACACAGAGACCAAAATTAGAGAAATGCCTTAGAGGGGAAAAATCCTGTCAGACACCAAGTTCTGACACCTAGGCAGGAATAAATAACACAAGATAGGAAAAAGCAGGTTGAGTAGCATTTCTAAGATCATATCTGGTGCAGAGCAGACAAAGAAAGGTGCAAGGGAGAAAGAAAAAACTATGATTGCAATCTAAACATGTTAACAGTATCAAGCCATGATGGCAAAAAGCTGTGCTGTGTAACTATGAACAGAGCTTGCAAATGGCAAATGCAAAATGGCATGGGGAAAAACACCCATACCCTTACGGCTGCTCTTCTGTAATCTTATGCAGTAGATTTTGTTCTGAAAGACTGTAGCCTGACTGTCATGTTTTGGTGTTCTATACAGACCTAGGCCACTTACTGAGAGATCAGCATGGAGAAGACTTCAACGAAACCTCACTGCAGCCTTCCAGAAGCTTAAGGTGGTGTATAAAAAGGAGGGAGGGAGGGAGACTTTTTATATGTGCAGACAGTGACAGGGCAAGCGGTAATGGTTTTACATTGAAAGAGGTTGGGTTTAAGATTAGATGTTAACATGAAATTCTTTACTCAAATAGTGGTGAAAGACAAATAGGCTGTCCAGAAGAAGCTGCTGGTGCCTCATTTCTAGAAGTGTTCAAGGCCTGGTTGGATGGGGCCCTCAGCAACCTCATCTAGTGAATTGCATCCCTGTCCTTGGCAGAGGGGTTGGACCTAGATGATCTTTAAGGTCCCTTCCAGCCAAACCATTCTATTATCAGGAAAGACAAAGAGAAATTACAAGCAAGTTATAAGCAAGGGAAGACTGCAGGAGCTGGGGCTGTCTACTGCACTGAAGAAAAGACTAAGGCGATATTCAGACAACATGATCTGCATATATTAGCTGCCACAAGTAAGAAAATAAACGGTCTCTGTTACTGGTGGTTATGGAAATTGTTGTGAAACAAAAGTAATTTATTTTCCAGCACCTTTATGACTCTATTTCCTTCACAAGTCTGAAGTGACTGAAAGATAATATTTTTATGTAAACTAATGATTTTTAAGAATAATGCTTCTAAATGAAAGAAAAGCTTTGTTATCTTCATGTGTATCAGTTTCATAAGGAATAATTCAAGACATATCTTACATTTAAGTTGGTAAGAGAATGTTTTAATAAACAAATCAGCTTGCAAACACATACAGTATTATAGACTAAAATTAAAATCACTATCCACCATCACAACAGAAAACTGCAATTTATCATGACAAAGTTTAGCACCTGAATGAAAAAAACTAATAATTAGTAACAATAAAATCATTTAGATTTGATTAATCAACTCCTTTGATTTTCTTACTGTTCCAAGAAAAACAGAAACAAATGTTTCCAGATTTTCTTTCATGCCAAATGTTTTCATTTTCCACTTGGCCGAAGCAAGTTAGGGTAAATGTTGGACATACATTTTGAAAATTATTATGTATTGTGATCTACCAACACTGTGCATTTCTGTTAAACGCTAGCACCATCTACTGGTCCAGAAGGTCCTTTCAAACTTTGGAAAAAGCTGTGGAAAGTGATCCAGCCAAAATGATGCAAAAAGATACTGACAGTAACATGTAGTTTTTCAGTCCCTGTACAGGAAGAAGAAGAGAAAAAAGAAAATACCATCTTTTCATTATTGATACCACTTGAAAAAAAAGAAGAACAAATACTAAGTTTCATTTAGGCAGAGATTATATGAAAAGAATGAAAGGCTTAGAGAGTTACAAAGATTAGGATAATGAACATTATTATCTTCTACTGTGGTGCAACACTAATTTGCAGTGGGAGACATAGAACTTCTAGTTCTAGATCCAATGATGCCTGATGAACAGTCACCAAAAATATTGGGAAAGAATCTCCAATAGCAAGTTAGGTACCTACGGATCCTGGACAGATTGGCAAAAAGAGCCAGATATTACACTGCTAGCATTCAGTGCTTCAAATTCCACTAGAAAACTAACTTCTGCCCCATATGTTAAAATCCAGTAAATCAGCTTGTAGTAGACAATCACTGCTGTATCAATTTAGGATCTTTACACTACACTGTAATTACAAAGGTCAATTAACCTGTTACATTTTTACACTCTTTGTTGAACCTGACCCCAAGAATGTAATCTTCTTGCTGATATGCTATTGGGACAACTGCTCATTCCCCTGCTCCACTGAAAGAACTGGCTCAAATGAAAACTGTCATCAGGCAGTGCCTGGCACCCTGCCTCCTGGCTGTGCTATAGTCTTCATTTACATCCACTGCTCCTCATACAGCTATGGACCTAAAATCTTCATTCTTGTAACAACTGTCGGCAGTTCCTCAGGTTTCTTGGAAAACTTAATATTGCATGATATCATTTTCAGTTTCATAATGCAATACTTGCAAGGAGGAGAAATCTGAGATACAGCTGTATAGCAAGTCATGCTGTTTCTAGAGCTAGAGGCAAGCAAGAGATATTAGGTAAGAGACCTAATTACATTACCTTGATTTCCTTAAATACAAGGACTCCCCACATTGCAGCAACAAGGCCAGGACCCTAAAGAATAAGATTAATTTGTATGTTACAGCATTTCACTTAAATTTACTCCTTCTTATTACTGCTCTCAGGGTGGTTGAATTTTGTCTGGATAACACAGTTAGGTATTTCCATTTTGTATAAATAAAGCACTCATGACAAAAGTATAAACATCGCTGAAATATTTACTAAGTAAGATACAATAAAATCTTCAGGAAGGGCTAGAGAGTCAAGAAACCGTGCTTTTTTTTGCAGTAGGCACAACTTCTTTCTAAATTACACTGCAAAGTCTGCTCCAGCTGTTACAGGTTCTTTCAGTAGACTCCAAATAACATGCCTCACTTTAGTCCAAATTAGAGTCCACAATGTTTCCTAACATTTCCTTTATTAGCATGACTAACTATTGGACAAAGTTTGATTTTATTGCTCAGTACCATATCAAGAGACTGAAACATAGATGTATTTCCTGTATAGCTGGCATCTGGACAAAGCACAAAGCCAGCCAGGGAGACAAGTCAGGGAAACTCCTGATTTTCCGTGATGTTGTTGTAGAGGTTTCCTGGCTAACAGCAAACAGTGATACACAACAGCAACTTCCAGGCACTCCTGGTAATACAATTTTTCCCCTGAGGGAGTAATGATCTGAATTTTCATCTCTGATGAAAAAATATCTGAATGTGAAGCAAAAACTGGCTCTGTTAATGCTTCCCATTAGAGCTGTTCTGAGAAACGCTTGACAGATGTTTGACCACTGACCTTCCTCTCTTCATCCTCAATGCAGCTGATAGGACACAGATATAGACAGCAAACAGTGTCTCATGCTGAATATATGTGTGGGTGCTGTTTCCTAGTGACATTGCCAACTATTATTTGAGGGGTTATTTCACTTTCTAGATAATGTGCGTTGTGAGAGGAATGCACTTTAAAAAATGGAACAAAGTGTTAAAGGGATGTGATGAATACCTCTCTAAAAATTTTCTCCAGGGTGAAATAAAGCAGCAGTTCTGAACCTGTGGTCCAGATAGACAGTTTCTCATCCAGTGCTGTCCTCACATTTTTCATTTTGTGATTTTACATCCCTGCCCTTTAGGCATACTGATAACTAAATTACTAAAGCTGCTTTCCATTAATCCTTCAATTTCCAATTAGAATGATCCCAAGGATTTTTTTTCATTGCATACTGCAGAGTGTATTTTGACTTACTGCGTCTTGAGGCAAAGCTTAATCCCTATTAAAGTTGTTTCATTAGTTTGCTTCCAAAATACAGCTGTTAAGCAAAACTTTGGTCTTAATATTTATTAACTCTCATTTGCCACCCTTGTGTCACCAGCCAGTGCAGTGTCAAGAGAGTAAATGTGAAGTTTACTTTTTTACCTAGTAATTGGAATTTATGCTTTAAAGGTACATCATAAATAGGAATAAAACAGAGACAGAACAGGCCAACCTATTTTCCACACATTTGCATAAGAACATTATTTTCAGCAGTTCATAATCTGTTCTGTTTGTTCAAGAATTGTAAAAAGAAAATATGTCTGACTTAATCAAGCAAAATGACTTCTAGGGGATAAAAGCCACAAATCAAAATCATCCAGACAAAAATGTACTTCCTGGGATGAAAGCATAAAATAATTCTTCTTTTAATAATTTCAATTAAACAGTTGATATTGATATAATTCTGTTTACAAAGCTTTGCCCTTTATATAACCTGAAGACTCACACTCTCAATTCTTCTGGTTTTTCTTATGCTTGACATTGACCAAGATGGTGCTTGTCACAGTCATTCAGGTTCCTAAAAATCCAAAGACTAGTGCAGACAAGCAGAGGAAGCACTGTATACTTTTGACTAAAAATGCTCTAGACCTATCAAAATTTCAGCTCAACTCCAAGAAAAAGAAGGGTAAAAAACCTATTCACTTTTAACTCTAGATAGAGATTTTATTTTTTATATACTTACTGCAGTAATTATTGGAAAGCTGACAACAGCACTGAGATAGTGATTGGCCAGGAACCAGCAGCAATTGGCTATTGCCCAAAGCACACCAGAAACAAAGCCTAGAAAAATAAATCCAAATCAAAAACAGGCATAGCAAGGTACAGGCAGCAGTTTGTGGAAGTTTTATACTTATAGCATAATACAGCAATTGTATATATGTATTTTAGTATGTTAACTACTTTAACAAGCTGGCTCTGGCAAACTTAACCAAAGCTCAAAGGATAAAAAATAGCTACTCCAACTGAAGTAGCAAATTAATTAAAGTTCATTATTTTCTGGGCAATGTGCTCTCCACTCTGGCAATCAGTTTTTGAAAATCTGCAGTGTCACTTTGTTCTAGTTTCAGATTAGATCACTGTCTCCTAACCTTAATTAATTAACCTAATAAAAGTGCTCTTTCAAAAGAGACAAGAAGTCAAATAAAGATACTTGAGAGGTGAACCACAATTCCAACACACAACTTCAACTAAACACTGCAAAATGATCCGAAGAAGTAGCTGAAATGAACTGCTAATTTAAAAACGGTCATACCTGGCAATATGGCTTGGGGATAAACGTAAGGTTTATTTTTCTTGACTGCACAGTAGATCAAAAAGTAGATGGTACTTGTAAGAAATATTCCACTGAAGTGTGCAAAAACATAATCTAAATCTGAAAGAGAAATGACAATATATTAGTAAAAACACCAGTTATTAATTTTAACAAAATTATTTTCACTGATAACATTCTCACAGACAATAATGCATAAAGGTGCTATTCCTAAGAATTCAAATCTCACTGTGCTGAATGCAGCTGCCAGTCTGACTGTGGATGCATACGATCAATGACACCTATTAAACATGAACTAAACGCTGTGTTGACTTATTGCAGGCTTCTAAGCATTTCTATGCTGTTATTTTCAGAACTCTATTACATTTTCCTGAATCAATTTCATAAAACCTTGAGAAAATCCTCAGGTGAGGCTACAAAAATGGGGTGGGGATTTCACATAATTGTAGATGGTCAAGATAGGTTGTAATGATGTTCCTATATCCTTGCTTTGTTCTGTGCATTTAAGGGCAAGACAACTGCACAGACCATGTAAGCTAAATATAGCTCAGTTTTGTCCTTTTTTAATCTTGAAGGACGTATCACAATTTTGATCACTATAATTATGAACAATAACAAGTCCTTTGTGGAATTTGTATGTTCTAAGAGTTTTTGGTAAAGCAGAAGCATGTAGCATGTGAGTGTTGTCTCCCTGGAGCTGTAAATTCTCAACAAGAAAGGCAGCTATGGTAATGACAACGTCTGTTTTGTCTGGCTGGGGAATATATATATTGCAGAATTCAAGAGAAATTGTATATGACAATGAGAACTTCATGTGTTCTCAGCAGTACTTTGCTCTCAATGTGCTGCATGCATTACCTGACAGAGTATAACCTGAATCTTAAGAAAAATATTTCTGGGGGAATGCTGTTCGAAAATGGTAATTAGGCTTACGTTAAACAGTTTCAATTAAAAAAATAACATGGTTTTAATTACTTATGTTGTTACGTATCTGCTCTCCTCATCAGTTACGATCAATCTTCTCTTTCTTTATTGCTGTTGGCAATTGGCAAGCTTGTGCCTTTGTTTAACCCATTCTTCCACTCATACAAACTCTGTATTTTGAGAATGCTAGTATTTGATGCCTTCAGAAACATACTTGTGAGTTAAGTATGGTAGTCTTTGGGCTGTTTCTCGGTGTTTTTTAAGGTGTAATTCACCTCTGAGAAAAAGGGAATGCTAGGGCTATGATTATGACAATGTATAAAGTACTGCAGAACTGATGAATCGTCATGGTATAGTTTCAGGCACATCAAGAATTTCACCCTCTGCCTTCAAAAAAGCAGGAGAACACAATGATGAAATGAAGTAAAAGTGATCTGTTAGCCTTTACCAAACTGACTTGCTCCTGTGTATACAGTTTCATTTCTTCTTCCATGGTCCTTGATGTAAAGTACTGGTACAAAACTGGAACCATAGAGTATTCCAGCTACCACAGCCAGGCTACAGCCTCTTTAGAAAGAACAAAAATTGGAGAAAAATAGTCTTGCATGAATTAAGGAAGTAGACAACACACGCAAGCCCAGGACTGCAGGTAAAAACTGTGCATCATATAAAAATTGTTAGCTGTAAAAACAATACATTTTAATAGATCTTTATTTTCTAGTAGAGAAATAGTTCATGTAGTTTCCCTCTACTCTCCCTCTAGCCAAGCAGCACAGACAATTCCTGCTGCAAAAGTCGGCAATCTAGATTAATGACATGGGAAATTAACTAACTAGGATTTCTTAAAAGCAGAGCTAGGGGATAACAAACAAAAATTAAATTTAAAATGCTCCCACCCTCACCTTTGTTGTTGCAATCTATACATTCTTTGTAACTTCCCAGATTCATTGCCTCTTCAGTCCCCTTCTCCACAGATTGTTGTGCTCTTGACAGTCTCCAATCCCCACACTGGCTTCTTGTTAGCTTGCTTCCACTTAGGAGTACTTTTACAGTCTCCTTACCATACTGCCATGCCTTCTCCAGCTGTATTCGCTTGGAAACCACACCTGGAAGCATGTAATTAGCACAGGCTTCTTCTATGCTGTAGTGCTAATCAACTGGATGCTAAAACCCAGCTCTGTATTACTCAGTTGATATTGTTATTTACTTTGCCAAATGATATTTTTCACAGTAGTACCTAACACTTAATTGGTAAAGTTAGACACACTCAACAGTGCCAATGGAATAATCTAAATAGCTGTGCAATTATTCATATATAAATTTGCACACTACACTAGTATGTAAAAACCTGTTATTTATAGTGTGTGACTTTGCTAGGGAACCACAGGACACAAATTCTGCTCTTGCGTTGTGTTTAACTACTTTCTCTGGCTACTTTCTATGCACCAGCAAAATAATTGTTAGCAACTTACATGAGTCTCCTTTTTGCTGGAGAAAGTTTGTTCACCCATGAGTCTTCAGTGGTATCTTCAGAAACATTAATAGACTGCAAAAAACCAAGAGTTTTCATGCAAATTTAGTTTAGTTTGATTTCTTAAAATGTGCCACTTCTTAAAGTGTCTTCTGTGATTCAGTCTGGTAGACTGGAACCTCTAGGGAGCATTGAGCACAGCTAGAAAACTCTCAGGGCTCTCTGTTCAGGTAGCCACTGAGCTCTGACCTCTAACAGTAAGGTACAATGGTGGCAGGAGCCTGTGGTTCTCCATCTCTCTCTTTGGGCTCCCTAAGGAGCCAATCTGGTACTCCTCACTGGCCTCCAGCCTATGGCACAGCTGATGATGACAGTCAGCAACTCTTGACAGTCTCCTGGCTCTGCAACATGGCCTTTCATCTAAGCACCCTCACAGCTCTACACCTAATGTTTAATCGAAATTGCTTCCTCTTCTCATATAAGAAAGTAATACACTTTTATATAATCTCCATCATAATGAAGAAGGACTTTCTAAGCCATCTAAAGCTGACAAACATGAAAGAACAGTTGGGAATACCTCTTCTGTTCCTAATATTCAAAATGATATCCAAGATCCACAGATTAAGACACAATAAGTACATATTTATGTTGTTTTATGTAGTCTACCATAAATCCTAGCAAACTTGACTAACAAACACATTTTTTATTTTAAAATGGATATGTATTTTCACTGCTGTAAAATAACAACTGTAGAGTACTTACACTTTCTCTCAGTAAAGGTGTGCTTTCTAATGAAGCTGAAGAACTCTGGACTTCAGTTTTTATAAAAAGAAATATGACAGCACTCAGAAGAAAAAAATACACCAGTAAATACCATGTCAGTTCATAAGGACATAACATTTAGTGTCCAGAGACAAAAGTTTCATATGGAGGCATATTCCTTTGTTTTCATTATTACCCTAGAGTCACTGCAGTGTATTTAAAAAATGCAATTGCTTTAAAGTCATAACTTACTATGATTATATACATAAAAGATATAAATGCAATAATTTTAAGTTATTCTTTTAACTTAGCTAACAGACACCCTAAGTGAAAGTAAGTAAATAGATCAGTTTTTATATCACTTTATAGATTTTTCTTCTAATGAAATGTGACTGAAACACCTTCTTTTAACAGTGTGTAGTTACAATCACACTAATAACAGATGCCTTAGCTAACAGTGCCCTTTTGTACCAAACCACACATAGATGGAACACATGCTTGAAAATTCTACATGGAACAGCTTAAACCTGCACAGAATTGCCTCTATACGCACGGAAAAATGTTAATTTTTAGTCCTGCATCATATATGAGGGATGGAATACTGCTGCTACAGGGTATTGTGAGCATGCAGAAGGAAAAGGGGTATTACTCAGTGCTGCTCAGTGCATTAAGTGTATACAATAGGGAAGAAAGGGTAATATTACAGCTCCTAACCCTGCCTCCAGGAGATCCAGTAAATACATGCAATCAGAACTGGAAGGATCTGCTTCTTACTTTTTTTTACTGTTTTTTACTTTAATGAATAACATTTTAATGATCTAGGAATTTCTTCTCCTAACTGTAAACTGAACATTTCCATTTGAAGAAGGATCCATCTCCTAATGATGGAGTAAACACAGGTATAAAAGGATGTCAGTTTCCTCCAGAGGAAGCATACAGATTCCACACAGGAAGCCAAAATGAAAAGACTGCTTCTGAGCTCCACAGAGCAACATACATAGGCTTTGTGCAGTTTGCCAGGAAAACATGTTTGCTCACTATCTCTCTCCCTGTTGGTCACTCCTCCATGATATCTCAGAAACAGGAAGCAGGTGGTGAGATGCATGAATTCATCAGGCAGGAATAGCAGCAATGCTACAATTTTCTCAGTACCTCCCAAAATCATGTGCTATGTAACAGGAATGGACACAAAACGGCAGACTCTTAAGAGAAGAAGAAAAGTGGAAGCAAAAATCATGAATCTAAGGCAGAAGCTCTCTCCAACCAATCAGAAATGGCTTACCTCCAAGTTCTTAATACCCTCCATTTCTGAAAAGCATTATGCTCACATTCTGTCAGCATGCCTACAGTAAGCCCTTAAGATTTAGGGCCATCTTCCCAGCCACCCAGTTGGAAAGCAAGAACACTATTACATAACAAAGATCCTCTTTCCTCTGTGTTTGAACCAAAATGTATGCATTCATACAAAGAGCAAACAAGCGAAAAGAATAAAGTCCTTCCAAAGATCCTGAAAGAAGACGTTGCATGGGATTTGGAAGTGTGCCATAAGACTTACATGACACAGAGCTATTACAGACAGGAAAACATGCGAAGCCTTTGGCCTTTCGTGGGCCCCAAAGTACCAGGGAAGGGGTTCTGTGGCATATTCTGTTGTTATGAGATTAAGATTTGTACCTCTGACTGAGTGAAGTGAGATGAGAAATCAGAGTTTTTCTCAACAAGATTAATCTAGTCAGTCTGTCCTCTGACAGGATTTGAGGAAAGGGGACCATTAGAATATCCTAGCTAGGGAGGCAATCTGTGCATCTCTGCTTTGCCTTGAACATGCCTACCAGCAAAAAAATGTACTTCCATGTTAATGGATAACCATTTCAGTCCTGTACTGGATAACATGTCTGTATCTACATGAACAATGACCAGCTAGGTATGGCTAGCTCATGAACTTGGTAGTAAATTGATCTGCCAAAAAACCTTCAATATATTCATTCCCTTGCTAAATCATCCTGGTGGTCGGTTATTAAATATATATTTTACATAACAGAAATTCATTACAAGTATCAATTTTTACCTTATAAGTGAAAGTCCAGCTCCAATATAATTTAAGATTGGTCTTGATACCTCTTCTGGGTCAATTCCAAACCAACCAAACCTGGAACATTTAACCAGTTTCACTTAGATGCACTGACTTTATACAAATAGTTAAATTATAACCTAGCCTTTGAAGTCTTGACTCATGTAAATAATTCTGCTTAAGTACGTATTTTCAGTATTAGATCAGTGCTTCAGTTTGCTTGCAAAAAGCTATGTCTACTTTACAAAAACAATTTTAATTTAATGTGCATTTTTTTAATATGTAATTTAAAAACTGAAGCCAAATTATTTTATCAGACCATGATAAAATAATATTGCAGAAGAAAAATACAAATATGTACTAGTTTTACATTAAGAAATACATTATTTATCGACTCAATAACTTCACTGGGCATTCTTCTTTCTATTAAAACAGAAAATACAAAAAGCCAAAATAGTTAACTTGAGTACTTTTCAGTGAGAAGGAGAAAGTTTTAATACATAGGATAAATCCTCTTTAGTGGTAGACTTGGCAGTGTTACATTAATGGCTGGAGTTGATGATCTTAAAGGTCTTTTCCAATCTGAAAGACTCTATGATTCTATAGGCGAGTTTTCACTGCAGCTATTAATGAAGACTTGGCAACATTAATTACGTTATTAATTAATTAATGACTTAAGATTTAAAACATACTTACCTTGAACTTGCCCAACCAGTCAGCAAATTGAAAGAAGCCCATATCAAAAGACCAAGGGCTAGGCCAATAGTTTTAACTATAGGGACAACTGTAACATTGCCTGAAATACAAAAACCAAAAATCAGTTAAAAAATAGAATATGATCTTTTATATGTTTGCTTAAGGTTCTGTGCCTGGTTGGAAGGCAAAGAAATTTAGGAGGCTACAAGGTAGTAAGAAACAGTGCTTTTAAAAAATAAATACACTGAGCATAGACTTGTCCTCTATGTAGTTTTAAACGTTACTTTTGGTGTGAATTTGCCTCTTATAAAAGAAGTGTAATAAAACAGTATTTACTAGAAGGGTACAGTTCCATTAACAGTGAGGCTTTAAAGAGCTGAATAACTACTATCTTATATATGGAAAAGTTTCAAGAATTGGAATCTCTTTATCCTCACCTGTAGCCCACACAAAACCTCCAACCATAGCCAGAGGCCAAAACCGGGGGCAATTCTGGATCAAATTGACCACCAAAGAAACTATCCATATAGAGGCACAGAGAATCCACTGGAAGAACATGCCTGGGGAAAAAATTAAATGCACACAATAGAGAATTTGTAGAATACTGCATGTGTGAATCTCTTAACAGAGTATGTTTATCCTCGATACAGTACTAGAGAAAAAAATCAAAAAGGTGGCCACTGCCCCTGTGAATGTCAGGGAACCTTGTTACAATTTATTCAAGGGATGTATTTTTAGGATGGGTTATAATTTGGTTAACCTTTTCCTTATCATGCATTCTTCCTACAGAGCTGCAAAAGACACTGTGCTGGCCAGAGTTTACACAAGCCCTGATTCTTAAACACAGGAAAATTTTGATGGACTTCTGACAAAGATGATATTCAGTTGCTGCAAACTTCCCCCACCACCCCAGTATCTCCTAACACAGAAGACTGCAACAGGATGAAACATTTTCAAAGCTCAAGCTTTTCCAGTAATTATGAACACTGAGGATGGTCAGTGACAGATCTCTTCTACCTCTGTAGATTCTTGAAAGGTCAATCAGGCAGACCAGTTAACTTTATGCCAGCTGTGCTAAGACTTTCCATTGAAAGCCTAAGCTTGTCTTGTTAAGGTCATACTTGGCACAAAGAGAAGAAGCTGTATCCAGCCTCCAATCCAGCCTCCAATAACATAATGGCAGACTTAGTCATCTAGGGATCTGGTAATTGGTTATGCTTCATATAAACATGGAAATTTAACATAAACCCAGTAAAGTGATAATATTCCAAGTAGGAAATAGGAATGACTGTTTCCTCTTACCAAGTCACCAAATAAAATTATTAAAATTTCAGATTTTGGTTTTATGTTAGGTTCACAATTGAAAGGCAATGCTCCAAAAACTTCTACCTTATTTTTAAATAATACCATATGTATCTGAGAACCCCCATAAAGGTAGAACAAAGGACATTTCCTTTTGCATTGTGAAATTATCACAAAATCATGAGAATCATCATTGTCATCACATCATCACTGTCAAAGTGCACAACTTATAAAAAAGCTCTTCTGAAGATACGCCACATCCTGAAGCTTTTTACCCTAACAAGCAGACAAAATTAAACATAGCCTTTGGATTAAGGCTAATTTTTTTTTACAACTAGCATTGCATCTCCACTATTTGCTGGTAAAATATTACTCCTATTAGCAAAAACAGCAAACCAAAGAAAAGAATATAATTAAGTTTACCATCACCAGTATCAAATTTTTTGACAGGCACAAAGTTTGTCCCAAACAGAAGGACAGCTACTGTGGAAGAAGTAAAGCCAATAGCTAGATCTGTTCCATTGCTGATGTTAACAGCACTGTAAGTTTTCCCGATATTCATCTTTGTTCCGAAGGTGCTTCTTTTTGTGCTGCTTTGCTGCAGGTCCTGACAGAATCTGAAATCAAAGAGTGGAATTAAGTATGTGGACTAATGAATAATACCAACCTAGCTCAGAAATCTAAAACTGAAAGGACCCGACTTATCAACCTCTTTAAAGCTGAAATGATCTACAAATTGTACTGTAGAACCCCACAAAAATCTGTCATAAAATATGAATGAAGTGACTTAAGAACAGATGCACAACAACTCGCAATATTGTATGTTTTGTCTGAAGACACAAAAAGTAAATGTAGAGGTGCACTCCAAGGCTATGAGGATGTGCACCTGGGAGGGCTATGGGAAGAACTGATGCTTTAGTGAGATGCTCAATCAGAATATTCCTTATTACTGTAGCCAGAGGAGTGGGGGTCATACTGGGGTGTGTCAAAAAAATGGGGTTAAACAAAATCTTAATTGGCAGAAGCAGTTACAACAGACCCATTGTCAAGAAGTCAGGAGCGGATGTAGAAATTCCATGGGTGTCAAAGTGGGATCAATATGGAATCATAAGGTAACCACAGGGATTGCTCTAGCTGATACTAAATATGAATAAAGGTCCATTTTTCCGTGGGGAGCAAAGGGAGAAGCTGCTTCTACAATTTCTTTTTCATTCCACATATGTATAATAAGAAAGGCAAAGATTGTTTTAATCCCAGAATACCTCTGACTTTTTTTAAAGTGGGAAAATCATCTTGAGGTTACACTCAGAGGTGCCACACATACTTTTGATATTGACAGAAAAGGTGTCTCTGAAGACAACCATAACAATGTGAACTTTGTGTACATAATCTTAGTACAACACTTAAAAGACTACATATAAGAAAAACATTTGGAAATTTAACTTCAAATGGCAACAGAATATTTAATATGCTGTTATAGCAATACACGTGAAATCCTCTGGTTAAAGCAATGCTATTTACACTGAATCAAAACCCATCCCAGTGCAGTTTGCCTTTCTCCATTGTAGGTAGACTAGCTATTGCCTGGAGAAAAAAAGCTGAAATACGATGGTGGAAATTTTGCCCAGTCACGTAAAAGGTGTTGTGACAACACTCTCTGCACAAGAACTGAGCTGCTGAACATTCTTTCATCTTATTTTACCTAGTCTTACCTTCTCCACACTCCTTAGGACACTGAGAACTGTATCTGCTGAGGTTATGCTTTTATCCACAGCTTCAGCAGGGCCATCTGAAATTATTTACATTAGCAGATGAGAAGTTTGATTGAACAATATAGCAATTTAATCTCTAGAATTCTTCCCCTTAAAAGATGTCAATATATTTTTTAACTTGAGTACTCAAGAGAAACAGTGATGACATTTAAAGGACACATCATTACAATGGCACAGCTGCTTCCATTAATACTATCTTTTTCTCCCTCACTCTTCATCTTTCTTTCCTACTTAGAGGATAAGCTTCTCCAATTTTTCACTGTATTTAAGACTCTTCTACAAAGTGTGTCTTACCCAGGACCCATAGATGCTGAGCAGTGGAAATAATAATGCTACAACTTCTTCAAAGACTTGACTTCACAGGATTCACCATGAAATGCTGTGAACAGATTAATACACAAAAAGGCTGACATCAGCTTTTTCATTCCACCAAACTTGACTCACTGAGTGAACACATTTAATTAATCTAGTGGACAAGTAAGGCACAAGAGTTGGGTTTTGCTCAGAAGACCCTCATGCTGTTAAGGATGTAGAAATAAAGCTGATTACACTGCAGCTCTGTGAATGCAGGAATCATCACTTTTGCGTTAGCATCTCTCCTGCATAATGACTTATTTATTCAACGTGGTTTATCAGTCTTTGTAGTTTTGCACAAAGAAATATGACTTTAAAAAAAATTTCAGTTTTGTATCTACTAAGAGAACTGTGCTGCAGGGCAATGTATTTTTCTGCTTGTTTCCTGTCTTTCAAAAATCTCTATATTATGCACAGTGAAGACTTTTGCACAACTGGAGAACCAGAATCATCATCTCCACCACAAACGTGGAGAGAAAACACAACTTCCACTTAACTAAGAGTATGCTTCATTCACCCTGCTTAGAACTCTAACTTTCGAAAACTTGGGACACTGTGCCAAATTTGGCTAAACTTCACACCAAACTTTCAACTCCATTGCAAATCCTTTGAGAGAAAGCGTAATCAGACAAGGCCTCAAACAACCTGCTCTAACTTTGATGACAGCACCCCTTTAAGCAGGGAGCTGAGCCAATGCTCTCCAGAGGTCCCTTCCAAGCTAAGCAATTCTACTATTGTATGATCAAATGTCGAGAGCAAATAATAAATTGTCACACAGCATTAAGTTGACTATATTTTTTCTACATACTTCCCACATCAGAGAGCTTCTGTGAATTCACTAAAAGCCTCTTCTCTTCAATCCTATGTTATTGCCAGATGGACTTGCATATGTGCCTCTGAAGACTTAAGAGGTAACAAATGCCAAACCACCAGAACATTTGCTGAAGCTGCTATGCTCTTAGAGCATAGTGGTTGTATCTGAAACTCAAGCAGATGCAACTGCAATTGATACAATTATTGAAGGCTTTTTTCCCCACTAAGATGCCCTTGCTGAAGGGCACTTCTGGATTCCCAAGCAGCAGAAAAAATACAATTTTGTTGTTGGAATTTTATTTGCACCCATTGCTCTTTCCCTACTAAGTTCACTGGTTCACCCCACTGGACTGTTGTGGTCTGCATTTCCACGCTTGCCTTAGAAATACGACACCCACAACAAATCACAATGCTCACTTATTGCAACAGCAACACATCCCTGCAATCTCTGCAGACAGAGACAAAATCAAGAACTTTTTGAGAGCTTTTACCTCAGTGGTGATCCAAATTGTTGCTAAGGTTCCCAAGAACCTCTCTGCTAATTGAGTGGGTATTTTTAAATGTTGCATGTCGTATTGACTGTTTATTTGCACGTTTCCCCTATTATGCATTTACCATTAAGGGTGGACAGTCTCACCCTTAATTTAGGACACTCCTATGAGTTCCGAGGTGGGTCAGATCAACGTGCCCAAGTGACACCATAACCTTTGCACTAGAAATGTATCTTTGCTTCCCTGAGGTGAACTCTTTTTCACTAAGTGCTATCACGAAACCAGGAAAACGCTCAGCTGAGAGCTCCACCCGGGCCGCTGTGGCTTCACTGACGCCACCGCGACGGGGCGGCGGCGGGGCAGGCCCGGGCTGCGAGCGGGACAGGGCCCGGCCCTCGGCCCCGGCCGCCGCGGCAGGGCAGCCCGGCTGCTGGGCACCGCGCCCCGAGGGGTGATACCCGAGACCCCACTCCAGCCGGACGCTTTCCTTTCCCCAGCGCCCTGCGCCCGGCTCAACGCCACGGCGAGTTTTACGGCGCTCCGCTCCGGCACGGAAGGCGGCCGGGACGGGCCCGTACCGAGAGATCGCCGGACCCGCCCCTCCGTCCGGCCAGAGCCCCGCCGCCCGCGCCCCTCCGCGCCTGCTCCCGCCGGGCCCGCGCACCGCCGCACCGCCCCACCGCCGCTCACCGCGGCCTCCCGCCCGCGCCTGCGCCGCCCCGCTCCTCGGCCCGCCTCCATCCGCCTGCTTCCATCCGCTTCTGCCCGGTGGCTTCTTCTTCCCGTCCGGGAGCGGGGCGGAGGCGAGCGGGGGATGGTTCTCGACTGCCTTTGTCTCGGCGCCATGGCCGACGTGTTGTCCAGGGGCGGCGGCTTCCCGTGTGGCGGGGAAGAATCACTAAGAGAAAACCTAATGCATTCATGTCGTGATGAAAGCACCTTTGGTCCTCCCGGCCTAAGCGCCCAGATGAGATAGTTCCCTCCCCAGTGGAAGTGCGGCTGTGGACTCAACAAGCCAGTGCTGTGACCGTAACTGAAGAATCACAGAATCAATTAGGTTGGAAAAGACCTCTGGAGATCATCGAGCCCAACCTGTGACCCAAGACCACCGTGCCAGCTAGACCATGGAGTGCACCAAGTGTCACATCACTCCAGGAGCAGTGACTCCACCACCTCCCTGGACAGTCCATCCCAGTGTTCAATCACCTGCTGTGTGTCACGTCCAGGGACGGTGACTCCACCACCTCCCTAGGCAGTATACTGCAATGTTTTCTATGAAGAAATTCTTCATAATGTCCAACCTAAACCTCCTCAAGCTAAGCTTGAGGCTATGTCCACTCATGCTGTTTTTGATTGCTTGGGAGAAGAGGCCAACTCCCACCTGGCTCCAACATCTGTTCAAGTGGTTGTAGAGAGCAGTGAGGTCTCCCTTACTTAAGGTCTCCTTTGAGCCCCCTCCAGGTAAAGCACCCCCAGCTCCCTCAGCTGCTCCTCACAGAACTTGTGCCCCAGAAAAGACACCCAGGTTTTGGTGGCACTTGCCTAGGAGCACAGACACGGGTCCAAGATGGGGCTGCTTGTGGAGGGGACAGCATGGTCTCCTTGCAGTTCCTCTCGCTCCTGAGGTGCCCCTGGCTGCTGGAGGCTGTCAGAGGGCTGGGGCTGCAGGCACCTGCAGAGAGGAACAGGCATCCTGGGGAAGGCAGGGACATTTCGAGGCCATGCAACAGCTTCTGGCCCTGTCGTGCGCAGCAAGGCACGGAATGACCACTGAGCCTGGTCAGGGAATCCCAGTTTTTATTTTTCTTAAGCACAAAAATTACCAATTGTTGGTTTGGAAGTCCCTGTGTTGTTTGGCTACCAAGATCAAGCAGGAAAAAAATCTTTTACATGATGTCAAGAAGAGTTCTTTGCAGATTTCCCTGTAAGGATTTGATCCGGACCAGTTAAAGCACAGACTATTAGTCAGCATGTTTAGTCACGAAGCAAACATTTCTCTCTGTACTCTTAAAGTACAGTTTCCAGATGGCAGCCCAAATTGATCTCCTTACAAACACAGCATGAGCCTTCTAAAGTAATGCTTCATATTTTGCAAATCAAATCTACATTATCCATAATAAGGGCTTACTTTGTTTCTCTGGAGAATAAGTTGTCAGTTGTATGGATTCAGTAAAGCTAGGAATGCACGATTTATCAATCATTTTAGCATAAATGTCTGTGTATGTGTCATTTAGAGATGAATAGCAGAATGTCTCTATGGAAACAGGATGGCTATAGTGCATCCAAGAGAAATAATGCTCCATATCATAATCACAAAGGTAAAGGTAGCCCACAGAAAAAAGAATTCTAAAGGCAGTGGAAGTATATGTGTTGAGTTATTTTATTAGGAAAAAAGTGGTAGGAGAAATGTTAACCTTTTACATTGAAGTGCCTGCACATAGAAAGCAAGAGCTCACACATTAAGGAGCCAAGCCTAACCACATCCTTTCAGGTGCCCAGGAATAAAGAGAAGGCAAGATGCAGGACCTTGTGACTGGTGGGCATTGGCACACTCCACCTGTCTCTGCAGATTGGCCAGAGACCTCCTTCTAGGAGCAGTGCAGGCCACCAGCTGCTTCAGATTCTTCAGCTTGTCTAGCACCAGCAGAAAACCTCTTCAAATGCAGGTATAGGTGGAGGTGAATTTTAAAGTTAAACAAAAAACAAAATAAAACAAAAGGAACAAAGTAATTGCAATTAGTTAATCCAGTTATTCATTCATGTTTAAAAACTATACCAAGGTCTGTGAAGGACTAGAAAAATACATCTTTATTTCCGCTCTTCTATTCATTGCTATTTTTGTATATTAGTTTTTCTATCTTTGTATTCCTGACCTTAGGAAGGTACAACACCGACCATGATAGATGGGTATATGAGGAAATGTCATGAAAAGCTGAATTTAATGGATGCAGTTCGCAAAATCACAGTTACAGTTTAGAGCAAGGAACAAATACAAAATCTGACAGACATTACAGGCTAGCTGTAGGTAGCAAAGTGAAATAATTTAGGCCAGAATATGGTTAGACAACAACTGCTGTTCTGAAAGTTTGTCTTATATATTTTATGACCAGAAAGAAAGGACTGTTTCAGGTTAGTAGTGCCCTTTTAGTGCTTTCCTGCAGCTTTGGGTTAGAATGATTCCGAAGGAAGAATAGTACCCACCTGAACAAAAACCCATTTCCTTTGTTTCTCATGAAACACGATAAAGTTGTTTTGTTGTTGGTTTTGTTTTGTTTTCTTTTTTTTTTTCTTTTTTTTTTTTTTTTCAGAGAACTCCATTGTCATTTCAGCCTTCCTTATGTATGACATCTGCTAGGGCACTGGAGCTGTACACCACAAGGGCTGAAATAAAAAAAAGTCACTTGATATTTTGCCTTTTAAAAATCAAAAATTAGAGGCAAGCATCTGTTAAACTGACAAGATAGTGTATTCTTTTTAGTTGATTTTCTACCACCATCCATTCCAAAGAACATACCACTACCTGAGTTCTCTCTTCTCAACATGAGAAATATAGGAAATACCATTGCTATTATCACATCTAGAAAGCCTCAGAAAATCCCAGCAGTCAACACTGTACATCAGTGTGTACACCACATTACAATTTCAAGGCTACAAATGAAATGAGAAGTGAAGAATGACTCTCCATATCCTTTTGTAATTTCCTCCAGATAATCTTTAAAGAGTATCAGTAAAAAGATTACATAGATTACAGAGAATTTCAGAGAATTGTTATAGCAAAGGAGTGCTGTTAGTAACACAAATGCACAGTGCTTTGGTGCTGCTTGGTTGTAAATGATAATAATAGGTGCTGTGTACATGCAGGAGCTGAGTATTTGAAAACAACTGTTGCAGTGTGATGCATTTCCAACTCAAGCAACTTGTCTGGAGCTTTTGGAATAAATTCTCTTTGCTTGGGATATATCCTATCAGTCAAATTTGAACTAAAAAAAGACAGAGAGAGGAACTGAAGTGGGTGAAGAGATTTCTTACAATCCAATTCCTCCAAAGACTCAGATATGGAAAAAACAGGTAACAGGAAGGCTCTTTTACTGATAATGGGCACAGATACTGACATTTTAACTTGACAGTATATATTTCGAGGAAAAGTAAGGATAAATGATGGCTTGTGGAAAAAAGTACACCCACAAAGTTTTATAAATTTATATTGGACCAATGTGAAACATAAACTAAGTTCTTAACTGTCTATTCTCCTTTAGTATTAGCTATGGAGAAGAGAATATCTCCATTCTTTGATTTATAGTGAACACATACATTTTATTATTTTATACTTAGACTAGGAAAGGAATCAGATGTCAGATGTTTGCCCTTAACTTCTGTGTGCCCCAACTTTTCCAGCTGTACAGGGACTATGCTATGCCTTGCCCCAGAAAGCACAAATAGGAGACATTCCTGAGCTGTTTAGTAGCAGATTAATAGCATTTTAAAAGTGGCTATGTGATTTTTCACTTCTCATCACAACAATATGTGATTCCCAAAAGTTCTAAAATCCAGGGAGTGGGAAGTATTTCAAACTCAAAAAAACCACCAAAAAACTAAATGCAGGAAAGGGAATTTCTTCAGTACATTTGGATGCAGTGCACTAGAGGGCCCTCAGGAGTTAGAAATAGATGGAATGCACTTTTGAAAGGCACATACCTCACAGGACTTTTCATTACAGAATTTAAAATAGAAGTTGCTGTGGTTTTGTGTGTGGGTTTTGTTTGCTTTGAGTTTTTTTTTTTATAACGTGAAGTTCATGTAAGTTTATAGCAGTTCATATGCAAGCACCTCTCAGTGAAGTTAGCTTCTCAACAGTTCTTAGCTTGCAATGAAATACCTAAAAGTGAACCATACTTAAAAGTGCAATATGTTCCAGGTGCCAGCTTTTACTCAGTTACTTTTATTAATCTAAGGAGTTTACCAGAACAAAGGATGTGTCAAGCTGAATAGGTAAGAATTTTTATTTTTATAGCAATATATATACAATATGTGCTTATTCTTTGTTTGTTGGGAAGGATATATAAGCCACTGTCATTTTATTTTAAAAACTATAGCTAGATTCTTTTTGTGGCTTTACAAAAGTGAAGAGCATTAACCATCTTTCAATTTTAACATGTATTTATGAATTATGGGAACTATATTCATAGTCAACTAGGGAAATTTGGCACTGCTAGTATGTTTTTATATTAGTGAATATGTGATATTTAACTATTAGTCACTGATTCATATTTGGATCATTTACAGTATTTCCATAACATGAGGTTTAGTGAAGACTTTTTCTCGTAAGAAAAAGATAATGGTCTGAGTTTGACAAGCATTTCTTCTAATGCTGGAATACATCCAGCTGAGATTGAAAACTGAGGCTGTATTTAATGGTTTTGGTATTTAGTTTATACTGTAATGAGAAAGTAAAAGATGTATCCTGACAAATTCCTACATGCATACTGTCTAACATCTTGAACTTCTCTTTTCTCTGAAAAATGTAGAGCCAGAGATGCTATGTGTGAGCAATGAAAGGAAATGCTACTGTTTTCTTTTTGCAGTTTTCAAAGAAGATTCATAGATCTTTTAGACTACAAGTCAGTAAACTTTGCTTACGCAGCTGGCTCCATTCATTCTCTGAAGCCAATCACTTCCCCTGTGGTGGCTGATAAGAATTTAACAGTTTGAGAAGGTGGAGTGTCAGCATCCTTAGTGCTGACCACTTTCCCAGGCATATAAGTAGCCTCTGTCTATCATCCATGCTGGAAGCTATTTGGAAAAGGAGAAACAGAAATTGGGGAAGGGAAATCATGCATCATCATCCTGGCTGGAATGTACAGAAGACTTTATGCTGTTTTCATCATGTGGATTCACTAGAGAAATGACCCCTTTTGATCAGCCAAGTAAAATCAAAAACTTGTTTATTTGCTGCCTGTGGCCCTCACGGGTGCTGAGGCTCTGGACTTGCAGGCGCCCAAGGACAAGGAGGAATCTGCTAGTGGGCACTGCCTGCGTGATCTACCTGGGATTCCTTGTCAGCCAAGTGGGTCATGTTTTACCTCAGCTCAAAGGAGGACATCAAAAGATCACTTCCAGGAATCTCCAAGATGCAGCTCAAACTCCTTTTCTGGGCATCCCACTGGATGGCACCCTGTCACCACCCAATTTTCAGGAACCCCAGCTTGGTAGCAGTGGGACCTTGTTGCCACCCAATGTAGTTTATATCACCCTGCGATCCAAGCGCAGCAAGCCTGCCAACATCAGAGGCACAGTGAAGCCAAAGCGCAGGAAGAAAACTGCAACCCCTTTGTCCTATGGGCAGCACTTTCCAAAAGCCACTTTTATGGGCTGGGAAGAGGCCTTTGCCCAACAGCCACGGAGGGCCGCACATGCTGCAGGCACAATGGGAGCAGCGATCGCTCTGGAGGCAAGAAAGTACCAACTGGATGAACACAGGCATAACGGAATGGCTATCAGGGAGAGAGGTCCCCAGAGACCTGGGAGGATTTCTGGAGCTGTAAAGGCACAGCTCCAGCCTGAGGAAAGCAATATCAGGATTTACAGCGAGAGCCCTCCCTCATGGATGAGCAAAGATGACATCCTAAACATGCGCATGCTGGCAGATTCTCCCATAGAGAGCATTCAAGAAGTATCTTCGCACAAAGCAGTCCTGGTAATGTTTGCAAGAGGTCCCAGCACTCGGGGAACTGCTTGTAACCAGGGACACTGTGGAATTATCAAAAGACCTCTCGACATGAGTGAGGTGTTTGCCTTTCATTTGGACAGGATCTTGGGGCTAAACAGGAGCTTACCTTCTGTAAGCAGGAGATCAGAGTTCTTCCAAGGTAACACATCCATGTGGTTTTCAGCTTGCAGGTGGGGTGCAGAGGTTTCCTTCCCGCTCCGCGTTAGCTGTGGGGCAGCAGCAGCCACCCCCTTTAACTCCTGCGAGCCCAAGGACTAACCACATTGTTAGTCAGGGAAGTAAAGCCAGTGTCTGTGTGTAACTTCTGCAGTGAAGTTATCCTGTCCAAAGGATGAATACCCCAAAGTTTGCAGCAAATATCATAGAGTTGCTGAGGCCAATAACAGTTTCCTCACGCGAGTCTGGAACAGGAAAAAAGAGAAAGAGCAATCTGTAGATTGCATGACATTGTACAGACTGCCTGCAGTGAAACTGGTGAAATAGATTCCAGAATCTCTGATTTAATAGGTATTTCTGATTTTTTAAAATAAACTTCATATCTTTTAGAATCGACTTTAATAAAATACTGTTCAAACTTGTCACAAAAATTCATCTCTCAGGTGGTAGGAGCGGGGTCAGATAATCTACTTGGAGAGGTAGGGAACCTGCCTGCAGAGGCTTGAATCTTCTTTCATGGCACTAATCCCCTTGGGAACTGAAAATTTTTAAAAAATCACTTCCCTTTCATGTGGTAGTTAAAACCCAAACTACATTTCAGTGAATTCTGCTGTGCATTTTGAGATTCACTAGACATATCTATCTATTATCCAAAGAAACACACATAGTAAATATCTCAATATGCCTGTTACATGATTAGTATAGAGTTTCCAATTAAAAATTTGATTTTTAACCTTTAGTGAAATTAAAGATAGAATGCAGACATCTATGTTAGAAGTCTACTTTAAAATTGCTACCTTCTTAAATGTCTTCAGTGTAAGTCCTATTTTTGTACAGTGACAAATCCAAAAGGACTATGTTGCATTTTAGTGAATCATTGCAAAAGTATCTAGCTGTGTTTTTGCTATTCATTTCTTTCTTTGAATTCAGCTTATACCAAATATTTTTATATCACTCTGCGTTTCTTAAAAAGAAAAGTAATGCTAGAACGATTTTCTAAAGTCTGACAGCAGGAAGACAACCTCGTGATCTCCAGTGTCTTCCTGCTTTGTAAACCTTCCCTTTGGCAGCCTGTGCAACAATGGGAATGAATCTCTAGGAACAACAGTTTGGAGGCTTCTGAATATTATTCATACTTGCAGAGCATGGAAGATAGATCATGCCTATTTTATTTTTAGGAGCAAGATCTATTGCTACAGAGCTGTCATAAGGCATTAAAGTAGTTCAACTGGGGGAACTCTGCACAGTGTGGCTGCAGAGATGACAGACTGCAAACCTTGGAAAACTGCTATTAGGCTAATTGTGCATTGTGTTGCTCAGTGTCTGTCACCTTACAGTATTTTTTGGACTGTCTGGTATAGAGTGTGTCATTCTGCCCTCTAATTTTCTTTTCCTCATAACTGGCTAAGTTCCTATTGCAAAAGGAGTGTTGCTAGGTGATGAGAAGAAAAATAACTCTATTTTGGTCTCACTTCATTTTTTCCAGCTAAAGGCTGAGCAAAGCACTTGGAACAGTGACTGCACCTTGTCTCTCATGATTTCTTTAGCCTGGAAATATGCTGGAACTCAGATGCCTACTAACTACTTGAGCTCTTTGCTATTTATGTGCTTGTGTCTGGCATAATGTGAAAATATCTGTGTTAGGAAAATGAGCAAAAGTATAATTCTTAAAAATAATATGAGCAATTAGCTCATTTAAAGGACCTATATATGTTTAAGTTAAGATAATCAGGCTCTGTAAAGTCTTTTGGAGTGGCTTGTGTGAATCAGGTATTCACATAGGAAAGCAAGCAATACAGGATTAGAGATGTACGAATGTACACTGTTTCTGGGCTGACATATCTCTCTCCCCGACACATCCCTTTAGCTTGCCTCAGCTGTGATGTGATGCAACAAGACATGTTTGATGTAGCATTAAAATCTTAAAAAATGGGCTTTTCAAAACTGTCATTCATTTTGTCAAAAGCAGTTTCAAAGAACTGCTTAGTAAATCCCTGTACAGGTTCTATTTCCCTTATTCCCACAGATCTGACACTGACTTTTTTAAAGTCTAGCAAAATACTGTATTCAAGTTCCCTGTCTGCTGCCCTCACCTTCCCTAGTTAATTGTAAACCCTTTTAAGTGTTAACTGATTTTTTTTTTTTTTTTGTGGCTTGTCTAATTTTTCCATCATCCATCCTGGATGGAAAAATCAGGTATGGTAACTCATTCTCTCATACTTTTAAAATGGATTGACTGAATGTAAAAAGCCTGAGTGGTATAAGTAGGAAAATCCCTTTTGAGCTGGGCATAACAGTCTAAAAGAGCATGATTTTGTGCATACACAAGTAGACATTCATTACTTCCATTGATACCTATGAGATGTGAAAAATGTCTCCGAACACCTATAAAAAAAAGAAGGACAAGCCTGTAATACACCAAGAAATAATCATAAAATTGTGTCTATTGTGGAATAAATGAAGGCTGACCCTTATGTATCTGAGTTTTGGGATGGTCACATTAATACTACAGCACTAAGAAACTTCATTATTTCATAACCTTAACCTGAGGAATAGAAGAAGTGACCTTGCTTGCTTGTCACAGCCCTACCTTAATGACCTTTGCACAGGAGGTAAGTCAAATGAGTGCGTGTATGGCCTCCAGCTCAGCAACTGCATTTGCAGGGTGGGACAGTGGCAGTATTTGTTAGGCTTGAGCTACAGCTGGAGTTCGTGGGCTGGCTTCTCTGTCTCAGCTGACAGCTGTAAGGATAGTGCTCTGGCTCCTTGGATAGTAGCAATGAGGCTGGGCTCTTTGTTCAGCTTTTGGTACAATAGCTGTTGCTATGCAGTTTTATTGCACCACTTGCTGAGGGACTGAACTACTGCATGCTGATGGCTACTTCTCTTCCCCTCTCGCTTTCTGATATCCTGAGTCTGACTAAACTGAGAATAATAAGCACTTATGTACTCAATCCACTGTTCCTCTAGAACCTCCTTTTTTCCCTAAACATGTAAGAAACTCTTCCATTCACGGATGGTTTAGTGCAAATAGGTGAACATGGTAACTCCACTGGCTGCACTTGTTTTGCTTTACTGGCCTCTGCATGATCATAAAAGGTGTCCTTGTTTTTTCTGTGTTATGCTCTGTGCTATCAGCCTGCTCTTGCCATCCCATAAAAAAAATATGCAATATGTATCACCAATGTCAGGACAAAGAATAAAAGTCTAACACTGCTTTATGCATTCAGAGTGCTCTAAAATACTTGCATGTAGTGCTGTGCCTCTCAAAGGGGTGTAAGAGGCATATTTCCAGTAATCTGTTGGGTAGAGAAGTTCATGTACAAGCAATAATGCAGTCCATAGTCCAGAGAGAGACTAATGCACATTTCATGCATTCCTTCATACTGACAGTCGTGTGAGCACACGACAGAACATTACAATGAGGTGCATAGGGACGAAAGAAAAATAAATGGCCTAACTTCTCTCTGCTTTCAGCTTCTGTTCCTTATGTTTTCCCTAAATACTTAAACTCTCAAAATCGTGCTTTGTATGCTAGTCCCTCGCCCTTTCCACACTAAATTATCCTTTCTTGCTAATATATGGACAACTAAATTCTTCTTGCAAATGTGGCAGTAGTGAGATGTACTGCCTTACAGTGAGCAATGGTGAGTTTGAGAAAGGGCTTTAACTACCTCATGAAAGATTTTCTGGTTTTAGTGTTGATCTTCTGGGCATGTTTGAAAATATTTTCTTTCGAGGAAGTTAGAAAAAGTGCTGTAGCTAGAAGTCAGAGCACAAGATGAGAGTAATATTTGCAAGAGCAAAATGCGGTTCCTAACCACATGAAGTTCAGAACCATGCAATTTATTTTCAAAGTGATGTGGGGTGTGGAAATCTAAGATGATGCCTCTGTTGAGGAAACTGTGCAGTGATACATCACTGAACAGCACATGAAGCAGTCTGAATACCTTGAGGTAGTCTAATTTCAGCAGCCTGAGGTTTCCTCTGTGTTAGCTTATTCAACTTAGCTAAGACATTTTTAGAAATGTTCTGATGTTCAAAAATGTGTATGAATTACTAGGAAGATTGTTTCAGCATGAGTTTTGAAAAATCTTTCCCATACAATTTTAAAGATTGCCTTTGGATAGTTAAGTAGATATATAGATCTAAAATGGCAGATAAAAATAAAATGAAGCCAATCAGCTCTGGCTGATTGCAGTGCAGCTGCAGCAACGGAAAAGCAGTTACCCTCTGTCTTAATATATAAAGCTCACTAGGAAAGAAGCACATACAGAATACACTGGACTTTTTGTGAAATGTACTCAACCTTCGCAGTTGTGGTTGTAGGTCTCTTCACTGTTCAGATAACTTCAGCCCCATCCTCATGAGGCTTGAGTCAGAAAAGCTCCATTGATTTCACTGCAGTCATGCCAATTCATGCAGCTATGAATCAGATCCCTTATCTACTTTAATTCAGCATCTTCATGTTTTTCCTGCAAGTGTCAAAAATTTGAGTCACAGCTCTTTACTGAAGCTGCTGTTTCATATTACTGTAATCCAATTTATATTACAGAGTTGAAAGATTTTTTTTTTATCATCTCTTCTGCTCCCATTTCCTTTGAAATGCAAACATTTCCTGTATTTAACCTTAGTCTTTTAAAAATGTTTTTGTATCCTAATGGAAACTGGCATGACATTATTCATAGTTTTCAAGTATTTATATTACTATTGTTTATCATGTCCCTTTTGGGTAGACAGGAGATGTTTGTTTTCTTAGAAAACTGTTGATGTATTTGATTTGTGCAAGAATTCATGAATAGTTACATAAGTTGTTACTGGAGATATAAAAATAATAGATCAGATTTGGTCCTGAGGAAAGTTGTCCTTTTTTGCGTGTGTGAGAATTTCCAGTGCTTAGATAGACTTTCTCCAACTTTCTTGGAAAAGAAGTCTGGCCCATAGCTGACCTAGCTTGGGTAAAGTCATCTACAATGTAGGGGATAGAGCCAGAGTGAGAGACATGGAGAAATGGGTAGGATTTCCCAAATAAGTTACCTAAATACTCATTCAGACACCTCTGTAGGGGAGAAGCCTGATCTTCAGGAGTGCTTAGCTCCTTTTTTCAGTGGAGGAGAGTGTGGAGTGTGCTGATAAAGGTAATACTGATCATAAAGAAAGAGCGATCGATATTCCTATATGGAAAGACACATTCTGTGTTTCTAAGGAAACACTGGGCAACTGGGAGGGAAGTTAAAGAGGTGGTGGGTTGTTGATTTGGCTTGGCTTTGGAAGGACTACCTTGTATGTGCAAGCCATGGCAGAGAGAAGATCAGGATTCTGGTTTGGAAAGGAGTTGGCCTTTCTCTTGGGCTGGATGCATGCCGGGCTGGTCTGTCATGCTTGTTTGGTGAATGGGAGATGGAACTTTGCACGTGTTTCAGTGCTAGGTACAGGCAAAGATAACTTCTTACCTGTTGTTTCACCACTGTCAGCATCCTTTGAACAAGTTGCTTTTTGATTCAGCTATGTGGAGATTGTTTTTCACAATCCTGGCTGCTTACAAATCGAGCATTGACATTGGCAGCTTTTACCTTGCTGTTGGCACTGATACCTGTTTTCCATGGGCTATTTTCTGTCTGGTTTGCTTCTGAAGAAGGTGGCCTGGACCTCTTGCCTTCATGTGTTTCTAAAAGCTTTTTTGCAGATCTGTCTCTGTCACCATGGAACATGCAAGACAAAGAGACAATTTAGGTTGTACTTAACTATGCAATAAATTGTGCAATAGTGTAGAGTAAGTTCAATGAACTTCAAGATAAATATGATTAATTTTTAAAGCTTTATATGTGTTCCAACACTTTTTAGTAAACAGCAGTTAAGCTTTGCAGTTAAATCGTTCTTCCTCTCTGTACTAAGACATATTTTGATCTTCTGTCTACACACCCCAAAATATAAAGGATTTCTTTGTTTTAATGTGTACAAGCCACGGTGAGTCATGGGTCCTTAGCAGTTTAAGCAGCAGTAGCATTGCATCAGGAATAAAAGGAGAGTTTCCTAATAAGATAGATATGTCTGTTCCTTGATGTTGTGTGAAATATATTTATCAGTTCTTATACTGGAAAAGCTCATTTTAAGTTCTGTGACAAGGTTTATTCTCACAGTGAAGCTGAACACTAGAATTCATCAAAGAGAAATCCTCTATCTTAGTGTCAGGGAAGAGAAGAATATTCTTTACACAGAGCAGCTAAAGAATTTGGCTAAAATATCTGCTGTACTAAACAGATCTCATATATAGGCAACCCCCACAAATTTGTCAAGTTTTTTATTCATGTTAAGCTCACAGTCTCTAGTATCCTCATATATCATTTCAGAGCTGTGGAGTCATACATTACAGGTTTAAAATACTAAAAATAACAAAATAAATTCACTTTTTGCTGTCTCAATGTCTATTATGCAAAGAAAACCCCTTTGACATAAGATTCCAGCTCTTGAAAATCAACAGTTCACTGGAATCAAAGGGACATTACATTGTTGATTCATAGTGGCATTGTAGGCTTTTAACCTACCTAGAAATTTTTTAATAGTTTGGTTTAGTATATGATTTTGTATGTTAATCTCTTGCTTCAAACAAAGAAAGTCTTCCATATATTGAAGGCATTTATGCCTCTGCATCCATTCCTGTGGTGGCTGGTTATGGATGTAGGATAAGACCACATTAACCAAAAAATATCAAGATATTAGTCCCTGGCTGGTTCTCCTGCCAGATTTGCAAAATGGTATAATTACTAATGCTTAGGCAATGTCTAAAGAATATTCAAATGAAACTGACATTATTGAGCTATAATAATGATAATTTTTCCTCTTTTCAGGTGGTCAAGCCTGTCCTGTTATTCTCTGGGATTCCTCACTGAGTCCAACAGATAATAGTACCCATTCTTCAGTGAGGTTAACATGGGGACAATATCAGCAGCTATTGAAGAAGAAGTGCTGGCAGAATGGTAAAGTTCCTAAAGCTGAGTGGGGCTGTACTGAAATCCATCATCATGAATGGTCCAAGATGGCACTCTTTGATTTTCTGTTGCAGGTAAAATGTTTGTTTACTGAACACAACTGTTTGCCTCATAAGTCATGTGAGCAAACACAGGATTTTTAGAAAAAGTAATTTTTGTGTATTTCTTTTTTTTTTTTTTTAATGGGGAAGAAAGGTATTTGCATAGTTTGAAATTATTTCTGGTTATTTCTTATGATTAAAATATCCAAAATGCAGCTTGTAGTCAGGCAGGAAACCTGACTCATTTCTTTTTAAAGAGGAAGCAAAGGCTTTTGCCTTGATTTATTTCACCTTGAGGAAGGTGTACTGTTTCTCCTTCACTCCTTGTTTCTCCAAACAGAGATCTTGACTGTGTTCACAACTGTAAATCTCTGTTTACTCTGTGGTCCTTCCTGCACCTCCCCAGCCCCAAGAGGTGACTGAAGTGGCTTTGGTGAGCTGCAATCTGGATCAAGGTAACAGTTGTAGTGGATAATTTTTTCCTTTTTTAAAAAAAAAGCTAGACAGTGACTTAGTGAAGAAGGAGTAGAGCAGCAACTGATGAATGATTAATCTGCTGTTCTATTATTCAGAAGGAGTGGTTGGTTAAAATAAGATACAACAGGATTGAACTTCACGTGACAGGAGACAAATTACTCTTGTACTAATAGCTGGTATCAGAGTGATTTATATCTCCAGTTGGCTACCAAACAAGAACATGCATTCCAAAAAGTGAGTGAAAGTGACTCTTATAGTTCTTAAAGACTACAATTTTATCTGCGTGCTCTCAAAGTTTATCAGCAGTTTTTTTATATGAAAACTTCAAAATAAAAAAAATGCCAAGAAAGGGTTCTGTATTAAAAAAAAAAAAAAAAAATCTGTGCTTCATGAGTCATTCAGAAATAAAGAATAATGTGAAAAGTATTCTCTCTTAAGCATAATTCCCTCAGAAGAATAAATTTAGCACCTCTAATAGATTTTTCCTAATCTCTGGTTTCAAATGTTGTAAAACATAGGAGTAGGGTATAAAATGCTTGCAGTTGACCTTTACTTGCCTGCTGCAAGAACTCAAGCAAAATGGACTCTTTAATTTTGGGGGTTTGGACCTCTTATGTATATAAATGTATGATAGAAAATTCTGCTAAACTATATGCATCAATTCCAGAGTGTTCCATCATTATGTCTTAATACTGAAATGGTGCAAGATATTATGAAGAGGTTGTTTGTAAGAACAAGCTCTCCTTGTCTATTTAATGCATGTAGAGAAGTGCAAAGGAATGGGGTCTTTACATCAAAGGAGTCTTTTTAGAAAGACTCTGCTTTACTTTTTTACCTTTGGATGGATTGAATAAGAGATCCTAGGAGAGAGAGCAGTGGAAGCAAGAGGGGCTCTACAGCCTTCAGATAATGAATGCTGCTCATGAAAGGAGAAAGAGGAAGAGAAGTCTGTTCCTTTCCTCAGGAAACAAACACTATCATAAATACAACTAGAAATAAAACTACGTATAAAAAACTCCAAGCAAAATCAAAACAAACCCAATTCTCAGACTTTCATTTGATTAAAGAGGTGGCCTTTTCCTTTCAACATGCAACAAAGTTCTGCATCAGTTGGGATCCTAATGGTTCGTTTTTCTGGGATATTACAAAAATAAAATTGTATTTTTAGAAGGCTTATGTGAACAGCAATGCTTTTGTGCTTAGAGCAATTTGAAGAGTTAACAGTAAACAACAAAGGACAGAAAAAATGATTGACCTTTGATGAGCTACTCATTAAGTCTTATATGCACCAGACCAGACTTCCACTCTCTAAACACCTGTTAGCAGGAGCAGGTCTGCTCTCTGGGAAGAGGAGCTGCAGCCAAAGGCAGCTCTAGGACAGGCAGGGCTAGCAGCAGGAGAGGCAGGCCAGCAGGAAGGATGGTGAGAGCCACAAGGCCCCATTTGTAGTTCAGTGAGCATCAGGCATAGACAAGGCAGCTCCAGGACAGACAGGCAGGAATCTCAACCAACAACCCAGGAACAAGCAGCACAAATCACCCCACACACCCCCTGTCTGAAGGACTCAGGGGAGGGCTGAGCTGCCTGAGCTCAAAGGGGCCTCTGTGCCCAAGGGCAAAGGTGGGGCATGTGGAAGTCCAGGGTGAGACTTTTAACGGCAATCCAGGCCTATTTGTGGGCTCAGGGCTATAGCACTGTTGAATATTTACTCTCATCTACTCTCAAGGGGTAGAAGCACGTTCAAGGAATGATTTATCCTTCCTGTTTCAGATGGTTATCCTAAAATGGCATTCATTGCTCTGGATGTGCCTTGTTCTTGTCATTGTTTATGAAAGGGAACAGAAACGACCAAGTCAAAAGAGATGCCTATTATTTACACCACCAAAGTTAGGCCAGATTTATGTATTCTTTCCAGCTAAGTGCTGAGTGATGAATAATCACGGTTTTACATGGGAAAAAAAAGTCTAGACCATCATGTCATAGAAGTATATACCACAGGGAGGCTGCTCTGTGATTATAAATACATTGTTCTTACATTTTATAGCTTTTGATGGTTTTGTTGTGCCCCTCACTGGTCTTTTCAGTTATTGTGCATACTGTTAGCCTAATAGATTCCACAAAATGAAGATCCTCTGTGTGTGTCAGACTTTGCTATTTCTATTGTTCTCCAGCAGAAAAAATGTAAAAAAAAAAAAAACAAACCCAACAAACAACTCCTGACAAAGAAAATAGAATTGTATTCACCATCCTGTTATTCCAGTTACACAGTGGTATTGTTCCATTATGTTCAAAGAATTTCTACTGACATAACAGATCATGACTATAAAATGGATAAAATACACAGACTGAGAAATTGATTTTAGCTGTAAGTGAGGTATGAGGACCAGGTCTTCAATGCTGTTTCACTGTCTTTAATTACACTTGTCCTGAGCTTGCTTTCCTGTCATCTGGGTTAGGGAGCAATGTCTTACAGTGACACTTTGCCCCAGGTACTTCGGTATTGTTTTCACTTGGCACTCTGCTGTACTTTGTTTTAGATCTATAATCGACTAGACAGAAATTGTTGTGGATTCAAACCTCTCAAGGAAGATTCCTGCATGCAGCAAGGACTGAAGCTGAAATGCAATGATCAGGATGCCATTAACCTGACACACATCATTCAGAGAAGGCATGACCAAAGGCACTTGGCCTTTATAGACAATAAGGGTTTCTTTGACAGAAATGAGGACAATCTTGACTTCAAAATACTACAAGGAATCAATGAGTAAGTTTTAAATTATTAATTTTGTAAAAGGATTGATAACTTCTTCCCAGTTTGCGTATGAGACACGAAGCTGCTGGAATATACATCATTGGCCCAAGACATTGACAGGATGTATCTAAAAATGTATGAGTAATCCCACAGCTGTAAAAGGTACAATTAACATACATACAATTAGGCATGCATGGACTTCCTTTGCTGAGTTGCAGCCTATATTTGTACAATTGATTGCTAAACCACAACATAAATACTGCAATTCAGAGTAATGGCAAAACCTGATGAATTTCTTTGTGCTTTTCCAGATTCCCTGCATCTGCAGTTTCAGTTTTGAGGAGCCAGCGTTTACGTGAGAAGTTGCTCCAGTCTTTGTTCCTTGACAAAATATACTGGGAGAGCCAAGGAGGCAGAAAAGGAATTGAAAAACTTATTGATGTAATAGAAAGGAGGTCCAAAATTCTTCTTACTTATATAAACGCACATGGAGCCAAAGTATTGCCCATGAATGAATGAAACAGTCTTATTTCCATCTGAAAGAAAGTCTTTAGAAAATGTTTTATGGGGCCAAAACTGATGGCAAAATTGATTTAATTTATAGCATTCTTTTTTTCCCAAACCTTCAAGTTTACTTTTACATAAGAAATCTTGCATGATTTAAAAGCAACATTTAAATGTCAGCTGCAGCTCAACACAGTGTAGTCTCTTCTATGTCACCAGTGAAATGAAAAATAACCAAATTATAATATGCAGTAACATGTAGGTACCATGAACACTTTTTCTTTTAAACTGTTTGGAAATTAGCAACAGGGTTTTCAATACATTAGGATGGATTGGTCTTACTTCCCTCATGGAAGTCAGTAGAAGATTTTATTGCAAGTTTAAATGGGAAAAGAGATGTGTAAGTGCTTCATACATTGATGACACTTGCTGAAACATATCTAGTACAGGAATTTGTTCTTTTATTAGGTATATTAAAATGCCAGCATCCAAGGGCTTCTTTTACCTTACTTTATTTTGGTCTTTTGAAATCTGAGAACTAAATTCACCTCTTCTAAATTCAGGAGTGTTTGCACTGGACATGAGGGAATTTTAAACACAGAGTGAGGAGAACATGGCTTAACAATAATAATTAGTTTGACAAATACATCTTTTACTTGTCCAGTATGGAGTACAATTCATCATGAGTCACTCATTGCAATGTATTATTTTCAGTGCAAGTTGTTCTGATGTGTGAGTGAATGATCTCATATTTTCTGTCTATTGATTAACTGGGCATTTTTTAAAAAATAGCTTTAGTTTTGTGTGAATATGCTGCTAAATAAGTGCTGTATTGTTTTTGCAAAATTCTTGACAGTATTTTTTGAGATTATCAAAAAGCAGACCTCCTAACGAGCGTTGTTAAGCCCAGCAGAGGAAACATTTATTCTGTGTGCTCAGCTCTAGCCAGCAATTCAAGCTTGGGTTTCCATTAAGCTTGACCACTGTGGGGTGATGATTGTAACTGAGAACTTGCCCCAAGTGTTTCCACTGGTATGGTTGTCAGGGAAGGTTGGGTATGCACTTCAGATTTTTTACCCTTGAAATGCTCCAGAAAGAAAATAGCAGTTGACACAGCCTATCATCACATACACGTTCTACCTATCTGTTTAGAAAAACTCTTACCATCTTTCTAGAGAAATACCATCTTTTTGCCATGAGGTAATGGTAGAAGTTGGATACTTTCATACTAAACTTGTCTTTATGTATCATAAAAATATATATGGTGTGAAAGAATTTTGAAAGTGCTTGAGTAATGTTGTTAATTGCAAACTAAAATGTCTCATGTCACTGTTAATGTGGATGAGTGAATTTAATGTTTTAAATAACTGCAATTCCACTGCAGCTAAAATCAGTTTTCTTTGTTAGTATCAGAAAACCCATTAACAATAATTGCATTACTAGAAGCAATAGATCTCATTATAGGCAGAGTTAAAAAGACTTAGTAAAATTTTAAGGCCTTGAGAGGATGTGTTTTAGAGTGCCTTGGACTTTTTAACACCAGCATAGAATTTTACAGGATTTTCGATTTATCCCTTTCTTAAAAATGTTGTAACTTATTAGTCAGTTTATTTTCATCACAGAAACAAAAATATTACTTTGGCTTGCACTGTGAACAGAGTCTAGAGAAAGAAATAATCATCAGGATACATTTCACATGGGATTCCTGTTGCAGAGAATTTCACTCTGTGATGGCCATCACAAGCAGTTTGTCTCATTTTCTAGCCTATCTCACAGGTTTCTTCCTGCTGGATACAGTTTCAAATGGATTTTCCCTCACCGCTGGGAGTGAGAGAAAGGCACGACTCTCAGCTGTACTGAACTTAGGAGAGGGCCCAGCAGAGTTGTGAATGTAGCTGATTATGACAAGGTCCCATGAGAACTCTGTCTTCTATCTTTAGACTGCACATCCTGATGCCGAGTCACTGCCTTACTTTGCCCAGTTGTAATTTTTTCCCAAATTGGCTCATTGCCAAAAAAGACAAGGAAATCCGTTATCTTTCCAGGCTGGTTCATTTATTTTTTCTAGTGATAGCTTGATGCATTCTTCTCCATTTCTTCTGGACATGGACTGATGTTTCCTTGAGCATGATACGTGCTTTTTTATTTGCCTGGCAGTTCAGTGCCAGCTCTTAAAGCAGCAATTTAATTGTCTATGAAATTGCCCTGAAGCTGACCTGAACCAATATCTCTCAGTATCCTGGATTCAAGAGACCTGAGTAGCTGCAATGCTGTGCAGTACTTAAAATCTGACCAAACATGAAAAGCATAACTGCAAAAAGCAAAATTTCTGGAGACTTTCAAAGGGCAAAGAAATACTTCCTGGGCTGTGTTAGCATGCCATATTTAATGTATGAACACTTGTAGTCTTCAGGTAAACCAGGACACTTTTTGTGAGATTGAACAGTGAGACAGGATTGCAGATTGCCTCTGGTGCTCTCATGTTGATAACAAACTCCAGAAAGTGCTTTTTCCATGTGATATTCATCCTGCTCCTGCTGTGGAACTTGGTACATAGTCCAGAATTGTTAATAATGCCAAATGTGATTGCAATAGCTCTTATGAATGCATACTAGCTGAGTTCTAGCATTTTTTAAAATGAAGAATTCTATTTTTTTTTTTTTTTGAGTGCATTTGAATAAGTGCTATAGTAAAAAATACTGAAGGACCACTTTAAGTTTGTTTATTCTCTGCTACTACATTTAAGATACCTGCTTCAGTAACAGGGGTAAAGTTTATTGGGAAATTGGTTCACATCCTTTGGAAGTAGCATGACTTCAGACTGACAGGAACTGCACTGTAGCTAAAGTAATATTAACTGAGAGGAAAAATCCTGAAGAAGCCTTATTCAACCTATGGTGATTGATAGAAAGCCAGGAAACTGTCCTTTAGTCATCTTTGCTGGGCTGTCTTCCATTTCTGGGCATATGGAATCAGACAAAGATTCGTGTTGCACATGACGTGGAAGGGTGTAACCAACAGCAGCAGGGCAAAACCTGTGGGTGGGAGAAAAGGCAATTATGTCATTCTTGAATCTGCCTGAAAGCCAGAACCACATGAAATGGAATTACTAAGAAAGTCAAAAGAGTTTGCTCTCAAAGGAGTTTGAGATTTCCTAAGACTGGAAGACAGAGCTTAAAATAAGTAGCACAGACACAGATGCCTTAAAATTCCTTGGGAGCCTGCCAGCAAGTTAATAGTCTCAAATGTTTCAGAAGCTGAGGACATGAAAACTGTGGAGCACTGTGAGAGCAGTTTCCTTCTTTTCTTGTGCATGTATTCTATAATGCACCATATTAAAATAAATAAATAGAAACCAGATTAATTCCATGGTTTCAAACTTACAAATGCAGATTCAGGGTACATTAAGGGACAAGGTTCCCACAGCAAACCTGGGAACGCTTTCATGTATGTGTGTGTATGCAGACATGAAAATACATGTATATGTATTTATACTTTGAGTTGTTGCTAAAAAATTGTCAATTTGGCTAATAAAGAGTGAGCTGTTTATATAATTTACTGTTTACATGTAGAATTGTATTTGTGAGCCTAAGTCCAGTTTTGGGTATACACAAGTTGAAGTTTAAATAAAACATTATAATAGATGAAACTTGTGTTCTCAAAGGATTAACTCTTCTTTTGCTAACACATTTATATAATCTTAGAAGTTTTTTACTGACAATTGTAGAGAAATACAGCAACATGTTTGTATCTGTGCTAAACTTCCAAAGTGATATCAACTCAGATGTTTTTTAAAGTTTTTTACTAGATATTGAATTTCCATTTTATTTTGGAATTTATGAATTTTAAATCAATTTCTCCTCTAATTAGTAACAGTAACAGTGTTTTCACAAGTAATGACTAATTTGAATCTCTGCTGCTATTTTCATGTAATATGTAGGAATATACAAAATAAAGAGATATCTTTATCAGATTTTCAGTTCAGATCTCAAAGTTGCAATAAAAAATCCTAATACATATTATTGTAGTATGTGGATCACTAGTTACTGTTTGGAAAGAACTATGGCGTTGAAACTGCTTGTTCCTAGAAACAATCCAAAACAGACCATAGGAATCTTTCTGTAGAAATATTTTCTAGGTATTTGCTCATGAGACTTGCAACTCTTTCTCACTAAGCTGATTCAGTGTGGCTGTGAATCTCCTGGTTACTGCAGCATTGGTATTTACTACCTTCTTTAGCCATTCTGACAAGACCTACTTACACAAACATTGAGCAGAAAAGGCCATGCCCATTTATAATGCCAGAACAGAAGTATTGGTCAATGACTTGTAAACTTTCTAACATGCCATGAGCAAACACAGGAATAGCAGACACTGGACTCCATGTGGAATAGAGACTCACACAGAGTTAAAGTAGCCTAAAAACTTTTGGCCTCTGAAGTTTATGATTTTTGCCATGATCCAAGAGAGACTAGTGAGAAACACAATGATGCTGAAATGTTTTTAAACATTCTCTTTCCCACACAAAGTAGTTTGTTTTGTTTTATTAAAATATTACTTATTTTTGCACATTACTGCATGCTTCAGGCTAAATTCTGTCAGATACACCTGTGTGAATTAATTTCAATTTCACTGAATTAGCCCATTTCCAGATCAAACAATTAAAGTCAGTTAGGTTAATCTGTATTCTCAGATGCTGGAGAACTGAGCCCTCAGGTCAAAGGGAGACCTTAGGAGTGACATATTAATAAGGAAAATTTTCTGAAATATAGCATGAATATAGAACTTAGAATGTAAGTTCTCTAAACAATATCCATGTGATCCAAAAAGGATCTACAAGTGTTCTTGGAACACTTTGAGCCTGTTCCACCTGTATTTCTGTGCGTCAGGACTTTCAAGGAGGATTAGACAAATTCAAGGACAGGAAGTTTATATATAAACTTTGTAAGAATTAGGTAAGCTTTTATCCTCTAATGTTGTAATACAACAGTTCTGCATGCTCAAGAATATAAGGGAAAGGGGCCACAGATAATGCCCCAAGCTCATGTGCTCAGCTCACAATCTGAGATGTACTGTTGGGCTGGGTGGCACCCAGCAAGGAATTTAACATATTTTTGTATTTGAAGGCAATTCAGCCAGATGCAGTGTTGTAAGCTCCTCAGGCTTTCCCTTATTTTTAAGAATATATAGAATTATATTTATCTGCAATTATGGGGATGCTTGGGGTGTTGTGAATCTGCTTTGTCCTTGATGAAAGAAGAGAAGGAAAACAGATGGCAACCTTCTAATGCCTAAGGGTAGTTTTCCAAAATCAGTTCCATGGATTTTGTTCTTTTGGGAAAAACAAAATGAACAAAAATTCAGAAACATTTTTTTCCTTACTGTGATTCATTGTCCTTTCTATATTTGGCACTGGGTATACCAGTACCATTATGTGACTGAAATAAGGGGCTTTCTCTAAAAATTTCAGTTTCAGTCGTTATTTCCTTTTTAACCTTCTGCAATACATTTACTTCTTATTTAATCGGTTGGTTTCAGCATTCACTGTTCAAGAACATTATCTCTATTTCCTTCAATGGAAAGCTGGCATGGCATTCCATGGAGGTCTGTAAAGCTGTACAAGCACGCCTTATCAGAGGTATTCTTCAGCTGACTATGTGAAACACTTTGAGATTTGAATGGAATTTATTAACTGTGGGAAATCCAGCCTTCTGAAGGGGGAGGATTATGTCTGACAGATGGTACAGGCTGGCAGTCCAACTTGCTGCTTTGCTCTGGGAATTCTGAAACAACTGCAGATTGCACAACTTAATTTTCTGATATAAGTGGATGTATCCCATGCTTGAGACAGGGTCTTTCTGGTCACCTGGCATTTTTTCCCTACCTCAGGTCTCCCAAAATAAAATATGCAGTCAAAAAGCAAAAGTGAGAACTGGCTGAAGCATACTCTGAATACAGCTGTTGCATAGTTACAGAAAAAAAAAAAAAAGCTAGACCTGCCTTATAAAAACATCATCCTGAAGGAAGATGAAAGGATTCCTCCTGTTATCTATGACAAGACTTAACTTTAAAAACCCTCATTACGTGAAGAAAATATCTGAGGCTTTTGATCTGAGATGTGATCAGGCCCACATGACAGTAGCAGCTCTCTTCCCAAACTACCCTTCACTCATTGTACTACTTTTCATGATCACATGGACAATTCTTCTATCACAACTCACTGGCCACCACTCTAAAACATGAAGGTTTTTGAACTTAGACAGCTCTATATGTTTGAATACCCAGTATACTCCTAAATTTTGCTGATTCTTTCAATGTAATAAGATTAACTTTTCCTCTCTCAGGGGCTGAATCACTTACATGAAAAACTTTGAACACTACACCTGCAGTTTTTATGTTGCATTTTATCCTGACAAATGCAAATCTCTTTTGCAGCTGATCAATAAACAGGAATTTTTCTCTTGATGATCTCTAACAATGTTAAGCATCAATACCAGTAATTTCTCAGATTTCAACTATAAATGTGACATCTTTTTCCCTTACCAGACCTTTTTCTTCCATATAAGGTCCATATAAGGTCCTGTTACAGCAGAGATCACTGCTACTATCCAGAATTTCAGTTGCAGCTTGGATGAAAAAATGCTTGGAAAGAATCTCCCAGTTTATTTTTTTTGTATTGTTATTAGAGTATACCCAGCTGAATTTTTGAAAAGAGGGCTCAGGTGAGAGATAGATTGTTATGAGAAATGTCAGAAGCCTAGTTGTTGGGTTGGTTTTTTTTTCTTTTCTTTAGTAGTTTGTGAAAGAATGTTAGATCTGTTATAACACAGGTAATCCACAAAATGTTTCTGGGTCCATTTTGACTGATCACTGTTGTGGCCCTCATTTCTCCTGCTGTGGGTTCTTTATCTTCTGTGAGTTCCTTTTGTAGTTATTAATTTTCTGCTGCACTTTTGACTGAGAGACTTCCATTACAGGGTTTTTAGATGAGAAGGCTTTGTGTCTTAAAAGGGAACGGGAACTAAACCTCCCCTATTAGATACATTAAAATGCAGTGTTCTGTTTTCTTAATGATCAGACTTGATAGAATTCTGTTACAGTCCTGTTTCAGTGGTGTTCTGCCTTTCTCTGACCTTCTGTAGGACAGATACTCAGCTGGCTTGGCAGTTCCCCCAAACTCAGTGCACTGCCAGCCATTCCTTCTAAAGTTACTTCGTGACTGAGCTCTGGAGGCTCTTTCTGTCCAGCTGCAGGAGTCACTGCACTTGGGACCGCAGCTGGGCCTCCTGGGCTGATTTATGGGATTTGTCCCCATTGGGTAGTGCTGATAAGACTCTTGTACTTGCTGTTAGAAAGAGTGCAACATACCATCAAACCCTGCACTGCAGTCACACTTGAATGCTTGCTTGGCTGTATCAGCACGAACTAAGCCAATAAGGCAACTCATGCGACAGAAGCGTTGATGTATTCTGAGAGCCGCAAAAGGTCAAAGAACAAAAGAGATTAAATCCCCATTAAAATCACAGCTTTCCACTTCATTTTGCTTTGTGGGCTTGTATGTCCAAACTTGAACTTGAAATGCTAGTTTGCAAGTAGCTCTAATGTGCAAACACAGCTTTTGTCAATTTGTTAGTGTTCGTGTTGCGAAGCAAGAGATCTGAAAGCCAAAGAACAACAGATTAAAGCTTATGCAGTGTCAACACCATACTGGGAAAGAATTCTTACCCTCTATCACAGTCTTATCAGAGTGATAATCTGCATGGCCATGAAGAGCTGACTCCTATTTTTTTGTTACACTGTTGGCTTAGTGCTAAGATTTCTTTGATTTTCTGCTGTTAGCTTTACCACCCAGTGTAGATATCCCCAGGATTTCACAATTGCTCTCTTTCCTGCTAAGAAAACAAAACTTACATATGTTTCAGTACGTCTTGGCAGCCTGCCTCCCACATATAGTTTAGGGTCAAATTTTCAAACTATTTGCTTTCCCTGATTTTAAGCATAGGTAATGGTATAATTAACAAACAAAAATAAGTATTTTTTTCTCTTGGTTTGGGGATAAGTCCTGCCAAAAACTGTGTAAATACGTCTTGTAAGAAGGGACTGCAGATCATCAGAGAAAAGCGTACTTCAAAAGTGTAGATCTGAAAATGTGGTTTGACACTCATTCAGTTTTGCAAAAATGACTTGTGGAGCTCAATATTATGGCTATTCTATTTTTAAGGACTGGATGAATGTTTAAGAAAATTAAGAGACTCGACCAAATTTTTTCACAAACTGCCAGCCTCCCTGTCACTATACGTGGACTAAAGCCTGGAAAAGTCCTGCACTTTGGATGACTTTCGCTCTGGGAGCCAGATAAAGAGAGGCCATAATTTCTCACATAGCTGTCTGTAATCTGCTTTTCTCCAGCCCCCATCCCTGGGGGCCGCTCTTACAACCTCTTGGAGCCACAATAGGCTTGTGTTATAACACAGTATATGGTCAGCTTTGCTAGATTCCTTCCTTCTAATGCATATGTTTCAAGTCCATAATTAAGTACTTACTTGCATTAGTGAAAGCAAAGGCTGCATTCTTCAAGGCTCAAATCTGAACCTCCAGTTCTAGGGAAACTTCTGCAATTGTTTCCTGTTTCTCACTTGGCAAACAGATGTCACTAAGATCCTTTCAAGCAGTCTGGAGTGAAAGGGATTATGCAATTTTCATATTTTTCAGTGGAGAAAAACCACAAGGATTCTCCAGAAAAGGACCCTTTTGGCCAAGTTTGCAGCTGTTAATTCCCAATGAAAATAGGTAATTTCCTCCAGCCTACATGTAGACATCCAGTTTTTACCATATTCTTCTGGCTAAATTAGGTGATTGCCCAGTCAGAGTTCTGTGTTTTGTGATATGTCTCTCACATCGTGAGTCACAGGCAATAAAGGGGTTAGCAAGATAATTTGGAAGGAAGATAGCTAATGGAACATTAGGTAATGGTGGGTTGTATCTAGGTTCTCTCTCAATTTACCCAGCTCCTCCCTAAACATTAGAAACTTTTAAATACACGCCTGGACATGATTTCACAAAAATGGAAACTTCAAATTATCCACATTAGTTCTTTATGTGTTCCTAATGGGTTCTGATTATCATTTATGTTGGCAATTATTTAACAGAGAATTCTTTACAGTAACTTTAGTGTAAGGTGCTTCAGCATGTTAAATGATCCCCAAATATATTCTATACTTGCTAAAATAAGTATCAACTTTTCAGAAGCACAGTAGATAACATTGAATTGCTAGATTTGGCGTGGTGTGATATCTTTCCATTAACTCCATTAACTACAAGATACAAAATCTTGTATCTGGAGTTAATGGAAAGATGTGTCACAGAGATATCCTGTGAATGCTCTCCAAGGGTCTAACAAGAACACGAAAAATTAATATATTCTTATCTACAAATGAAGTTTTCACCTGTGAGAGATTTCTTACAAAAAGCATGTAGTGATAAAACAATGGGAAAAGGCTTCAAATTGAAAAAGAGTAGATTTAAATGAGATACTGGGAAGAAATTCTTCACTATGAGTGTGATGAGACACTGGAACAGAGGAGCTGTGGATGCCCCACCTGTGGAAGAGTTCAAGGCCAGGTTGGATTGGACTTTGATCAACTTGTTCTGGAGCAAAGGGTCCCTGCCAATGGCTGGAAATTGATGATCTTTAAGGTCCTTTCCAACCCAAGCCATTCTATGGGTCTGTGAATCCAAATGTTGTTCTACACATTTTGCAAATGAAATTCAGAGTGGTTTTTCATTTAAACCAATTTAACAGCCTCCAATGTAGAAGGATATGATAAATTAGAAATTGCAAATGTGGTTCACAAGGAAGGACATTAGTGCTTTCTGAAACATCTTTCACCTTTGAATTAATACAAATATGTAGTATCTTGAATTTTTGTCCACTTAAAGCTCTGTTCTTGTTCAAGTTTCATGATCAGTTCAAAAGCTGCTAATCTGTGTGCTACATTTTACATAATGCAGCAGTTTCAAATTGCAAAGTAGTATGGATCAAGTATAGCAGAATATTTACATCAGAGAAGAAATCTTGAATTAATTTCAGATCAACATACATTTCTAGCAAAAACAGGATGTCTAAACCGTTTGGGTGCAGCCATTTTATCTGGAGGTCATTCCTCATTTAAAATCTGGTGGAACATTCCCTGAAGACCTAATGGCAGCAGTCCTGGAGAATATGGTAACTATTGGCTCAGGCTTCTGATAATGATGGTACACACTCAGTTGAGAGTCAGGTTAATTTGTTCTTCCCAGCATGGTGTGTTAGATCTATGATTCACAAAATAGAGCATCAAGCCCTTTGCTCCAAGGAGACAATCAAAATCAAAACCCAAAGAAGTGAAATAAAGCAGCAAACTATGTCTAAACATAATGGGAAAGATGAATAAACGAAACAGGCTTAAAACCAAGGAAGATTTCTTGGAGAAAGCTCAGTTTTGTGTGGGCGAATTTTCTTACAATACACAGATGCTGGAAAATTTTGAACATTTGACATTTTTTCAGCGTAGCCATCTGAAAAACTCTCCTCCTGCTTGTTACAAAATCTCTGGTGACAAGGTGTGTGCACATCACAATGAATTCTGAGAGGAAAACTTCTTTTAATCACTAAGTGGGAGTCATTTCTGCCTGACACCACAGAGGAAAAACTATCAAAGGATAGAACTGTGCACTGATTCTGATAATGCCTGCTCATAATACCTTTTTCTGGACTCATTCATATAATTTGTTTGATTTCTATTTCATTAAAGATGTAGTCTTAGATGGCACATCAAATTAATTAATTAGTTACAAAATTATGCAATCAAACAATTCTTAAAATGGACATTCATTATTTACCATTTTAGATATACTCCGGTAACAGTATGGCACACTGAAACAATTGGCTTCCCTTTCAGTTCTCACTTTGATGATGTGATGGGTGATTTTAAACTCCAATTAGAAAATTTCACATGAACCTGATGTTACTATTGAAAAATATTTCCTGAAATGCTGTGAGTTTCAGCTTACTTAGGATCTGATAGCTTTGGAAGCCAGTCAATGCATGACAGTACAGCTTCAAATCAGCTTTGAAACTATCACAAGATTATGTCCAGGTGAATATCTGCCGTTCCTGAAGCTGCAATCCAATTAGACAGTTTTAATTTTCTTAAAAGTGTATGAAAATATTTTTATGAATTCTCTGAAGCATGGGAAGGAGTTACTATTTTTTGTCAGAGAGCATTAGTCTTTAATTAGGCCGTTCTGATTTGGAGCCAAGTCCTGGAAGGGATGACACTTGCCAGCTGTTGGCTCAGATGGGGGATGTTGGGTTGTGAAGTAAAGCCCCCAAGGAACCAGAAGGCTTTTAATGAAGCCCTCTGTGCTTCCACTGGCTCTTGTTAACATATATTTCCTTTTCATCTCCTACTTTTCTGTAGGTTTCTTCTGTATCTCTACAGGCAGCTGCTTTCTTGTAGTGATAATTTTTTGTTGCAGCTCTGAGAGCAGACAAAAGTGTGTTTCAGTAGTTAGCAATGTGAGTGTTAGAGCCTAGCATCAGAGCTGTAGGCATTTTGTCTGTCAAGTAGTTTATCTACACCTACAGAGATCTACCTCTTGTTAAATGGACCTGTTTCCTGGAGCTTGGATATAGCTCAGAACTTCTAATGCATGAAACTTTTCACACATCCAAGTTATTTTAGTTATGTATAAAAGAGCATTTAGGAAATATGATGGATTGAAGAAAGCAGAGCACTCTAAAAATTACAAGCATTCAGATGGTTTTTATTTGAGTCTTGGGAGCACTTGTCAACTTGGAAGGATTCAAATTCAGATTCAGTTTGCATGCAGAGTTTGTCTGAGATCTAGCTTCAGGTTTTACACAGTTATTTTTCTGTGTCATTTTCTTTCTGCCTGAAAGTAGGATGCAGGTGGTTAAAAAGCTAATTGCATATAAAAAGCATTGGCAGAAAGACCTAACTGTATTGTGTGGGAATGGGTGTCCAGTTCAGGTACAAGTTGTCAGGTCTCTTGCACTTCAGGTGCCCTGCATGTCTCTCTGCAAACAGCTAGAGCACAGGTTTGTGAGTGTGGTTAAGTCTCTAATTGAATATAATTTGGATAACACTTTGATTCACCTGGGAAAATGGTGACTCTTGCCTGGTGTACTGACCTGTGATAGTAACTACATTAGAAATTGAAACAGAGGTATCATTGAATTACAATTGATTAGGGTTCTGTGCCTGAAAATTTGCCTATTTTTTCCAAGTGTATTAAATAATGCCTCAAAACCTATCACCTATTTCTTTAAATTGCTTTGCTCAAAAATGAAGATGCCTAGTACAATAAAGGGAGGCATACATTGGATACATAGACTTCTTTCTGCATTCTAGTTGAATGTTTCCTTAGCCTCAATTCCTTAATCCAGGCTTGATCACACTTTCAACAAATAAAGAGATCTGGTGGGGGGTTGAAATACATGTAATTTTGAGAAGAAAAATAGTGATACCCTTAAAAATCATATGTTTTATCAACATATTTGAAATTTTTTAAAAGCAAGAGGTAAGATCCAAAATAGAGCAATATTTTGAAGACAGGCTCTAAAAAAGGAAAAAGGAATCCCAGACAACAAAACCCCATAGAAAATGAAAAATCCAAAAGGACATCTAGCTAATTATGGTATTAGAATTATAGTTTTGTTTATTTTTATATAATTCAGTCATGCAGGACTCACTGGTTGAGCTTTCCAATCTCACTTTGTAAGCATTTTAAAGCTTACTTCACTGAAAACAAAAACCAGGATGAAAGCACTAACTAAAAATTGAATAAATCCTTAAATGTCTTTTGACTATTCAACACGGTATGTCTGTTTGGAAGATATTCCTTGTTGTAGAATAAAACCTTCATGCAAGATGAGGTTCTCTGTTTAGGGCACAGCTTTGCTTGTGTTCTAGCATTTGCAAAAGCAAAATGATGATGCTGGGAACCTGACCTTGCATCCCAGAAAGCCATACAAATAGATATTTTTAGTAGTTCTCCAGCATGAAACTGGAGTATATTAGGAAATCTTGTGTTTAGTTTCCATACTGCTGTGCAATTGTTGCACACAGAAAGCTTCTAGAGCACTCCCCAGGAATCGGAATGAGTGACAGCCACAAAATGGATGGTAATTAACAGCATGTTTGAGGCACTTCTTGCTTTCCCAAATAATTTTCAACGAAGGTTTTGTGATGAACTTTGAGAACATAAATTAAATAGGTTTCATAAATAAATGAACATTTTAATGTTTCTTCCAGATCAGGTCAGGGAAAGCTCAATTGCTTCTATTTTCGGGATAATACAGGCAATTTTTACAGGCAGGGACAAAACACCAGAATCTATTAAAGGAAAAAAGGCTGCTTTGTGCAAACCCAGCTGCTTGGAACTGTGCCAGTACATATCCTATAAGAATTAATCTTGTTTTTTGGGGGAATGGCATCTAATTTACCGTAAGACACAATTTTCCATTTCTGAGGTGCACTTCGTACACAAGGCTGTCTTAATGGAGCATGGCAAGTCAAGTCAGCCACTGGAAAATGAATACCATAAAGCATCTCCTTGAAAACTTTTGCTCACTTTGGAAGAAGTGATTAGGGAAGTTTCTCCTGAGCCTCTTGCTCTTTTGGAAAGCAAATGCAAGACCTGGTAAATCCTCTGAACAACTTAGTGTTAATGAAGGAGACAGTGTGAGGCAAGGGAGCATTCAGTTGTGAAACAAGCAATGCCAGAGCCAAAATCTTCATGCAGAAGGATGTTGACACCTTCCAGCCACATAGGAACTGGGAAACAATTGTCTTCTTTAGGTTGAGGTATGAGATTGTTTATCTAGCTAGGCTGGGCTGCTTGTCATATAGTTAGCTTGAAAATGGAACCAAGCAGAGAAAAGAGCAAGAGTAAGCATATCACAGCACAATTCAGCTGAAAGCCTTGCATTGAAAGACAGGTTTCCAGCACTAGCCACAGAAAAAGAATTGCATTTCTAGGAGTGGGAAGAGCAGAGAGAACACTGGAAGATGAACTTGTCCCCTTGCATTTATCTCAGGAACCTACAGGAGTGGAGGCAGACTGGCAGCTGAGGCTGGCAGGAACAAGTGCTGCCACCCTTCCCTAGCCAGAGGGACAGAGTGGGTCCAAACCAAGCCAACAGTGTGGTGATCACCAGGCAAGTCACCAGCAGGTGCAAGGCCAGGCACAGCAAGTATGCAATATGGCATATGAACATCTACAGCTCAGACAAGGAAAGAGTTTCTCCAGTGGAAGGGAGAATACGAACATACGAAAGTTTCTCATGGGAGATGACAATGACATGGACAGCTGCTAAAGCATCGTTTAGGAGGAGAGGAGTTTGCACCAAATATATATTAATTCTGTATCCTTTTCTGTTCTTTGAAAATGCAGAAACGGATTTTTTTTCCCTCTTGCATGCCATTTTTCACACCAATATAGTGCTCTTTTGGGAAAAATTCAAGACAAACTATAAAAGGAACTTCAAAGTTCACCATTGTTTCAAACAGTTCCTCATTGTCTGTATTTTTAAAACTGGCTTGAAATATCAAACCTCCAGTTTGTTTTGACTGGCCTCTGCCTGATATCATCTTATGGGATTTTTGCCAGATGCTAAAGTCTAATGAAGATTTTAATCTTTTTCCTCAAATCCTTGTAGACATGTCCCCTGTCACTGGGGACAACATCAGCAGCCAACCTGTCACTCAGACCTGCATTGAGTGCTGGGGAAGTTCTGGGAGCCATAATAGAAAAAAGATATAAAGCTATTAGAGAATGTCCAAAAGAGAGGTGTGAACATGACGGAAGATGGGAAGCCTTATGAGGAGTGGCTGAGGTCACTTGTCTGTTCAGCCTGAAAGAGATTATAGGGAGACCTCACTGCAGCCTGCAGCTTCCTCATGAGCAGGCACTGATCACTTCTCTGTCATGACCAACCATGGGACCTGAGGGAATGGCATAAACCTGTGTCAGGGGGGGTTTAGCTTAGATGCTACAACAAGGTTCCTCACCCTGAGAGTGATTGGGCACTGGAATAGACTCCTTAGGGAGGTGGTCACAGCTCCAAGCCTGACAGAGTTCAAGAAGCATTTGGACAATGCTCTCAGGCATCACATCCCAGTGTGACTCTTGGAGCTGTCCTGTGCAGGGCCAGGAGTTGGACTCAATGATCCCTTCTAACACTTGATATTCTATGATTCTATGAAACTATCAAAGTTTATAACCACAGTAGCTCTCTTTCTGGTAGCTTTCAATTCCCAAACACACCAACTGCCAACGCTGTCTTTCAAGAACTTTACAGCAGGTCTCTATGGTAAATCCTTCATGTGTTGGTGTCAAAAGCAAGGCTCTGAACTGCGCATTGCCAGAGTAGAAATGGTGTCACTACCACTGTGCTGTTGTTTTCCCAGAGGATCACCTCTTATACAGGTCCATAGATAGCCCTAATTTTGTATTGTTCAAAAATAAAAACGGAAAGTAACCTTTTTTGATAACATGTGATTTCTTTAGTAGGATTAAAAAGATATGAAGGAGTGTACAACTGCCAACTTCTGGTTTGGTTTCTTTTTAAACTCTAACTCTGCAAATGAGGTATCAAGCAGAGGCCAGCTAAAACAAACAAGTCAGTTTAAAAACTCAGTTAATATAGAAAATACTCACAAGGTAGGTGGAATCCAGTCCATAACATGCATTAAAACCTGCATGGAAAGTCAAAATATAAATTAATCAGTTTTTGTGATTAATGAATGCTAAGTATAACTTGCTAGAATATTCCCACCGTTTATGATAAATGTTCAGCTAAATCTCTAAGATATGGTTATCTGCCTTTTGCTCTGTACTCAGTGTTGAGACAACTACTGGCAGATTTGTTCCTTATATAATGTAGCCTCCAGACGTGAGATTTCTTAGACAAATAGAAAAAATGTTTTGAGTTTGCAAGATTAATTTCTGAAGTGAAAGTTAATATGTGGCAGTGCAGTGATGTGTTGGAAATAAATATCATTATATCCCAAGTGGAATTTTACAAATAATCAAATAGCAGCATTGTTTCAAGCAAAGGGAAAAGGTGACTGAGATTTATAAAGTTAACTTGTTCTTGTGATGCTTTGGTATTTTGCTGCATGTGTAGGAGGATTTGCAAATTCAGTCAACAACAGCCCATATGGCAGAGTCTTGCCCAGAGCTGAATGAACCATTGAGAACATTCCTTTGAATAATAGCTTTTTAATACAACATGAAATTCAGTAAACATATTATTTGCTGAGTGCATTTAACAGACTGTCTGGTTCTAGAGGAAGTAAAATCTGAAATGCAGCTACAGTGCAACCAGTAATTTTAGAGAAATGTGCCAGAAAGGTTATCCTACACACATTAATCAACAAGCTCTCAGTCTGATGTCAGATGGAGGCTGAGTGCTTTGGCAAGCACCAACAGACTATTATTTTCTGGGATAAAACCCCTGTAATCTTTACATGCTGCAGGTACTGCGTCATACATTTCCTGCTCACTAGCTCAAATTCTCTGCAGCATCTTCATGTCCTTGTGCATGTCAGTGTTTGAATTTTCCCATATGCATCAATCTTCTTGATGTTTTTTAAGCTCTGTAGTGTAATGGCAATGAGTTTCAGGGCTGCAGTTCATGGCAATTTTTGAGTGTGAAGCATTTTAAAGAACAATGTTTCATGCCTCCTGTGAGCTTCAAGTAGGAATTTGTACCTGACAGGCATCACTCATTGTATTTTCCTTTGCAACATGTTTTTGTCCTCTTTGAATAAACACTTCAGATCTTCTTGCTGCCCTTTCTTGTCATCTTGGTTTTGGTCAAGGTAAGATCAGAGCAGCTACATTGTTCATGTCAAGCAGTCGTGAAGGCTGGGAGCTTGGAGATAGAAATGTGACAGCTTTAAGCATGCAGAGGGGCTGCAGGCACCCTTTACTCTTTCCACAACTCAGATGTCTGAACCCCAGGATTTTGTCTGTAAAAATGAGTACACAGGTAAAACAATGAATTTAAAAGTATGAAAATGAACTATTAGCTTCCTTGCTGTGGCCCCCTGCCTTCTGTGCCCCAACAATTGTGTATGTTTCATTTTTTCCAAAGACTTTTCTTTCCTCCTAACAGAAAGATCTGGAAATATGCGTTAAAAAGAGGAAAAAATATGTCTCCCTTCCCCGAGATTCTGTTGTTGCAAGTTTTTGAGTGTGAAGTTTTGCCCCAAACGGGCAAAACTAATACTGAAACTGTCAGCTTCGGCAACATCATTGCTACATATGACAGGCAAATTTGCTTTTTCTTCTGAAATGCAGAGCACTGAGATGGCAGCGTTCTCATGGCACTTGTTGTGGGGCCAGGGAGGGAGCACTGGCCCAGGGATTTTAATGGTGATATTGCGACAGGCAGTGCAGCTGTTGGACTGCACGGTGAGGAGAAAAGTTTCCATCGAATTTCTGCTGTGTGGGGTGCGAGTGGGAACATTTAAACCTCGTGTTTAGCTCCCAGATGCACAAACCACATGTCTGAGCTGACACACAGGGAAGCATTGTTCATCAGTTAAAAATTGGCATCTGTTACTTCCTCCCTTTGGGCCAAACTGGGAACCATATTGTGACTCCTTAGGTGCTCTGGCAACAAAATTATGTATTGCCCCACACTGAAGAATTAGTTATTAGTACAAAGGGAAGAACTGTGCAACACAACAGAAATGTGTAGTGCCAAATGCACTGGGGTGAGATAGGTGACAGGAGACACACAGGAGATGGCTTTGAAATGGGTCTGACTAAGTAATGGATGTACTACTGCACATGGTGCTGCCAGACTCTTTTGTGTTTTTTATTTTATTTTATTTTATTTTATTTTTTTATTTATTTTGTTTGTTTGGTTTGGGTTTTTTGTCCTTTTTTTTTTTTTTTTTTGTTTTCCCTGATATTTAATAAATATTGGAAAAAGTGCAGAAGGAAATGGAAACCACAGAGATTTGTTGATGTTTACAAGACCTCAGCTGGACTGTGGTCAGAGCAGTTGCTTTGCTTTTGCTGGTATTATTTCCCAGGCTGAATTTCCCATGTAAACCACAGCTGTGAGCAGGTGGCAGTGCATGTTCATGTGTGCTTCATGTAGGGGAATGGCCTCTCTTTGAATCTTGTGCATTTTTTTTCATGTTCAGCCGAAAACATAATTTACAATGGCAGACAGATATAAACAAGAATTTCACAAGATGAAAGCAAAATACTTAGTTCCAAACTCCGAGTGTTTTGGTTTCTTTTCCTAGTTATACTTGATATTTAAGTGTACTTTACAATGAAATACATGTTTAGAAAAGAGGTCAGACTGGGTGAATGCATAAGCTAATTTCTTTTTCTTCAGATGAAAATGGATTTCTTTTTTTTTAATTTGGAAAAAGGTCAAGTCTCTTTCCCCCACTGCTACATTTTTTTCCCATGGAGAATAGACTTGATTGCTCTCCAAACATTGTTCCCTGTTCTTCACAGAGGGGAAATGTTTATTCCTTGTTCCTAATAATCAGACATACTGTAATGACTTGCTCACAGGGAAGAAAAAATTACAGGAAAGTTAAGACTGATGATTAATGTTTTCTTTATGCTGAAATTTTAAAAGTGGTATAGCAGTGGCTGTTATAGTAAAATATGTGTGATACATTGGAAAGCCTGGATAAGCTGAAGGACGTATATCACATGCAAAAGAAGAGTACACAGAGGCATTAATTTGCCAGAGAAAATGGAGAGAAGCATTTTCTCTGTCACTGCTCATCCAAGCAGGCACAATCCTTTTGGTGCCTGTAGGAAGGGTATGAATGCAAATTGGAAAGGCTATCAGACCAATGCCATTCACTTAATTGCTTTAGTTGGGTTTGATTGAGATGATCACAGTGCGTCATTCAAATGGTAGTTTAATATGATCCCGTAGACATTTTAAACTGCTGTTTAGGCAAGATCTAGTGGGGTGAATGTTTCAGGATGTTCCTGAAGCCATAGCTATTCCCCATGCATTAGACCTTGGAAAACCCGGGGTTTGCCTGCAAGAGAGACTTTGTCAGTTATACCAGCATAATTACCCCTGGAGCCAGGGTGCACAGCTGTGCATACTAAAACTCCTCTTGGAGTGACATAGGGTAAGCTAAAGCAAAATACAGCAGTTAATGCCACAAACCACATGGTTTTCCTGCCTTAATTTTTTGACATACAGTCATGTACTGAAAAGACTTTCCCACACAGTCAAGACTAAATCTTTTATTGTAACCTTTCCACATCTATAGATCCTGTTTGAATACACAACCTATTAGTTGTTTTCTAAATAAAATAAATTTATTAGCATTTATTAATCCCTTCAGTGACCTACAGTTTTTCACAATATGTTCGCTTCAAGAGAGATTAATTTTTCTAGTGCAAATGGTTGGGTGGTGATATCCCAGAATCGGTTCCCGATCTCTGAAGGTCCTTTTGAATCAGGGAAACTGTCTATCTATCATCTATCTATCTATCTATCATCTATCTATCTATCTATCTATCTATCTATCTATCTATCTATCTATCTCTCATATATATGTGTGTGTGTGTATGTATGTATGTATATATATACACACACACACCCGCATACATACATACATGAATCTTCACCACTTTTATTCTACTCAACTCCTTATTTCTCACTACCCATACTTATATGGAGCAGTGCTTCTCCTAACATAAAAAGAAGTCTCTTTTTTTGAATCTCATTCTCCTTCAGGCTGCTCATCTGGAACATTCACTTCTCTTTTCTGCAATGGGTTTAGAGTAAATGTTACTATCCTAAAATACAGCTCATCAGTTGCTACTGAGGGCACAGGAAAAGAATGGAAAGTCTGTTGTTTAAACTGTAGGAATTTTTTTTTCAAATATCTCAAGAACAAATTCAGAGATAATACATTTAGAGTGAAGTGTAATCCTGTTCTTCAAAGTCCTTGTTCTGAGAATTTCTCAATCAGTTTTTCCCTTTAGAAAACTGTCTGGCAAAGGAGGAGATAATTTATATATGCTTTATATTCTTCCCAGATGTTTCAATTCCATTCTATTAATTTAATGTTAATTCTCAATTGTAATGGATTTTTAATGAGGGATCTAAATTAAGATAAAAAATAAAACTAATTAATTAGAATGTAAATGAGTATTGGAAGCAATGAAAACAGCAATGAAGATGCACAGAGAATCTAAGACTAAAAAGTGTCAACAGAAAATGATACTATGTGGGAAAGAATTAGGCTGATGTACTTCTAAAAGTTATGAATTTTTAAAATCAAATCTCTGGAGGATGAGGCAGTTCTGTAAGGATTTTGTCTGTATAAATAGGAAGAAAATAATTATGTTAATGACTAGTGGAGGAAAAAATCCTAAATCTGAGGGAGAACACCATAATTGAACCAAGTTTGAAGAACACTATGCCTGTTACAAAATATAGTTCAAATCTTTTCTGGGGTGCTTATATCAGAATTTCAGCTGACAAAACAAGATGGGGCCTGTGTTTCTTCATGTTGGTTAAGAATCACACTGGGTTGATTGCACTATGTTATAGGAAAGGCATTGATAAGCTGGAAAGGCTTCAGAAAAGAAGCAGAAAAACTAAGTGGACAGCTAGGGTGTGGAGTAAGAGAAAGAAAAAAGATATAAAACAAGCCCAGAGCAGCATTCCTTGGTCATAATGAGAGCAATCATCACAGCCTGTGATGTCTGGGAGACAGTGAACCTATATGCACCTAAGAATGTAACTGGGAAGAACAGGATGGCGCCAATGGTCATTGTGGAGCTAATAATAAAAAAAACCTCATGACTGGAAGTCAGAGCTGCTGGAGTCACGGCACCCCTACCACATTAGCTTGGTATGTGACAGAAACTAGTCTCTGGTCCCAGTTTCTACCACCATCTAACCCAAGCTGTGGCAGGAGCCAGCACTGGCCTCTTCCAAGTACAAGTACCAAAGGCTGGCAGCTAAGCTATTTCCAGGCTCCATCAGACCTGGCTTTTGTGTCCCATGAGTGCATGTCCAAGTGGAGGCAGGCAGCTCCCCTGTGGCACACATCCCAATGTCAACCCCCTGCCTTCTTACAACACAGGGAAAACACTGAAACTTGTGTTCAGAGCAAGAATTGCTTTAGAGAAGGACATGGAGCTGTGAATGTTTGTTACGAAATTCAATATTGGATCCTATCTCTAGATTGTACTGCAGAGGAGGGGAAAATACACACCATTTTCCTTCCTGCACAGTGGTGTAGTTAGGCACAGGCTCAGAATGGGCTTAGATGCCCCTGCAGCTGTGGACACCTTTACTGGCAACAGCTGTCAATCATGTGAGCAAAAGGTAAACCCTAAATTATCACAAAACAGATCTAACTCTGTTACAGAGATGATAGATGAACTATGTATATATTTAATCTCTAACTGCTGTGATTGTATAATATCAACATTCAAGATTTTACACATCAGTATTTGCTATTATTTAATGTTTCAGGATTACCTCAAGTTTGGTAGTAAAAGAAAAGCTGGTTGTAATCAGAGATGTCCAAGAGATGTACTGTGCATGGAGTTGGATGTGTTTTGAGCCTTAGGGAGAACACCAACATAAATTATAAAAGCAGTGGTTAGGATAAGGAGGATGGGAACACATGAGTTAAGTGAATTGCAAATATGTGACCAATCTTAAACAGCAACATTTCAGCCTGAGCTGAAATAGTCATGTGAAATTTTAATACCATGTTTTCTCATACTAAAAAGGTGATGCTTTGTGTAAGCAGCTGTGAATATCTGAAATCCCTTCTAAGCCATGAGAAATAATTAGATCAGTTGACTCAGATACAACAGTGCTATTATTCACTGACTGGGCTTACTTGTGACACTGGAAAGGTCTGAATTTTTATAGGTTTATGAGGCTAAAAATGAGACTGTCTTAGAAGATGCCACAGCCCTGATAATGACAAGTAATGGGTCAGAATCTGGTGATAAAATGTAATGTGAGGATTTGATGATCAACAAGCACCTGCATCCTATCCCTGTAGGATTTTGCTTCCTGTATGCTTCCATCTGGCCTGAATGCAGCTCAGCAGAGAGCCCTAAATCCTGCTGGTTTTGTGTTTATAGCAGCATAACCCTTGATTCAGAGCCTTTGATAGCTCCCCTCTGGCTGCCACACACCACACATGTGCAGGAGATGCACACCAGCTGTGAAGTCAAGCTGGCAGGGACCAAAGGCTAATGGGACTTTGTGTAGCTCCCAATTCTCACATTAGTGAAGTGCTCCAGCAGCTCCTGCCAGGTTCAGCTGTGCCTCGCTGTGAACAGTCCTTTAGTGCTCTCCCTTTCCAGTGTCCTCTGCCTCCTTTTCTCCTTTCTTCTCCCAGCTATTCCAGACAAGTGGCTGAAGGGTTTGGAGCACTTGTATAGGGCGGGCTCTTTGGGAAACTGTGGTGTGGATGTGGCCTCTGATTCAAGAAGTCTGTAAATCACTGGTGTTTGGAAAACAGAAGGGTGTACAAGATTTTTTTAGGTACAACTGGTTTCTATCTTTTCCCCTAAGTATAAAGTAAAGGCAAGTAAATTTACGGGATTGCATTAAGTGGATATATTTTAAGGCAGTTTTAAAGGGAACATATTTTAAAAAACTTCTTTAATGGTAGCAACTCCCTCTAATTTCTCAGAATGCTTGATTGAAAAATGTAACTGTCTTCTAAAGAAGAAGTTATTCTAAAGGGTTATCATTATAGGACTGAGTTTGGCAAAAATATGCTATATTTCTATATAATCTCAGCTCAGAAATCTGTTTCACATTTTTTATGTGTTGTTTATGGCTGATAGATATTTTTTCACTTTCTCTGATATGAATGACCTCCCTTATATTGAATAAATGGCCTTTGTAGTAAATGTGATATGTAGCATTGTAGCAACTTCACATTTATCTAATGAAAGAATATTTTTGTGATTCATTGCAAGGTGCTCTGAGAAATTGGAATAAAAACCTTTTCTTGTCAGTAAGGAGAATTTTATAATTCATATAGATGTATAAATTTCAGCCCATAGATGTAGGTGGTTGCTAGTGATACCTGCCTGTCTGCTCATCACGTGTTTTGTACTCATGCAATTCAAATGAGAGCTTTTCCCAGAGTCTGCTGGGGACTAAAGAACAGAAAATAATGAAATACCTGTTGCATATGCCAAAGAAAACTACAGGAATTCTAGTAGCTGCAGGAAGTGGTGAAGGAGGCAGAAGTGACACACAAGAGCCAAGTGTTGTCACTGTTATCATTTGCTTCTGATTAAAGACCTATTTGTCATGACTAATCATTTACTAGATGTTCAAACAAGTGGCTGTCAGAGAGTGCTTCACAAGAACAGCAGCAATGAGGTTTTGAAGATAAATGTACATTTTACCTATCCTTCCACAGCTGCTGGAAAATTAATGTCAGTGCTAATGAAGAAAAGGTTTCTTGGGATAATAGGAAGCTGCAGAGTTAGAAATGTGGGGTTTGTTTACTCTCTGTAGAGAAAAGATGTCTCAGTGCTTTATCTGTCACTGCAGTTTTTAAGACACTTGGATTTATAAGTCTCTAAGTTCTGAATATCACATACCTAAAAGAACTCCCAATCATTAAAATTGTCACGTAAAAAAGAGCTGGAATCTATTTGCTCATGATTTATTTTACTACATGCACAAGACCTCAGTCTAGTTCAGGTTTCTTACTAGATAGGTTTTCATAATGCAATGGTTCTTTACATAGTTTAGTCCATTGTCTTAGAAATGAAATGAGAGATGGGAATATATCATTAAAAAGTCACTTAAAGCTATGACAAGATCAAAAAAGCAATAATTATTACTTCTCAACATTGAATGAAAATGAAAAAGATAATTTCAAAATACTTAATGAATTATATTCTTTGTGTAATACTGGATGTTTGGGAAATACTTTCCATGACTGGGGTTTTTTTTGTAGTTGTGGATACAAACTTTCTAAAAAAAGAGGAGCATAAAATAAACTTAAAAAAATAAAGGGGCCTAAATTAGCATCCTAAACGGTTTTCAGACACCTAGCTCCATGGCTTCTCTCTTCTTTTATCAAAGCACTCTACAATTCTCACTGACCCTCTTTTATTTATTCTTTGGAATTTAAAATTTCTATACTTTCAATGTTTCAAAAATATGACTTCTTAAGTTAGAATACTAAATATAGAGTTATGAGTTCAGTCATAACTGAACATTAAATACTAACAAAAGAGGACTGACTCAACTTCATATCCACACCCAGAAAAAACATAATATACTAATTATTATAGAGAAGGATTTGAAACTATATTGAGAGGAATTTATAATTTTTTGATAGCAAGTGTTCAAATACTCTTAACCGTTTACAACTATGAAGGCTTCCTAATTTTTCCTTTAGAGGATTTCCTAATAAATGTTGGAAATATGCAGAAGTCATAAGGAATCTTCATAACTTCAGAACTTTTGAAAAAGTCATGGTATCAAGTGAACTTTTTCAGAACTGAAATGTCTTCTGCTCAAACAGAAAACACAAAACCTTTGTTGCTGTAATTTAAATAGCTGGAGTATTACAATAGAAGCATTTGTGTTTAGCAGTGTTTTTCAAAGCTGTTAACCAAAAGCTTGCTGCAGTCTTCTGGCATTTACAGAAATGAGACTATTATGTCACTGTATCAACTTCCCTTTCAATTCTAGATCCTTTCATGGAAAATGCCAGTAACTTGCTGAATTCCTCAGCTAACTGCAAATACAGATTCCAATTTCTAAGTGCTTATTTTTAATTTAAACAAGGGTAGTCTTTTCAAGTGAACCAAGTGTTATCATGCTCTAGAAAAGACATTTTGAAATTTAACTGCATTGAACTGTATTGAAATCTTGTATTTGATTAAGAAAAATTATTAAGTGAGATAAATTGAAGGATCTGCTGTGGAGTGGGTGGTAGATGCTGGAGATGGGGTTCTGTCTGCCAGACAGCTCTGGGTACAGTGGGAACAGCCCTAGGCAGAGAAATCCTAGGACAAAGTGAGAAGAACCACCTGTAACCTTGAAATCTTGAAAACACCTGTGAAGAAAGCTCTCTTTCCCCCCAATTTCTTCAGTTTAACAGGGTTTTCCAAAACATTAGGGTATTTAGTACCCCTTTCCTTTTTTATGAGATGACATTTCTCCCCCATCCAGTTCTTCATATAACTGAACAAAGTAGCTACTTCCCCTGCTCTGCTCCTATGAATAGCCAGTTATTTTTGTTAGCCTGAGCTAACAAAAGTGGAAATAGCATTTAATTTTAGTAAATATTTTTAGAGCAGGTCAAGTGAGGATCCAATGACTTTATAAACATTTATTAGTGGTTTCTTATCTTGATCCTTGCAGTATGCTTCCTATTTTTCTTATTTGCTTTCTAAAAGCCACTTAGACTTTCTGTTATCATCCTGATGTAACCTCCAGGTAATCTGCAGGAGGAACAGCAAAATAATGCTATTTTTGAGGAATGACTTAAGACTACTTATTTCAAGTTGAAAAAAAAATCTTTTGTCTTCTAGGTTCTGACCATAACAAAGAATTCAGTGTATGAGATAAAAATGTTTAATGCTCTCAGAGGGCAACTGAATGTCACTCTTCATTGGCCTTTGTCAGGCTATATCAGCATTGCACTGGTTGCAGCATGTGAAAGGAATGATCAGTGCACAAAGCACACTTTAGAGTATCAATCATATCTATGAGAAAATGAAGATGGAGGGAGGAGTAGGAATTTGGCTAGTAATTTAAATCTATATTGAATTCAATCAGGCAGTCTTAGAGTTACATCTGTTCAAGTGAGCCTGGAAGTGAATGAACTGACCATTTCTCATCCTTCTCTCTCCATCTTATAAAGTACAGTATCCAGCTGCAGATAACTGGCTAAATAAAGCACTTTTTTTGTTTTTATTCCCTTGTTTGTGCATTTCATTTGCTACATTGTGCTACATTGCTTAATTTACCATCATGATTTTGAAGATCACTTCCACCTAAACAAGGACTATGTAGACTTCCCTGACAATCAGAATATATACTAAGGTAGGATTACTTTCACTTTGCTTTAATTCCCATAATTAAAGATAAACCAAATCAGAAAAAACAGAAAATTCAAGGCATTGAATGATTATCTCTGACATATAAATTAGAAATAACTTTGTTGAATTAGTTGTAGTTATGTCATTTTCATAATATCTCAGATTCTATAGGAGTGGACAATTTGGAATAGGATTTCTCAGCAGATATGTTCCCTCATGAAGTTTTAAAACTCCTCTCTTTGACAAGGGTAAAGTTAAGGAGTGATAGTCACATAAAAATTTGCCAAAATATATGGATAGAACAGGAAATTCCAATGTAGAAAAGAATAAATACCTGAAATAAGCTGTGCAATTTAATATTAACGTCATTTTCAGACTTGTGTTGCATGAAAATGAATTTTTTCAAACATTTATCAAAGGTTCACCTTGAAAATACAGATCAGAGACAAATATTATTAGTCAACTCTGTTCTTGTTTTATTGTAATTTTTCTTGTAAATGAGCCCATCAGATTGTCTCCTTGATTTTGATTTTTTATTATTTTAAGATTTGTCTGAATAGGTGATAAATTCTCTTATCTATTTTTATTGGACTCACAAGAAAGCTTCAGAACTCCTGTCAAGAGAAGATGAAAACATGGAGTGATGGAAACGCGTTTCTGCTTTATTTGTGTTCCCTCCATTTGATCATCTGGGACCCTGTGTCTGAAGAATAAGTGGTATAGGGTAGTATAATGCCATGGAAAATAAAAAATGGTGGCCAGTATTCATATTCACAATTGGAAGTATGAAATAATCTCATTGTGGGCTGAAAAAAATCCCTTATCTACTACCTTAACTGTACCATTATGGTCCACAGTGCATCTTGCTACTAAAACTGTCTTGTTCAGTCACAACCATGAAAAGTTTTGAGTAGAATCCCTTTTTGCTCTTGTACCACCCTTCTTGTTGCTTCTGTCATTGCTTAGGTATTCACCTTCCACACCAGTGGCTTGTCCCTGCTCCATAATGCTCTGGTTCTTCTCATCCAGGCAAGCTGCTGAGCATGGGAGGTTCTTTTCTAATGGTCTCTGGATCCATGTGCAAGTGCAGAGACCCTATGAGAGCTGGAAGGATTTCTTCCTGTATTGAATGCCCTGGGCTTCAGATCTCATGCAGCACAGGGCTCTGGTCTGGTCACTGCCGTGAGTCGCCATCCTCACCCCAAGATTAAAACTTTTGTGACTTCAGCTTTGAGCTGTACTTATTTTTCAATGTTTGTTAAAATCTGGTATCTGTTTTTTGCCCTCTCTATTTCTACCTTCAAATAGCTGATTTAAGGAAAAACATAGAAATCTATAGCATTTGAAAATAACTGCTATGTGTGCTGCTAATCATGCCAGGGTCAGGCTGGGGTAAGTACTCAGTATATTGAATAATTCTGAAAAGGTGACATCATATAAAATATCTGCACTTCTCTGACATTGTTATTGCAGATAAAGTCTTGGGACTGAAAATTCATTAGTCATGCTGAATAATCTTGCTAGAGGGCTGCCTTAGGCTGGTTCCATCTTGATCTTTTCTCTTGTGTGTATTAACAGAATTTTCTATTTTTTACACTGTCATGGATAATTGGTAAGACTTCTACAGGTACAAACCTACAGTTACAAACTTAATTCCTTCATTCAGGGCTGAATTAAGCATACAAATGCAAGGTTGTTCAACAGAGCAAACATAACACTGAAAAGTTTTATTAGTTTCCTGATCTGACACATTTAAGTTCCAGTTGGTAAGTTTAGCTTTGAGTGGTGTTCCCCAAGTGTATCTCTATCATTTATATGAGTGAAGATCTTCTGAAGATACCCAATTGGAAGCCTCTTAGATATTTAGCTAGTTTAGCAACCATTTGATAAATGTCAAAGGGTGAAGACATCAACCCGGTCAGCAGGGCAGAGAGCCAACAGGGTAGAAGAGAGAACAATGTAAAACTTGTAACTTGTAACCTCTGAGTACCCTCTCCAGATAGACATTTTTCCCTTTCAAATGTCTGCATCAAATCCAGGAATTCCTTTGGTGTTTTGTGTTCTAGCAAAATGTATAATGGCTCATGGTGTTGACAGCTCCAGTCAAACTGCATTTAAAAGAAAAAATATGAACAACTCTTCATGCACAGGTCACATTCTGAGTGTAAAAGTATGGAGCATTAAGTAAAGTTCAAAATACAAATGTGTTTCACAAATCAAACTTCTGTGTGGCTGGACACATCTGTTACGAATAAGAAGTTTCATAAATCATTGAAGATGGGAAAAAAAACCCCAAGCATTCTCAGTTCTCTCAGAAAATGCATCTAGTGTCTCTGCATTCAGTTAATGATGTAAATTTTCAAAATTCTGTGTCTTTATTGCTGCATTGATACACACAAACATGTACAGTGGTGCCAGGTGTTTGTGGCTCTCAAATCTGTTTAACTCTTGGCATTTGAATTTGATAGAAAAATTTGAACAAGAGAGAGGCATAATAATGAGACAAAACACTACAGAATTGACACAGGGAAGTGTTTCTGGCTGTAATTTTCTTATACATTTTATTTTTAAGAAGTGGAAAACAAATTTGCCAACAAAAAGCCTGCCAACAGAAAGAGTTGGGTGTTTGACAAGTTCTGGTGAGGGCTACAGAGGGTACACAAAATTTCCTCTTCTTGCTTTTGCTTTGAGCAATTCTGCAGAATGTGGTCTGGCCTTTCTGCAGGGCATCAGGCATTATATCCATTCAAGCTGCTGACAGCACTACTGGGGCTTCACAAGTCCCGTGTCCACTTCATGAAAACAAGCTTATCTAAAAATGGGAATTTAATCTTCCTGCTTTTTCATTAATTCATTCAATAAGTGTTAGAGAAATCATCCTTCTCTTTCTAAAATAACTGCACTTCATTCACTCATCCTGTAACTGGGCAGAAGAATAAAGCCATGACATTTTTGGTTAAATTATGGCATGCTGCAGGATTCAAAAACAGTAACTCTACCTTGTAACTGTCTGTTTTTCCTGACATATTATGGACTTACTAATACAATACTGAAATAAAAATCCTGGATGGGATTCCTTGCTTGAAACTGGCTTCTAAAAATGAATCAATTTTTTTTCTTTTTGTATGTAGCTCTGTTAAAGAAACAACAGACAAAGAGGGAAACATTTAGAAAATGTCATTATACCAAACACTGGCCTAAGAGATATTGGTATGTTGTATTATAACAATTCTGTGCATACAGCCCACAGATTAGGCTTCAAAAGTTGCTAGCAATCACATTTTTTTCAGACATTGAAACATCAGTGTAGAGGTATTACCTGGATGCATTTATCCAGGCTCAACTCTTCATATGCTGTGCAGGACTCCTGTCCCATAAGACCTAAAAGTAACATACACTTGGTCCAATCAGTGCTGTCAAGAGATTTTTAAAAAGAAAGCCTCAGAGCCTGGTGGCAGTGGAAGTTCTCTAGCTGCTGACAGTAAACTGTCAACACTGAACATCATTCAAAAGATGTAAACATTGGAAAATCTTTTAGAACTGCTTCAAAATAAAACTTTTTTAATGCACTCTCTTTAGAGAAATGTGGAAATACATTGCAGGGTGGGCTCTAAAGAAGTAATCAAAGCATACCAGTGTTGTCTACAGGTAATTTAAAGGTAATTTTAAAGTACATGTTTTTATTTCCCAAAATTCCTTAAAGGACTTGATACATCTTGTTTGAGACTGAGATTTATGTAATGCCAATAATGTGCTAGTTTATCCCAGCTGAAGAAACAAAAATTGGCAGCTAAAGGTGTTTTGCTTTGTAGCCATGGGCACCTCTAATCAAAGACATATCAAAATGATTTTCAGCTTCCTGAGTGCACAACAGAGAATGGAAACATCTGTTATTCTGAAGACAGCAGTAAAGGTACAGTAACAGCATTTGACAAATACACCACATTGTTTGAATTTTCAAGTGAGCACTCTTGAACACCAATTAGCTTACAAATGAATGGAAAATTAAAATTACTACCTGTCCCTACTAATAAGCTGCATTTTGAGTTTCCCATGTTGAGTAATACAACAATAAGATATTATGGATTATCATATAAATTTTTCCACCCCAAAGAGATGCAGAATCTGGCACTGTGATTATATTAAATTTTAACTCAGATACTGAGTATTTGTAGACTTCTTCCCATTACAGATTTTTACACCAAGAATCATTCCTGTGAAAACTGTACTTAGAAAGAGCCAACTGATTTCTAACATTTTGATGATGATAGAAGAAAGAGTTTCTATATCTTGAACATAATAATACAGAGATGACTATTAACTTTAATAAAAGACAAGGCATGTAGTTTCCATTATTAGAGTGAAGGAGCCATTAATCTTACATTTATGTTCTGCAGTGTTTGCAAAATAGATAAGAAGGGAGGTTTATCATATCTCTTCATAGGAATTTGGTGAGGTTAGATTCCTCAGCAATGTCTGGGAACTGGCAGAAACCAGGCATGTGGTCAATGTCAGGTCTATGCTAAATCAGGACTTTGATCACAGTGCTGTTACTGCAGAACAGAGCTGTCAGTTCTAGACCAGCAGATCTGCTTGGAAGTGAGCAGGAAGCTAATGTTATGAAACCAATAATAAATTACAACTTGCAAGGATTTTTTTTTTTTTTTGGAGGCATATCCAATCAGTTGATAAATTGATTTGGACCACTTATGGTTGCTAACTACTGCCCTAATTATGAGCACCACTGTAGCATTCCCTAGTTGTGTGTGGCTGGCAAGATGAGAAAAAGGAGGCCTGGTCCAGTACTAACATCCATACAAAAATCAGAGCCACACATGCACACACACTCTGGCTTTTCTATTACATTACTGCTTTTCCATGATCAGTGGTCATTTAAGAGACACTGAGAAAACACTATGAAAGCAGTTCAGACTATAGAAATAGATACCTGTGAAAGACAATATAGGAATTTAATATGAAATTGAACTACTTTCATTCACCTCTCTGTCCCCTTCACTGTCACCCCCATAAAAGAACTGTTTAAGATTATACCTGTTTTGGGAAGAAGAATTAAAAAGGTGTGTTTTGTTTAGGAAAAACACACAAACAAACAAAAGGTGTATCTTTGTCTCATTGTTATTTATAGCCACTCATGACAGAAGTGTTTAAAATAATATAAATTTTCTTTTCCCTTCAGCTAGCACATAAGAGCTTCAAGAAATTTCCTCCATTTACCATTGTCAGGCTCAGTGGGACTCTGAGTTGCTGAGCAACCATTTTTCTTATTTGATGTAATTTATCTTTTTGACTAATAGAAAGCACTACTGATGGATTGACCAGAGAATAAAAAGTAAAAGAACAGAAACTACTAGATACAGAATAGAGCATCTATAATATGTACCAATTTTAGCATGTAAGTAGTGAAAATTCACAAGTGAAAATAACCCCTCCTTATGAATTTTTTATTAAAAGCTTACCTGCCTTTGAAAACAGTGTATGTTCCATCAGTGTGCGTATGAAGATTTCAGAATAGTGCCTTGTCAGGTCAGAACACTGCCTGACAAACAAATGATAATGGGGAAAATCATGTAGGCAGTTACACGTGTTGAACTTGCATACAAGTTGTTAGTAAATGTGGAATATTATTGATATTTACTAATTAAATTACAAAGCCTGCTAAGGCACCCTTGAGGAGAGGAATGGGGGAACTGTGATGCTGTGTGATCACTGCTATGGATCAATTTCAGGTATTTGCAGAGGCAAATGGAGAATTTGCCCAGAGAAATTAGCTGTTGTAGTCCTCCTGACTTCTCTGCTTTCTTGAAGCTATGGGAAATCATGAGGCTGGAGGATCCTGAATTTTGCGGTGTTTGCATTTTGGTGGATAACCTTCTCATCCAAAACTTCACAAAAGCAATGACTTTGCAAAAAGGGAAAAGCTATTTTGATAGAGTCCTGCTCTGGGAAAAACTACACCAACAATGAAATGCTAAAAATGAACGGATCAAGAAAGTTTTATTTTTAATTCAGCATATGTGCCCTGCTGAGCTGAATCCATGACCCTGCTCCCAGAGACACATAAATTTATACAGCCGCCAACAGTTTGCTGTATTTCTGTCAGCCAGTTCCCAGGGTGTGGCACAGCCTTAATACAGAGCACAGATTTCGGATCAGCTCTCTGGGCTGATGTAACCCCTTTGGGCATGCATAAGGGAGAGAAGATTTAGTTTTGCAAGATCTCAGGACCATCTATGTTTAGTCACTGATTCCTGGCTGTTGTCACACAACTTAATCATTGACTGGGAGCAACGACTGGGAGGACAAATTTGAAAATAAAGTATCCCCTTGTGGAAACACAGAATCAGCTTCTAAAGAAGGTATTCTGGTGTAGTGGTGGCAATTTAAGCTTTCATTGTACTCAGTGGTGGCCAGAATGACAAGACACACACTGTCACGTTATGGAAGGCAATTTACAAACTAACTGTGGTAATCCATCTATTGGTGTAGTGGCTTGATAAATGCTTCTGTCCTCTGTTCATTAGTGTGCCTATGTACAGAAATTGTTAATAGTCACTGATCAACCATCTGAAGAGATGTTCTGGATTTGTAATAGGGTTGTTATTCAATTCAAATTATTTTAATTTGTATTTCTGGTGGCAATCCATCAATTTGCATTAATTTAGTCTGAGAAGGGAATTTTCAATTAGTTTAATTTTCTTTTTCTATTTTCTTCTTGCTAGCACATAAACTAACTTCAAGTGGTTTGGTTTTTTTTTTTGTTTGTTTGTTTTTTAAACTAAACACAAACCATTTTGGATAAAAATTTTGCATCTAGAAAACTTTGGTTTCTGGTGAGTTTAAATTACCAGAATAAAAGACCTATCTCTTAGTAACCAGGACTGTTCCATGAGCTCTATTACCTAGAATTTTTTACTGTGAACAGAAGCTGGGACTAGGAAATGATAATATTTTTTTTCTCTGAGAAAGGAATTAAGATATTTGATCATTTTGTTATCCATATTTATCAGATGAATTTGGTTATTAGACGCCAGGTTTCAGGAAAGACATGAATATTGATGAAAAGGATGAAAAATACTTTTTCTTATGTGTGTTTCAAGATATCTTTAGTAGTTTTTACTTGGATAACTAAGCTAAGTCATAACTGCTTTATTTATTATCACTGAGGATTTACTCTTGAAACTGTTGTATGGAACTAGAGCAGCATGAATTGAATTTTAATTTTTACTTGCCAAATTAGTAAGCAGGAATAGAAATCAGCTTGTCATATAAAAACAGAAATAGTGGGCAAATCCACTTATTCAACAAAGAGTTATTATTAAGAAAGCAAAGACTTTACTCCTGTCACCTATGGTGACACTTTGACAGCCTTTTTTTTTTTTATGGAATTAAGTCTGTGGGCTAGAGAAGAAAAATTATGAACTTCTCTAATAACTAAAAATATCATGTCCTTAACATATACAAAAATACCATGACACTGAAGAGAATATTCAGCTTAAGAAAAAGGAAATCATATTCATCATTCATATCCCTCCTAAGGAAGCTCTGCTAAAATTACAGTTCACGCTTGAGTCAAGCCCAAAATAGTACCAACAATGGAAGTGGACAGCAGTATAACTTTTTCCCTTGAGCATACAAAGGATCCAAATGCCACGTAAAGCAGGGCACTGAAAATGTAAACTACAACCATGGGATTTTGTGAGCTTTCATCTATTCTTGTTCTGCTCTTGGCAAAGCTTTAAAGAAAGGTTAACTTATATCTGCATTTATGTGTGGGTAAATAGGAAAAATGTGCAGTGGTGTTGATAGCACAATTTGAAATAAATTAAAGTGCATCTTATCAGTAAAATACCCTTGGTTTTGCTTATTTTGGAGTGGCAAAGGTACAGGGACTTCCTGCTGGTGCTTTAATATTTTCCAATAGCCAGTATGAAGTCCTGTTTGAAAAGGGTTAAACACTTGCCAAAGCATTGTATATGCACATTTCTATCATCATGCATTGCAGTATCTATTCACTGTACAGAATCCAGAGATAAGAAAGTTAAGCTTTAAAGGAATATGTGATGTGATCCACAGGAATTTAATGGTTACAAGCGCTTCTCAGATCATCCTTTCTTGTGGCAGCAAAACTATAAACAGCCCCTGAGAGTTCTCAAACATATTGTTGGAAGCTCCTTCTCTGGATGTGTGCTTGCAGCTTCCCTGTAAGCAAACTGTAGCCTACAATTCACCAAACTATTCTCTTTATTCTCCAAATATTACTGTGCTAAGGATTACTGGTACCCCATTGATACCAGTGAATGAACCTGAAATTTCAAGGGCACTTGAAAGAATATTTTCTTTCTGATGTAGACTCTCAGGTCTTGGAAAACAGGGATAATACTGAAGAGAACTGAATGTTGTGGAAGTTATCTGTTAGCCAGTACAGGTTTTCATTCATCCTTCAGCCTTATCTCAAAAATACTTTGTTGTCAGCAAGACAGCAGAAGGATACTGAGATTAGGAATATCCCACTTAGATGAATTTTGTTGTGTGTGTGGTTCCCACCAAGGAAACACAATAGGCTGGAGAAAGCACAAATGCATTGCTGAGAATTAATCTGAATTAGGTCACTAAAAAGAATTTTTAACATCTGAAGTTGAACTGATGTTTTATGCTGCATGATGGAAGTTGGAGAGCCACAAAGGAGCTTGTGTTACTGCAAACTGTGTTGCCCAAGAAAACAATAGATTGTTTAAATGCTCTTGTGGATTTAAACCATGCTTTTACTGGATAGTATCAAAGAATAAAAAGGTCTCTAAGCAGAAATCACACTTTTGATAATAAATGTAACTTCCCAAGAAAGATTCATTTAAGACTATTAATAACTGAAACCTCCTTCTAATTACAAAAATACCCCACTAATAAGAGTTACCTTGGAAATCAGAAAAAAAAGCTGGCCATCTGATATAAATTTTCTCATGTATGTTTTAAAAGCTATTGTGAAAACAGGGAGTGCTAAAGGAGAAATCTCTTTAAAATTCTTGCTAAAGAGTAATATTTTTGTTTAAATAAAAAGGAAAAAGTCTTTGTTTTGAATTTTGAATATATTCCTTGTTCACACTAGGAAGTTTGACTCGAGCCAGCATGGGAATCACCTACAGAAATGCTTGCTTAAAAATACTGTTACCAATATCAAAATATTTCAAAAGGAATACATTTTATTGACTATTTAAAAATTCACATAAAGTTTGGCTTTTCATTAAGTCTATAGAGCAGAAAAAATTGTAGTCAATAGTCCTCAGCTTGTGTAATTTTCTATTATTGAATAAGAGTAGACAGTAGCTTTAAAATAGTAGAAAATAAATATATAACTAGGCAATGCATTTCTTAGCTGTTTGAGGCCTTCTTGCACATTTCCATGACACAATGTCTGCAAGTACAATGGCATAATGCCCACTGGGGAAAAGACTGGAATGCTATTTGTTCCCAAAACTGCATTTCCTTGTAAGGGAAAAAACTCTAACTTGGCCAAGAGTTTCCAGCCTTTCACTGCATTTTCAGATAAAATCAAGGTTGTCTTTTTGAATTTTTTTTTAATTACTTTTTTTTTGTGTCAGAGGATTAGGGAAGAAGAAGTAAACATCTTTCTGTGTCTGGTAATACTGAACAGCGAAGAGATTCTTCCTTTCACAAATCTGAAAAAGTTCATTCCTAATGGTTAATAAACAAGCCATGTCAAGAGTTATTTCTTAATTTATATAAATAGTTACATATTTAAACCTAACAATTGCTTCAAGGCCTCCTAATAAAATGCTTCCTGAAGCTGCATTAGTACAGTGTAATGCAGAACTTCAATGATAAGAGAAAGCATACAGTCTACTGCTGGGTGCTGCTCTATAAATGTTTACAGGATAATAAACAGCAGACTTAATTGCATGGTCTGACAAAATATTTATTAAATTCACTGCAGCTGACTGGTATTGCTTCCAGCAATTCCAGAAATGGCCTTGTAGGAAAGAGCTGAAAAATTTTATACTACATTGATTGATACTCCCTCTGAATTTAGATCTAAAGTAACTGTTCAAGCATTTGTTAAATGCTTGACATTATACTCCTTGCAGGAGCTATTCCCAAGGCCTAGGAGAAGGCCAGAACATAACATGAAGCATCATCTAGTTTGTTTGTAGGTTAGGATTTTCAGTAATGTTACTTGAGCAAAAAGGAATTTAGCTAGGCTTCTTTTAAAACAGTGTCCCCCTTTCCATAACTCCTCTTTTTATGGCAAAGGGAAGATTTTAGAGATGGATAAAATTCCAGTAAAGAGGAAAGAAAAATGACGGAAAATGGTTCATGTTTTAAGAGCAACAGCAGGTCAAAAAAACAGAAGCAGAGGGAGATAAACCCAAGGTAGCAGTGCTAAGAAGCAAACTGAAAACCAATAAAAAATGTGATTGGAAGGCTGGAAAATGAATTTAGGAGAAAGGGTTCTGACCAGTAATTAAATGTAAGGTCTCAGCTGTCAGAGACACTGATGATAATATTCCTGTGAAGCAAGAAATTAAACCATGGGGCTCACACCTCACCTCCTGCCTCAGGTGTTACTCTTGCTGTATACTCATTCCTCCTGTGTAGGCATGCAATATCTTCAAACTTTGTAAGTCAGCAAAACGGTCTCCATTTTTTCCATAGAGAAAAGACATTAAACGAATGACTGAGATGAAGTAAGAATCAGCCAGACACAGAAGCCTGTAAAAAGCTGGTACTTCCTTAGATTTACCTGCCATCATTGTCAAAACTGGCCAGAGTCCTCTCGTGGGTACACCTTGGGCAGTGTAGTGCTGCAGTAGGCTGCAGAGGATGTATGTTCTACATCCAAAGTCAACTGGTAGAGATTTGAAAGATTTCTGTGGAAATTAGGAGTTTGCATGATCTTTCAGCTCTGCTTTGATATCTGCCTGTATGCTACCACACAGAATCCATCCTCATGAAACAAGCAAATAGAAAGTTCTCAAACATCTCAAGGTCTACAAATGCTCAGTCCTATACCTTACATATCCTTAGTCTACAGCTGCTTGATATAAAAATAACCCTTGAAAAGTTTGCCTAATGAATCAGTTCAGCGAATGAACACTTTACAAAGGGGCATGCAAAAGCTTTATTATCCATCTTTTACTAATAAAGGGAAAACAAATCTTTAGGAAACATCTGGCTTCCCAGAATCTGTAGGAAGTCTATGGTTAACTCCCTCTACAGCAGCATAAGAGGTATTTGTTAGCCTGAATAGCAGTATTTTAATAAAGCAGTAGACATCATCCTGCTCAGGGAAATTGCATTGGCGGATAAGACACTCATGAAAAATGGACATGTTTACTCAGTGGGCCTAAAGCTGCTGCAGATGGCAAAAGAGGGTGTCAAATAAGTGTGATGACACTGAGCAGGGTGAGCTGAGTACAGCACAGCTGAACTCCAAAACAACATACAGCCCAAGCTACCTCCTCTGTTTACAGCTAAGACTTTGCAAAGACAACATCTGAACTCAGCCCTATGCAATTATATATAATTCATACAAAATTAGGTACAGGTGTATGTGGGGGAGAAGAGTTGGGGTGCTGAAAAAAAGCATTTTCTGATTTTCATCCTAAAAGCAACACCAGCAAAACTCTGACTTTAAATTGCATTTCAGAAGCTTGAGGAAAACGCCGACTTTTTGGCAAGAGAGTCTTTTTTATCAGCCGAACCAGGGAAGAAGTTCCAAAAGGCATTTCAGTGCTGGAGGGCTACCTACATCTGTTCAACTCCAGCCAGACTTCAGAAAGAATCTAGTTTTAAGATGTTTGCTGCCATCTAGTGCCTTTATTTCTGTTTCCAACCCTCGGAAAAATGGCCATCAGCATTGACAAAAAAACTTCAGATGATAAAGTGGGTATCGGACACTGTTCTTCAGCTGCCACTGCAGACAAACACAAACTAATGACGATTTCCATAATTCAGGTCTAGAACCAGGATGGAAGGTCGTTTGCAGTGGTAACAGCAAGGCCCTGCTAATGAGTCTTGGTTTATTTCAGCACAGTAACAAGAAATATAATTTTATGTACACTGGAAAGGGATATTAGAACTTATGGCTCAATTTCAATTTTTAATATGGCTATGTGGAAAAAACCTCTTATAAACAAACACCTAAAACCACTGCCTATCAGCTGACTTGAAATGAGGGTGTCTTGCCACAAAGTACTGCTTCAATGTCATCCCCTATTATTGTTATTTTGGTCATAAACAGTTTTTCCTGTGTTCCCCTGGTTCAGTGTTTGGTGGCTACGAAGTCTTTTATGGACATGTGTCAACAAGCCATTTCTGGAAAGTGAAAGCACTCAAATGTGTGGAAGAGAATACTTTCAAACTCTGGACATGTATTTGTCTTGGGTCCCTACTTCAGAGGATGCAGTTGAGACATTTAGTGAAATGATACAAAAATACTGGAGTTTTTAGGTGAAAAAAAGTACATCTGACCTCATTTTTAGGAGTATTAGACTGTCTTTAAACATATGAGTCCAATGAATATAATTTTACAGTTACTGCAACAGTAAAAAATCAGTAAGAGTTTTCCTGTTACACTATAAGATCAGAATATATGGCCATAATTTATAATTCAACTTTTTCTTTTTTTTTTAAAGTAAATGAGAATTCCTAAATCCTTTCAAAGTCTTGAGGTTTTTTATTTAAAAGTCTTGCTATGGCAACTCTTAAATCTAATCTGAAAATACTTCAGACATTTGTAAATTTAGCAATACACATGATCACTATCAATAGTCCAAAGCTGTAAAATACTTGGGCTAAGAATCTTTCTGTAAGTATTTTTAGTATCTAAGAGAATGATTGATAATACAAGGCAGGAAGGTTTTCTGAAGAATAACTGAAATAATCTCTGCTTATATTGGCTGTTTATGAAGTGAGCACAAGAATCTGTGTCTAACATGGTGCCACAGTATGTATGTAATAACAATAAACATGAGAAATCAGAATTTAGCCTTCAAGGATCAGTCTGGGACATAAAGTTCTTGAAAAAGATGGTATTCAAAAAGAGTGTTTGCAAGGGGAAAATAACTATCCCCAGGTGTCTATTTGTCACACAGGAGGGCATACATGAACCCTGGTGGGCTATGGTTAATGGGTGCTACTACTTCAGCATTTCTCTTCAACTGAGACCAGTCATCAACAAATGCTGGTATGAAACAACTTTTCTTTCATGGGCTAATAAGATGTGCAGTCACAATATTTTATAGAGAAGAGCCATGAAAATGATTCTGTTGACCATATTAGACTCATATAGCTAGGGTAAACTGAGTAATAAGAGCAATCTTGCTGAATTGGAGTAATTTGTCCTAAATCAAATGATCGCTGTTACATTGCATTATTAATGCAATTAGTGTCTGTTCTTACTTAGTGCATGTTAATGTGGATTTACAATTAGAGATTAATTGTTCATATTATGGATTTCTATTTTTGTAAGTTAAATCTGTTCTAGAGTAATGACACATGCAGAAATACAAATCACATTAATTGGCATACATTTGCCAATGATAAGGGGTTTTTAATGGTAGTCCTTTTTTCTGTACTTCAACTGATCATCTAACTGATCAGATAATAATTTATACACAAATTTTATGGTTTGGTTAAGGTCATTAACTATTGAGAGCAATATTCACTAATGTAGTTGTAGCCTTATTTCCCTTTAAGAAGTGTTTCTAAAGCTTGCACATGCTTCATGTATGCTTCTTAAGCTTTATTGCCCATGGCTTTGGGAAGTGTTTTAGCTTGTCAATTTAACCTCAAAATTTTGAGAGAATACCCTTGCACTGGGCCAGCCCTGCTAGCCCATGTATTTTATCTTAACACAATATGCAACTGACAGAATGAGTATAGCCTTTATTTGTACCCCTATTCAAACTCATTTGAAACATTTGGAATAATATTACATTTTTGGGTCAGCCTTTCCTACTGAGATCTGTACAACTTCTATTTGTGCCTTACCAACAGTTTTGAATGAGGGCCTGGAGTGCTATATATGTCTAAACTTATCCTTGCAGATTTGGATTAAAGCAGGCTTTGCTTTAAGTTGGTCAGGAACCTTGCTGCTTCACAGAGTATGTGCAGATAAAGTCATGTGAATGATAACAGTACTTCAAAACCGTAGCCAGAGCAGATTCTGTAAACTTCTGTCAAGTCTGTCAAGATTAGGCATTGCTGTACACAGAATCATCATGGTGAGGACACACCTTTAGAGAGAGGGTAATATTTTGGGGAAAGTAAGGAGATCCAGATGGTCCTGTTAAAGGTCAGATTCTACAGCTTTTCTTGATGTATAAACATGAAAAGGATGAAGCACAAGTTTTTGAGGGCCTTTTTAGTGTAATTACTATCTAAATACTGTACATTCTGATTCTCAAGCATCTGCTCCTAATCAGATATGAACACTAACATGCCCCCTTTTTTTAGGATCTCTGCTAGTGTGTTTAGAAAGTCTGAGAAAAGGTCTTTGAAAGCACAAACACTTCTTCCTAGGGTGAGATTCACACTTAAAGGCTGGTAAAAAAGGGTCTCCCAATTTCAAAAACCTACCACTGTTTGTTATCAATACCCAACTTCTCATTTTTGCTTTCAATTTCTGTGGTAGATCATTGCAGGGAGAAAAGTAATTTTAAAATCTTTCTCTGAAATGATATGCTATTACATTAGTTGGTCATAATACTACAAAATTGCCAATCTAAAAGGTAGAGGGAGATTGAAGGTCATAACTTGAAAGTGCAAGGCATTTGAGGGTCTCCTTTATCCTGTGTATCTTTCCCATGAGAACAAATACTTATTTTCATTGCTGACCTCCTTCTTCTGTATTTGTGTATACTTTCTCTGCACACAACCCAACCCCAATCCCTTTTCCTTATTTGACTGATCTCATTTACCAGATTGCTGCATATTTGACCCACAAGGGTTTGAATTAACCAGAGGTTTGTCAGCTTTGCAGTGGTCAGGTACTTCTCATCTGGAATAGAGTGAGAAAAATATGGGTGGGACATTGCTCTCTCTGTACTATTTATACAACTCTTAGTTCCCCTGGCAACTTCTCTAAAAAGAATGCCTTCTTGACTGAAAAGTGCATGGATGAGAGAATTCTGGAATGATTCTTCTCATTAAACATAATTTATCAGAATATATATAAACTTTTTTTTGTTATCAGTTCTTACTGTGATTTGTTGGAAGCCTGAAACCAAATTACATTAATCTGTTGAAAACATCACCCTAAGCTTTTTAATCTAACCAGGTGTTTGTTTTGGACTGTTCTGGATGTGCAGATTCTCTAATTTATATTTAGGAAAGCACTTAGTGTAGTTTCTTAAACCTCTGCACTAGAGATATACAATAGCAAAAATATAACTCATGCAGAAAGAAACCAAAACCAACAACTTAGAGTCACTCTGTGCCTTAAACCAGGCTATTTCATTAGAATAGAGGACAACATTAAGTATTTGGGAAAACTTTACTGCTTCAAAAATAATTCTTGAACAACAGCCAGTAAGCACCTGCTAGTACTTTTGTTGAGAGGAGCATTCTAACCCGTTTAAGAATATTAAGATTATCACTGAGGTGATAATCAGCCATCTCAAGAATCTTGTTTGATTGTGAAAAGTGTTTCAAGCAGCAAAAGAGAGACCCTGGAGAAGAAAATCTGTTGCAAGCTGGGGCTCAGAGCCGTGCAGCAGCCATGTGCCCAGGTGACAGAGACAGTCACAGCCTGCTTTTGTGGCTGTGGTGCAGGTGGATTCCCAGACCCATCTTCTGGTGCAGGTTTTGAGCCAGGAGGCAGCTTTCTGACTGTAGTTCCTCTGTCTGCATCAGGGTGACAGAGGGCACAGGGAAGAGGCAGCTAGGTGTAGCTACTGCCTTTGCACTTTGGAAACCAAACAAGAGAGTCATCTGAAACACCGTGTTCAGTCTTAGATATAAAATGGTGTCAGTATTTAGGATTCCTGATAATGGAAGCCAAAATGTTTTCTCTGAGCACTGGAGGGCACTGCAGCACTGAGCAAGAAATGTGCTTCAAAACGACATTCCAGAAAATAATTGTTTGCAGAAATGAGGAGGGGCTGGGGGGATCTGGAGGCAGCAGAGCACCAATCATTCATTACTGATCTGGCACGCTCAGTTTCCTTTCATCTGGAAGGGTTACAACTTTATATAGCCCTGCAAAGGGCTGGACAAACCTCTACATAGGCAGGCTCTGTAGACTCAGCTATGTGCCTAATGTTCCCTTTTTAAGTATGTCCATTTTCCTTCAGCACTTGAACTGATTTTTAAAATGTATTACAGAATGTCTGAGACAACAGTGAACAAAATACACAGCTAACTCTGCCCACCCGAAATATAGAGCCAGGTAGACAAGAACAGAGTCCTTAGTTTTGCACTTTCAGTGTGTTAATCAATCTGTCCAAAATATGTCTCAATTAGGTCATTCTTTGATTAGCACACAGAAATGTTTTCCTAAAATCCAGGATCAGGTGTCACACTACATTTTTATTACTTCTCCAGACAAGTCTTTTAGCTCTTTATGTGCAGCTCCATCTCTCTGCATTTAGGGGAAAGAGAGAATCTCATTAGGAGGTGATGGTTCTCTCCTATTTAAGAAAGCCAACAAAGAAACAGAAAACAAAACATATTCCCTGTAGTAGAAAAAGGGTTGCTTAAGGGCATATTTATGATTTTTCAAGAGAAATTCTTCCCCTGAATCTCAAAAGCAAATCAGATGCACAGTGCACAGGTGTGATGAATTTAAATGGTCAGAGTGTGTATCAAAAATGTAGTTCCTTACTGGTTTGCTTTTCCTCCCACTCTCAGCATTTACACTCCTTCTCAACTCCAGCTGACAATTATCTTCCATTCCATCATTTTGATATATTGACATTCTGTAACTTGGTATGTAAGTCTTGGTAGCATCTTAATTATCTCACACTGCAGTTCTGTCCTTTCATCCTCCATTTTGTTGGAAGACCTCCTGATCCTTTTACTTGCCAGTCTCTGTGCTTCATCTTCCATTCTTAATCCTTCAAGTACATCTCAAGCCACTTCGTTTGGTTTTATCTGTGATCACCTCCTCTCTCTTACGCACACTTTCCTCTTTACTATAGGTTTCCTCAAGGTCAGAACTTTCTTCCTGTTAGTGTAGGAGATGCCTGGCAGTCCCTTCTCAGTAACTCTACTGAGGTCTCTCACCAGTTAATAAGAATGGGAATGTTGACAGCAAGAGAAGTAATTGTTGTAAGAGGAGTTAGTCTGTGGTGTGAAACAGGCAGATAGATCTCCCAGGGTTTCTGTGAAATTGCTCCCCAACTCCAATTTTATCCAAAGTAGCAAGATCAGTTTTTACCTCCCAGGCTGCAACAAGCTCAGGGAATGCACATCACCGATTCCCGGGTCTCTGTCTCAGGATGGCAAGCAATGATTTTACCGAGCAGAATGCATTGCCACCTTGTGAGGATGAAAGGATGGCAAATGCAATTACTTAGAGCAGACAGTGTGAGATTCCAGAGCCTAGAATGAGATATCAGGAAATAAATGCAGTTGTCTTACAAGCCTGTGATCTTTACTCCCATCATGCTGGGCTATGTACCAAGTTAAGAAAGCAGAGTTAGGTGTGCTTTAAGCTGGTGGCAAAGACCAAAGCAAGCTCTTTCTCTGGCTGCAAATCCCCTTCTGTGACAGGTTTCAGCAATATAAGCTGGTTAGGCAGAACTGAACATGAAAAGAAAGTGAAAAGGCTATTTTGATTCAGTTATATTCATATCAATATAAATTAAAAATTTATATTTTAAGCTGCATAAAGTTATTTATCAGTATAAAGAAAGCTTTCAAAAATATCAGCAGGAATTCTCTATTTGAACCTCATCCTAACAGGGTTTTGTATCTCTGTTTCTTACAGTTACTTATTTTATTATAAAATTGGGTGTTTTTCCAGCCAATAGTAATAAAAAAAAAATGTACCAAAGCTTATAAATTGAAGTAAAACCACATTTCTTGCTGTCTGTCTACTAATGTCTGTGCTAATCAGCGATGAGAGGAGAGAAACAGGAGAAAAAGCCAGAGCTATTTTTGTGCTTGGCATCACCAATTCTGCCTTGTGATAACATTATGCTGGAACCATTCATTCGCTCGTTGCCCAGTCAAACTTGTTTAGATTAAAAAGGTCAATTAAAAGTGCAGAATAAAGATTTCTTTATTCTGAAGTGAAGATATGTAGGAGCTGGAAAATAGGAAGTTCTGCTCACATGAAATACAGCTTCCAAGGAGATGGCAAGTCTACGTTGTACTAGAAACTGAAGAATTTATTCAGACATAATTTTGATATAAAATTAGGCAGCTTTTCATGCTAAACCTTGTTTAACTGTTGGGTTAAAAAAGACTTTTGCCACCCTTCTTCATGCTAGAGTGAATTACCTAATGCTGCAAGGGATGGAAAGAGCAGGAGATCTTTTCACTGACAGCAGCACCTGAAGGATGGTGCTGCTCCTCACATGCATGTAAGCATGACAGGAGAGGGAGAAGACTGTTCCTTGCTTCCACCCCTGAAATATGCTGTGGTAAATGCAATTTGACAGTGCAAGTTTCCCCTTTAGAGCAAGACAGACCTAAGGATTATAGATGGTGCTATGGACTGTTTTTTTGTAGGTAGCTGCTCAATTTTTATGACATGGGCTCATTTCCTGCCTGGGAGAATGTCATGTCCGTACCACAAGGCAGTTCTCCCTCTGTCAGATACCTAAGGTAGCTCCAAACTGTCTGATTGTCTGTGCTGGTGAGTACAAATGCTCAGATAGGGTGTTTGCCTTCTCTTTAGTCTCCTTGAGGGGTCAGGTTAATCAATCTTTTCGGTCTGATTATTGTACCTGTTTCTGGAGATGGTTTATTTGCTACTAAGCTGAACATTTCTTTTTCACTTAGTTGATACGGACTTCTTTTGAAGGATCTGAAAAATGTTTCCAATTCAAAATAATGCAAATGTGCATGAAATATTTGTAATTGTTTTCAACTCATAGTGTTAATGCCGCAGATAGCATAAGAAGCTGATTTGATTTTGCCCAGTGTTATTCAGCAAGGGAAGTGCATTCACTCAATGTTGCTAGGCTACCAGCCTTATTTACAGATAGTCAGAACCTTCCAGGGCAGAGAGAGCTGAAAAGCTTCAAGAGCAGGAAGAAAAGGAAATAATAAATGGCACTGATGATGCATTAGAATTCATTTTAATGTGTGTTTTACTGTGGGGGCCCAGTGAGGGAACATGCAAGGAGCAAACACCTCAGCACTTAACTAACCCATCACACTGCAAGCAGGGAGAGCAAGAGGGAAAGAAACCACGGGCACTGCACAGTGGTTGACAGTCGGTTGTCAAATTTTAAATAGGTTTTTCATTTCGGAAGTCAGCAGTTGAAAATTAAGCCACCAAGAATGTATACAAGAACAATTGTATAAGATGGAAGATGCAATTATAGAGTAGGTTAAAATTCACTGTTAACACGTGCCTAGTTCATCTAGCCTAATGAAATTGGGTCTTATTTGCATTTTGTTCTCACTGTTTCAGCTAGACACAGATCTGTCCTGGGGCACCCCTTGTTTAGCCAATGTGGCTACCCAAAAAAAGAAGCCTTGCCTCCACAAGCCTCTCACAGCTGATTTTGGAGGCTTGACAAGCAAGTGATGGCACTGCTACAACTACAAAGTAAACGTGCCTTATCAGCACCATACAGCACCTTATTTCTTGTCCCCAGGGTCCTTCACCAGCCTTGCCTCTGCCTCCTTAGGAACAGTGACCCAGCTGAGTTCCCTCACCCACAGCACTGTCCCACAGTCTGGATATGGCAGCAGAACCGTGGGTTGCAATACAGTCCACTGACAGCCTCAGAAGAGCAGAAGTGGGCCAAGCCCAGGCTCCAGCTGGGAGCTGTGGAAGATGGACTAGAGACAGGTCCACAGGCTCCCAGCAGCACATGCCTGCAGCCCAGACAGGAGGCAGAGTTGGAGCAAAGCACAAGGACCCCATGGTTTAGGGAACAGAAAACAGTCTCATTTTTGGAATATGGCCTTGTCAAATATGGGGCAGAAAATAGATTTTTCACAAGATAGTTCAAGTTCTGCCCTGTGAAAACCAAGTATCTGCATCTCCACAAGAAGTGACTTGCACAAAGGTGATGGCTTCTGTCTCAGACCTAAAGGAAACATGATTCTCTTGAAATTGCTATTGGGAGGTATGTAAAGGTATGTATGTTTGTACATCAGGCACCTTAATGAAAAAGTCCTGCAGATATATTAGAATAGTTTCTTCCAGCTGAAGGAAGAGGGGAGAAAATTTGCAGTGGTAAAATGCTGCAGCTGGGGTGCTAACCATAGTGCTGCTGTAAGCCTGGTGACCAAAACTTGCTGAACACTGTGAGTCATATGAGGCTGTACCTCCCCTGCCTGGCTGGCTGGGCTGGCTCATGTCAGTGTGAATCAATGCTGGAGAGGCGAGAGCATCTCGGCTGAGAAAAAGAGCACATTAAAAAACAAAGAGAGAAACGGGTAAAATGTGTTTACAGCCTGCTCTGTTGGTTTGCAGCTGGCATGCACTAACATCCATCACTTAAATGTTTAAGGCTCTATTACTCAAGCAGAGGAATGGCAGTAGCTGCAGGCACAGAAGCAAATTTTACTCCATTAACCCTCAAATACCACCTGGAGTAACTTCTCATCTTCTTCAGAGTTCCTTTATTTTATCCTGCTATAACAGAGGACAGAGCTTTACTCATCTAATTCAGACACAGTGGGTAAGAGGAAAAGAGACAAAATATGTAGGTAATATCAAATGCAGGGAACCTGTTAATGCCTTCCAGCTCACAAGGAAGGAGCAGTGAGGCTGTGCATCCTTGAGAGGCTCCCACAAACACCCAGCAGCCTCTGAATTGTGGCTGGTCATGGCCCATTACCCAGTTCTGAGCTCAGCAGCCTGACCCTTCTTGGCTTCTGGCTCTGGAGATACGGAGCTTCTCTCAGCCCATGGTGGCACCCACTTTCTCTGCTAGGGGAGGGCTCCAGCAGTGTGTCTGCTGGTGTATGTCCCCATGCTGTCCTCCAGCTACCTTGGGCACAGTTGTCTGAGGTCACCTTCTGCAGGGGGATGCACAGACACCATCGCCTGAGCCAGCTGGGGAAGGAGTGAGGGGCTGCTCCACCTCCTCGGTGTGCTTAAAGCTGGTCAGTGCAGCTTAGGTGGCTCCAGTGAGGGTCACTTTGCTCTACACTGTGGGTTATTCTGGGGGTCCCATCCCTTCTGTGCACAGCCGTGGGAAGCTGGTGCCTGCTCAGTGCCACAGGTGTTGTGGGAAGCTGTAAATTCACGCTGAGGAGCACTGGAAGGTACTGGGACCTTCCAGACTCACCCAGATTAAAGATTCTTTTTTCCTAAGGGTGCCACTAATCCCTTCAAGCACCTTTGGTGTTTGAAGAGCTTGGATTAGTGATTTTTGGAGATGATTTTCATCTCATCTGTCTTAACACAGATCTTTATTTCTCTGGCTGTTTTTACTGTAGTGACTAATAGCACCTCCTGGCAATGAACGTGGATGTTTCCATAGATACACATTCTCCTCACGCATTCCCCCTTATGCAGGTCTAATGCTTGATAATGGGGGGACATTGCTTGGAGGAAACCTACATGGAATCTTTGGGAACTACGTGGAATCTCTGCTGCATTGCATTTATTATGGTATTAAATTATAGTCTGTGATGAAATATTTGGGAAGGAAATTTATGTATCAGCTGTTAAATATGGTTGAATGTCCCCAGAAAATCTCAGCTTCCATGATGAGTGAGTCCTTGAGATCTTTAAAATTTTTTTTCACTCTAACATATAACTGAATATTTTAGCTATGATAAAATCTTCCTTACCAGACAGGAGGATTTTAAAGTTTATTTAGAAGAATTGAGTTGTAAATTATCTGTTGATCTCAGCGTGATTGCATGATCAGAAGTTTATTACTTCCTAAGCCACTTATTACAGAAAATACAGAAATTTTACATCACAAATTCTTTTATTTAACCTTAGTTTACAATTTCTTTCTCAAGTAAAAGAGAAGTAACTTCTCACTTCCTTTAAGATAAATCTCATTTTCTTAAGTTGCAAAATAGGGAAAAAACCTAAAACCGCCTCTCCTGTTACTGAAATTTAAGTTTCTTTTGTTTGTAGTCAAACTTTTAAGAGAGGGGCTGTTTTCTTGATTAGGAACTGTAAAATAATCAATTTAATCAGGTTTTGATCAAACACAAAACAATTAATAGGCCTAATACACATGGAGGGAAACATTTAGCCTGGATAAAGAAGAAAAATGCCTTCAGTTGTGAGTGAATGTGAGCTGGGAATTCTTTGGTACCCTGAAACACTTAGGTGAGGTACTCATTTATCTCTCTTATAGTCTCAGGCTCTTTGCTCTCTACAATCCACAGGCCTGTTGCAGCCACTGGTCCTCTGATTCCTGCAACACACCCTATATTTGGGCTGAAAATATCAACAGATCACTGTGAAAAGATAATGAGATTTACTGCACTAAACCCAAGACGTGAGTATTTCCGAGGTGTCCTTTCAGTAATGAGGACACAGTGTTGAAGAAGTGGAAGAAGACAACTTTGGTTATTCCTATGGTCTTGAAGCAAGAGAAAACAAACCCTGTTTGTAGCAGTTTAAAATAATTTCAGATTGTCAGCTTTCAGTTCCCATGTGAACTTAAAATTTCTGAAGTTTCTGCTTTTAACAAGGTTTTACCAGATATTTTTGTTTTGTTTTGTTTCCCTAGGTCTAGCACAGATAACCTATTGGAGTGAGAGAAGAAATGGAGGACCTGCAGAAATCCTAGAATCCAGATAAGATTCCAGAGTTATTTTAGTGAAAGCTTTTATTTCTAGTTTGTGTAATTTTTTTTTTTGCAGGCTGCATCTGGAATAATTTTCTAGGAAAGAGATTCCTTTTCCCACTCAGTCCGTTTTCTTTTAAGATTATTATTTTTGCTTTGTGCTATTTTGGAAAAGTAATAAGATGCAAGTAGGCTACCCTTATCTGAAGTGGCTTTATAAGTAGGACAAAGTCTGAATCTCTTAGCACAAACTTGGACAAAAGTAAAGATTCTAATTTTTTTTTTTTTTTAAGTTTTACAGCTGTTGGTATTATGTAACAACACAAAACATGGCTAAATTTAAACACAACTTCAAATAAAAAGGTAACATTAATTCTTTTGTACCTCATCTGATTTTAAAATAAACAATTGTGAGGCTCAATATTTTCTTTTCTTGTTTATTCTTTTTTTTTTTTCCTGATGTTTTTCTGAACTCCTCAGCTTTGCAATGCACTTGCAAATATTGGAATTGACTTTTGGATTATAACAACAGAAATGTCTTATTAAAAGCAGACTGTCTTATGGTGTCAATTCCACTCTGCCTCTGTTCAGAAAGAGCAAGTGCACAGATCAGATGCACAGTTGTGTAGGTACATGAGGGTGAGGACAGCAAGCTGTTAATTGAATTTTTAACTCCAGAGGACATTTGGGCTGTAGTTTCTGGATGCATCCAACCTCATCAGGTTAGGTACCTTGCCTGTCCTCCCTAGACAGTTGTCCTGCTCAGTCTGATGTCTCACTAGAGATATCAACCTGTTCTATAAGAGAGAAACCCTCTTATTTTCGGTATGCTTCTGTTGTTGCTCTAGGCTACAACAGAGTAGAGCTCTGGGCTTTAGCTTGTCCCATTTTTTTCCACTACCTTGTGCTAGTGATTCACAACATCTTTGCTGTCAAAAAGCCACAGTTTTTAGTGAGAAAGCATGAGACACAACCGGGTCGAAAGGAGGAGAGGTGATTTAAACAAAGGACTATGACATATTTCCATCTGTGCAGGCAGCTGTCACACGTGGCCTCCCAAATGGGAACTAAAAGTGTGCTAATAGGCTGCAACATTCCTAAAGTGTGTAAACAGCAAATGCTTCTTTTGATGTACAACTTGCAAAATATTGTAGCAGCCTTAAAAAAGCCACAACATGACAAACAGAAGTTCTATATAAATTTTGGGGAGAAAGTACTGAAGGCACATGGAGAGAACCCTAAAGGAAAAAAGGAGGTGGCAGATTTGCCAGCCACTGAAGTTGCAGATGACTGGGAAACACAGAAAATCAAAAAGGTTAATTAATTCTTGTAAGTATTATCTAGAATTTCATTTGATTATCTTATTTTTCTCTTTTGCAATCTTGTCCTCAGTAAACCTGTACTTTGCTAAAGGAAGGAGCATTTAAGCCTGTCAGGTTTCAGATGCAGCCAAATGAAAATGGATCTGCTAGAGGTATATACTACCTCGGGGCTTCAAAGTCAGGCAAAAGTGTTCTGTTTGGATATTTCTGGGCCCTGAGATGTGTTTTGGGAATTTGGGAACTGCTGCACATGTCCTGCCTTGCCCAAAGGACAAGTTTTGTACCAGTGGATGTTATGTCATTGTAAACTTTCTTTGGTGGACATGAAACAGAGCTGTCTTCTGTAGGAACACAGCAAATGGAAATTGCCTTATAAGAAATGTTTTTAAAAACAAGTTAAACATTTCTCTGGCAACCACAAGCTGTATGGTTTTGTATGGTAGGGGGTTTCCATCTTGCAACCTTGTGAATTTCCACAGTATACTGTTAGCAGAGCTAATGAACTCTCTCATGTGCTAGGCACGAGAGCAGTGCTAAAGTCTCTCAGAGGACTTACATGAGGACTGTTACAAAACATGTAGGTCACAAGAACATGACACACTTTCTTTTGAGGTATAATGATGAATTAAAATATTTCACAGAAACACAGAATCATTACAGTTGGAAAAGACCTACAAGGTCATTGAGTCCAACTTTTGACTCAACACCACCATTTCAACTAAATCATAGCACTAAGTTCCATGTCCAGTTGTTTCCTGAATGCCTCCAGGGATGAAGACTCCACCACCTCCCTGTACAGCCCATTCCAATGCCTTCAGTGAAGAAATTCTTCCTACTGTCCAACCTAAACCTCCCCTTGGTGCAGCTTGAGTTGTCCTCTCACTCTATCCCCTGTTGTCTGAGAGGAGGCCGAGCCCCACCTGGCTATGACCTTATTTCAGGTGGTTGTAGAGAGTGGTAAGGCCCCCCCTAAGCCTCCTTTTCTCCAGGCTAAACAACTCCAGATCCTTTGGCTGCTTCTCAAAAGATTTTCTTTCCAGACAGTTCGCCAGCTCCACTGCCCCTCTCCGGTCATGCTCCAGCACCTCAACTTCACAGCACAGCCACCCCATGCTCAGCCATGAGAACACTACTGAGAGCAGCTTGGGATATAACATACACTGTTCATTCTTACAAAGAGGAAGCTGCAGCTGATTTGGCAAGATTGTTGTCTGAATCTGAGATGTAAAGTTGCTGCTAATGAGGCACACAATCTATCTTGTGCATGCACCACGGACAGTAGAACTGCAGGCAGAATAGTCTTCAAAAGGCTATTCAAATGGCTCATGTTTATCAAGTAGAATTTTTGACAGCTATTAAGGCAGCTAAACTGCATTTTTAAGAGAGATTACATTTTATTTAGATTTTATTTACCTGTTTTCTTATGCAAGTAAACAAGTATTGTGTTGCCAGGGTTGCTTTACCATTCCTCCAATGATAGAATGACTTATGAAAATCTATGATTCAGGCAAGATCTTGCAAAGGTTTGTGGAATCTCATGCTCACTAAAAAGGAAAGAGAAATACTTTTCAACACAGTTGACACTTGTACAAAAGTATGTGTTTGTGCCCTGCTACTGAAATACCCTGTAATGGCCATAATAAAGTCGTCGCAATGGTGTGGCTGTGCTGTATAACTGTGAACAAGGAAATTGATTATCTCAGGCAATGGATTTTTGCCTCAGCCTATTCCAGGGAAAAAAAAAAGGAAAAAGTCCCTAAACTCATGAAGCTCACTCTGATACAGAAAGTGATATATGTAAGTGAACTACTAATTATTCATTCTAAAAATGCTCTATGCATGGGCATAGGGAATGATAGCAAATTATCCTAATCAGAAACTGGATAGACTGCAATTTATATAGCATAACACAGAATGTAGACTAAAAACTTTGGGCAGCCTGGCAACCCTTCTTTGCACTCCTTATGCTTCATAAATTATTGAATCATAAAGCAGTAACTTACTGGGCTGGATTTGCCAGTTTTGGATTTTGTCTGTGGTTAAAATGTCTTCTCCACTCTAGTTCAAGAGAATGAAGCAGCATTCTAATAATTGCATAACCTTTAAAACAGACTAGTCATTTAAAACCAATTAGTATTAGTGTGGCTCTCCTCCATATCAGGTCTTTTTTTTTTTTTTTAGAAAATGACATTATAAGGAAGTAAAAGTTGTTAATAAGTAAGTTTTTTTTCTGATAAAAGGAAAAATTAAAGGCTGCTGCTATATTTTCAGTTATATTATGCATATTTAGAGAAAAATAGAGAAAAATACACTGAAAACAGACCAAAGTTCTCTGTAAGACAATGAAAACAAGAAAGAATAAAGTTAGATTATGCAACAAACCAGCAGGAAAATGACAATGTGATTTCTTTCTGCAGAGCACCGTGGCAGCTACAAGAAGCCCTTCTTGCTGATCCTGATCTTTGCTTCTCTCTCTACAGTTATCCTTTCACTTTGAATTCTGAAAACCAGAAACCGTCTCCCACATTAACTGTGGCATAATGGTAAGCAAGAGAGAGCTGTCCTCTTAGCTTAGAAACCGCCCTGAAGGAATGCAGCTACCATCTGATGCTCAGCAACACTCAAACTTCTCCAGTCCACAGCACAGAAGGAAATTGTCACTAGCTGCCAGAAAAAGATCAGGTTTTGTTTCTCTGCAGCATGACCTGGTTGCAATTGTGAAGTTTGACCAATGTGAAAAAATCTGGAGTTTATTTCTTTCTCAGTTGAGCAAAGCGAGCGAAAATAGACTTGACATCAGGGTATGTCCAGAGATAACGATTATTTTATTTTCTATCCTTTAACATCATATTTTTGATCAGGAATTTGCATGGCTTCCAGGATCCTTTCCTCAACTTGCTTTTTTGTATTTTGTCTTTAACTGTCATTATCTCACTAAAGCTTTAGAAGCTCTATGAAAAGACACTTGCACAAATTGCTGGTGCCTGTGACAGCATGGAGGTGTTGTGCTGCAGTGTGCCTGCTTGGGTCATGCAGGATGATGTGCAATTACCTAAATGCTCTTTACCTTTCTCTCAAGAAGCAGGGCTTAATCAAAAGTAAAAGTGGGTTGTCAGTGGTCGATAAATTGTGCTTTGAGCTGGCCTGGTTTTCTTCTGTGTCAAGCTGTATTCATGAAACACTGAGTTTTGTTCCATTTCATCTGTCTTTTAAGATCTTTGTAGGATTGAAATGTAGCAGTTTAAAGAAAATTAGTGAAGTTTTTTCAGTGAAATACCATGACTTATGAAGTACATGTTGAATAAGATGAATTAATTATTTTTCCCTGGCCTTAAAAGTTGTGAAACTATGAGGCAAATAGTATAAACAGTCTGACATTGCTGTGTGCATCATGATAATTTTTGGAGCTGTTTCCCCATGTGGCAGATTTCATACTTTGGTAACTAAAACCAGTTAACCCAAATCTAGCTTCTATTAAAAATCACTATAGAGATTTTCTAGGCTGACACTTAGTGAGAAGAGCTTTAAAATAAATTTTCTATTTAAAATTATTTGATATTTATCTCATGCCAAAAGATCAACATGGTATCTAAGCTTTGGAAAACTGTTTAAAAATTATCTTATTAAAGGCTTAGCTGCCAACATGCAAAGGATTTATTTTATTTTTCGATATATATTTGTTCTTTGCATGTCACTTGATGGCTCTGCTCAGCAAGAATTTTGATTCATGAGATGGGTGGAGGGAATCCCAAGCTAACTTGGGATTGGTTGTGAATCCAAAATCTGCTTGTGAGCAAATACAGTACAGTGACTCCAACTCGTGCCTCTGTTAGAGAAAGGGCACTTGGGTGACAGTGCACAGTGGGGTCAGTCTTGTAAAAGCCTCTGCATCCACCTGAGCTAGCACCCAGAGGCCATGACCCTTAAGTGGATTTTTCCATTCTCTTTGACCCTTGAATGGGGCAAATTCCCACAGCAGCTTTCAAACTAAAGAATCTTCCCAGACTGTGTAAAAGCACATCATTTATTTTGGCTAAAAAGGAAATTTTAATGTGAGATTCTGGAGGACTAATGCAAGCTGAGCATTTTCATATAAGTAGGAAGTAATACAAGTGAACTCCTCTCTTCCCTTCAGGATATCATAGATTACTACCACTCCTGTATCAGAAATCCAAGTGACAAGTCACACCTTAAAAATATGTTCAATCTTTCTGCAGACTCCATTGGATGGTTTTGCAGGCAACATTTTAAATAATGGAAGCTAGGGTTTGGGTAAAATCAAAAAGTTGCTGTTTCACATTCTACTTTGTACTCAGGAGCAATGATACTTAACTGGAGTCAGGTAGGTCTTTACCTCAGCATGTTTTGCAAAATTTAGAGTTTTCTCAAAAACCTCACCTCCTGAAACTGTAATTGCACAAGAACCTCAGTTTTCTAGGTCAGTGTTGGAAAGAGAAAAGAGAAAATATAATGTAAACATATCCCTGGAGGCAATTTCCCATTACTTTCAAACCAGCACTTTATCACTGCCTTTATAATTTTTTAACAATTCACTTTGTTAACTTTTGCTAATCACTAAACTGTTTGGAAGCTCCATCAACAGAAGAGCATTATATGTGCTATATTGAAGTGTGAATAGCTTTGAATAGTTTTCCAACCTCAGTATATTCAGCTGAAGCCAACTACAGCTGGAACAGAATATATCATCACTGAAATAGCTAGCGATGAAATAATCCAAATAGTTTATGATTTCAGCCAATCTGGAACTGAAATTCAGCCAGTTGTTGAAATATCTAGTAACCTATCAGGCCCTTCCAAAAGCAGATTTCTTCCAGTTGGGAAAAAGTCTTCATAAAAGCCGATATGTCTGGGAGGAACACATGGAACCAGTTGATAGTCCCAACCTATTTAAAGCTTTTAGCAACTGGGAACTTCTGCAAGCTTCTACTTGTGAGCAGTTGCAACCATAGATTCCAGGACAGTGTCATGTTTGAGAAGCTTGTCTCATGGTGAGCCTATTAGTTGTAGGTCTTGAAACAGAAATTGTTTAAAAGAATACGAATCAATGGCTTTTAACACTTATTTCCATGACATCGTGTAGCAGCTGCATTTCAAGCAGATCAATGCAATTCTTCTTTTTGTATTATCGGGCAGAAGTGCCTAAAACATACCTTAATTAAGCCACATGCTTAACCTACGTTCAGCGTGCCTTTGAACAAGCTCCAGCTTGCAATGCACATAGTCACCAGCACAGGCCTGGTGTCTGAAGTGAGAGCTAACCACTAGAAAATGGGTAGAAACAAGAATATCATGTGCACTTTCTGTAGCTTGAGTGTCAGAAACCAGACTGCAAGGGGGGAGTCTCTGTCCACGTGAGTCCTGTACCCCCAAATCCTCCCCAAATTGTAGCAGAGATAGAGGATATTGAAGTTATTTGGTCCTATAGTGTCTGCTATGATGGGAGCAGCTTTCCTTGGAATGCAGAGAAGTTTTGCTTCGTTATGCACCTGATCAAATTCCAGAGGATGAAGGTGGGCAATGGGGTACAGATAATGTGTCATAAAATCATTCCCATTCTGACCAAAACACTTCTATCCTTTTGCTGGATTTCCTAAGAATTAATTAATAATACCGGCTTCTAAGCTAAATGGCTGCTCTTTCCTTATTTTTGTATCAAAAAATCATGCTCATCTCAGCAGTCAAACATGCTTGTTGTCTACAGAGTCCAAAACAATATTTGTTTTGGACTCTGTAGACAAATAATTTTGAGTGCAGTTCTGGTTTTCTGTAAGTGAACAAGAAAGAAAATCTCTTTAGGATAGGTATTGCTTTTATAATATGAAGATAAATGTACATATCTATGTGCAACAGCATCAATAAGTAGTGTATTTGTTGTTCTTTTTAAAAGCTAGTGTGCTGAACAGTCAAGATATGTTGTGTTTTAAGTGGAATATTATTTTTCTCATAATGGACTGAGGTCCATCTAATCTAATTTTGCTATCTTTTATAGTACCTTTTCAGTGGAAAGAAAATGACAACCTTCACTCTCATTTTTCTTTCTGAAGATCTTAATTTCTTTGTAGTGTGTTTTTTTTTTCCCCTTGTCTGATGATTTGTATTTAATAGGACATTTTACTTTTGAATTTTCCATTCTGATATAAATACTGTTGATTAACGCTGGAACATTTCCAGACAAGCTTTCAGTAGAAGGGCTGTACAATTCTTAAATGTTCTACATAAATATTCCTGTCATGGAGCCCACTCCTCCTCAGCACAACTTCCACTGAAGCTGCTGATCAAGGGAAGCACTGGCCATCTGTGATGTTAATGTCAAAAGTGCATTGCTATGTTTTCTAAGAAATGTAATTATCCTTTTAAAAAATAATGTCTGGTAGAGCTTGGGAATTTTTAAAGAAGGAACTGCACAACACGGTGTGATATTTTTGCAGTGTACAGAACTTATGGTCTTAATTCCCCACGACTGTTAAAAGGGTGATAATTGCTAAATGCCTTCTGTTACTTCCTTTCCTCTCATTAGCTTGGTTTGATTTAAAGACAGTCCCAGTGGCATCTTGGCTGAAAATCATGTACAATATGGTAAGTGGGTGTTCGGAATTTTTGTTTTCCTAAAGATCATTAATGTATCTGCTAGCACATTCCAGGCTTACCTAACCCCATTGAAAGAACTGACATACTTTTGTAACGTTTGGTTAAAAACACATTTACTCAGGTCAAAGACCAGGTGACAGAGGAAGCTATGGAAAGTATTAAATTAATAAATCCATCTGCCTTTTAATTCTTGTGTGAATGTTATTTTATAAGCCAATCTTGGAAATCTTGTACTTCAATTTGAACAAAGTCAGTCTATATCAGAAACATTACCTGATGCATCTGTATGAGTCCTTGTTGGGTGTTATGACTGAATTAAAACATTTCTGTGAATTTCCTATTCTCTTCAGCTCATTTCACTAAACCATAAGATGTTTCCAGAAAAAAAATATTAACACAGTCTAAGTAAGAAACTAGTATGTTTGGATAAATATTGTATATCAAATCTCCAGGTTTTCTATTCTTGCCATCAGATGCCTGCAGTGTCTTAAACAATTTTCATGAGTGGGAAGCAAGAAAAAAGCAGCTAAAATACAAATGTCCAATAATGTTTTTTAGCAATACAGCCCTAACCTGTGGTTTCATTTGTGAAAACAGCACAGCTGATAAAAATCATGAGAAATTTGCTGAAAAATCTAAGGTAGACAAAGTATTCTATTACTGTTTTCTGTGAAAAACCCTGCAGCTTACCCTTACCCCTTCCTTAAACTGCTGTTTTACTTTGCCCTGCTTTCAGGGATAGGCTTAATTGACAATGATTTTCACATGGGCACAGTGAGGCATGAAGAAATAACATGGCAAGAATTGCACAGGTGGGGTCTCAGATGCCTTTGAGGAGGGTTTCTGTCCTCTGCATGAACAGTAGAAACCTCTGTAGCAGCTACAGTAGGTCACGTGCTGAAGAGCAGCTGGCAATTGTTCAGACATAATCCATACCTAAGATAAAATAATAATAGTTCAAGATTGCAAAATTACTGAAAAAACAGCAGTAAATAAACAAAAGTTGTTTTACAGCAGCTCATATTTACCACCAGTGAGTCTAGCATAGGTCCAAACTCAAGAGACTGCTCAGTGGAACTTTGAATCACATTTTAGGGCAGTGCCTTATGAGAGTTCCTCACTAGAAGGTCTTTGCAGTTGTTTAAAGTACTATTAAATTAAAGCAACTGAATTCTGATCCATTCCAAATTATCCTTTCTATGCCACACATTTTGTAGGAGTAATAGTCTGACACAGTTCCTACAGTTTTCCTACATGTGCAAGGAAAATTATCAAAGGAAAAAGAAATGGACTATTAAGAGTGCAAACTGGAATAGGATGAATTATCTCTGATATGTGCTGAGCACCCCAAAACAACCTTGAAAGACAAGCTACTGAAGCTAAAGTGGTTTCAGGTGGCTGCAATATCAAGCCTTCTCAAGCATAATTTGAACTACTCTCAAGGGAAAATTTTAATTATTAATGCTCTTCAGGCATTTTGCCCCATGACATCTATTAATATTGACAGAAGAAGTGTGCATACATGCCTATCATGGACCTTATCCTGTCACTTCATGCCACCACTAAGAGCTGGTATCTGCTGGAAACAGGGCCTTCTGACTCATTCTCTTAGTGGAAACAATTTTATTATTGCTACATTAAAAGAGTAATTGTAATGTTTTTGTCTGTAATGACAAGGCAGCAAAGTGCAGTTCAAATGATACAGAACAGCCAAATGCTCAGACTTTTTCTTTTTATACAGACAAGTGGACACAGTTTAGCTGTTAATACCAGCTAGCATAGCACAAGGACATTCCAGTGTAAGTGATTAAGAAACCCCATGATTTAATTTGAAACAATAATAATCCATAACTATGTCCAATTCTTTCTGAAAAGTTTGATTGCCATGCCCCAAGTAGGAATTTTCACAAGCTGCTCTGGACAGATTTAGTTTTTGCAGTGCTGGAAATAGTTGGATGAAGTGACAATTTCAGGACATGACACTGAGTAAACCTCATCTTTATGTGAGGGCTGGAAACATACTTTTTGGGGGGAAAAATTGAGGAAATCTTCAAATGAAAGTGAATTTGGTAACTCTGCTCTGTGACACTGGACAACACCTGCCTGCCTTACGAGGGTGAGGAGGCCATGGGGAAAGAACTTACTCTTTGACTCTTTAAAGAGGGAGAAACTACTGTCACCTTGATTTCAGTTTGGGGACTTTAAAAATTTGTTGTAAAAATGTGTGAAAATCTGTATTAATAAAAGACATAATATAAAACTATTACTCTGACCAGCATATAGAGAAAAATAATCCTTCTCTTTGAGAAGCTGTATTTGCCAGACAATTAGCTCCTTGAGCATGATACTTACACATTCTTATAGCATGTTCTCCATTCCCCTAAAAGGATTGGCTATATCTGATTCAAGCTTTTATATCCTTATCCTCCAAGGCTAAGTCAGATGTACCCTACTAGACTCTGTTTTCAGGTTATTTAGTATAATTGAAGGTTGGGTGACTATGTGTGTGACACATAATCAGCGCCTAATAAATAGGCAGCCTGGTTTTACTGGCCAGATTCCCAGGGTGCAGATCAGTGACATGCATTTCACTGCCTTTAAAGTCTATTTAGGATCAAATAAAATTCATCCTTGCATAAAGGTCCTGTGCAGATGCCTTTGTGACAGCAATGGCTCTTTAGATCCCCGAGCAGTAGCAAAAGGACAGGCAAACTAGCTATGTGTTTAACATCCTTCACCCTGTGTTCTCTCACTGGTCCAGACTGACTGCTTGGCACTAATCAGCTGCTTGGAAAAGGAACTTCAGGGTGCTCATTCTCCTGCAAAAAACCCCCAAACCATCTCAAAGAATGCAGTGGATGGATAATAAGAAGCATTGATTGGGGCTTCTTGTTGAGTTTTCCTCACAAATTTTCAGAATCTGTACTTTGAGGTAAAGCAACCTTGAGTCACTGTGGATGGCTGCCAATGTAAGAGGAAAAAAACATGACAAAATGGTGCATGCATTTTAAAAGAATGATTGAGAGTTAGCTTTACTGTGCATACGGTCCAGTTATAGAAGCCTTCTCACTCTTTATCAGCATTTATGGAATGTTCCTCTTCTGAAAACAAGGTTTTTAACATGACAAGTAAAGGGCCTTAGCCCTCATGATTTCAAAGCTCCACTTTCTTCCTACACTTGTAACTGTGATGTGTGAATTCCATAGTATCAAGTATCCCTGCTGTTGTAGCAATGTGTCTTACACTGCTAACAATTTACACATGAGTATCTCCTTTGCATATTTGGAAATAACTTTGAAATGCCTCCAGAAAACACTAGGAAACCCTTGCTTTCTCTTAAATAAAGCCACATGTAGTGACATTTTTCATTTATTGCTAGAAGGCAATTTTTAAAACTCTTTAAAATCTTTGTCTGTATAAAGATGTCACTAAAGTAGATAAAGAGTTTATGTTAAAAGTTTCAGAAGTGAAATTTGTGTTGCTCATAATCCATTAGAAAATCTTTCCACTTAGATGAAGAAGATTTAGGATTTTTCCTTCTTGTATTAATTCAGACAGTAATAGTGGATTTTTATCCACTACTGGATATTTATATAATGTGCAGACAAATATTGCATCTTTCACAAATAGATTTGCCAAAGTATTTTAAAGTCTAATTGATTTCAGTTTTCCAGTGTGCTTAGAAAGAGAAATGAAAATCTGTAAAAGCAGATATTATTCTCTTGTCTGCCTCAACCTAAATTTTTGGAGACTAACCTGGTCACTTTTTCCGTTTCCTTTGCATGTTTCAGACTTCATATGTGCAGTTGATTCTGAATATTCAGCACTGCTTGCCTATGGGAAAGTCACTGCTGAAAAATATTGCACCAGATTGCTGGTGATCTCTTTGGACTGCTGAAGCCAGCATTTAATATCCTTTGTAATATGACAAAATTGCTATTAAGTAGAAGTTGGAAAAGCTGCAATGGTGTCCAAGAAGGCAAAAGGATGACCTGAGGAGCTGTAGGATGCTCAGTCTGATATCAAGGTCAAACAAAATAATCAGAAATGCTGCTGCAGGATGCAAAGATTATTAGCTGAAGAACATAAGTGCAATTAATGTCAGTCAATGTGATTTTTTCTTTTAATTGAAAACCACTCATGTCAAATAAACCAGTCTATCAAATAATCATGATTCCACAAGGAGGCAGAAAAACTGCTTTAGTCTAATAGTCTTTGTGCTGTGTGTTGTAACTACAAGAAAGTGAATCTCAGCTTGTGAGGTCATTTAAAAGTATTAACAGCTCAGCTTCACAGTGATCTATTATCCCATGTGGTGATTAGCTTGCAGGTAGCTCCTGTGTTAGTGTTGCAGCCAACAAATGTCAATGTGACTTTCTGAATGCCTTGTTTTTCAAATATAAAGTTCTCTCTTTGTCATCTCTTGGCAGCTAACTTGCAAGTATGCAGAGATCTACTGAACTTGTGTGGTCTCTTGTCTTTGCACTCTGCAAAATCTCTGCTTCCACCAGCAATATAATCACCCCATTATTCCATTGCTCCAGAACACCAGTAGCAATTTCCTTCCTGCCTGTGAGGCCGAACAGAACTGTTGTTCTTCTGGTAACACTGTAATGGCTATTTTATTATTTTAAGGAAGAAGTTAAGAGAACTCTGCAAAGTTCCTGCAAGTCAGGATGCATATACACCAGTGTACAAAAGGAAGAGAGAGGGAAATCTCCTGATCACCCCTATTTATTGTTTTTTATTTTATTCTGTGGAATGATTTTTGAGTATATGAGAAAGATTAATTCCGGTTGGATAGAAACTGAAAGGATGCACTCTGACTACCAACATGCATTAAGTTCAGGGTTATGTAGCAGAGTTGATGTCAGATTGCCAGCACCAGCTACTTTGTGCTGCAGACCTATTGCATTGATGCAGTCATGTCTTCCAGAATCTTCTCAAAATCATGTGTCATATTATCAAAAATGAGTTCATACCTAAATTTTCATGGCTGCATTTTTATATCTTATTTCACATTACAGTGTAAGATTTATGTGGTTGCTTCAATGGACCAAAATTAATTTAGCTGATAATGGAAATGGGTATGAAGGTATTACATTATCTGAAGTTAGATTAATAGATTGGTTAATAGGAGACCATACTGAAGATAACAAATTAACCAATAATAGTCAAGAAAGCTGAGTGACCTTGTTGGCATCTCAGAAAATGAGCGACCTATGAACAATTCATGAGTATTTATATCTGTTTGTTCAAGGTCTTTGAACAGACAAGAGGAAAAACACCATATACATAAAACTGCTGTAATAATGGTGAGTACATATCCCAAACTATGTGTAAGTGATTCTGCATGCCAGTCTGAGAGAATTTATTAGAAAGAGAACCCTGAATAAGGGAACATGACCATTCAAAAATAATTTTGCAACGGGTTTGTAGTTTTGAGCCAGGGTCTCGTCTTGAATCTCTCAGAAATTAAAAGTCCTTTGGGGATATCTGGAGTTACATATATTTTTCCCAGATCAATTATGATTTTTAATTTGAGGGATACTGGTAGATTTTTAAAAAATTATTTAGTAATTTTTTTTCTTGTTCTGCCCATTTTTGTGCTTATGCCAAGAAAAATAGTGTTTTGGATTTAAGATTTTGAAGAAGTTGGCATAGAGCCTTCAGTGATGGAGTGTCTTGGCTCATTTTATTAAAGCAATATTTGCATCAGCTGTAGGCCTGTCCAATTATCTTAGCTATGAAATCTGTAAGGACCTTCTGCCTTGTCATGATGCCAGAGATTCCCCTGACTATTGAAAGCCCACATTTTCCTGAACTTCTGACTATCAGCTCTTCCATCATCTTATGCAGTTTCAGCAGAGACTTTGTAACTCTTTGGAATCCTATTCAAATAATATATTTTTTCAGTCTACTTCTAACATAAATGACTTTGGTGAATTAGATCAGTGACTTCAAGTCTAAGCTAGAATTAAATTAAAATGTTGTTTACAATATAAGCTTGCATAGTAGAAAAAAATTACTGCAAACATTTTTAAAACAAAGTCAACATCATACTTACAAGAGATTTCTTTCAGCTGCCCAAGCACCCCAGCAAGGATTTGTGAGGCTGCCTAATGGCTGCCAAATATTGCTCCTGACCAGAGTTCTGAAACATCAAGGTAGGAATAGGGAATGGTAATTTTTTGCTCCTCTGTGTTGTTTCATCCCCTTACCTCCATTAGGTAAAAGCTGGATACCTTTTCAGTTTCTTTCCTTCTTACTGCCACTGTACAGTGGATGGTGGAATAAGTTTTCAGAGGAGTGTTTCTACTGTAGGGTCCTTTTGAATTTTTTATTTAAACATTCTAGGATATTTGCATAAAATTTATGAGTGACAGAAAAGAACAGTTGTGGGAGATTCAACACATTATGTTAGAAACAAGTAACTGGGTTTGCCATATCGGTTTTTTGTTTACATAGTCTGGCTGATTGTACAAGTGCTTTTCTGTGGTAGTAGATGGGTTTCCATGGATCCTAAGTACTTCTCCACTTAGATGTATTTAAGCTCCTAAATAGCTAAACCTACTCATCAATATTAAAACTATTTTTAATAGAAATTTTATTTCCATACATATTTTCATGAGGCTTTTTTTCCTCAAAGAGAAAGATTCAAACCCTACCATGTCTTAATCAAATAAAGTTTAGATGAGCTTTCACCATTTTTTATTTGATTTTATTTATCTACAATAATTTTTTTGAAACACCCAATGAACACAGAAAATCTGTTGCTTACATGAGTCTTGTGTACAATATGCTAGACAGGTAAATTGACTTTATTTGAAATGCTTTCATCTTGACGATTTTCCAGGACTAGAAGCTGTGTTTTGAATAGACAGCTATTGCCTCATGGAATTTAATCTCAATGGCAATCCTGGAATCAAAATTTTGTATGTGGGTGTGTGGCTTTTGTTCATAGATTTTCCTTTAGTTCAGATACAGCAAAATAAAATAACACTAAAATAATAAAAAGTTTTCTGTGGGTTCTGAAAAGCATTTTATTTTTTCGAAAGATCACTCGACATAACCATTATCAGCTTTCAAAAGCTGATGGGTATACATGTGTTCAAAGGATTTCTGATCCACACAATTATGTCTGTATTACAGATGACTGCAGAAGGCCATGGTGGTGCTGCATCATGCAAGCATCTTCTTGCAAGTTTCTATCTCAACATTTCTACTTTTGTTTTTCATTTCTCCTGTCCTCCTTTCCCAATCAGCATATAAAAACTCAAACAATTTAGTAAAAGCTAAATGATCAGAAGAAAAATGAGCTTAAAGCTCCATTAACCAAGGTAGCACAAGTCCAAAAGTATAATAAACAGGCTAGCTAGTTAAAAGATCTTCAGAAAAGAACTTCAGAAAAATATGTTGCATGAAGTCATAAATTTAATTCTCGTCTTTCCAGAAGGTTGAGTTTTGTGTTCAAGAATTTGACATTAGAAATCTGTGTATGTGACTCTCAGCATGTTTCCTCTTTAATTGTGACCTATAGCATATTTTGTGTCCTTTGGGGTACAAGCTCATTTCCAGTCAAGTTAAAAAAAAAAAAACAAACCACCAAAATTTAAGCTTAGGGCCTTCTTCAAAGTTACTTCTGTTCTCCTGGATGTTACATGTAGAGTTGGGTTAGCCTTATCCATAGCCTCTGGAGATTGCATTATCAAGGGCAAAATTGCTATTGCCTATAGGGAAAATCTGTCCTTCTTAATTGTCCAGATGTCAACTGGAGCAGACAGGTATTGTATAGTAGAAACTATTCTTGTTTCTTTCTCTTGGTGCTATTCGTTACCTGGCATCATGTATTATGTAACTAGGTATACATTTACATAAAGTGATCATACCTTCATAAAAAAATACCCTCCCAAAACATCAGATGCTCTTGGCAAATAAAATACAAGTAATCAAAATTGGATTCTGGCATCCACCCAATAATATTACCATAGCAGCAAGGGCATACAATAAAAATGTAATAGTCATAGTTAGTAAGTATTATAAGTGAAGGGGTACACATGCAGTATGGAAAAAGCCTGCTAGTAGTTTGTGTACAATCACAAGTGAGTGACCATCTCTAGAAGTTTAGCCCAGTTTTCCCTCAGGGATCTGAATTCCATGGCTGCCTAAGATAGACATGGTAACTGATCTGAGAAGTAGCTGATCCTTTCTTTCCACCAGGAATGGAAAAGGAAGTCACAACAGAGGTTCAAAAAATAGTTTGCATTACCAGATCCTAAAAATTTGTTCAATCTCTGGGAACTAACAGGGAATCTCATTGTCAATGGACCCTTGGAAAAGTTCTCAATAGCAAGTTAATAGAACTCATTAGAACACTAAAGAAACAATTTAGTAGTTGTGTATTCTGATTAACCATTTGACTACTGCTGAATGGAGTATGTAATTGTAGCAGATGTTATCTTGCATTCTGCCTAATCAAACCTTCCTGATATGTTACAAATATGAAACACTGATTCATATTACCTCAATATGGTAGTGAAGGACTTGGGATAAGTTGGAGAGAGCAACCAACTTTTAATGAATTTAATTTTCCTTGTGCCAAATTTAAAATTTAAAAAGATATCTGGAATACAGAAACACCTCTGCTGGACCTTGAAGTGGTCAGATCATTAATTCTTCATCTCACTTTGAGCTTTGACAGGTTTCACATAACTGATAGAATGATCTATTTCACTGTAGTGGCAAGTAGTTCTGGCCAGAATCAGCAAAGTCAAAACATTACTTTTTTTTTTTGCATGTGGCATTAAATTCCTTGGCAGAAACTTATGGAGATAAGTCTTGGGGGTTTTGCTACCAATAAATAATGGTATCAGCTACTTGGCTGTTGAATTTCAGTGCTAAAATCCAATTCTATATTTATTCTCCAGTTTCATGGCATTTCAAGCAGAACTTGGTGCAGAGACAGCACAATTTCAGATTGGCACATTGCCTGTTTTACTGAGGGAGTCAGAGATCTGCCAATGCAGCAGATTTCTGGGGTCTAGTGAGTGGTTAAGGCTCTGGGTTTCCCCCTCATGCCCTTCCTTAGCAAGTCACCTTCAGTCAGGAGCAGAGGAGGCAATGCCTTGTATTACATGGCCAGGTAGAGCTCTCCTCTGTCACTGATAAATCCTGGTGGCCAGTACAATGGCTCGCCTTCAGGCCCTCCTGGGGCTTGGTTCAAACCTGTTTGAGAAAAACTGAAGATTGTATTTGACTTTTAAATTGTGCTCATTAGGAGGCTCTTACCACCTCTGCTAGCTTTACTTCCTAGTCAACACCATGAAAACCTCAGTAAAGCCAACTACATTTAAAAGTATGCATTTTTTTTATCACACAAGATAATAATGTTTACAACTGCATATTCCTCCCCCCCGCCCCGTCCAAAATAAATGAAGCTCAGCAAATTCAGTCCTGGTTATTAGAACCTCTTGGCTTCTTTCCATGTTGCACATTTTCACTTGTCACAAAAATGCTGCAAGTGAAATTATGCCCTTTTGTTAGGTCCACAATGCAATTACCTTAGTGTATTTGGCACTGACATGCTTAAGTAGATTAAACACCTCTACTGATATAGGATAGGGAATACTACAGCATCTCATTCAGGCTTAATTGTGCTGGTTTTGCCAAGGCTGTAGAGTATAAAATTTTTCACCAACATGAACTGACATAATTCACAATGCACAGCAGGACTAGTTTTAGTGCACTGGCAGAGACGGTTACTTTGAGAGCAGAGCTGTAGATTAGAGTCTGCTCTTGCATCTGTTAGATAATATTTATGTGGAAATTAATTCTGAAACATATACATCTCTGCCTTTATGACATCTGCTGAGCTTCTTTGCCCTTTATCTTTGCCAGATCTGTTCATGTAGCTTCCTTCAAAGGGTCAGCAGGACTTCTCAGTTGCATAAAGTGTCAAGAACCCCATCATACTCTAACAAGCATTGCATGTAATTCACAGTGCAGAGCTTAGGTACAAATTGGAAAACTTCTTTTTAAAATTCAAATGTTATACAAAAGAATTCATCAAAGTGAATGTCAAGAACAAGATTTTGCTATTTCCCCCACAACGAGCTGAGCAGTTCACCTTTTCCACTCTCAAGAAGAGGACAGCTTGTTCCTGCTCCTCACAGCCCCAGGCCACAGTCTGGCTCCCAGAAGGTTTGTCTGGGGATTCAGAGAAGGAGAAAAAGATGTCAGGCAGGTTCCTTCCTCCAGCTGCTGTCTGCAGATCAACACCAGGCTTCTGGCATGTGATCTGCCAATGTTCCTGTTAACCCATTCCCCTGTTCTTTTTGTCTCAAGAGATGCTAGTTGGCTTAGGATGGGGAAATAGAGGTCAAGCACAGTCAAACTGTGATTGTGTGTGGATGTTTGGGTTTTATCTTGTATCTTTAGTTTATTTAACACTGTCTTTAAAATAGTGCCAGCAATTGTTTTGCCTCTGTATATTTTTGACTGCTTTGTCCAGCCTGAATTTAAGTGGAGGAATGGGGCTTTAATTTTGGAAGAAACTGAATTCTCTGGGAGACTACCCTATCCGCTGTGAGAAAAATCTTGCTTGCAAGATGGATGGAATATTAATTTGACCATTAAAAAAAATTGAAGGACTAGCATAGCATCTCTTTATAATTTAACATGTGTCAATGGCTGCAGGAGGCCACCTCACCCTTTTGTGATCTCTCTCTAGCTATAACTACAGCTGTGGTTATTCTCTGCTGAGTTACCTAGAAGCTCTTTATTGTAAGAGTTTCTCTAGCTTGGTTATTAAACTTCTGACAGTGTGGCTAGTGATAAGTGCCCCATGACTAAAGGGGATGCAGCAATTGATGTTAATTGCCTGAGGTTCAAACAGGAAGGGAGGCTGAAACCACAGAAATCTAGAGGAATTAGAACTAGCAGATTATTTTTGTTGTGGAACAAAAGACTCTCTGACTCTCTGAACAAAATCTTTCTGAATTCTTTCAAAGATCATATTTTGGTAAAGGATTCTTCAAAATAGTCTGAACATGAAAAAAAAAAAAGACAAGCACATTTTCTTTCTGTCAGATATGACTCATTACAGATTACTGTATTATTCTAATCCAGGGTAGGTGATATGATGTACAGTCAAGGAAGTGACAGCTATTACCAGATAATACTGCATTAATTAATGATGGGACAATGATAGAATTTTTGAAGAAGAAAACATACCTGACTATTCATGTTACTGCTAAGTGAATTAACTATGATTAACACTATACAGGCACTCTGAGAAAAAGGGCATGCTTATATCCTCCAGAATATTTAAAGTAGAAACCTCAGTATACACCGTACAGTTTTTTTTTTCCAAGGAGATGGGAATGAATTGAACCTAGTTTTAAAAACAAAATAGAAAAATACATACTAATACATTGCATTCATAGAGACAAGTGAAAAAATGAAATGCAGTCCATTGGAAGTGGGTTTTATATGAAAAAAAACCCTTTAAATATCATTTTATATGGCTGGAAGAAGGACAATATGTGGGCTACCATTTGAGACATTTGAGACTGTCCCCAAAGACTTTGACAGCCATGTCTCTTTCTTATTTACCTTTATTTGAACATCTGAATTCTCCTTTGCTGGAATGCTTTGCTAGTGATTTAGAAGAAAAATCTCAGTGTTAGCTGACTTCCTGAAGGAAATTTTCAAGAAATCTAGTTTCAATAAAAGATATGAACTCATTAGATTAGGATATTTACTCATTACTGGTTTTTGACATATGCAAATTTAATAAATCTATTTGCATTATAAACAGATATCATTAGAGTATCCATGTGTTTGAAATTTGGTGAAAAAATGCCAAAAAATATCTTTGAGAAAAATTCTGAAATATATTTGAAAAACACAGCAGAAAAAGGTCTCTCACTTTTTTAAACTAATAGAAAGTAATGAATATCTTATTTTGAGTTGAAAACCCTTTTTTGATCATTATCACTATCACTTTATTCTTTCAGAAACCTTTTACATGTCCAAAGGCATAAGGGTATGTGAAATAAGCATAGCAAAGAAACTTAGGTTACAATATTTGTTCTAATTTGTTTCATTTATATTCTGGCTGGGATAAATGACATATTTTATTCAGTGACCAGAGTTTCTGATTTTTAATGCTAATGTTCTGGTTATGAGAGAACTGTATTTTTCATTCTAACTCTGATTTTTTTTCTTCAAAAAGAACTAATCCTTTCAGGACAATTTTAGAGAGCTGATATACTTAAATTATCTCATTGATTTAGGTAATAGATAGACAGAAGCCTATCTATGTTGTAGCTGTGCTTCCATTCTTTCTGAAAGCAATACAAATCAATTTCAATTCATTTGTATTTGTACAGCCTGATGCTGAAACATGGAAGACAATGAGATGTCCATCATCCATTCCAAGGGTATATCCAAGTGAAACTCACAGGAGCAGTGCATTTTCCTTGCTCTACTCCCACTGGAACAATTATAAATATTACAAGAGAACACAAATATGACAAAACCCAGAGATATCCCCATTGTGTGTTCTTAGCCCAGCTTTTGACTAACTCATTATGTTCAGTTTTATATTTGTTAAAATATAAAGAATTTAGCAACTCCCAGCTATATCCTTCTTAAACTTGTATCAACTTTATTTAATTTCTTTCATTCATTTCAAAACATGATTGAGACAGCATTGAGAAAACAAGAACTATTTGCAGTATTTTTTAAATCTTTTAAACAACATTTATTTATTTCCCAAAGGCTGGGAATCTAATCTTAAGAATCTAAACAGATATCCATACATCAGAATGCCGTCTTATGGGTAGCATCCCTGGTGGCTTGAGTATCTGAAGCATTATTGCTATGTTAGCTCAAAATAAAAGGCAGTGTAATTTATCATATATTAGTTCTCATGTCTGTGCTAACTCATTCTGCTTTAATTTATGTGCCTTGAGGCAGCACCGCACTGTGTAAAGCACAGTTGTGAAGGAGAGAGGTCTACCTAAAATTCCATGTTAAATTATCTAAAGTGAACATGGAAAAAACTTTAGCACAGTATAATTTCTAGTATGAAAAAGCTCTTTTGTTCATGTTTAAGACAAAATCAGACACTTCATAATGCTGAAGAAAACATGAAATAAAAATAACATCAGTGAATCTCCTATTTGAATGTACTTTCTCAAAATGGTACCATGAGCAAATTCAAACTGAAATATGTAAGAACAAAATCAATCCTGAAAATATATAATTACTTTTGCAAATATTAATTGAGGTGTCAAGCCACAATCTGACAATACCAACATGGAAATAGAGGTAACCAAAGCCTTCAGAGCTCAGACTGCTCTGCAATTTTCCATAATAAGAGTGGCAGAGATGGAGCAGCAGGAGAGTAACATGTCATTTAGTGCTTCCTTTGTGGTTGTACACAAAGCCTAGTGTCAATAACCCTTCGAAGGAATTATCTTACAACATAAGACCAAATAGTGTTGCATTCATTAAAGGATAAATTCACTAAAAGATGTAGGTGGTAAAGAGTAGCTCAAATATGAAAGGATGTATTATTTTTATACAAAAATTTCCTTAAATGAAGTAATGGCATAATTTGGCTTCTACTAGGTTTTGTGAAAATTTAGCTGAAGACTTGACTGTGGCTAGATCAAGGTCTTTTATTAGTCATATATAGCTGGAAAATGAGAAAATAGGGCCCTGGAAAATGTATTCTAATGAATCTAAACCAGTGCAAGTTCTCCAACACACCCACCCCATTTTTACTTTTTTATTCAATGTTACGCTTTCCACAGAAGAGTTTGCAAAATAAAGCACCCAGATGTTTCTTGGCTCCTGCAGTATGCAGTCTTGCAGCTCTCCTGGAGTTTGTCCTTTCTGCAATGTAAAGCTAAGCAATTGAATCTGAGAGGTGTTGGTGAGGAGATAAAAGATAGTTTGCATCACTTCTGTGGAGGTAAGCACTGGCAGAGACAAGCTTAGAATAGAGATGGGAAAGGAAGGTAGTAACATCTTTAAAAGACTGAAGATGCTAAGGGAATAAATTTCAGTGACTGTAAATGTTTAATCTGCTGCTTGCACTTCAGACGTTAATACATCAAGAGAATTTCTCTTTCTTCCTTTCCCCATCTGATTTTATCATAAAGATTATTTTTATTTTTGTGTGCTAATAAACTTCGAAGCTTGACAAAAAGTTTATTCATGGAAAGAGAAATAGTTGGTTTTGGTTGGTTGGTTCTTCTGATGTTAGTTTTTTTGTTTGTTTCTCTGTTTGTTTGTTGGTTTGTGGGGGGTTGTTTGTTTGTTTCATTTTTGTGAGCCCAAGTTCCTCTCTGATGTTTTCTCTTCAAACTGGAAAGAATTTCAGCATAGTCTATATCTCTCACCCACTAATTTTTCCTGGAGCTTCAAGCTTGCTTTGCTTAGTTTTGCTTTGTATTTAATGCAGTAAATTCTGTATTCTCATAACTATTACATACATTAAACTCCTTGGACAGTGGTATTATAGTGGACTGACCCTGGCTGGATGCCAGACACCCACCAAAGCCACTCTATCACTCCCCTCGTCAGCTGGACAGGGGAGAGAGATCACTCACCAAATACTGTTATGGGCAAAAATCAAATTGCAGCTATTAATTGAACTTATTTCTAACAAAATCAGAGAATGATAAAGAGAAGTAAACCAAGATCTTAAAAACACCTTCCCTCCATCCTTCCCTCCTTCTCAGCTCCAGAACCTGGAGTCTGCCTCCCCCTCTTTCTTCACTGACGTTATCTGCAGAGTTGTTCCTCTCCCATACTCTCACACTTCTCTGGCTGCAGTTACATCTGTTTTTTGCCTTAAGTATGTTATCACAGACATGTAATTACTATTTCTAACTGGCCCGCCTTGGACACTTGCAGGTCTCTCCTGGAGCCACCAGGGATTGGCCCTGTTGGATATGGGGGAAACTTCTGGCAGCTTCTCACTGAAGCCACCTCGGTGGCCCCCCAGCTACCAAAAACCAGGCCATGCAAACCCAGTATTCTTTTCAGAGGTGGACAATACTCAGTTTAAATGGACTGTAGTTTTATGCATTGAAACACATGCAGATGGCAAAGGCAGACAAACTTTAAGGCCAAAGGCTACAACTTTAGCATGCCAGGTACTGGTGTCTTGTCAGTGTGGCTCCACAAACTTCCTCATCCTTGAACAGAGTAAATTCTCTTCACTTGCTCATAGGATTGAGTTGAATTTTATCAGTCTCTTTCCCACCTCAAACTTTGCTGACAAAGAAAGTAAACCTGAGGTTATGTAAGCAAAATATCTGATGGTTATGCATTCTCATTTCCTAACTCTGTTAAATATTTAAATATATAACTTTACACCTCCAGGATTCTTTGCAGAAGACCAGCTGCTTTCATCAGGTTTCTTCCATTTTGTCTCTAATGGGGAGGAAAAATGTGTCAAAACACAGGCAACCCCCAAACTCCAAACTGCTGTACATGTTCAGATAAACAGAGGGAGAATGGAGGACACGCACAGTCACTGTTGGCCAGTAACAGGATAGAATATGTCATCATTTCTTGAGTTTGCCCTCTTTTGTCTTTCCATGAATTTTCATTACTATCAATGCCATCAAGTTTTCCACTGGCAACTGACTAGTTTTTTCAAGGAAGGCTTTCTTGTGAAGTCAGTTCCTCAAGCAATGGATTTGGTCAAGTGTTTATTTTTTGAGAAAACTCTGAATACTAACATATCAAATTCAATACAAGGAAACAGCAATTTCAAAATTATTTTCATCTTTCATTTTCTCCTCTCTGAACCACATCTACAAACTTTACCAAGCTAATTTTGTGTAACTCCTTCCAGGCTGCAGAATTTCCAGAACTTGATTTCTTCAGGGGAAAGAAGGCTCTTATATTTGTGCTTTTTTGGTGCTTTGGCATCCCTTTGAGTCCACATTCAGACGGAATCCTATAGGTTAGCAGCTCTGCAACCTTTTCTACCACATCCTGCAGATGATTATGAAGCATGAAGGAAACTGAGAATGACTGAGTATGGATGTTAGCATCCTTTGGAGGATATTAGGAAGCTGTGCTACGGGATGCTGGGAAGCAGGGGAGTAGAAATCAATAAGAAGAAACATTATGTTAACACCAGAGACACAGAAGTCAAGTGGCCCCAGAGAATCACTCTGTTCTACAGTACAGGTACAGATGAAGCTGCAGGCACATTGCGCTGTTGTTCCAAAGATTTCTGCATTGTATTCAGCTGACGTTGCAGGTTTCTAATGTAGTTAAAAGCTGCTCCCGCTTACTTCACTAGTTCTGGCCCACATACTGTTTGCAAGCTGAACAATCTCTAATGTCCTGCTATTAAAAAAATAGTCTGCTCAATAAACGAGTGAAACTATTATTGGAAATACTTTTCTAGATTGATTCCAAGTCTCACTGCAATTATTACTGACTCAGAGTGAGTAACAGCAATGATGGCCTCCTGTCCTTGAAAAAGAAATTTGACAGTTCCATGATTTTGTCAAATTTACTTTTCATGCCCACACAGTAAAATACAAAAGTGAGACTTAGGACCAAACTCCTATGGTGTCCAACTTAAGTCTGCGCAGGGTTGCTTTTTTCCCTCCTTTTGGAAATGATTCTTCATAAACCAACTGCAAACTGCTGCCAGCTCCATATGTGATAATGTGCACAGCAGCAAACCATCAAATACTTATATCAAAGGAGGTAATGAGAACAAGCTGAGTAATTGGACTGGCCTGAGTAAAAAGGATCTAGCAAAATTTTGAAATGCCATTTCAATTTGCTGTATCTCTCTATCATGTTCACCAGCATTCCTTCTGCAATTGGATTTTATTCAGTGATATTGCTGGGGGCATCCAGATGTAATAGCAAGTTAAGCATTTGTGACAGTGTTACAGAATGTGATAATGGTAACAATAATCTATAAATGGAAAGTTGTAGTCAGTTGCAGAGATCTAAAGATGTGGGCATAAGTAAGATTCAGAGCCAAAGAATTGCTTTTTCTATTGGAAAGCTTCTGCATTTTTTTTTCTTTTTGCTTAGCTTGTGCAAATAGCGCAGATACTGTTTGACTGTATGTCCTCGTAAAAGCTAAATGAGAAAAATTTTGAAGATATAAATTAAATCTACTGATTTCATCATATAACTAATGGATGTACAGAGAAATTGTATATAGGCTGGGTAGAGATTATTCTCAAATTTAGGAGAAATTGACTGTTTATTGAACCAATGAGAAAGATTCATTTCTTCTCTGTTATAACATGGTAATCTCCTAAATAAATCTCCTAATCTCCTATCTTACTAAATGGCATTTTAATAATCTTATCTGTGGACTGTTAAATTCCTCCCCCCCCCTTTTTTTTTTCAGAAAAAATGGAAAACAAAGAAATACAGAAAAGACAGGGCATGAAAAGAGAAAAGAACAGGATTAAAAAATCAGGAAACAAAAGTGGAAAGGCACTGATAGCAATCAAGAAACATAAGCAATAAGCAAATCTAATTTCAGAGAGAATAGTCATATTGCTGAAATCTTCCAATTAGGAATGCACGAGGCTGACACCCAAGTAGCTGAAAGAAATAATCTGAAACTGAGAAGCTGTTGTTTAATACATTTAACGATAAGATGAAATTCTCAGATGTTCAATATAAACTGCATTCCCATCTGCTCACATAACTACTGGAAGGTGCTGCATGTCTACAATTCAAACCAGCTCTTTAATGTTGAATTTCCACTGGCAGGAAGGAGCTCTCTCAAAGACTTTATCACCTGGGGGCCTGCTGGTGGGTAGAGCCCAGGCAGCTCCTGGCTGACAGTCCCACCCTTTGCCACTGCTCTTCTGCAAGGGCCTGGGCAAGTCCCAGACCAGCTACTCTAAGGAATCTCTGGAGCTGCCTCACCACCGAGCCTGGGCTGTTTCTGTCTACCTGAACAGAGCAGTAAACAGCAATCCTCTCCTTGACAGGCCTGTAGAAGGAACTAATAGCTAACACTGGACATTGTTAAAAACCCCCAATTACTTAAGGTTGATATCTGGTATGAGCTGATCTCTGTTTTATTTTTCGTGTAGAGTTCACCTCCAGCTCACAGATTTGTGTTGCCTCAGGCAAAACGAAAAACATCTGCCCCTCATGCAGTCACCCATAAAATAAGAGTCAAAAGACATTTAGCTGCTTCTGCTACCTTTCTCATTGCCAGCCACAAGTATCTTATATTGTAAGCTGCATCCAGCCTAATGTTCTGCTTCAGATTGTTTTTCCCCCCCATCCTTTCTGTGGATATATGAAGCACAGGAAAAGACTTTTCAAATTCACGGTCTCCATAACAAAAGCAGCAGTAGGACTTTCTTAAAGGAAGAGAAAGGAATGTCTGAAATCACATCTGTCCTCATGCATCATGAGTAAGATTGAAAAAACTGAGAAACAGGAATAAGGAAGCAAAATGCTGGAGGGAATGAAGCCCTCAAAGTTATGAGCTCTGAAAGAAATTAAATTCATAGACACCAGGAAAGGGGACAAGACTGGGACTAATAGTTGTTAAACTTGATAGTTATCAGAGGGGGAAAAAAAGGCATAGAAGAAAGAAGACAATACAGAAAGACAGTAACAGTGTTTTAAAGAAACTAATTGAAAACTCAAAGCAACTTTGATGCCATTGCACAGACAAAGAGAGAGACCTGAGGCACAATATTGAGATTTGATCTAAAATCCCTCTTTTCATGCTTCTTTTCAAAAATGGATATTCAGGAAGTGAATTCATCATGTACATAATTCCCACCTTTTTTTTTTTTTTGGTTAGAATATTGTTTCTAAAAATCTTTGGAAACATCACACCTATGAAAGTTTGTTTGCTTATTTATAGACAGAATAGAAGAGGAAACTCAAAGTTAATTTGATTGATCCTATATCCCAAGTCACTTTTTCTTCATAGTAAAAAATGGAATAGTGCTAGGGACTATCACTATCAGCAACTACTCCAGTACAAACCTTGTAAATATTGAAATATCCATATGTATTATAACTTGGAAAAGACTAAAGAAAACCACACTGCACTTTCAAACTTTAAATGCATCAGATAGGTCCTAACTAAACTTACTTAGGGCAAAGACCTTTTCTATTACTTCTTTAGAGATTGGACAACTAGATCAAAGTTTCTTCCTGATTTTATTTTTTTTTTCTGGGTGGCTGGATGTCCCTTTTGCTCTATTCTCTACTCACAGGACCTTCCCAATTCTTGTTTAAACATGAACTTTTTAATGTTTTTATGTTTAAACATAAACATGAATTTTTTTGAAGATTAAAGAGTAGGGATTCATTCAATACGCCTGTAGCAAAAGGCGTATAGATTTCATTCTTATTTAAAATATGCAGGCTTGTGCATGATTACTTACCATGTAATGTAAAAATACGTGTATCAGTCAGGAGTAGCATGTACATTTAGGTTCTTTGAAATGTTTCTTTTTTGAAAAATGTTTATTTTAGGTCAGAATTCTGATCATTTAGTATTACTGTTTATGAAATTTCAGTTAGAATATTCATTCTGCTTGCAATGCTAAGAGGTTTTGGGGTAATTTGTATTGGTTCTTCTGTATCCATTTTTTTAGATTTTGCTTCTGAAGAAATAAGCAAGACAAAATAATGTGTTTCTTCATGAACGCAGAAAACAGTGAATTTTCATCATTAAAAATGCCTCTACAATCTACTTTTCCTTTCAGTGGTAAAAATGATAATCCTTTATCCTTATATCTTCATTAACTTTGCTTTTTTCTTTCTCTGTTTGGTCAAGTTTCATTTGTTAAATTTGAAAAACTACAGCATTCTACAAGATACTAAATCAGGCTTAGATTTTTAATTATTGAACTGGTTTTAACTACTGTTTTATTTTCTGTGTGTGGGAAAAAAATAGTGGTGTTCCAAATTGCCATAACAACAGGCTGCACTCCTTAAAACAAGATAAGCTGTGTGTCAAATAAAACTGTTGCCATGGGAACCAGTTGAATATTTAAAATGCAGCATCCTGGTTTAATCAGTCAAATTGCCCCTTTTCCAGAAATCAACTACATAGACAATCTTATAGCAGAAACAGTGAAAAAGGGAAAAACATAGATGTCAATAAAAAATAATTTCTGCCCTGTATGTTCCCTTTCTGAATGATTTTGTTTCAGAAGATTCACTTAAACTGCTTCTTTAACAAGTGTTTAAATACTGGATCTTATCTTTTATCCTAGAATTCTAAGGAATTCCTCTCATCTGTTCAAGATACGTTTTCCTGTAACAGGCTATTAAGATATTAGCAGGTAAGAATGTTGTTGCACATTCATAAAACCATCCAGTGACAATAATACATATTTATAACCTCTCTGTTTATAAAGAAGTCTTTAAAAATGGCAGTAGAGCTTAAATCAATCCATTAAATCATTATCTGCCCTTTTTATGAACCTTATTTTTAGATGGTCAAAGCTAAATGCTATTTCATCCTTTAAAAATTACTTTTATTTTTCTGATTTTTTAAAATAATTTTTTATGTAAAGAAAATTTTTATGCACTGAAAATGAGATTGTTTTCCTTTGGAACTTTAAAGAAAAATATTTCAATTATTAAACTGTTTTTATCTCAAAACCCAGAGTTTTGGAGCATAGATATCTGTTGTACCATACTTAGTTGTGTTATGCCATCTCAGATTCCTGTGTTTTTGGCCCTGAAAGTCAATGAAGTGTCAAGAAAGTGACATTTATGGCTCAGAAGAATGCAGAAAAGGAAAAACTGTAGCATTTTGAAGGCTACACATATAACCCACAATCTATATTGTTCTTTTGAGACACTGGTTGGTATGACAGAGGGTGAATAGGGTCCATTACCGATACACAGCTATTGTTCAAATCCTAACTCACCTCCCAGGGTCTCTAGGAAGTGCTTTTATCCTATGCTTCCTAATAAGGATTTTGAGTCAGAGAGCCTGACTCTGAGTCTCAGTGGTATAGTTGCTTGTCCTATTTCTTTTTTAGCCTAAAGAACACAGTGGCTGCATGGGGAAAAGTACAGATTCTGCAGATTTGGAATGGTTTCCTTCTTGTGAATGGTCAGCCAGTGCCGCATTAGGAATTATAGAAAAACTCTTAGAAATAAAATGGCCTCTTAAGTAAAGTATTAATAATTTTCTTAGACTACATAGAATATCACAGATGTCATACTGCTTTTTCATTAACAGTTTTAAAAAAATATATAAAATTTCAAGCATTACATTCCTTTTTGCAGGCCCCACAGAGAAAAGATATACTTTTTCTATTATTTTTTTTAGTGGTTTTTTTAGTTTTTACATGTCTTAGTGAATAAAGAAGGAAACTTTCCTCAAAAAAATGCTGAAAAGTTATTAATTTCTAACACAGAAAAATATTTAGTTCAGAAAATATTTAATATTATTATATTAAAGGTTTGATTGTACTTTATGCTTGCATATATTATGGCTATTATGTTACAATAGTTTGAAGGTGACATCACAGCTGAGACTTTCAAAAATTAAATGTAGATATCTGCTCTGTTTTCTAAGTTGATGTCAAAACACTTTTTTCCTGCTTACAGTGATAAGTCTCCCTTTCTTTGGGTGCTACAGAGACACTGTTTTGTTATTGATATATGAGGGAAACTGCTAGATCTAGGTGGCCAATATAAATTCAGGATATCAGAGTTAATTGTCAGTTTATAAGCCCTACAATGATTCAGGCTTCAAGTATGTTGAAGTGACATAGTCTAGAATCATTTTTCTTCTGCTACAAAGAGCATTCTTTTATTCTTTCGAGTTTCAACCGTCAGCTTTAGAGTTTGAATGACTCAGATGTCAGGGTCTATGGGTAGCCCTTCTTGGTGAATGAGAAATTGGACAAAAAGTCCACCTTTTTTGATCAGGACAAGATGGCTACAGCAGGCTGTTAACTGAAGTAGTTATCACAGTGTGAAAATAGCTGCTCTCAAGAATCCTGGTCCCAAGTCCCTACTTCTCCACTGCAGGAAGCAGGTGGCTTCTGAAAGCGGGCTTGGAGGATATTTTTATACTGCAGCCAAGATACAAGTGCAGCTTATGAAGACAAGGAGCGAATCTGCAGTAACAGGGAGCTGAAGGCAGCCTGCAGTCTGTGGGAGGGAGCTCTGCTGAAGACGAACGCAGGTATTTTATCTGATGCTCTGACTCAGATAATTTGCCTAAAGCTGAGTGTTACCACATGCTATCCTTGTGTTACTCCTGGAGCAGAAATCTGAAAGTAGTTTAGAAGAATCCAAATGTGGGAACTTCCTTTAGTTGTGTAAATACATTCTCAAGATGGAAAACAACCTTACCTACAATTGTAATGTACTCAAACAAAGAAAAGGACCAAGACTAACACTGCAGCATTCCTTACGACTAAATGGTGCTCAGATGCAACCATTTTTAAGCTGCAAACAAAAGACAAATCTCTTTGGCATGCTTGTGTAGGCACAAACGTGGATGTGGAAGGCAACTGAAAAGAAGATCAGCCGGTGAAAAGCCACACAACTCATTCAATCCACCAGGGCTTGCTCCATGCTGAGCTGCCTAGAGCTGCCCACAGATTGACAGGAAGATCCCTATGTCGGCAGAAGTGTGCCCTGCAGAGGTGCCCACTGCTCTGCTGGGTGCTAAGTGAGTATTTTGGCCCAGACATCCATGTAGAGGGTGTCAGCTGAGGAGGGACATCTCCCTCAAGGTGCTTGAAGGGCCTCCCACCTCATACCTCGGTGTCCACAGCGCTGCCATTTGTATCACACCAAGTATCCCTACTGTCTAGGCCTGGAGCCTGTGGGCAGCACTGCCCTGCTGATGGCCATGGGGTGAGCCACAGGGCTGATCCCCAAGGCTGCAGTGGCTCCTGCGGCTCTGCCTTTGGCCTTGGGCCATCCCTGTCCCCACTGCCCTGCCCTCCATGGGTCCCCAGGCTGCCCTGCTGGGAAGGACAGGACCTTCTCCTGGGTGGTTGCAGGGACAGCACAGTCAATGCAGGCTCCCCCAGAACCAGAGCTGGCAGCACAGGGCCCAGCCTGGGGCTGTGTGGAGCTGAGGACTTGCTGCTGTCTGGGTTTGCAGATGAGAAAATTGCAGTAAAAATTGAGGTGGGAAGGCCAGAGCCCTGTCCTGTGGCCAGCACCATGGCTGAGGTGCTGGGCAGAGCTGGACAAGCCTCGACACCTTCATGCCCTGATTCAAGTCAGGTGGGATCTCCTTGGATTGTGCTCATCCCCTTGCATTGTTTTGCCCTTGGTGCTTTTCTTTCTGCAGGTGTATATGTGTTTATGTTGTTCACAGTTAAATGATAAAGATAAAATAACACAACACTTCAGTCTGACATTTAGTGCACTACTCTTTTTGTATGTGCAGATTGTGATAATTTCACGGTACTGACAGCATGGAAATTTTATGATTTGATTTCCAATGCAAACAGAAATACATATTTTGTTTTCCCAGATTTCTGTTTCAGTGAAATAAGCTCTCACTCAGACAAAAATGCCTTTGTTATTCATGTTCTCTTCAAGTCCTAATTAGCAGTTAAGCTTTGAAGAAATAACAAGCAAAGAAGTCCAGCCTTCATAGCCATTTCCATAGCTAAGGACAGAAGCAGCTGTAAGGGACACTGTGTTTCCTGATCTATTGGGCTTATTTTATTGACACTTGTCTAGACTGTTTCTCTTAAAGTGCCTACTGTTTGAGGACTGGCTTACAACTTACCCGGTCAGTTTTAGCTGGGGCTTCTTCTCTGTTGGTTTACCAAACAGCAGCCACAGCTGGGTAGGTAGGATCTAACCCTGTTCTTGTCCTGATCTTGTGTTCCTTCAGCTACAACTTTCAGTCCAGACAGAGCCTGACCTGGGACTGCTGCAGTGGGGAATATTCTTGTGGCATGTATAAGAAGGTGTTTTCTGCTGTACCAATGCACTCTTTCACAGTATAGTGGCATTCTATTTTTTTTTTTTTTTTTAATTTTTAATGTCTGTAGTGATGTTCAATTCTCCTCCTCTGTTACAATTTTTGTTTGGGATGTTTCAGTCTTGATTTTAATTTGCTCAGGTATTTTCTCTTTCTAAATGTATCTCTTGCATGTAATGTCTTCATACCACAAATAACTTCATATTCTCACACATACCAGTAGCACTTAGGAATAAAAAAGTGAAGTGTCAGCCTCAGTATAAATTATTTCATAGTACAGATTGCTCCTGCATGGCATCCTTCTCCTCACAAACCTAAAGATATCACTTCAGATAAACAAGAATTCTGTGTATCTTGTGCACGAAGTTGTCCTGCATACAAGGAGCAGCTTGGGTGCTTGTGGTGTCAGGGCTAGCACATATTAATAGAAAAAATAGAATAGGCATCTTCTTTGCACTCCCAAATTCACTTCAAAATCCTCATCTCCTGAAGGCAGACAACACCATTTGTTCTCAGTAAGACACTGTGTTAGCTAGATGAATACATGCCATTAAACCTGGCATGCAATGTTTAACATCACTACAAATTCAGAATAAATTCAGCTGCAGTACTTTTCCTCCTTTTTTTCTCCTTCCCTAGGGCATTAATTAAATACAGTATTCACAAGCATGGCCCCTTTAAGAATGATCATTCTTTACATATTACAGATCTCAAGCTGTGAATACATGGGATAGTTATATTAATTTCTAATCACTTTTAAACAGGCAATGTCTAGGTTGCATATAGCCAGCAGTAGATATCTGTAGGATTTTAAATACTTTTATCCATTGGTATGCAAATGCAGAACCAATTAGAATCTTATTGCTAGAGGTATGAATTTTAGTTTTTAGAAAATATATGACTAATCATAAAGAACTCAAAATTAGGCCATGCTCCTCCTGAAGAGAATTATTTATCATTTATGCTTAAAAAAGCCTCATATTCATACAAACACAAGTTCATATTTTCCTCATATAAAAAATATACATCCAAATGTGCCCCAAAAATATAAATGTTGGGAAATTCATCAGAAATATGCAACACCTCTGTCAGAATGTCACTAGATTATAAAACTCAATGAAACAAGGCCTTTTATTTTTGTAAAAAGAAATTGTATGTGCAATATAGTTTTAGTTTTACATGGGATGTTTTTATTCTCAAATCAAATTGTTTTGCTTGTGCTTTCTTCATTATTTTGTCCCCATTGGTTCTTGAAAGCACGTTTTTTATTTAGGAAAAACATACTCCTTTATGTTAGCAAATTCTGCTACAATCAGTCCTTGACCTAGATTCCCACATTTCTCAGAAATTATGTTTCTGAAGCTGTTCAAACTCCATTTCATAAGAGAGTGAGTTCTTGGAATGTAGTATTTAGTCAAAGCTCAGTGTGTGAATCAAAATTGGACAAAACTCACATTGTTCTACTCTCAAAAGCCATTTTTAGCATGTTCAATAATTACTTCACAGCTGGCTTTAATAAAATGTGTGCTGGAAAGGGGCCAGGTTCATGCAATATTTAAATATATGTTTAGCTGGGAAATAAAAATAATTTTGCAATCTAACTTTTAAACTGGTAGACACAAGACAGAGCATGTTTTTAGTGCAGAAAGAGAAAGATGAATGTAATATACATGCCTTGTTGTAAGCATTGAAATAACAATGTAGTCTGAGTATTAAGAAAAATCCAATAGCTAGCACTGAAATCTCTGAGCTAATTTGTACTCATAGTTTTTTTTTGAGATCTTCAAAGAATAGATGATACTATTTAAAGAAAAGAGGAAAATAGAAGCATTGTTTACCACCATACAGTCTCAATAATTAGGGAGAGAGATTACTTAGAATAATATCCTAGTGCAAGGTAATAATTTCTGGTTTTTTACAGGTGTTATGACCAAATTAGGAATGAGAAAGTTGCATGATCGGGCTCAGAAATGATGTGTGCATGAGGTTCCATGTCAGGACAGAAGCTGTTCTTGCAATGTAAATGAGCAAACATCAAAACCAATGGAGACAATTAAATATGACAGTGAAAAGGAAGATCAGAGAGCAGCCAACAATTAGAGCAAGGGGCAGTAGATTTAGTGTAAGTGTACCCACCTTGTCAAGAGGTAAGATTTCAGGCTAAAGAAAGAAAGATGACTGAAGAAAGAACATCTGGAACATGGAACAAGGTCGGGTCTGCAAATTAAGAGTTACTTTCAAAATTAAAATGGCGGAAGACAAGCTATGGATTCAGAAAAGCTTAAGTCTGGTTATCAAAATGTTGAGAAATTAACAGGAGCTGAATTAATTCTGTTAGTCCAGAGATGTTTATTCATTCTTCAACATTATGTTTAACAGAGCACGTGACAGAGTTAAGCATGTATATAGCCGCGCTGTGTGTTTCAAGAAGACCTATGTTGTACTATGTGGAATTTTGGATATACAGGTTCCATTTTGTGCATAAGACTTAGGAAGCTGTGTTGGCTCAGGGAAAAATTATGAATATCCTTGATTTGGAGTTTGGAATTTCATGACTGAGAGAAGAGTTTTGTTAACATTTGCCATCTGAAGATCATGTTAGAGAGTTGTTAGCATTTTGAAAGTTCAGAAAGTATCTGTAGCCAAATATGACTTATTTTTATTTGCACTTGGTCTGGCAGATGCAGTGCTCACACAGAGGAGGACCTGACTGCAGAGAGATCACTGCCACATGCCGGATCTACAGATGTATTGGGAAAGTCTGCCTGTGTAAACACAGATGCTATTTTGCAAAAGTTTCTAGATAGCAGCTGAATGATGACTCAGACATTTTTTGTCACTGCAGAGCTGCACATGGTCCTGTGTGCAGCATCGTGAAAGGCATTAGAGCAATCATGTACCAATGGAGAGCTCTTTACTTTGGATTTTTTGTGTACTCCCATGTTTTTGCCATAATGTTCTCTGCAATAAGCCATAAAGCTCTTCTGTGACATGACATGCATAGTAATAAAAAGAGATAACTGGCATTCTTATGTTTAAGTGAAATTATTTTGAAAAGTGGGTTTATTGAATGTGAACAGAAATACAATTACTTCAGTAAAATTTACACACAGGCATTGTTTTTAAATCCTGAACCTTCTGGTAGCTTAAAATGGAAAAAGAGTAGAGAGCAAAGAAAAAGAGGGAGGGAAAAAAGGCAAGTTTGATAGCTCAGTTCTTTTTAGATATTTTATCACACCTTTGATACTGTATTAAAAATTATTGCCTTGCATTAATGCAGATCAAAAGCAAAAGGAACACAAAACTGAATATTTATCTTCCACAGAGCTTTAGTGTTAGGTATATTTTAAATAGCTGGTTTCGTCTTTCTGTGGAGAGCAAGAGGAACAGATTACTATCAGGGAATTTAAATGGATTATAATATTTGGGATCAAGTTACATTTAAAACTACTAAGGAAATGCAGAATATGATCTTTGAAATCAGAATCAGTAATTGAACTGGATAAAGAGACTGAGTATGAATTTTATTGCTCACAAACATGAAACTTGATTTTCATGATTGTAGATATTTTCAATATCAGTGGTTGAATATATTAAAATGTTCAACATTGTTGATTGTCACTGTGAAAACAATGTGATGAAGAAATGTGTTTTCAAAGTGAAATCTGCTGGCAAAGTAGAAACATATGGCAATTAAAAGCTTACACTTAATTATCTCTATGAGCTATAGTTAATTTTTAAATCTTCAAAATCTGTAACCATTTATTGATACAATGTTTGTCAACTATTTTATTTTATCTGGCAATTTGTTGACAGCATTTAGTTTACTGCATTTTGAAACCCATTTCTACAACCAGAAGAAGCGATCTGTGATAGGAGTTGCATAATTTTGCTGGCACATATAGATGTACTGATATTCCTGGTGTAGTGGTTAGGAACAGAATTTAAGAAAGAGTGATTTGATTTGAAAACACACAGATAAATATTATAGCAACTTGAAGGTTTTGATTGTTAATTCTTTGAATTTTTCAACTATAATTTAATTATTTTCACATACATTATATTTTTGGCAGAGGATAACTGTTAGTTTTGAGAAAATTATTGTATATCTCCCAAAGGGATGGCCGGATATTTTTTTCATGCATATGAATTTTCTCACAGACTGATTCAATTTAAATATATAAACACTCTTGCAGTTGTTAAAGATTTATTTGAAAACAGGTCTCTAGGTGTTTTGTTTCAAAAGAATTTATGTTAAAACAAGTGAGTTGTTGAGTAAGTCTCTAGAATTTTCTGCTAATTTCAGATTCTGTTTTTTCTGGCACTGTTTACTTTCCACTATTTCCTATTAATTTGTCTAAACTTCCTTATTGTGTTGGTGATGTTATGTAGTATTTTGAAAGGCACTGCATGTTTTCTTGCAGTATTTTCCATTTTTCCAATACTTTCAATCTTAGCCCAACTGGCTAATAATATTTTACTGACCCAGACAAAGAAAACCTAATAGAATACTACATTTCCTGATGTGATTTTTGTGAAGTCAATTGAGTCAAAGTACAGAAGAATTCATATCCATGGCTTAGTGAGTCTAACATTTTAATACTCTGAGTCAGGGTATGGTAAATAGCACTTGGTAATCTCTCTGGTTCAGTCAGGCTTGGTAAGATCTTTTTTCCTTTGATGCTGAGAAAAAATATTATTCCATGCACGATTAGATCTCTCTCACTTTGGTAGACAGAACCTCTGCGTCTAGAGGTGCCAGGAGCACAGCTTTGGAAGGTGTAATCAGTAATAGATTCAGGATGCAAAAAAAGCTTTGTGTAATTGTTTTAGATAGCAACTCACGAGCTTAATGACTAGTCTCCTTGACAATGTCATAAATCCTGGTATTGCTGTTCAGCCCTTCAAAGTAATTACTGTATTATTTCTACCAATTTGTTCAGTGTAGACTCTTGTAGATGACACTTTAAACTGTGATTGAAGGAATTGAGTTCTGAAGTCAGAAGCTGACAACAAATCATTCCAATGAGGCTCCATCTATTTGTCATATAATATGACTATAAATGGAAAATTACCTCACATTTATATTTTGTTCAATAGATATTGGTGTTTTAAGTGTTGATCTGACATCATGGGCATGATTTCCCTGCAGAAGGGTTAGGTGTTCTGCTCCTAGCTTTTATCTGCCTCTCTGAGGCTTCTTAGAATGTCACTCATATCACAGCAAGATTAAAAACCTTTTCAGTGCACTGCTGTGTTTTCCAAATGCTCTGTCCCGTTGTGGCTTGTGAGGTCCTTGTATACTAATGCTAGCTATTTAACCAATTACTAGTCAAAGAAATACAGGCTATCTGTTGTTGAATGGAGTGCAGCTCTGAGCAAGTGCTGACATTCTTTTCAAGATAGCACCAGCAACTTAAAACTTTTGTAGTCACTTTCCCCTTGTAGTAACAGTCTTTAGCTGCATTTTGGTAAATTATCATGACTCTGGGTGATTAGACTGCAAAGCAATCTTATAATCAATGTAGGGAAATTGAAGAAGATAACAGAGGAAATCCTAACTGGAGGTATACAATGATGACACAGTCATTAGGTTTATAATCACATAAAAATATTAGCCATTTATGAAAATTGAATACTAACTGCTAAGTAAAACTTTTCTGACTGGCAGCAAATACTATTGTGATCTCCAGTATTTCCAAGGGATTTTTTGACAGGAACCTGGATCTTCTTTCTCATATGAATGATTAAATATTTAGTGTAAGTTGTATGTGTGCAGGCTAAGTATCTTAGGTCCTGTCTTCTCCTCTATGGTACTTCTTACTCAAGTACAGACTGAATAAGACCTCCATCTTCAGATAGGTCAAAATTCCAGTCTACTTCATCCCCTTGTTAGGCTCCTAAACAAATGTGTTTCATTTATTTTAGAAGAAATTCTGCACAAAAATGCTCAGCACTATCTTGATCTGTCTGAAATTATACTTTACTAAGTAGGACTTGTTTAAAAAGTACTTCTTAATTTTGTGTTTTACATCTTTTAATCAACTCAGTAGTGTTACAGAAATTTTTATTTTATATTATGCATAACTGTCTTACAAAAAACTGAAACTGCTTCTGACATACCACACCAGGACAGGTGTATATTATTCCCAAATAATCCATGCCGCCTTCTAAGTTGTACAGGTCCTAACAAGTGACTGGAGTACCTGTGCAAAATGTAAACCTAGAAAGCAAAAGAACTGCTGTGTTTCTGTTCAGAAATGAGAAAACTAAGGAAACACCAACATAAACAACCAAATTAACTGATGACATCATAAATGACATAATAAAAGTAAATGTTACCACATGCATATTGGGACATATGTCTGCATATCCAGACAAAAACATGTTCTAAAGAGCTTCTAAACATGGATGATATTTATGAGGTAGAGATAAATGACCACTTGAGAGCCATTATGTTCTGTTATATAAATAAGCTTTTAGGGACTTTTGAAAATTTGTGATTATGATAGTGCAGAAGCTCTAAATTGGCTTTCCATAAATGTTTTATGAGCCATTCGTTAATTGCACTGTTAAGGTAATCTCTTAATTAAAACATTCTACCTTTATGTCACAAAGAGATTTTAGACACACTGGAAGGATAATCTTATAAAGTATCCTCAATTTAGTTTTGGATACTGAAACAAAATGTTACTTAGCTGGTTATTTAGTGCAAAAAAAAAAAAAAAAACCAGGATTAAAAATTAACTCTAATTGAACAGATGTTATAACATGAGCATTAGAAGTCCAGTAGTTTTCTTGTTTCCCTGTTTCTCTCCTGGAATATGTAAACATCTTTTCAGGGAAAAACAGGGGAGGGGAGGGGTGGGTGTAGGTGAAGAAAGAGACACATTTTACGTTTTCACCTCTGCCACCTTTACTTCAGCATACTTTCCTTCATGAAGAGAGGTTTGAACTGTGTTGTCTATGTCTTACATAGACCACCTGTCCTGTATGGTGGCACAGAGTGGTTTGGTTTTGGATGCAGGTGGTGAAGAAAAGCTTAATTGGGCTTTCTAAATTTTCCCAAAACAAACAAAAAGAGTAAAGGTATGTTGTATTCACATTCTAACACTGTGTAATTGTCACTGAGAGGAGGCTGAAATGAAGCCTGAGGGCAAGAGATGTGTCATTCTGGGATATGGAGTAAAGGATCCTTCAATACCACAATTACAGAAGTGCCTGTACTGTTCAAGAGCCCATTTTGATCTTTCTTAAATCACTTAAGTCTGATTCTATCAGAAAAAAGTAAAATTAAAATATTGACCAACTTCTTGAAACATATTGTCTACATACTTCTCTCATCACTGAACTAATTTTGAGAAGAAAACTCTTTGCCTCTGCTAATTTCTTAGGCATTATGCAAGAGTCAAGATACCAGTTGCAGTGCTGGCAGGAGATTTTTCTATTTCTCCAATATATGGAAATATTTAAGTAGAGATGAGATCTTATTTTATTGAGACAATGTATTATTTTTTATTCTAGAACTTCTACATTTAGGATGGATCTGAGATGAAGTAATTATGATACCAAAAGTTACTTAGAAAGGGTTCACTCTTGCAGCAGTGGTAAGAGAATTCCAGCAGTAGAGGTAGACTAAATAACAGACATTCCAAGAAATGACTAAATGGAGCAACCTATAGAAGTTCACAAAAATTAAATCTGATTACATCAGAGAGCTATATAAAATCCTCAGTCATAGTGGAAGTTTGTCTTTTGTCTAAAACTAGAAGACAATCACTCATCATGCTTTATGTGTTTTAGTCATCTGCAAGCCTGACATTTAGATTTGGGTAGTTTCTAAACAGGGTGATCCTTTTTGCCTTTCAGTCATTCTCATAGGTCTTAAAGTATTAGAAAATAATTTTCCTCTTGATCACTGAGGGTTTATTTGGAGCATAAGCAATAAATGTCTTTTCTGTCCATCACTTTTTTATGCTCTTATGTGCAGATACGAAGGAAGCAGGAGGCACAAAAGAGCAGCAGCTGAAAGTCAGCACAGAAATAAATGCAGCACTAGTCTCTGGATTTTATTTTTAAAGAACAATTGGGGGAAAAAAAATTAAGAGGGAGGGATAAAACGACACATACCAGAATGTGGAAAGAAAACTGAGTCAACTGTCTATTAATGAATGCTGCAGACCAACTCAACAAGCTTTTATCTGTAAAATTGAGGTTGACCAGTGTGGCTATCATTTTAATTGCATGGGGTTTGTACAAAGACACGTATTCACTGAAATTCTCTCTGAAATAACAGAAGTTCTCACAATGATTATGTTCTTTGTAAATAACCTGTGATTCCACATCACTGTTATTTTTTTTACTTTTTTTTTAAAGCTGATTGCCTAAGAAAACAAAGCTTCAGCAATGATATCCCCCATTAACATATCTTTAATTTTTATCCACTTTGTTACCCTCATAGTTGCACTTAAAGGATTTTGAAATTCCTAAAAGCTTTGAAAAAATAGACAGCAAAGCTAAGAAGGTCTATACCATAGTAATGGGAGGCAGTAGTATGAGCTCAGGGGTGGTTTTGGACAATCCTCACTGGAAAGGCTCACTGTTCTTGGAACCACCTTTAAAATATTTGAATTATGCTTTTGTCATTATGTTCATGCTTTCAAAAGCTGTACCCTTCTGAAATATAAACCCTCTGATTAAGTCTTATGTCCCTATAAAAGGCAATTGGTGTAGTTTTGCAGAGGATGTGTTGAAAAACAAGTGAAGTAGGGAATAATGGTACCATGTTCTCCAACAGGAATCACGTGTTTTTGGATAAGGGACACAGGCACATGTTTCAGACTAAACATCTAAAGCATTGTAGAGTAAATAGGAGAAGATGTTTTTAGCAAATAGCATGTCAAAATGATAACTCTTGGTGTGTTTTATCTTAAATTGCTGTAATTTAATCACACATTTCCCAAGATGCAAAGCTTATCTGTCATTCATTTTACAGCTTACATACTTCTTGAAAATAAGCAGAAACATTGCTAGAATTCTAATGAGTGCTTTGCTACTGTGCATTATGAAAACTGTAAACTGCCCTACATTTTAAATCTGTTCTTTGGCATTGCTTAACCAACACTCTTGAGACCCTGTATTGTACTTGCTTATCCTAATTTCCTTGAATTAATATATAAGACTGTCATTCACACTCAGGCTTCAGAGAACAAACAGTTTCCAGGAAATGCAACAGAAAGTAGTCAACAAAAGCCGATGGGCATCCTGGGAATCTGAAGTGATAAAAATAATATAACAGAACACATTAGCAGCGCATATAGCTGGTTTGGGCAGCTTTGTGATCTTATTACTATTACTTTCATCTTCTCTCTTCTTTTTCCTCCTCTCTTTAAAATCATATTTGATATGGAATTGGTATATAAACTACCCTTTCCTGCAGGCCATGGAAAATAAAGGAACCTCAAATGTGTAAAGAGCAAAGGTGATTTAAAATACTGGAGATAAATCTAAATAAAAAGTCAGTGGCTTCAAATCACAGCAAGAACATCCCTTTCAGCATCTGAAGAAAAGAATTAATGACCCAAGATTTCCACATGAGGAGAAGCTTAGAAAATGGAGAACAACAGCAATACAATCACATGTGTGCTTGAAGGGATGTGAATGCTCAGAATGCAGGGTGTGGCAAAGAGTGAATTCCAGCCACGTTTTGCACAGGGCTCCATTTGCACATCATGCTCAGCTTTGAACAGAATAATTAAATTCCTTGGGCCAGAGAAAATCCACAATGAACTGTTTCAAGCACTCATCTGAGATTGGACTTTGTTTCCAGTTGTCACTTCAGCCAATACTGCACTAATTTATGTTATTCTTCGTTCCAGAGTCTGAGAAGGGATCTACTCCCCAGCATGAGCATTCTAACCATGAGACTGTATGACTGTGTCTTGTGGATTGGTGTCAACCAGAGCTGGACACATCTGGCATGCATCCCAAATGACTGTGGAAATCATGAAGTAAAAGGAGACTCCTCTTGTGTTGGAGTACCGCTGACCAAATAGGTGCTTTGAGGATCCACTTTGGTGTATCAGGTCTTAAAGGCCAAAGACCAACACAGAACTGCGTTTCTGAACCAACTAAAGGGAGCTGAAGAGCCTGTCTATTTAAACTTGAGCAATGCTAGGCATTCTTTGTAGCAGAATTCTAGCTATAAAAGAAGCATTTCTATTGAAAATACAGATAGCTAGCACTTTCTGCTTAAGTCCTAAAATTAAACTAAATGAAAAAAGAGATGAGTAAACTTCTGGGTTTATGATTTCCATAGAGGTGCCTGTTTTCCATTTTAAGCTTTAGAATCCAAGAAAGTAAAAGAAGAAACTAAATTAAATATTTACCCCAGTAGAAAAAAAATTACAGAAATTTCTGCATACTCAGCAGACTTGATCCAAAAATAATCTAATTAAATATTAAATACTAGGTCAATATTAAACATTAAGTATTTATAAATATTTAGTATATGAAATATTTTGCATAGGGTATTGTAAATAGCAACATTTTAATTTAAAAATTCCTCTGAAATATATTCTATGATATGGGAAGCAATTTTATTTTCTTTCAATGAAAAAGTTTTAAACAATTTTAAGTCCTGGTGCTATTATTTTTTTCCTACAATAGATTAGCACAGTATTTTAGATATATTTATAATATATATCTAAGATATTAGATATAATACATAGCAATCTTGTGATGACAAAAAATCCATAGTTTCATTAAAACAGACTAAACTCGAAAATTTCTTTTCTATAAAGGACAGATAATTTAGGATATCAAGGAAAGCAAGTCTACTTTATGCTATCAAATTATTGCAGCACATTAGATCTCATCTACTTTTTATCAAATGAGATGAGGTTTTGTTAATTTTCATGGTAATAAAACAATCCTAGAATATGCTGAATTTGAACGGACTCATCAGGATCATCAAGTGCAACTCCATAAATATGCATCAATTAGTACTGGTACTTCTACTTTTTTTTTCACACAATTACTATGGAAGTGGAGATAAAAAATGCTTAATAAGTAAAAGGCTATATAATCCTATATTTGGAAACAAATAGAAAATTCACTCAAAAATGTTTTATTTCCCTATTTATATTCAATTTAAACAAAGGCAGAATTTGAAGTACTTATGTCTCTCCAATTTTTCTTCCCTGATCCATTTGTATATGAATTTTTATATCTTGAAAAATTTATAAAGACAATTAGGAAATTAAATTTTCTTAGGAAATTGTATTAGGATTAGTATTCAAGGCAAATTTTGACTTAGTTAATTACCCATCTGATTGTCATGTTGACTCTCCTACAGTGCTAGTGTGGTTAAAAATCCCCTTAGGGTAGCTATGAAGTCTAAATGCACAACAATAGCAAGAACACTGACTAAAGTCAGATACTAACGTTAGCTGTCATTTGACTCACTAAAATAGTTTGGTGGATTTCTATTTTTAGTTTGTTAAACAAGGTTGCTGTTATGTCAGAAGTATTCAAAAAACAGGGATGAGAAATAAATTGGCAAACTCGAAAGAGCGTATATGAATTAATGTTTATCTTCCTATTTTTGGGGAGCTTCCTTTCTGCTTAAGATTGAAATAAAAATGAAACAAAAGAAGTATTGCACTTTTTCATCATAATCAGTAATTAATTTTCTCCTGTTATCTGCAATTTATCCTACTGTTGGATCCCTGCCAGCAAAGTCCTGATGAAAATGCCATTATCTTTTAATTTTGAAGTGATGATACTAATCCATTAATTATCTACATGTTTAACCAAATGATAACAGTTAACCCTTTCCCCTTTTAAATCCTTTATCCCCAGTAAAATTTCTGACTGATGTTTGTACTGCCAAGAAATTTAGTATTGAACAGCCCTCATTGTTAAAAACCACTGCAGTTTCACTATATCAGATCTAGTTTTCACTCAGATATTCAGATTTAGATTAGTCCAAGCAAGCAGGAGATAAACGATCAGAAGTATCTACTCTTGTGTCATTCACATTTGTTGAGCCCAGAGCCACTGCGTAGGGTAGAATTCAAGATACAATGCACCAGTGAGCTGAATCAAAAGGAGCCTCTGTGGTCTGAAAGTGTAAATCCATCAGACTGGTAATGAAATCCTACTTTCCAGACCCATTCTGGGATTTTTTTTCTATGTATTATTCTGTATTTTGCTAGCAACATGTAACAAATACCCTCATAATAAATGCTAGAACCAATGAAGACAGTAGAAAAACCTAATTTCAGGATTCAGATTAAATTTAGACATCAGACAGATGTTAACCTAGGCAATATGGTCAGTACAAAGATTTTGTAGTATATACTGAAAAGCAAAACCTAAAAAAAAGGTAGATTTGATGTGCTTTAATTAAGAAATATAAAATTTAGGGATTCCCAGAATTAGGCATAGATTTTTTTTTAAGTGCAGACTTTTCTGCCCTTGCACCTAGGTTTTGCTTACATTTCAGCTTTAGACTCTTAAATTATTCTGGACGTGACCATTAAAATTATATTTTCTTTTTGAATCAGGGAGAAGAATATGATTTTTCTTATGGAGGGTCAAATAAAAGTAGGGTTTCCTTTTAGTTTGTTGTCTGATAATTCTTTAGGCCTTTTTCTCTCCATGTTCAATATAGTGTAAATAAAACCCATAAGGACTTAATGCTACAATCACTGAAATCAATGATACAGCTCTCTGATCTGAAGGGTTCAACAAAATCCTGTAAGCCTCTGGGATATCATTAATAAATGTATAAATTCTCATTGATCTATGAGAATCAGGATATCTGTTGAAAACCTGTTACGATAACACACAAGGCAGGATCAGATGAAGCCTTTTGGAGAGAATTAAAATTTCAAAAAAATGAAAGGGAGAAAAGATAGTTGCTTAATGAAATATGAATAGATATCCTGTGTTCTTCAAGAACATGTTGATATATGAGCAGACTCCTGGAAAGTTTGTTTTAGAAACTGTTACACACACTCAGTGCTACCCTGAAGGTGTGAAATGGGATGGTGAATTTGCAGAGGAATATATTACAAAAGAAGTACCAGCCAAATTAAAAACTGTAACTGAAGTGTAAATACTTAACACCAGAAACTTGTTTTTTATTAGAAATAGCTTTATCTGAGAGTAGAAATATACTGATATTAATAATTTGGTCATAACGTAAAAGGTGGGGTATTTTTGGACACAGGTTCATGTATGAATTTTGCTTTTGCAAGAGGAGTGCACAATATTCACTAAGCAATTTTTTTAACTCTAGTTAAGATATGATATAGAAAAGGATGCTAGAAATGAAATGCATGTTCTGGAATAGTACTTCCCAATTCTTTCTTTAGCTTTCTTAATCTTTCCCTCTTTCCCTGCCTGCTATTCAGTGCTAAGCCCATTTCTCTCAGCTCGTTCCTCAGTTTAAATCTATTTTTATCTTATTGGTGAGTCACTCGTCAGTCTGTAGTTTAACACATCCTGTGTTTCTCCGGATGGTCTCACATGCTTTTTATATAAAGGGAGAGGAGGACTCTGTAATTGCATCGTGACTCTATTCTTTTTCACTCTAAAGGAAATTAAGGTGGTATTTATTTATAGCCTGGAATATTCCTGATTTTTTTTTTCCCCATGAAAATTTCCATCAGGTTCCTATGAGCATGTTTACCCAGGTCTGCTACTATGTTTTTTCTCACTCATGGCCTGTTTAAATGCTGGTGTTTATTTGGTTATGCTTCTTGTCAGTTCAGCTGCAGCTGAAATCATTAAATTCTCATATAATTATAGTGGTGCCATTCAAACAGCTAGAGTTTAGGTTGTGTCAGCATTTCCATTATAAATCCTTAATTTAAATGGTTTGCAATAACTCAACCATAAAATACATTTTGAGCTGAACCTTGGCATGTAATGTTTCAGGCCAGGAGCAACTTCCTTTTCAAACTGGGGGAAAAAAAAAAAGCAAAAAAAAAAAAAGCAAATAGCTTCCATCATTTCAAGAGTGGATGGAGTGCTTGTGAAGAGGCTAAGTTTACTGCTGTAGGAGCCAAGCTATGGTAAAAGCCTTCAGTGACACAAAAGATACATTACAGGTTTTCTTTGTTTTGCCTCATCTCAATTTATAGATTCTGATATGGGAATGGTTTGGGTCTCACGTCTGCATTAAGGCTGCTAAAGAGAAATTAATTGATGACAATTTTGATAGTACATTAAAGGACCAATTGAAAGCATCCATGACAGTCAGCACAGGGGTATTGGTGCCACCACACTGCACCTCCACACACTTTCAGTCACCAAGGGACCATTTGGGATACTGTGGCTTGAATCTGAACCCTGGGAGGTTCATTAATGCCCTCATTATTTCATTCATAAATTATCTGGCTCCTCGGTTGCTTAAAGCATAACAGGAAGACAATAAAAAGGTACATGGACTGGGCAGAGGCAGCACAACCATCCAAATGTGTTAGTTTGGATGCCTTTCATGTTCTTGTTCCCGCTGTTTTTAAATGGAATATCTTCTTCTGGATTTCTCAACTGCACCAAAGCACACAGCCAAAGTAGAGCTTCTGCCTCTGTATTTTGAGATACTCAGTTGAAAAAGTCTTCTTAGAAATGTAACCAGCATTCTTGATCACAGGAAAGGCTCACTCACAAAAAGAATGAAAATAGCCTCCACCTGTAACAACTCACAGCATACTCTTTGGCAGAGGACATCTTACAAAACACCACTTAATATAAGAAAAACAAACAGCTCTTGAAGTTCTACTGACATTTAGATAGCAAAATCCAAATTTAGTTTGACATTGACTGTAGCTACCATAATTCAAAATCCATCTAGAATATAGATTATTGACAAGTTTTAAAAACGGATTGAGGATTTTCCTGGTGAAATGTTTTAATCTATCCGTTTTGCCAAATGTCAGTTGATTGCTTGAGAACTTGAATCAGAAGCTTCTGACCTTAAACTACTGTTTCTATTAAAGCCACTACCAAACCTTGTGTTTTCAGTCAGCGAGGGAAAAAAAAGATATTTTGTCCTAGATATTTATTATTTGTTGCAACAAGGCCTAGAGAGGCAGTATAAAGCTAGAATGTCCTACACTTAGTCCTTAATTATCAGATTATAGTTCTTTCATGCAAATCTGTCCTCCTATCAAATCTCATGAAGATGTGATTTTCTCCCCTCTGCTCCAATTTAATTAAGTCAAAATTAGTCTTATTCCATTTAAGTTTGTTGTGTAATATTTTGCTTTTTTCATCTTGGTTTTAAATAGTATATTTAAGAATTAACAATATAGGAAGAGTCCATGACTCTAAAGGGAAAAAAAATCGGGTCTTACAGTTATTAGCATCAATTAAAATTATTTTTAAAATTTGTTAAAGGAGATATTCCATAAAATGCCTATCTTCTGCAATATGACTGATTAAACTCTAAACATCCTGGAAAAATAGTCTGTAAAGGAATCCTTGCAACAGTGATTGTAATAAAATAATGAACTAGATCTCATTAAAATCTAAACCTGAAACTTACGATTTTCCCTTATGGTGTATGTGCTATTTGAACAGTCATTCAAAGCTGTTATATTTTAAGAAATGCTTTTGATCAACATTTTTCTACCCATTTTTGTATTGGTTATCCTGACTGTGTTCTCTGTGCGTGTTTTATCTCCATCTATATTATCTAGAAAGTAATACAACCATATTTAGGACACCATAGAAAATGAAGAATGTTACAGTGATGCTATCTACTAAATTTACAGGAGGCAGATAATGTAGGAGTTCAGTGGTTATCGATTTCTTCCTTACAGTGAACTGGTACTATAACATCAAACATTTTTCACATCCTTGCCTAGTGTAGACAAACCACCACAGAGCCACCACAGTTGCACAGGTGACAAGCAGTGTCACTCTGGGACCAAAGACAGCTTAGTGATGCCTGTGGAGAGCACTGCTTGTGCACAGCACTGCTGTAGGGAGGCTTTCATTGTAGGGCTAAGACACCACTTCATCTCAGCACCAAGCTGTGCCATGCTGGGCTTTCTGAAGGGTTTGTAAGACTCTGGAACTCGAATGCCTCGCACACAGACATACTGAAAGGAGATCTTGGGTGGCTGCAGTCTAGGAAAAGCAGTCAAGCCTTCTAGCTTTTTAAAACTCCACTACTGTTTTACAATCAGTTGGCCAAGTAAATGATGTGTGTAGAAAACTCTGGTGAAGTTCTGATTCATATTTTCCCAGTTTCAAAATTTGTCCTTTTACTTTTCTGTGTCAGCAGGTATGATAGAAAAGGATGGCCAACACTGAAATAATTCACAGGGCTCTTCCATTTTGCAGCAGCTCTTCTATTCTTCAAAATTTACAGTGGGGTAATCCCTCATTTGGGAAAGGCAGTTGACTAATTGAACTGATTGGGCAGTTTTGGTGCTCTTCTTAATGGTGTAGAGAAATGTAATGAGCGGCAGCTTATTGACATGGACAGTGCCAGTTATATGTGTTCTGGGGGTTCTGGGATTATTGGTTTTGATAATGGATTATATAACCATAAGAGAGCCTCTCTTTTCTCTTCTAAGGGGTGAAGAGTATCACAATGCCATGACAGGTTGCACAAAGAAGAAACATCTTGAGCTGTAACACAGTAACTTTTACAGTAACTATTGTGGCTCACTGCTTCAGGAAGGAGTAGTCTTTAAATCACAATGAAAACCCAAGTATAACCAAGTTTCTATTCTTCCCTGATGGCAAGCAAAAATGAGGAAAAAGGGACAGTACTTGAAAACAAACCAAATAAAATATTTAGTTCAAATTATCTTTATACTTAAAAGTGAACCAGGTGTTTATCATGCACTATTTAAAAGTACTTGCAGGGTTTCTCACTAGACATTGTTCCCAAACACAATCATAGGTGTTTGAATACTTTTGCCATGCCTCATGAATAGAGATGCTTTTAAGCTTCTGTCACAGAGAACATTAAAGTTATTTTTGATAGACTCACAGTCTTAGTCACTGAATAAGACCAAGAAAACCTAGCTCTGTTAATAATCACAAGTATCTGTCCACTTGTATAATTTCCTTAGTTTGTCTTTAATTCTTGTTTAGTACTCAATTAGGCTTTGAGATGTTTGCCTATACAACATGATCTCAAGGTTTTTGGATTTCTTTCCTACCCATATATAAAACATAAAATTATCCTGGCCAAATAATATGAACTTATTTGTGCAATATTCAGAATATTCTTTAAGACATTGATTTAAAACAGCAAAAGAAAACTTCACAGTCTGATCCAATCCACATATTCTTCAGAACAACTTCTGTAGTCCTTGTGAAAGATTTTATTTCAATCCAAAATTGCTCTCCTCCCTCAGATTCTTATTTTCTACTTTCTGCTGAAAGATCACTAAGGAACATCTCTTACTGCTAGTTTGGTGTGATAAGAGGAAGCGGAAAGTTATTTTGGCCAAGACGTGTTCCTATGCCATAGAGACAGTCTCTATCATTAGCATCTGAGTCATTGTCAGTAATTACTCATTTCATCAACACAGGTCTGTTGTGTTACCTTATGGAATGTTTTTAACCCTGTTTATATGTACAGCTCTATTTGTTTCTTTTTGTGTGTCCTTTGGTTTTTGACAGATGTTACTTAAAACTTCTTTTCTGTCAGTTCACCTTTCACAGGAACATTCATTAATTGCATGTTTAGCTTTTCTTCAGTAGGGAAGTTTAGTATAAACAGTTTCAAGTTCAGGCTTTTCCACTACAGTCAGTGGAAGCAGGCTTGACAATATTTGCATAGCATGTCATAACTATTGTTAAATCTGATTTCAAAACCATTATACAGTCTTGCAGGAAAAAAAAGCTTGAATATCAATAGACATAGCCCTTGTTCATTTTAACATGCTATTGGAAACTTAGCTAGGGAAACTATGTGTGCAGACAAACCTAGCCATGGCAGCTACTACTTGTTCTAGGGTGGGTTTTTTTGCCAATTTGGGGAAGTGCAGAATCAATGATACAACTTGAGATGTTACTATTCAGGTCCTCAGTGATACCTTACTCCATAATTTATGAGCCTCTGACAGTTTTAAAACATTTGTTCATTTGACACGTCGCTCCATATTTGCCCTAGCACTTTCAGTTGGTTCTTGTAAAAAAAAAAAAATCAAATAATCATGTCAGACTGCAAGTCATAAGTCAGCCTGCCAAAAACTCTGTAGTCAAAATAGGTATTCCCTGATTCCCTGCCCAAACTAAAATAATTCTGCAGCTAAAACACTCACCTCAGTACTGAGGCAGCTCCAATGACAGACAACATTCCTCTTACCCAACCTTCTCCTAGACATCAGGTCCTTCTGTCTGAAGGCAGAGCCTAAACCCACATCTCCTAAATCAACTCTGTCTGCCTCCATTCAGATTGTATCTTTGTCTGTTAGCTATGCTCTGAGAAATGCCTTCAAAAATTAAGGGAAAGAAAAAGAAATCTTGTTTATTGACTGCAAAAGGACTTAAGTATAACAAGTGAGGGGAGTTGCCAGGTCCAGGATGGAGGAAAACCTAAAGTCCTGTAGCTGGGGAAACCTCAGTTCTGGGAAAAGCATCCAGGAAGACCTTGGGGAAGGAATAATGAATTTTTTGACTCATAATGCACTTTAGAATTTTCCTTTAAAGAACAATGTGAGGGATCTGAAATAATATGTGGCTGGAGATTAAATAGTAATCATTGTTGTCAAGAGGGTCATATCACTACTTATCATAACTTTCTTTCAAAGATGCTATTGCTGGGAGTCAGAGCAGATTGTACACTGAAGAGCAGATGAACAATAATAACATGGCCAACCCTCTTTGCAATCAAAAAAAGTGCTATTTCTACTGTTTAGTTAATATTTTTTCATACAGTTTATGTGTTCAGTATAAGTAGTGAAAGTATAGTGTACTGCTTATGGTTCTTACTCATCACAACTTTTAACAAGAAATCTCAAAAAGAGGAAAAAAAATCAATGTTAGCCAACTGATGTTTATGCTTTTATAGATCCTTATTACTTAAAGGAATTGACAAACTTAAAGTCTGTGAAATATAAAAATTTTTTAATTGGTAAGGTTACAGATCCTCATGTAGCAAACTATTTCAGATTTGGAGAGTACTGTGAAAGCTTGCTGAGCACATCTTTTGGTAAGGTGCTGAATCTTGTCTGAGAGCAGACATACAACTGAATTTAAGACCCTCTGCAACAGATTGTTTTAAAACTTCCTTATATGCACACTTCAGCTTTATTTCCAGGCTGAATTTCTCTGATTTTCTGTAGCCATTGAGTCTTGTTGAGTCTTGTTAAGTCTTTCCTTTAATGGCTTTTTTATGTGCAAATAACTGTGTACTGTGTTTGAGCCATGTTTTGACCTCTTAAATAAACAGAATAGTTAAGCCTGATCAGTCTGATATCATAGTTTGGTTTTATAATCTCTTAATAATTATGGACTTCTTCTCTTTCTCAATGTTTGCTTGTTTCCCTGTGGCCATTCCAAAGATGCATTGTAGCACTGATCTTTGCTAGCTGTGTGTACAGAGACACTAAGGCTTTCCTGCTTTTTTATTTGACACCTCTTCTTTTCATAACACTGTAAAGAATTTACTTGCTCAGCCAGAAAGACACTGTAGAAAGAGCTCACACTGGTGCAGCTAACTTTACAATGACCTGCAAGTCATTTATGAGGGACTGTTTTTTGAGACCTTCATTCTATAAAAATATAGAATTGTTCATTTCTCACATATATTATCACATATTTATTGTAATGGGTTATATCTCTTTGATCATGGCATTCAAAGAGCACCAGTTCTTTCTCCTTCCTTTCTCATTTTCCAGAGTCATCTACAAAATTAAATAGAAATCTATTAATATAATTTTCTAGTCTCTGTAAAAAATGAGCACTGACAAAAGAAGTAGTAGCCAATGGACCTTCTAGTAATTTTCTGACACCTTTTATTAGAAAACATTTATTTTGCAGCAGTTTGAAATCCAAATACTTATTGAAGAAATCTGCAAAATTTAGACTAGTGTTGCTTCCTAATAAATCCTGGAGGTGAATTTTTTGTGAAACTGAAAATATTTATTTAAGGTTTACATCCCTTGAAATTTACTAAAAATCCTTTTTATTTGTGTGGATCTTCACATTAAGGATTTTTCAAATAACCTTCTTTCAGAAAGTGCCTTTCAGTGTCTGAATAACCTTAATTCTTGCTGAAAGCCAGCTCTCCAGTATTTTATACATGCAAAACAAGGAAAAAGAAATACTGCTGCACTTTGTAGGATCGAAGCAGTACCAAGAGGCCATGGTACATATTATACTGGAAATAGCATCAAAGTCATAAATGCTGATTCAGTTATCAGAGCTGTGGGTTTGCTTGTATTTATAAAATGACAGAAGAAATCACAAAGGCCCATAGCAATTATTAACAATGATGTGGTGAATTTATATGTCATGAAAGTGGGTTATGCACTGCTCTAATACCCAGGGAGTAGGTCAGGAAGGGAATTATGACTGAGTTACAACTCTGCCTGGTTCTACATACTTCAAGCAGGGAGCAATCTGTTTTGATCTCTATCTGTAGAAGAGTATCTTTATCCCTATGGGGACTTGAATGTGCAGGCTGGTTTTTTTAGTTGTTAATAATAATGAAAGAGAGCCAGGAACAAAATGAGGCTTTTTCTTTGGTTTAATTTTGCTTCAATTTAACCTAAACCAGCGATAAAAACATTAACTGAAAATCTTCCCCTTAGGAACATGTCTCAGATAAAGGATGGCACTTCTGTAAACTAAGGTAAGAATGGACTGGGGAGGAGACTGGACAGAAGTAAATAGCTCCTAATGGTTTCTATCATACTGAGGCCTGAGGCTTAGGTCTGGGGCTTTGCTTCATTCAGAGCAATAGACTGAAACACATCCTTTTTCCTTCTGGGCTAATGCTTCAAAGTCCAGGATGTGTCCTACTCTGGATAACGTTGTTACTTTTGTCTATATGGGTGTTTTTCATTCTGCTTTTCATGTTTTCATTTGTAGGAAATGACATATGAGAATCAAAATCCCATGCAAGTGGAACCTTCTCCTGTTGAAACAGAGAAAATATTCAACATTGAAATAATCCATAACAAGGATATCTTTAGTTCTTTCCAGGACTAGCAGTAATATATGAGCTGAATTGTGTTTTTATACTTTATTTAAGATCAGTATTAAAATAGGCTTAATTTGTATTTAGATTACTTCTAATACATAGCAGTGTAAGTAATCTAATACACTCTGTACAATGTATACTGACTAATTTAATGATTTACTGAATACTGGAACATTTATTTCCTTTTATTAACTCTTTTCCATTATCTTTGGCTAAGCTTTCTGCATATCTGAGTGGGTCTTTTCAGCCTAGATGTAGAGTAAGTAATGTAGGGAATAAGGGGCCTTGTCTGATACTCTCAGATTGTAGTGATGTTGCACAATGTAAACACAGAACTGGAGAAGAAACTGACTTTTCAGAGTCCTACCAAAGAGATTCCTATGAAAGAGGATTTGAGTACAGTCTGGAAAAGTCTGAGCATGATTGTGCAGGTCAAGAGATAAAAGAAACTTCGGAGAGGGAGAGAAATATAGGCAATAACCTTCCAGCTTGCAGAATGGAGAAATTATCTCCTCTCTAAGGACAATTCCTTAAGTCTTACATTCTGTTTACATGATTATATATGTGTGTATAATTTTTTATTAAGAAAAAAACCAAAACTTAATTCAATACTAGCTTTTGAATGTCATGTCCTTGGTTAGAACTTCATCCTTCTGCTGCCCTTTGATTATTTAATGAAGTTGTATTGCACTGCTGTGAGCCACTGAGAGTGGGTTCACATACTTCCTCTACCTGAGACACCTGCTTCCTGATATGAAGAAAGATGCTGTCAACTTAAATGAATCCCCACTTTCACTGTCTTCACTCCAAGTAAACGTCACAATTTCTGTCCTCTGTATCCTACTTCTGCCAGCATCAGTCAAGTGCCCTTCTCTTTGTCTTAGCAAGGGCCATTCTCTCTGTCCCTCTCCACATGCATTTCCTCATTCAAAGAAATTCAACAAACTAAAACAAACCACGTCCTGTTTCATACACCTTTGCAAGGAGCTTACTGTACAAGCACTTAAAAAACCTAAGGAGTCTGTAAGAACAAATTAAACATCCTAAATCTTGTCTCTCATATGTTCTGACTGAATCATTTGCATTCATGTGAGAACACTCCATGTGCTTTCATAATTCCATTAGTGATGTCCAGTAACTCTTGTTATGAAGAACTGAATTTCTGAGGTGTTGCCAAAGGTCAAGAGACCTTGAGGGTCATTCTGCTTTGCAGTTATAATAAAATTATTGTGAATTGCTGTTCAAAGAGTCTTGTTTTATAGTTAAGCTGCTAATTGTAAATCTTGAATGTTTGGCTGCAGACCTGGTATCTATGGGCACAGCCTGAAAAAAAAAATCAAGATTTTTTTTTGTTTCTGTCCCCATTTCTCTTTCCCATCTAACTGATTCTTTTTTCCATTCAGCCTTTGGTGCTGGTTTTTCCCATGTTGTGTTATTAGAAGGCAGTCACCCTATTTTCCTCAGCCCCATACAGATTCCAAACAATGCTGTTTTCAAAAAAAGAGTATTTCTAAAGGGTCATTTCCACTGGAATTTAAATAAATAAATAATTTGATGCTAAAATTTTAATTAAAATCCTAACTAGCTGAAGCCCTGGCAAACAGGCAAAGTTTAGTTAACATTCTCCATTAAATTTGAAGTACTTGACATAATGTGGAGTGCTTGAGGACTACAGGATAGGTACATGTTTTATTCAGAAACCAATGAGAGTTTGCTGCTGTGCCAACTGACTGTCAGAAAGCTGGCATAAGATAAAGACTGTCATAAAACTGGGATATCCAAAAGAATTAAAACATGAGAACAGATATTCTGGATTTTTTTTTTAAATGTTGTTTCAATACTAGAGAATCCTGAAGAATTGAGGTTTTATAAGAGGTACTGTAAGATCTGCTTAACTGATGAAACACTTCTGCTGATAAGTTTAAAGTAAGAAAAGCAATATTTCCACAAGAACTGCATTATCTTGTACAGTCTTATTGTGAGATTTCAAGCTGGGTTATTGCAAAAACAGCCCTAAAAAGAGTTTTAACTAGGGGAAAAAAAGGCTCCAAACCCACAACTATTAACACAGAAAGTGAAATATTTCATTTTATAATTTCAGAACAGATTTATGGTGGAGGGCAGAGGGAATGAATATCTGTATGCCCAGTGAATAATCAAATAAATAGTGTAGTAGCTATTTATGCAGTAGCCAGTCATCTCAGTCCAGATGGACCCCTGAGGGAGTGAAAAGGGAAGGCAAGGGTGTAAGGGCTGGGATACAGAAAGTTCCAGTTATTCTGTATTTTGCCTCTCTCCAAGTGTTTCAAGCACTCCTTTACAATGCAAATATTTGTGACCTCTATTGTGATAGCAGTTGTGTAGAAAGGAAGGCAGATAAGGTACACACACAAATCTAAAATTAGGTAAGAGATAATGTGAATTGTCTGTGTATTCTGTCTTTCCTTCTGCAGTAGTTTTTGTGGTATAGATTACAACTTCTTAGCATTTTACACTAGTTATAAAGAATTTTACCCTTGTACTGCATGAAAGGTCACTACAACTTTAGTGGTTTGAAATGTTTTACAAGCTGACATTGGTTTTGAGTAAACAAGTACTGTTTATGTTTTCTTGTTGGATTATGTTACCTAAACTGAAATACCTTTCATATCGTGGGAAAGCACACATGTATAAGGAAAAATAATTTCAGAAATAGAGGCACAGCAGCAAGAGAAAAACCTCAAAACATCTATTTTCAAAATTATTTTTACAAAGTGATTTTTTGATGCATTTTCTTTGAAATGAAAGAAAAATTTTATAGAATATGGCCGATAGGGAATTTTGAAATTAAATCAGAAATTAGCATCCTTTTCTTCAAATTAATATTCTTTGTGATTTATTTATAGTGACCATAATTACATTCAGAAACTGACCTTCATTCTTAAATTTGCATTACAAAAGTGATATTCCAAAAACTGTGTTCAGAAATGAGCATTTTCTCCTGAATATGTCTTTTTCATTTAAATGCTTGACTTCTATTAATTAAGGTGATGCATACTTATATCATCCAGCTACATACTAACTCAACCTGCAACAAATGAACATGAATGTGAAAATTACACTGTACACCATAGAAGTATATGACTCTGTTTTAAAAGTTGGTAGAAGCTAGATTCCTTTGAATATGCTATGTATGTAAAAATGGGGATAGACATCTATTGAGATTTTTGAAAAGCTCACCTTCTGGTAAACTTACATTAATAAAAACCCCATAAGTTTAAAGCAAAGGACACAGTTACATGCTTTCTTGAGTTTAAGCAATAGACAAGTGGCCTGAGGCATTTTTTGTCTCAAAAGCATTGAGACCCATAACACTCCATTGAGATCCATTTGAAATTCCACTTAAACATAAGTAAAGCTTTTTTTACTGAGAGCAATGGCAGAAGGAATCTCCCTCCTTGGAGACATTAAAAGTCTGAGTGGACTCCAGCCAACCCCAGTCTGAGCAGGGGTTGAACTACATGGTCTCCAGAGTTTCCTTCCAAACATAACCATTCCATGATCCTTGTTGGCAAAGGTCACCAAGGGGCCAAACTTAATCATCTCTGAATAAGGGACAAGTTATCCAAATGAGTCTGGCATTCAAATAACTGTCTGAAAACACTGTTCCAGCTGGTTTTTAGAGAGATGTCTGCAGATGCTTTCACTGGTGATAGCTTGCCTCAGGTTCACTGAACAGGCAACTGGAAGCCTAGGAGGATTATTACACTGGTACAGAACTCCAAGAAGCATTTGTTAACAAAACAGGCATCTCTATTTGCTCTTTTTAGGCCAGTCTCATCCGTACTACCTGCTTTTGTAAATATAGAAACATTAACAAAAATAAGTCCTGCACTGCCTGGGTAATGACAATAAACTGACAATTACACAGCTGCCTTTAGGAGTTGAAACTTATCTCAAGAAAACAACATAGTATACATGCATAGGAAATAATTCTGACTAATTTCTGTAGGAAAAGGTGACAGAAGTATTTACAAGGCAGTGAGAGATCATAGAGTTTAATCAGTTTATAATCACAGAGTACGCTGTGGATTAGAAGTGTCATTTGATCGGTTTTTAAGCATTGCAAATTAGCAGAAGGGCCAATTAAGTGCAGCTGTTGATGAACCAGCCAGAGTCCTTGAAAGTTATTACTTTTCCGGTATGTTAATGGTACTGCAAGAAATGCAAAAGCTGTTTCATTCCTTCATTTTCATACGATCATCACCGGCATAGCTATTTTGAGACAGGACTACAAGTAAGATTTTCTACTGGAGCTGTATGTAAATATTTCAAATTTTATTCTCATTGAAATTAATGCATTATGAGAGTAACAGAAAATATGTGTATTCATATTTGAGCCTAATGTAGATAAAGAGAACATCATAGGACAAATGAAAGAGTTATAATTTCTGTGTACAATAGAAGATACAGTCATATTTCTAAAATTTGAGGGTGATATAAGTGATAGTCTTCTTTTTTAATTCCAATCTCAATTCATAGATGTTTCCATGAAGACTTAATGAAATTTTATATGATTATGGAATTTCTTCCTTAGTTTAAGATACTCAAGAGGGCTATGTATATTTCACTTTAAAAACTAGCTAGCTGCTTCAGAAATCCCAGTATTTCTTTTGACTTTGACGTTGACAAAGTAATAAAATGTTATTATATGGATGGGTACTTAGATTGCATTTTTATAAAAGCATTATCCTGAGAAACAATATTAAAAGAACATTAAGATTGCAGAGAGCAGAACTCACATTGTAGGAAATGTCAGAATAAATGTTGCCCTTACAACCTTAATTCAATATTTTGTGCATGTTGTACAGTGTGCGGTGCCATTCCTTGTTGACTACATGTTGTTCAAACACTCTCTGAAGGGAGAATTGGAAATTTATTCAGACGTTCTCCTGTATTACCATAGTGGTGCAGCTAATTCACTGTGGAACTTTGTGTATGGAGACAAGGATTACATTAATTCTATGATACAGATGCAGGTCGTAGGGCATCCAGACTGGATCTATCTGTAAGTACTGTGCAAAAGCTGCCTGAAGATGGTCTTGAAGACAAATCTGCTAACTTCAGATCCACTAACCTGCTGGAAACTTCTGGGTACTGACCTATATGGGTGACCATGAATACTCAGAGAAAACAAAAGTAGGATCCAATTCCCCAAAGTAAGTTTGCTGCCTAAAGTATGAGACCATCTTTTGTATTCTTGTTTAATTACTTCTTTCTTTCCAAACTCTGTGACAAGTAAAAGTCTTGTAAGCAAGCTCCTTCAGCACACATCTTTGATTCAACCCTTAGAGCAGATCTACTTTCTGCCCTTATTAAGATGCCTTGTGCAAAATTATAGTGTGTGATCTTGCAGTTAATGACTTTTGCATTGCTTAAATGGCTAAATTAGGGTTGCATGAACCACCCTACTTCTGAGACTTTGACATTTCAAATTTAAGAATAGTCTTCTAGAACAACACGTGTTATTTTCTAGGAACTGAGGGTGGGGCTGGGGTTACCTTCTTCCCAGCCTTGCTTGTCTGCAATGCTGAATGTCCCTGGTGATACTTGATCCATGAAGAAAAGGTAAGAGGTACAGTGTTGAATTCTGTGCTTGAACTGACAGATAATTGTTGGTGAACAAATGTTTTGCCCATGGATTGGGCAAGTGTTTAGCAATGGCAAAAGAATGGTGAGGCTGAGGAGTTTTGGATTTACTTCTAAGTTCTGGAGGCAAACATGAAGAGTAATAACTGCCAACTCTTCCATGGCTTTTCCTAAAGTGGTCTCTTGGCTCAGACTCTTACATCAGCCATAAGTCCATCAAGGACATTTTTCTCTGGCCCAGTATCATGGCCAACCTCCTAATTCTAAACTTTTGCAACCTTTGATCTTTGCAGATCTGGTTTAGGCTGTTCCCTGATGCTTCACATCTCTTTAGTCCAGTCTTCTTATGCTTTCCTCCCACATACTACACTACACATGCCATCCTTTAGAAGTCTAGTCTACTCTCAAGGCAAAATTAGCTTATTACACTCAGATCAGTGAGAAAATTTCTTATATGAAACAATTCCAGATTATTAAAGGACACAAATGCTGTTTCAGCCTGCTCCTTTGGGTGGTTGTCTGACTTTTTAGCACTTAGTAATGCCAAAATGTTTCCAACAGTAGTGCATACTTCCTCCAGTTTGTCCTTTTAAGAAAATGAGTTAATGTATTTGATATTAAAAGTCTATTTAATCATAATTAAAATAGCATCTTATTTGTTAACCATAGTTAAAAATCATCATACTTGTTAGTATTCTTACATTTTGAATTGCATAGATTGTGTTTCAATTGATTGAAATTTTTGATACTAAAGGTGGCTTTAAGTCTTTGTGTACAGCAGAACACTTTATGCAATCAATTCTGCACAACAGGACATGCAAGGGTTTTTTTACCAGGGAAGTGATAGCATGGCAAGTAAGTCTCTAAATTCATTTTACTCACAAAATTCGTCTTGAAATCTGATACATTTTACCATTTGACAAAAGGTGTAAATTAAAACTGAAATCAGGCCAGAAAGAATATTCATCCTGAATTGGGTTAAACAAGCCAATCAATTTTATTGTTACTGCTGATTCATATCATTGTACATTTAAAAGAAATTAGGTGAATGGCAAATTTTTGCAAAGATATTGTCCCTGCTAAGAAGATAAAATTCAAAGTAGTATATATCACCGTGGAAATGCATTTTAAAGAGAGACTTTTATATGTTCTATGCTATTCTTCTTCGGGTTTTTTGAGCATCACTTAGTTCTGCTTTTAAGCAATTAAATCAAAGGAAGTGTGTAATTCACAGTCTTTGTTGTTTTCAAGTTCACCTCATAATAGGTGAATGACTTTAATGCGCATGGTGTCGCTTCACATCTTAATTCATATCTAGCAGCATCTCAAGTAGATACTTTGGATTTCTCTGGAAAGCAAAAAAATAAGAAAACGATCTGTATGAATAGAAAACTATTTCATAAAGTGGTGCTGTTGCTATCCACCCAAACACATACTGTCACTGTCAGAAGTGGTTTTCCCCACAGACATTAGCATAATGTTTATGGCCAGTGACATTGTTTAAGAGCACTAAAATCATGAAGTACTGCATGTGCTCTTTAATTAGGAATGTAATATACTCCATCTGGAGTGACTCATTTTTGCAGTCTTCTGTGGAGCTTGAATTTCCCACTTCCCTCTACAATAAAAAGAACTGAAGCTCTTTTACTGACTTCCTTTTCAGTTCGATCCCAGTTATCTGAGTAGTTTGTAGCGTTTGTTCATGGACTGTAATCTGAGTTTACTGAACAAAAACCTATGGTTATAATTTCCAATGTCATAATGAAAAGCTTTTCAGTGCTAGTGGAAGTCTGTAGATTTAATGCTCTCTGTATTGACATGGGGGCATTTGAACACTTACAGTCTAAATAACCTCATCTCACAGACCATATATTCATCCCAGTTGTATTCAAGAAGATAAACAGGCTTGTCTGAGACTTCAGTTCTGAATATAAAATGTCTTCATTTAAATTTTTAGAAAAAAGTTGTATATACTGATACTATATAAGACTCATATCACTGTTTTCTTTTGTTAGTGTGTTTGATAAGTTAAACAATTTCTCTTTTACTGGATTTCATCTACCCAATTTTAATGTGCAATTTTCTAGTTTTTCTGTTACTGTTTTGTAACAGAAACATAACCATGTTTGTTTATGTCAATTTTTTTTCCCCAAATCATGCCTATCTGGAGCCTAATCCCATCTCACTGAAATCAATGTGACTCTTAGATAATCTAATGAATAGCTGGTTAAAAACCCAGACTCATTTTCACTTCTGAACACATTGCTTGACTTAAAGTCCTTCAGTGAGGAACAGACTGGGGACCATGGCCTTCAGGTGTCGCACTGAGGAAAAAGAGGCTCCTCTCCAAAGACAGACTCAGAGAGGGATATATTCCCCTTCTGTCTCTGGTGACTAGGGAGAGCTTCTGGTTACAACAGCATAAACTGGAAAACTGAAATGTGTTTCATACTAACTCTGATGCATCTGGGAAGTTTTGTTCACTGAGTAGCATCCTTATGTTATGTCTTCCTCTCCTAGACTGCCTGTACTCAGAATGGCACACAGAAATTTTGTCCTTCTAGGTATTCAGCTGGACAACAATAATCAATTCACACAGATCTGCCCCTATTCTTGAATTAGCTGCAAATGGAAATAGAGTACAGAGAGAAAGTCCTTTTCATACAGCCTTACTTCTTTACTAATACTCCCTTCTCCAAAACTGACAGAATACGTCTGTCGATGCAGTCAGTAGGATTGCACTTTTTGGTACCATCTGATGACTTTAACTGCTGCTGTTAAAAATTCTAAAATTCTTCACTTAATGAAAAATTTTAATGTACCTGTAATAACAGAGATTATAGATGGGGAGAGAGGTTCATTGCCTTGTATAACCTACATGTATATTCTAGTATTAATTTATGGAACTAAGCTGATTTTCATGCTGAGATCCTGTCTAAAATGTGCACACATACGGATACTTCTTTTTGATTTGTCTCCTTTGAATCAAATATGACTCTTCCTTTTAGTATGAACCCTCTCTTCACATTTTAATATTTTAAGCAGAAGAAAATGGTGAGAGGAGGGAAGTGGAATAAGAAAGTATTTAAAACCTCTAGTTCTGCCAGAGCTGAATTACAGTTTAGAAATCAGAGAATCTGGAAGTTCACTGGCATAAATTATGCATTACATTGGCATTTTCAGTTCAGAAGATTTTGAAAGTGATTAAGGAATTATGAAGTTTTCCATTAGCTTCAGCTAACAGTCAAAACCAGTTGCTCATTCCTCAGGTAGGGATGAAGTGAGGTGTCACAGATTGATAGGGATCCTCCCAGTTTGCTAGTAAGAGATCACAAGCAGACAATCTTGCCCTTATATTTTAAGGGAGAAATCATAGGAACTAGTTCACTGGAGGGGCAGGTAGAGCAAGAGAAAAGAAGAGGAGCAAAATGAAAAGGTCAGCTATTCTTCCATAATCTAAACAAACAATTCAGATAGAAACCTCTCAAAACTTTGAGAGAAATAACAAAACATACAGGTTAGCAATACCAGGATAGAGCCAGATCTGGTTATAATTTTTAAGTCTTGTTGTCAAAGTTCTCTTTCACAGGTGTATAGAATGTCACTGCACTGGCCCTAAAGTGAAACTCACCCCTATAGAAAAGGTCAGGAAGGAAGTCTCACCATCATTTATGTCCTTTTGACGATTCTTTGTACAGGAGGGATTTAATACTTAAAGCAATGTCTTTTGCTGTGTTTCTAGGTCAGTTTATGTAAGATATAAAGCTTCTGCTGAAGAGTATTCATGCACTTCTGCAGCTTTTTTACTGCCCTTTTTTTTGCAGGGGTGGGAATTCTTATTTTCTTTGTAGATTCTGAGAACTTCAAAACAGGATTTGGGTCACAGAGTAAAAGTGGTTCTATCAGGACACATGTGATAGAGATGGGCCAATAATTGTTCAATTAACAGATCAATAAATTGCATCTCACACAAGCTGTTGTCAATGATAAATGCCCAAAGGTTGGTTAAACTGCATTTCTGAACGCTTCAATGTAAAAATCAATGTCTGGAGCACACAGTACTAAGCAGATAAAACAGCCTCTCAAATCTGTACCGTGAAAATGATATGAGCCCAGCAATTATAAAAATATGTCTTGATCCTATTTGTAGCTCTCATATGTTGCCGTGGGCCATTCCTGTTTATCCATCCACATGAACTGCAGAACATTGACTATGCCGAGTAAACAGCAATGATCTGGATGAAGAAACAAAATAGTCTTTCAAATTTCTGATTTTCTCCTATGCTGCCAGTGCAGTGACTGCTTTAAAAGCAAAGGAAATTATGTTGACTGTTCAGTCAGGAGTGAGTGAGACCTGCAGTTGTGTTATTTAAATGCAAAGGATGTTGGTGGGCGCCTAGCATGAATTCAGAGAGAGAGGAGAAGGATGCCAAGCACCTCCTGTCACTGCAGTCTGTTTAAAAACGTGCTCACAAAAGGAATGGAAAAGCTTTGCACAGTGAAGAGACCATGGGTGAATATTGTTTCTGGAATTTGCTGTACATGTAATAAGTGGGCTGACAAGTACACTGTGGAAGATTTGCCTCCATGTTTTATTGCCGTCTGAGTGTAACCATGAAAATTTTCTTTTCAATTTTAAACTGCAATACAAAAACCCACCATCTCCCTATATTCCCATAAATTTAAGGATCAGCGAGCTAATTTTAATTAATTTAACATTTACCTTTTTCTGTCCTTTTATTCCTTTGGAATAGCATTTTGCAACCTATGACTTACTGTAAGAGTCTGGGGGATGTTTCACAGTCCTAAGGAAAGGTTGAGTATACTTAAATACTATATTAAAACATAATTTCCAAAAACTTCTTTCATAGCAAAACCATCCTCTGACAGCTACATCTTAGTGCCAGCACAAATGCATCACATGGGCATCTTTCTAATAAAAGCTCATACATTCATCTTTTTTTTTCTCCATTCAACAAAACTTTTGAATGGATGAGAAAATTCCTGCATTTGAAGGAGCTTAATTTTCATCAGCTAATTCCTTCAAGAAGAGAGTTTCATGGATTTTCATACCCTTGCCAAGAGTAGCAATTGTCATCTTGTCTTCAAGAACATGCTGAGTTGGTCTGGCCTACAACGCATCTGTCCAAACACTGCAATGAAGGCATACCAATGGAAGGACAGAAGCCATCCTGTCCTGTCTGTCTTTCTCAAAAATGCAGTTTTTACTCGAATTTCTATTGCTGGGTTAGTTGGATTTTTTTTTGGCTAAAATTAGGCTTGACTTGCTGCTCCAATCTTGAAATGTTCCGGAATGGTCTGGGGGACTTCCAATACTATTTCCTTCATGGGAGTAATGAATGTCCATATGATAAATGAACTAAGGTCTAGAAAGCCTCTGAGAGCTGAAACAGACAGGAAAAATACAGTTTTACACAAAAAACTGCACAGATTACATTTAAGATTTTCTTCAATAAACAAATAAACAAGTTTTCAGTAAGCAAACAATGCTTACTAAGAAAAATCAGGATTGTGAATAATAGATACTAGGTCATTTCACATTGTGATTATCACTCTTAGACATGAATTATTTAATAAGATTACAGCTTGTATACTTTGTAATTAGAGGAAATCTCCAAGTTCACATCATTCCTTCATCAGTCTCTTTTGATGTGATACAACATGAATTTCTTTTTGATCTGCAGAAAAGCGGGGGGAATGGCTTTATGTAACAAACATGAGAAACAGGGCATTTAAATCAGCATACTGAGACCACTTACCATTCTGATATATGCAGCAGTCTCTTGTTGATATTGTAGAGTAACGAAAGACAATGACAAACATGAAAACCAAAGCTCTTAAGAAATGTGTATGTATTGATTTATTTAGTTTGATGCTGCAAAAGATATTAGTCTATGTGTCCTGTTGCATACCAACACATTGATGCTGGTTTATATTCCACTTTTCATTTAATTCAAAATTTTGTTTATGCCTATCAAAAATGCATCTCTCCTTGCAGTGAGGGTATGAGTTCAAATGGCTCTATAAAAATGCTCCTACCAGAGATTTCTTACCCTAAAACCTGATTCATGTAGTTAGTCCATTGGAAGAGTCTTCTCACAAATTGCCAGTTTCTTATTCTATGGGAAGGAAACTTGTACTTCTTTTGGTCTAAATTAATCATAAAGTTCAAATCAAAGCTTAGAGGTGAACTTTAGATTTCATGAGCATACCCTACATTTAATTAAGCTACAAAAATATATGTATTTGCCTATGCTTTTAAAGGTTACTATAGTAAAAATAAGCAGAAATCAGAGAAACGATATTGTTATAACAAAATATGGCTATTGATGTTCATCTTTTTACATACACAAACGAAATTTGCATTGAAGTATACTCATTTACATATGATGTCATTTATGCTTAAGGACTTTTGTTAAGTGTTCCTAGCAAAGCATTAAGGATGTAGAATTGTTAACTGAACTAGAGCAAAAATTCCTACTAAAACCAGGGGACCCATTTAAAGCTGATTCTTTATAAAATATTCTGTTCCACAGCCACATATGGAACTATAAACAAAATAGAAGATGGGAAAAATCTTAAAGAAAGAAACTGATTCTAAATGTATACTCCTAAATCCTCTTGACTGAGAACAATAAGACACTTAGGGGTTTGCTAAAAGTTAAGCAACTTCTTGTAAAATTCTAGAATTGGTAATACATTGATTCAAGTAATAACCTTAGCATTATGTTGTTTGCAAAAGGAGTTGGGACTGTAGTAGAAACATATTGTTGAATTTGCTTTGAGTAGAAGCATAAGAAATGTTTTAAAGTGCTTTTTTTTAATGCCATTTTCCTCATCTGCCCTAATAAATGTACGTGCCTTCTGACCAGCTCCTACCAATCCTCAGTTATTTTGGATCTGGATGTAGGCAGAGGACTGAACTGAAGTCAGGGGAGTGAGTGGAGCTGTTCAAAATCATGAGCCTTTTTTTACAATGGTTTTTGGTCCTACCAATAATAATAATGATTCTTTTAACATAGGTGTAGTTAGTTTTTTCTTCTGTTGGAAAGGCATTTCTAAAGACTATATATGTCACGTGGACCTGAAAAAACCCTGCAATGAGATAGTAGCAATTTTGCTTAAATGAACTGATGTTCCTTGTTGTAAGACAATTTTTTTCTGACCTCTGTTGCTTGTAAAATTATGATTTATAACTATATGATTGCTTTCAAATATAATGGTCTAGTAAAATTAATTTCTCCAGTTTCTTTTACTTAGTCTGTAGAACAAATTAAGAAATAGTATTAATGTCTTTTTTTTTTTTTTTTAGTTTAGCTTGACAACTATAATGATTTAAACTGTCATTTCAGCTGTGGTTTAAAAGAATTAATCAGCATTCCTCACACAGTTTCTCGGTGACATTTTTATCTGACAAAAATATAAGTATGTCCAAACAATTTCTTTTTGCTCTCCTCTCTATCAGAAAAGCTGTATTTCAGTACATTTATCATGGCATTTCTGCTGAGATGAAATAGCGTGCCCACACTAGGAGCAGAGTTGGCATTTGTAGATAAGGAAGTTACATCTTGAAAGACATTGAATTTTTTTCAAAATTTGGTTATTATGAAAATGTCCTTAGTATTAGAGTAAATTGCTCAGAAACTTTGGGAGTAATCAGTTTCTGATTTGAATAACTGAAAAACCCAGCACTCATGTTTTTCTGCTAATGATGAGACTCCTTATGATTAATGTTCCTTACAATTACTGATTGTATCGCACAGTAATTCAAAGAGCAAAACTGCAAGAAGGCCTCCAAATAGGAATTTTACTCTAATGTTAATTTTTCCATTTAAAACATTTGTCAAATCAATTAGATTTTCTTGCAGTGGCTTATTAGGTACTTTGTAGTTACAGTGGGGATTTTGCAGATTTTTTCCCTACTACCTAAATATTTATATTTTTCTAAAATATAAATAAACAGCATCTTAAAAATATTATAGCTTCATTGAAATAAAGTTGTACAAAGAGTAGCTGGGTCATGCTATGAAACAGAAGAGATTGTCTAAGGGGTGTGAAAGGTGGCATCCTAGATTTCAGACTGTTGAAGAGAATGCTCAAGAGAATGTCCTTAAATTACTGCAGATTTCTCCCAGCTACTGTAGGGCTGCTTTGAAACCAGGGCAGACAAATTGAAGAAAGATTTTACTGTCCTACACCTCCAATATAAAGCTCTCAGCACTTCTGCAGTACTGTGGAGCTCCAGACGTAGGCAGTGGAATCACTAGACATAGCAAAGGAAGTAAATTTCTGTGACTAACAAGCAATTACTATGTAGAACTAGGATATAGCATAGGCTACTGACTAACAAAACTTCTGATAATGTGATGCTGGACCATCTCCCTGAGTCCCATGTTTCCATCCTTCTCTCCCATCCCATTCCCAAGAATTTTGAGAAAGAAAATACTCAGCTAGATGCTTAGTCTGTGAGCTTAGCTAATTATGGAAGAAAGGAAAAGTTACCAATAGAAATGAGTGTCCTTTGCAGCTGCAAGCACTGATTTATTTCTACGACATTCCAAGAGTATCCACATTATCCCTTAAAGCCTGCGATATGTCTCGATTATTTTGTTTCATCTAAAATATTACTGCTGATGTCACCTGGCTTTTTGGTATATCCTGATAAAGGCATATGGGACATGGTTGTCAGCAAGGTGCTATAGCCATAATCAGCATCTTGGCAGTTTTCCCCATTTTCCCTCCTGGTTGATCCTGAAGAGTATTTGGATTTCTTATATAATGGCTTTGAAAAAATCCCAGCTGTGGAAGGAAAAGGTGTTTCAGATTCACACCAGTATTTGATTGATGGTTAATTAGCATCACTGGCAGGGAAAAGTTTATACTGTAATTGAGAAGATGCAGTTTTACCCAGCCTTATAATTTTTTAGGTTCTCAAAATAAGATCAGTGGTTTGAAAACTGAAAATACAATCTAGTATTTGAGGTAACCTTTGAGGAACCATATACTGGTTTCTGAGCTGAATTCTAAACATTCAACCCAGAGTAGACCTATCTGGAGGGTTGAATTTTTTGATATCCCTTCTATTTAGGAAAAATGGAAAATTTTCAAAGCTAATGTGTAGTCAATAAGGTAATTCCAAACAAACAGGCAACTGCATTCTTGTGCGGCTTAACTTCTTTGTATTTCCTAAGGGTACATTTCCTTTTTAAATGCTTTTATACAGAAAATGGATATCCTCTGTACATTTTTCTTCTTTCTCAAATTGATGTATAAAACATGCAAAGCTAAAAGGCAGAGAAGTACCACATATATTTAATGTTGACCACGAGGCTAAGCTCTTTATTGGATCAAAGATTTGGATTGGATAGTTTGCATAATTTTCGTCCTGCAATTTTTTCTTAGTGACCCAGTGTGAGCTCTAGGAGTCAAGCTGATTCCTTTCCATCTTGTTCATCCTCACCGCTACTAGAAGCCAAATTAGAGCATCAGTGACAGCTGTGCAACAAACTCTCTGTTATTCATCCATTCTCTGACAGCAGATGTAAGTGATTAGGTGTAAGAAAAAAATCCTCTTGAGGATGCACAAAAATTTAGTTCAGTCTTCTAGCTGTGATGCTGTTGCAGGGCAAATGAGATCACAAAACATCAAACAGCTATTTTTATTTCCAGACTCAGCATATTCAGAATATGCATAGAGACAGGTTTGGTTTTTTTTTCTAAAGGAGATCCAATTTTTACCAAAGCATCTCACAGAACAGGACATTTCTTTAAAATTTCTTCAAATATTGCTTTGAGGAATTTTTGCCCTTTCTGCTTGCATTCAGAGTTACTGACAAACATGTCCAAGTTGCTGCATCGTCAAATGGAACCATTTCAGATCTGTCAGCCCTAGACTCTATCTTTGGCTACATGGCCCATCCGATCTCCCTGACTGTCAATCAGGCTGGCAAGAAAGCAACCCTATCGGGATGGAGGCTGAGGAACGCGCATTACAGCCACTACCGGGATGGAGGCTGAGGAACGCGCATTACAGCCACTACCGGGATGGAGGCTGGGGAACGCACATTACAGCCACTATTGGGATGGAGGCTGGGGAACACGCATTACAGCCACTACCGGGATGGAGGCTGGGAAATGTGCATTACAGCCACTACCGGGATGGAGGCTGGGAAATGTGCATTACAGCCACTACCGGGATGGAGGCTGGGGAACGCGCATTACAGCCACTACCGGGATGGAGGCTGGGAAATGCGCATTACAGCCACTACAGGGATGGAGGCTGGGAAATGCGCATTACAGCCACTACAGGGATGGAGGCCGGGAAATGCGCATTACAGCCACTACCAGGATGGAGGCCGGGAAATGCGCATTACAGCCCCGGCCTGGGCAGCGCACGATTGTCATGGGTGTCAATCAATCTGGGCAGCCTGAGCCTCCTCCTGTGGGGAGCACGAGGTGTCTGAAGGCCATGGAGGTGTCGTGATGCAGCAAGGTGCTGTGGGGGCTCCCCCATGAAGGGCAGCAGCACACAGAGGGCACCAGCCCCGGCCCAGGGCATCGGGCCAGTCTGCTGTGACGAGGTGGGTCCCAGGTCAAACTGGGAGATCGATCCACTGATCAGGATCAGACCCAGTGAGGAAATCCAGGGTCAGATGGAACCTGCAGATCAACAGAGGGGTTCACAGGGATAAGGTCCAGCTAGGATACCAGCTGTCAGAGCTGCAGACTCTCATTCTGTGCTATCATTGAAACTAACGCATTTAGTAGACTGGGCACAGGTATCATTTATGCCACTGAAATGATTCCTGAGAGAATATGTTAATAAATGAAATATAGTTTTTGTTTACTGGACCTGTGAGAAGTTTCTCTGAATACTAGCTAAAAATCTTTATTGATCTGGATGTTTACTTTTCTGCCTTCCTATGTGTTTCAGACACCTAAAGTGTCTCATAATGCAGTAACATGATATACAAAAATTAACCCATTTCTTTTAGGTCATATCTGTTAGGTAAAAGTGCTTAGAACTCAATAGTAATAATAATAACAACAACAACAACACTTTTATCTGTTTAATTAATGGAATGATTTTGCTGGATTCATAAGGAAAGCAACCGAGACCAAGTTAAAGGACATTTTAAAAAAGCAGCCAGCTACAGAATGAATACTTGAGGTGCATAATCTTGCATTTAGTTAAACTATTTTCATGTACCAAAATATCCTTATTCTGCAATTCTTTTTAATGTGTTTGCTTTTGTGTTCCTATTTACTTCTGGAGTACTGTTCACATCCATACACCTCCTAGATATATATGGATGCAACTTAATGGAGGTGAAATCATGCAGTGTTTTATATTCATGTATTCTGGCCATTTTTAGTCTTAGCAGATGGAGGTCAGGTTTTGGTAGACACTAAAAACTCATGGTGGAGCCATGTAGATTTTTTAAAAAAAATATTTTAAAGGAATTTTGGATTTGGTCCAAAAAATAGCTACACACATCAGAAATTATGTTTTAGGACTTTTAAGTCTTTAGCTTTTTAATTTCTGAATTTTACGCCACTTTTATTTTTGGAATTTTAAATACACTTGAACATTCCTCTAGTTTCTTTTCTTCTTTACCTTGCAGGTTTTTTCACATTTTTTTCAATAAATGTCTATGTTCTTTTCATTATGAATATGCAACCAAGTAGCCATGACAGCATTGAATATTCCTGTTAGGTTTCATCTATATTCTGAGTAAATCTGAGTAATCTAAGTAAAAATTAATGCATTTGGTGAGGGTAAACCTCTGCCACACCACAACTCTGCCTGAGAGGGAGAAGAGTGAGATGCCCATGTGCTACACCATGACCAGAATTGGAGGCGCTGGGTGTGAGGGCACTATCAGATAGAATACCATCAGCACTGTATCATTTTCTGCAGTCTCTGTGGTGTTCTTACTTAGCAATTCCTCCATTCAAAGGGTCAGAAATAGTTATGCTTCTTAAGTCAAAAGCTCAAGCAAAAGCAGCTCATAGATTTTGAGTGATTAGAAATTTTGCCCTTCTCACGTATAAAAACTGGAAAAAGAATTATATGAATGAGTCTTAAAAGTGCAAAATTGATATTGAAAGCACTGATTTGATAAACTAGCACTTTGACAACACTAAAGATGTTGGGGGTTTTTTTCAAAAAATTAATATATGCTCAGCTGTCACCATGATAGTTTATCACAGACCCTTCTTTGCAAAAGGGTCAGAGAGAAAACTTTCAACAGTGATCTAGACACAAAATGTGCTTAACAGGACTCTTTATCCATCTGTGAATTGAATAAAAGAAGAAGTAAGAAGTAGGTGGGAGACAGTAATACTAAGGACATATGACAGGCACTTTTGATGCATAACTACTGGATAGTTATTTTCTCTGTCCTACAGTAAAAACTTCTGAATGTAAAATATTTTTTCCACCTAGACAGGCAGACTGCTTTTTTTCAATCCATGTTGCAATGGATCTGCTCTTAATCATCAATCTTATGCTGGGAAATGAAAGAGACAAATAAATTAGAGATCAAAGGTATTTTATTACTGGTACCTGAATTTGTTGTTATTCCTGAAGCTCTAGTGTATCCAACTCTAGCATATTTTCTGAGGAAGGGCTACAAGGCATCCAGTAATCAGACCTTTCTGACAGATCAAGGAAAGAGGCTGGTGTAAATTCTGAAATGGTGCCTTCAAACTTGAAATTAGGAATATATAACCAATGCATTTTGAGGTTGTTTACAAGCTGCTTTTAGCAGTGAGCATCATTAGTTCCTAGTAAGCACTGAAGTGCATCTTCTACATTTGGTAACTATCGAGAATATAATGTGTGGAACAGGGCAGGGGCATTAATTCTTTTTTATTTTTGTCTTCCATTGAATACTGAAAGAGATTTTTTATATATTGAAAACAGAGAAAAATGAAGAAGATTAGGTGTACTTTGTGGGTGAATGTTACTCTGATATCAGTACTGTCTTTAAGAATGAAAGAATTCTGCATGCCATCATTTTGTTTTTAATAGTCTAAGTTGCTGGTTGTGTTCACTTTTAATTTCCATATGTTTAGAATGGTAAGACTCTTGCAGGAAATTTTGTGAGGCTGAAAAGGAACTTCCATGACACGTTTCTTTTCAAACACTCATAAGTTTGTATGGGATTCTTTGAGATGAAACTTTGAATTAAGTCCCAAGGCAGGACATGAAGGTTAATAGCAAGACTGATGTACACCAGCATATCTTCAGAGACAGCAAAAGAGGTGTTTAGTCCCTGTTTGGTATTTGGAACACTGGAGAACACTGTTAAACAATTCTGTTGTATGTAATAATTTTTAGTATACTCTGAAATTTGTCCTTTTATGTGGCTGTTAATACTTGTTTTGTAACATTTGCAGCGTTCTATTTCTTTGCAAAGACACAAAGAGTGTATTTAAAGATGTTTCCTCTTAAAGCATAAATGTAAATATAATTTAGAAATACTGTTAGTTTCATTAGTAAAATCTTTGGTGAGGCATGATGCAAAGTGTGTTCTCATACAAATAACTTAAAATTCGATTAAGAGCTTGAATTCCTCCTTCTGCCAGTGGGCCAGGGAGCACCTGCATGCTCAACAAATGTCTCCTGAGTTTACTGTTTTGCCTATGGTTTGTGCACTGGCTGCATGTGTTGGTTATGTATTGTACTTCATGTAGAACTATCAGGCACTCAGGTTGTCTTCCACTCAGGCACAATGGCTTTATGGTTGAATTATGAAACCGACCTTGTTTAAAAGGGCACCATTAGAAGACAGCAACAGAAAGATCATCTTGCTCTTCTGGGAGTCTACAACATGCTATTTTTGGCCCAGGAATGTGCTGCAGGCTGAAAAAGAAGAGATTCCGAGATCTCCCCTGACTGTCACAGATAATTTATTACTAACTCGAGGTGGTGACTAAAGCAGTACCAGATCACTTATAAGGCCTCAGATGCTGTCAGGGAAATGGGATTATTGGTCTTAGCAATTAAGGCATCAGTCTCATAGAGAAGTGATGTGATTTATACTGGAAATTTGTAGCCAAAAGTTGCATCTCCAGCAAAAACTCCTAATCCAGGGCTACTTTCTCCTAATGTGTTTCTTCTTATAAGAATTTATTTGTCAAATTTTTAAGTAACTGTTTTTGAGGAAAGAAAAAGTGCAGCGTAACTCATTCTGGGGGGCTATGCAGACTGATGGATGCCCCAGGAATTCAGATTTTTAGACAAGAGGACTTTGTTCTTCTCATTGACATTTGTTTGTTGTGCAGCTTTGGTCTTGCTATGTCTTGCTAGCTACTTTGCAGCAGTATGTCCAAGAGGCACTCTGATAATACCTGCATTATAAAAAATGCTGACCTGAGAATAGAGCTTTCAGTCTATCTTGTTCCATTTTCAAATGGTTCCTTAGGTTATTTTATGTTGCCTTATCATATGATATTTTAATTTAATATATATTTTAACTCACATTCTATATGGTGAAGAAGTCATTGCATCTATTTGGTACAGTAGTTTAATTTTCGAGTGAACTCAAAACATACGGAGTCCTGCAAAGTGTAGGAGTAATTAATGGTAGACATCAATCAGATATTTGTGCCACGCCGCTGAGCATGAGCGAACAAACAGCTGAGAGCAGACACTTTCATTTCCTCATAAATCGATAATTTCTTGTGAAATTTAAAAATCAGATTGAGACGCTGTGAGAAAAATGGGATTCATTTGGTATATCCATCCATCTTTTCTGTAGTCTCTCTAGAAACCTGCAGGACTGTGGAGTCAGTCAGAGAGAAACAGATAAATTATTTACCTAGACTTTGGGAAACTTACCCTTGAATGTATTGCTTTTGCCTGTGGTGATGTCCTTTTAGTAACAACATAGTTCTTCACTGTGGTTTCTGCTGACTTCAACTTTATTTTAAGCTGGTCCTTCTAATCTTTCATCCTATTCTGTGTCTTTACTCCACTTTCTGCCTTTCCTTCCTCTTAGTTAATTTCCCCTAAAAGTCTCCTACTCCCTAAGAGTGCAATGGTCATTATTCACCAGGCTGGAATATTCTTTCACTCCTCCTTTTCAAGAGAAAATCAGTGTGAGAATAAATTGCCTGCCTTTAAACATCTGTGGATGAAGTAGGTGGTTAAGCTCTTAATTGCAATGTCATGCTTGTTGTGTACTTACTTAGTGTATGATCACAAAGATAACACTTGTACATTAGTATAAATGAGTATAAGATTCAATAAACTCTGAAGAATTTGATTCTGTTGCCTTCTGAAAGATTAGAAGACTTGTGCTGGGATTTCAGTCACATTGTCATATAGCAAAAGTAGCAGAAACATATTGAATTGGGCTAAAATTTCTTAAGGAGGCCAGTCATCCAATAATATGATATTTTTTGTCTCATAGTCAGTCATGTCTTTTTCAAATAACTTTAATCTCAACTGCTCTGTTCTATACTCACCATTTTCTCCTGTTAATTTATGTGAACAGTTATCTAGGCTGTACCATTTTTTATTCAGCACCACAAAAGTATCTACTCCTGAGCTCTTATTAACTCTCTAGCTATAAAACTAAAAAGCAATTAAAATTAATATGTTGCCATATATATTTTTTAGGAGTACATTTCTACCATTAGTTTGATCATGATTCTAATACATTTTCACTTAGATGTAGTAAATGATTTTTAGAGTTACCCTATTATTGTGAATAACTAAAACTGCATATAGAATAGTGGGAGATCAAACCCTCATTAATTTAGAGCTATATTTAATCTGTTAAAGCCTCTACCATCACATCACATTAATTGATAAGCAATTTATAAAAACCTAAAAATTTTTAATGTCACATCTTAGAACAATATTCGTGTTTCTCATTCCATTAGGTATATTAGTAGCATAAAGAAAGTAACAACCTCTACATCAGACTTGTATAAACCTGAGAGAGTGGCTTTTTCAGAGAGCCACAGCTCCAGAATAATTTTAGGCATATTTAACTCTTTTTCAAGTAGAGATCTTTCCTAATTCTGTTTTAGTACAGTAGTTTTATTTTTAAATAATGTACGTTTGGAAGAGCCATATGTAATTTAATTGGGGTTTTTTTGTGGAATTCAAAGGATGATTTTTTTCCCCTTGATCTCTTTATTCAAAGACTTTTAAAATAAAGGAAAATGGATAGATAGGTTTCAGAGAATATCATACTGAAATGTCACTAAGCAGAAATTGGGCAGCTATTCATTCAGCTGGAAAGAGCACAGGTACAAGAGTTTCTGTTGATATGCATTTACCATTAAATAATAATTACTGATGGGTAAGTAGATGAAATATTTTGCTCTTATGAATAGCTACAAGTGTTAGCTCAGATGTTATTGCATATCTCCATCATTCTGTTCCTGGTTAAATGGTAAAAAAGAGAATCACTGGAACATTGGAATATTTTTTTTCAGTCTAACAATGAAAGACAAAATCCAAGTGGAAAGCTGTTATTTACTTGTGAACTTTCTTACCTTAAATTAGCAATGATTTCTGAACATCATCCAGAGCTGAATTAATGCAAGGGGAATAATTTTGGTGGCAGAAAGCTAAGAAACAATCCCCTGGACCATACATCTGTTTGCTATTACCCTTACCCTTCTACCACTAAAAAATATGACAAAAATGAAAAAAAAATTATGAAGCCACAGGGATTTCTATTGATGAGTTTTGCTTCTCAATGTGGCTAATAACTAACATATATGGGAGAACCAAGTAACTAGATTTGCTGGACATTAAGGTTTGACCAATACATACAGTTGATCTTTAGTTCTGTATGCATTTGAGCTGAAAAAAGAATTCCTTTCTTTGCTTCTAAACTCTGCAAAGATAATTTTCTTTCTTTGGAATTGTGGAATGGCCCCTAGATATTTTCACAAAAAAAAAAAAAAAACACCAACAAACTCTCTGGTACCAATTTTTCCCCTCAATACGTTGTAAGATGGTATTTTTCTAAGTATTACCTTATTTTATATTCTCTGTAGTATGTTCAGGTACGTGTTCAAGTAAAGAACTTTAGTTTATTCAGTTTAATATGATTAATACTTAGCTTTTCTGTTCTGTTACTGTAATTGATTCTGAACTTTGCAAATAGGTTGCAAGGCAGATTTTCTGATGTGTCTGCAGCCTTATAATTAACTCTTTTATTCACTTTTCTAGAGGACAAAGTTACAACCATAGGGTTATTTGATTTATATTAGTTTGGATATATTTTTGAGTGGCTAATTCATATGAATGTTGGTATCAATTCATCTGGCAGCCCTATTTTCCTTGAAGGAGGTGGAGACAAGTCAAGGTTCTCAAACTTCTAACTTTATCTCCAGTTATATTGTTCCTTTAATAATTTTTTGTTTTCTTCTGTCTCTGCATAGATTTCAAAATGCAATTCTTTTCATATTAAAGCACAGTGAGCCTCTGCCTTCTGAGAATTTCCATTTGTAGTTTGTTTTTACAATGATAAAACCTCTGTAGAACCTGGACAGAGGAAGATGTGTTGAAATGGCAAGGCAATCTGTAGGCACAGGGTAGAATGCTCTCTGTAAATAGTTTTAACAATCAAAAGTCTCTTTAATGTTTAGAGATATGGGATCTCAGAGAAAAGCAGGTGTGGGAGAACTGACAAGCTGTTGTATATTGCCAGAAGCAGTTGTACATAAAAATGTTCACATTCTGCTTTTGGTCAATGAGTCTCTCTCTTGAATTTTTCCTCTTTTTCTCTGGATTAGTCTAGACAGAACAGTCTCACAATACAAAGAACAGACATTAAATACTCAAAAGGGAAGAAGAAAATTATAACTGTCAAACGCAGATATAAATTTGGTGGATGTTCTTATCAGAAAGGATATGAAATTGCAGCATTCCTTCACAGATATGTAACTTTCTTTTCAAGGCCCTGATGTGTGAATTTAATTCTTCCTCCTTTATGTAACACTTGGAAAATGGCCTCTAAGTGCTTCTCAGACCAGAGAATAAAGTTAGATCTCCCAATGTCAGGTTAGTGCTGTCACACTTGAACCATGGAATCATGATCCATCTTCCCTCTTTGGGGCTGATTTTGTTTTACTTTGGTGCACTACAAAGAAGTGGTAAATAATCCTCATTTATAGCTGGCTCGGTGTTTAGGATTGTACAATTCATGGATTATGTGGATTTGAACCCCGTTAGATAAAGAACCTGGCTAAGACACGTGCTAAGGAATGCTTTCTAATCAGTAACTCTTCTGGACCAAGTGATGTTGATTCCGGGGAATACTGAAGTGCAAGCCACCATATATATATATATATATATATATATATATATATATATAGCCATATTTCCTCATGCTATTTATTAGAAGTGAACTGGTGGGCTCCCAAAGACTTCAGAAGTACACTACTCAGTTGCAGTCCTTAATACTGATCCTAAGTAATAAATGTTAATTAAACGTTAAGCTATTCCTTCCTGAAAATATAAAAATCAGTTTGGAGAATGCACAGGGGAAAATCGTCTGATGGAAATACAGCATTTCTTCTTAAATTCAATCTAACTCCTCTACTACATATCTAATTTCTTAGGCTGAGGGCTTGAAAGTCCAATGATTGCTGTGACAGTAAAGGATATACTTTAAATACACGTGTGATTTTTTTAAATTAAAACCTTAGGAGTTTGAAACAATCTGAGGAATGTTAAAGAAAGAATGGTCTCAGAAAAAAACCCCACCATTTCCATTCCCAGATATTCATCAAGCTACATCTGTATCATCTTTCAAAATGATTACCTGGTACTTATGCAGAAAAGGGAAAAAAAAGTTATTTCAATATAAATTGTTTCACTTTATATGTTGAATGCTATGTACAGCATTATATGATAGTTTCCTCGGTGTGTAGGTGGCCCACAGAGTCATATAATGAGATGCTCTCCACTTTTTCACCTTTCACTGTTGTGCCAATCTAAGAGGGAAACGGCCTTGCTGCAGAAGAAAATCTGAGCATAGCTGTACCAGAAGAAATAATCTACTTCCTCTGTAACTACTTTGGTGTGGACTGCTTTTGATTTTAAATCCAGGTAAATGTTGACTCAGGACATATGTGGGGCCAGAAAGAGAAGATAAACTACTTCATGGTACTGAAACATCTCAAGTTTTGACAAGTGTTGCCATGATGTTGGGTGATACACCATGGACACATGAAGGACCACACATACCTGTGGCTGTGGAACAAGATGAGGCATCAGGGCCACTGGAAAAATGCTATATTACAAAGTGGATGGGTACTTCCTGTTCAAGCCCATCAGGACCCTTCCCTTTCCTGAGCTGTCCAACAGATGTGGACATTCTTACTCAGTCACAGGTTTTGGTAGCTGCAGAAAGGATGGGTGGTTCTGGGATGGCCAATTATAAGATTCCTCTTCCAATACAGAATAGATAGGCATAATGGCAGTTGTAGACTAACTGCTTTGTCAAATCCTAAACTAATTCAATTCGGTCATTGTATTGGCTCTTTCTGCCCTCCACAGCAGACTGCAGTGTTGACAGATTCATGGTAGCTCTGGTCCATGCAGCTGGCAAAATAAAGGCAAGCAAAATGCAGCTCAAAGTTCTCATTCTTGGAAGTTTACTCGAGTAACTAACTCTGTGCTACATTTGTGGCCACTTTGTGGAGCAGCCCTAAAAGAAGTTTAAGAAAAAGTATTCTTTGAGTACGGTCTGCAGTGGAGAGAAAATTTCTATTCCACAAAAAGACATAGAGAACAGAGGGTGTCAAAAGGGTTGAGCAATTCTGTTGCATATGTATGGAGAACCTGGGACCTACATCACTTTAACTGAAGGCCTCACAAAGGAACAAACAGCCAATCAAAACAGTGCAGAATAATAGATACATACTGTGATGGAGGTATTCAGTTTTGTTTGCTCTGATTTTACTTTAAAAAAGAGGTTGTGGGAGCTCAGTGTACTTGACAGGTAATCAATTATTTATTTCATGTTTGTAGACAATAAGTACAACATGATCCTTGTTGAAGATAAGGTTCTTTGTTTTGCGTGCTTAACCAAGAATGATTTGATGATGACGCAGGAAAATGTCAGCATATGTGGTTCCATCTGGGTATTTCACTCTGATTCTCATATGTGGGTCTGTGGCAACTATATTTATTTTTTAAATGATGCAAGTGGTGAATTGTACCGTTGAAAAGCTTGCATTTGTGAACTGAATGTTTATTGTCTCTCGTGACCTTTGTAGGTCAGAAAAAATTATTCTGTTCCCATCTCTGTTTAAAAAATAGGTATGCCACAGATAACTGTTAAAAAGTAAGTAAAACAGTGCATGGTTCAGGGCACGGTTTAGAAGAGGCAGAGAGATAAGACCTGGAGAATAGAAAGAAAAGTAGGCTTCTGTCACTGGTTGATGCACTAGTTAGGAAAGTAGGATACTTTCAGCTGTATGTTTACTTAATTGCTGAATAAATTATTTTGCTGGATGTAAAAATTACAGAAGAGCTAGCCAGTTTTCCTGAGCTCTTCAATTGAAAGCAAAATATTAGGAGTTTTGTCTGCTAGTATCTGTGCCCTCTAGCTATAGAGGCTTTTATGACTGCACAAAACTCTGATAAAGGACTGTTTTTTTCTCACTTACCCAAGTGGCTTGAGAAGAGTTTTGATGTTCTTTTCAGTACTTATAATTACAAACTGATGATGTTAGCCATCAGTTGTGGCAGCAGTGAGGTCATTACTGGTCAATGTTGTGTCATTGTCATAACGTGGAGTGGATGTACCCAAGAGCCTTTTCATTACCTTTAGACTCACTTTTATTGTTTCAGAAGTGCCTTCATTCATTCTGTTAAATTATTTCCTCTTCTGATCTTAGCCAGGAAGAGATAAGGTAAATTACACAAATTACACAAATTGTTGCAATACTTGCAATACAGGATCCACTTCAGAGTCAAAACCAGAATCAAGTCCTGCATGTGTTGACTGAGAAAACAACAGTGCATGAGAAGAATTAGGTTTATTGATAATGTTTTCAGCTCTAAGACACTAGGGTCTGTGCTCAAACAATGGTATAGCTGGGTCATGACTGAGAAGGATGTTGTCAATAGGACATCTCCACCTGACATTTAAGCATTTTCTAGCTATTCTGTTAGGTGACTAGACTTATGAAATTTGCATGTTATTCTTATGATACAGACCTCTGTTCACAGGAGAAAAGCAGAAGATTATGCTGCTTTTTTTCAGAAGTGGTTCTTTCTGATTCATGCTGAAAGGTGACTATCCTGACATTTCTGAGTGGTAGCATAAGGAGCATAGGCATATTTTACTGTGCTTTGGCAGTAGGCAGATGGAGGGAGGATTTTGAGCCTGAAGTTGCTAGACATATCCTCCAGGCAGCTTCCAAATTACTCAATGTTCTTGAATGCTAATACTTGCCTTCTGACCTTTGTTGGCAAACACAAAGAGCATATATGTCCATTCTGTGATTCTACATTCCAAGGGGTTGATATGTCCCTCACAAAGAAAGAACAGCCTTTAGCTTGAACCAGTATTGACTGAATTTGTGTTAGAAACCCAGAATCTGAAATAAGGCACGGTAGATCTAAAAGCAGTATCATTTATCACTTGTTAAAATGAAATAACTAGGTTAGTAATTCAGCTATTGAACTGCAACTCAGACCAGAGGGGAGATCAATAAAAAACATAAAAATTTCCAAGCCTTGCCAAAAAAGTAATAACTGTGGCAGCTGACCTGAACAATGCAGAATGTTGCCCTCTTATTAAGATTGATACTTGTGTTATCTTATAAATGTGACTTAACCATATAAAAACCCAGAACACTCTTTCAGCACAAACCTCTGTGGAGCACTAAAAGCTCTAGAAAAAATCTTGCATATCATCTACGTAAAATAATAGCTAAGGAACAAAAAATCTTAGTGAAAGTCTTAAGAGCAAGACAATTATTTTACACTGAGCACCTGTGAAACTAAGATGAAAATAAACCTTAAAAAAAAAAATAGAACCTAACTGGACAAAGTACAGGTTAAATTTTCAAGCACTGTTGCAATTTTTTAACAATAATTTCATAGCTTAGTCTGCTGTATTAGGAGGATGCCCTGTGTAAATCTCAAAGATGAGAGAACTTATTCAATTGAAGACATTTCATTTTGCCTTCTACAGTCATACAATTGAGAGTATTAGGGAGGACTTTTTGAACATGCATGTTTGTTAACATTATTCAACCAAAGTATATCAACACAACCGAAGATTCCTCTTTCTTTCCTTACCAAGCAATATTTAAAACAATGGTTTTCTCTCTGAGCTTGCTTTTAGGTGAATAACCTTCCTTTCTTAGACTGGAGGCACAAGTGTTTGTGACCACTCTAGTCAGCAAGTTCATTATTTTACTTTGTTTAATCATTCTTTAAACACTAAATGTATATGGAAAAGTACAGGAAAAACACAAATTAAATACAGCATTCCCACTGCCAAAGTACCACCACATGGAAAAAATCAGAAGTGGCTGTCTTTGAAAATGAAAAGAATAATTAGAACCTTAAAAATCCACCCATCAGAACTGTACCTACAAAGTTTAAGAACTAATTTATCTGACTTGCATTGGGAAAGTGAGGCAGAGAAAAAAAATTAGGGGATGGAAATGGGCTCAGTAGTGTAGGAGGGTTTGGAGAGTTGTGAAGTTATTTTGATTAGGAAAGTTAAAATAGGAAGTACAATATACATCAAAGATCTAGGCAAGAGAAGGACTGGAAATGTAAAAATAATTATTCAAATGGCAAAGTATGATGAAGAAGCAAAGGCATTAAGTGGTGATGATGTTTTGGCAGCTAAGCTCATGATCAAATTTCTTGATGTATTGTTAAGGATTGCCAGTATTTGAGATTTTTTTTCCAGTCCAAAATCCACTTATGGTCCTTCCAATTGATAAGTTCAGCCCACTCCCCTTCTTGCTTTAACTTCCTTTCAGAGAATGAGGAAAGCAGCACAAACCTGAATAATACAGGACTTGAGCTCTGAATTCAATTTTCAGGGAATTATGTTTTTCCTATTTTTGAGGAAATTCCCATGTAAGGAACTGACAGGAGAAAGTAAAGGTCCTTGTTTAATTTTCTGCTCACATTTTATTGACAACAGCAACATCCTTAGGGGAGGCAGGGGTAAGGCACTGGCATTCATCCAGAAGCCCTTTAGCCATGGCTTCTCAGAAGGAGAGCTCAGGCAATTGTAGAAAGACCCTAGGCCTTTCTTCTCTTTGCTCAGTGATTCAAAGTTTCAAAGCTTCCCTTTCCTTGTAACTGTTTCCTCAAAGTTTTTCATAGACAAAAAATACATGGAACTTAGGAAGTGAGGGAAAAAACTTTCTACCTCACTCACCCTCCTTCTTTCCACGAAAAACAGAAATCTGATGTGAACCTAGAATAGCCTTCGGAATGGATTTATTTATTAAAAGTAGACTCAATTAAGTCACAAGTAAGAAAAATCCTTGTTATATGCAGCTTTTCATTATGTATAATTAGACAATGTTAGGTGAAACAGAAAGGCTTACCTATATTTAGGAAACAAATACAGATCCTTCTCAGTAATGAAAAATATAGATTACATTAGAGATGGAGATATTTTGTATGTGAAATATATATGTATATTGGCTTACTGATGGCAATTCCATAATTTTAATAGAAAATATGATGCCTGGAAATGTAATATCAGAATTGTTGACTTGTAAGCAAAAGAAATTACTTTTGCAGGTCTCAGAATTAAAATGTAAATAGTGATTAACAATGTAATTTTGGATTTAAAATATTAGAAAGCTGCGAACTGAATATGCATAGTGAATTCAAGTTGGCATAGTGAATTCAAGAAATTAATTTGGCAAAAAACCACAGAGACTGTAACTTCTTGCAAGTATAGGCTTATGAAATAAAGCAAATTTTTTTCCTCTCCTCATTATTTACAGGAAAGGTGTTGAAGGACAGAATAACAACACTTATAGTGGTTTTATTATTATAGTTTATGTTTTTAATTTTAAAGAATACCTATGAATTAAAGGAAAAATTGTTTAAAAGAATAATCTTTTACCTTTCTTAGTGATCATATGGGTTAACCGAACCCTGTTGGTAAAGTAGGAGGTATTTTAGACATAGTCTGTTGAAGAATCCACAGACTGATCAAGGAAGCCTTTAAAGAAATTTGGCAGTCAGGGTGTGCATGCAGAATTTATGGGATCCCTTCTGTTCCCCTCGCCAGTGGGAAGGAGGTGTCTACAGCAATCCATCTTGGAAATGGTGAGCAGAGCTGCAGTGTCTCGCTCAGTCAGAGGGATCAGACTGCAGCACATTTCTCAGTCAAACAGAACAGCAGCCCTTCGATTTCACAGAGCTGCCTAGTTCCCAGATGTTCATTAGCACGGTTGTTATTTAATATGTTAATGGAATATTTATGAAAGGCAAAGCAAAGAGGCTCAAACCTCAAAGGAAGGGTTTGCCGTGGCACTGGGCAGCGCTGGGGCAGCGCAGCCCTGCACGGGTGGGAGAGCAGAGCCAGGGGCTGCAGCTCCTGCGGGGCAAACCGCGCTGGAAACCCCGGCACCGCTTCCACACATCCCTCCGGGACAGAGCTGGGACTTGGGTTTGGCTGGGCTGGGCACACATCTGTCAGCCTGGAACAGAAGGAACAGGCTCAAGTGCTTGGTGAAGGAGACCAAGGTGGGATTTGAGGGCAAAGTGGTGCTTTCTCCCCTTTTCTGCATTGGTTTGCTGTCCTCCTCTCAGACCATACTTACTGAGGGTTTAGTAATGTTACAGCCATAGCTGGTATCACAATCTCATGATCTCTGGAGTACGAGAGCCAGGAATCTAACATCTTTTTAACATCTTAACATCTGCTTCATTGTAAAAGCTGCCAAGATATTGCTCCTTTTCACCTGGGAAAGACATTTCTATTCTTTCTCTGTCCTCTCTGCCTGTACTCTAAGATCTCACTACTTACAGATCTGATTTTTAATCTAAGCCTTACCATAAGGTTGTTCATGACTGTCTGTATCTTCTGTCTGTTATCTATTAAAAAATGCTTTAAATTTTGGGATGTGACTTTTTAAATTTATAGAAGTTGTATATATGTGCATCTGTGCATTCTTGTTTGTTAAAAGAAATGTGAAAAATTTATTCACAAATAAAGCTCAATCTCTTGTGTTCAGAGAACCCAAATTCAGCAATGTCAGGAAAATACTGAGAGAGAATGCAGTTTTTAATAGCTCTGTCAGTGATTGCATTGTAATAAAATTCACTTTCATCCTTATAAATAAACATTAAATATATGCTTATGAAAGAAGGAAATGACAGAATAAAGTCAACTTCTATAACTGAGAAATGTGTTTCAGCTACAGACAAACTGAAAGAAAACTTTAATGAATATAATCACAAAGAATTTGAAAGAGGATAATTATAAATAAGCAGAAAATGTCAGGGCTCCTCCTTATATTTTTCTTGCTTCAGATTAGGTATGAATCAGATGACTGCACAATAAAACTGTATCTTAGGGGCTGTTCCAAATGCAGTACATTTATATTGGGGCATTAGATAGCATTTAGTTTCTCATGCTAATGAATTCCAGTGAGCCCTGTTTCTCTAACAGGATTAGATGTAGTAGCCATAATCACTGCAAACTAAAGCCATTGCTGGGCATCTGAGTACAGAACAACCTTCTTTCAAAACATACTAAATACCACTAAAATTATTTTTATTTTAAAAAAAGGAGTGAAGGTTGCTTAACCAACATGAAATTGGTCATCTATACTTAGTGTTTAAGAGAGGATTACACACTACCAAGTCACCTACAGATAATTTCATGACCCTTTTCTGCCCCCATTGATGCAAAACTGTGTTAAATCAATAGAGTCACGCTAGGGTAAATGATGTCCGTATTAAGATTGATTCAGACTTCAGTGCTATGGGGAAAATTACTGTGGTGTTTAATAATCTATTTGGAACAGGGTCAAAGTTATGCTTTGCTTGGTGTCAAGTTTTACTGCATCTGATTTACATAACCTACGGCTCTGCATTGCATAATGGGACCTTCTGCATTGCTTCCCTCAAGTAGCAGCAAAACCCAGACACAGATAGAAGGTCTGGCAACAGCTGCTGTTGCACCCACATACGTACTTTTTTCCATAATGTATTTCCTTGGTGTTCATTGCTGCAGTGTCTGAACACGGTATATCACATGAAAAAAGTAATTTTTACTGGCAAGATAGGAAACAGTAACTCAACCTGAGGTAGCAAGGCACTGGAGGGCTGCCAGACAGGCTGTCTCCTGCTCCTGGGCTGTGCACAGCCTGACAGTACATCCCACCTCACAGGGAAGTCAGCACACTCGGAGGAATGAAGGATTATTGGCAGAACTTCTCAGATTTAATTGCTGTCAGCGTCAAGTATGTTGCTGAAAGACTCCGTGATTTTGTAGCTCAGGAGAGGTGTGAAAAGAGGAAGCACTCAAAATTAATGGGACTTTTTGCAAAGTGAGGCATCACAAACCTGAGCAAAAGTGACAGGATTTGGTCCTTGAAGATCGCCCAAGAGTGATGCAAACCAATTTAATGAAAATGTGTGTAGGAGTTGTGTGGGAGAACATAAAATATTTCAGTGAAGTGTGGTCATTTGCATCTTGGGATCTAGCTAATCTTGAAATAAGGATGTTTAAGGGTAAATGAATATTAATAGTTTTGGGCAAGTTACTTCAATACTTTACTAGAGAGCTCCAGCTAAGATATTATTCAATGAGGTTTTTTTAAAAATATATAACAAATACCCTCTGAATTATGTCACATCTATTTTTAAGGTCTCTTACCTTGTCTAAAAGGCATTTTAAAATAATGACCAAGTTAAAATTAAGAAATATGTAACTCATCCAGATCCAAGGCAAGGCTTCTGAACCTTTTACAAGATTTGGTCACACATTCAGAATCTTCCTAGTCAATCACAAACTATCTCTGCAATGCACAGGATCCAGAGATACCTCTTGTTCCCAATGTGCTCTTTCAGCCCTCTTGCCAGGACACCCAAAGGCATTTCAGTTTTCACTGAAATATCTGTCTGGTTGTTTAGCTTTCCTTTTCCTCCCCACAGTACAGGGCAGAAGCCAGGGTTTGCAGAGAAAATAGACACAGCAGGACAGCAGCCTGCAGCTTTTTCTGGGTCCTACATACACACTTTTTTCTGAAACACTGTTTCAGCATTTAATAACGAAGAGTAAGTTGCATAAAATGAATGATAAACCCTAGCTGAGCCCAACTCTCCTATTCTTTTAAATGAATATCAAGTTAACAGTCTGATGCACTTTTTCAGCCCAGAGTAACCTGAAGTTTTTGCATTGTTAGATTTTTAGCAGGTGAGGGAAGCAGTACCCCTCAAGTCTTCAGAGCAGCCTTCTGCCAAGGGGTAAGACAACTTTCCAAGAAGACAGAGATGCACTTAAACTCTCTTAAGGCCAGTGAACCTGAATGTCCTGGCCATGGGTTGAAAGCTGCAGCCTGGTTAATGATTCCTTTTATAAAATTGTTGCTTGCTTCTTCATCATGCATTAGAAAGACAAAATTGCTTTTTCTCTTTTATTTTTATTAAATAAAAGGTGTGCTTCTATATTCATAACACTGAGCTGTTATTTTCTTGCCTTGGGAGTAATATGGAGTACATCAAATGCTAAAGCTCAGAAATGGGCCTGGATTTATTAAACACACATTTCATTGTTTCCCTTAGCAGTGGAACACTGACATGGGTGGATTTTTTCCTAACTTATACAATACGCCATGTATCCAGAATTAATAATTTTTTATTTCATAACTCTTAGCTGCAGAAAAAATAATATGATCTGGAGTCAGCCTTGGTGCATTTCCACAGATTAAAGATGTCATGGTCCATATGTAAACCAGATAACTGCAAACCAAATAATTCAAGAATTCATTATACAAAAGTAATTCAGGAAAAGGAGTATAATTAAGACTTCCAGAAAGAAGGAATTTTCAAGTATTAAAAAAGTTAAGTGATGTCACAGATAATTCTGATGAATCCTTTAATGTCTCCATCTGTCAGTGCTGAATATTTTCCAACAGCACTACTAGTGGCTTCCCAATTAACTGGAAAAAAAAAAAAAAGAGATCCAGGAAAAGCTTGGGTCACTATTTTTACAACACTTTGTCCTAGTTTTCTCTTTGCTGCTTTTCACTTGTTGCTCCATTAATAAGCTAAATAATGCATTTCCTGCTTCTTTTCACTTGTTGCTCCATTAATAAGCTAAATAATGCATTCCTTCCAGAAGCAGAGCTTCAGTGTTTCATCTGAAAACACATCTCTTTCATCTCAGATAAACTTCTGAGCTGCAATAATTATTCTAAACCTCTCTCTATACATAGATTTTTTTTCAAAAACTGATTTGAGCAGAAAAACATTTAGTATCATTTTTACTGACAGAAGAATTACAAGTTGAATCTCTTTTAGCTAGACAGTGGTCTCTCTGGTCCATGTAAGCCAGTCCTAATTTGCTACACTATACAACCCTGCAAACCACTTGGTCCTGATTTTCAGTAGTTTACTCATTGAAAGCACCATATTCTTCTGCTGAGTAGACCATTCAAAACCTTTCCCTCCTAGGTCTGCAGACACAGTTGTGTAAAAGCAGAGGGTGTGACTTTCAGCATAGCTGAGCAGTGCCTACAGCACTGAGACAAAACCACATCACTCTGTTACTGACCTGCTCTTCCAGGGATGGAAAAAATGTTCAGTGGTTGTGCAGTTAGGTGGGTTAGAGATCAAAAATGTTTGTGTCTACTCCAGAATCTGAGGTTATAACCTCCCTTAATGTTAGGAAGAGAATTTTTCAAAAGCACAGTTTGTCTGGATTGTCCTTCCTGTGGTAGGACCCCAGGGAGGTCAAAGCTCAGTAAATGTTAACGCCCCAATCTTCAAAGGCTTTATGAATTTCTAATAACATTCCAGAAACATAACTTGCCGTGGACCTAATTTTTAAATTTACCTCTGAAAAAATCTCTGAAAAATTTGAGAAATTACCCTTGAAAAATAATGAAAACCAACATACTTGAAGACAGCAGGTGATAAGCTATTAATAGGCAGCACGATGTGGTAGTTTAGAAACATTTTTGTTCAGATTATATGCTTTTCTTAATATATATCTCAATAGCTTATTACCTGATGTAGAGTGATCATGCTGTAAGCCCAAGAGGCAGAGTACCTGGGGCTGATCTGCAGTGTTCACACATAACTGATACTTTGATTTCAACAAAGAATTTGGACTCTTTGGACCGGAATTTCTGTGGTGCTACTGTGACTTAGTTTTCATAGCACCACATTAGTAATCTGGAAACAGGTGCAAAATATAAGTACTGGGTACAAGAAAGAAAATATCTCAATGGCAAGAAAATGTATGCAAAGAATAAAAGAAGATGATGCACGTAGAAAAGCATGGTGACAGAATATCTTAAAAAGAGGCAGAGTGGAACACAATAATATCACAAATAGCTCGAGAGAGATTGGCACAAATTCATTTTAATTTGTAGCACCTTCTGGCTCATCAGTTTGCACAGGTTCATCAGCCCTGCACTGAACCAGGACTTTATATGATCCATTTTCATTCAGGACACCACAGGCAAGATCACATATATGTCGAAGGATTGTCACATCTGCCAGACAGTGATAAATATTACATTTAAAAAGCCTACTAATTTTGCAGACAGTCTTGCATTGTGCTTGTTTGGCTTGCATTACTGTGCTGCCATACAACAAGTGGCAGCACAATTAATCATGAGCATCACAGGGTAATTTGTTATGACAGAGAGCCATGTGCTCGTTAAAGAAAGCTTCTCTTTTATCTCTTCATATTCTGTTCCTCCCTTTGTGATTCGTGTCCAGAAACTGGATGATAGAACACTCTGAAGTATTTCCAGGACTACTGAAGATGATGGCTCATGGGTAGCTCAAGGGATTTAGACCATCTATCCTGCTTAGTTTATAGGTGATGGAGGAGCCAGAGAAGTTGTACACTACTGTGCAAAACGAGGATTAAAACCTCAAACAGTGGTGGGGATCAAGTCTGTGCTGTTTGCTTGCGCAGGTTCTGCTGGCACCAAGGAGGCAGCCTGTGGTGACTCCCCCAAGAGAAAGCAGAGCACCCCCACTTCCCTGCCAAGCCCACCTGCCAGATGGAGGCCAGTTTAGCAGATGATGTGTGGGATGTGCTCAATGAATATGCAATTTCCCATGTCATTACCCTGCTGATCAGCCACTGCAATGATCAAAGCCATTGATCAAATGGCGTTTTTGTCCTCTATATGAGGAAGTTTTGTAGAAGCTTTTTTTTTTCTTTTTTTCTTTTTTTTTTTTTTCCTGGCAATTCATCACTGCAATTCAAGGCTAATGCAAAGATTTTAGCTTGTGCTTCTTTTTTCCTTATAACCTTTACTACATAGCCAGGATCATGCACTGATTGCCTTCAGCTTTCTAATTGCTGACCTCATTTGCTAATTAGGCTAAATATATGTTAGGCATAAACCTTAGCAATCTAACCACTCACCCCATGCACCATAGTACTAACAGACCAAAGGAAGCACTCATGCCCCCTTCACCCTTCTACAGAAATGTAATTTTTGCAAGCTTTTTCAACATTTAAGTTTGAATGCTGAAGAGCTAAATGCCTTTGCCAATAATAAAGATGAGATCTGTGATGCAGTTGCATTACAGATCTCATCTTTATGAGGTAGGAAATAGCACAGAGTATTTCTATAAACTTATTTTCTGGGTTCAACAAAAAGCAAAGATCTCTGAAAGAATGCACAGTAATTTGATTTAAGTGTATTCAGCAGCATCTTTTCTCTATAGAACACAAAAGAACAGCCTAAAAGCTTGAGTGAGTCAGTAAAAAATTAAATTTCTTCTAATATTGTGAGGGACTAAACTATGATAGAGACAATAAATAATGCTGTCCAATGTCCACTTTATGTCAAGAACTCACAGACATCATAGAGTTTTCTACTTCTGATTCCCTATTTGTGATTTGTGGAAAGCAGTAGAATGTTGTTAAAAATGTACCCTCATTTTTATTCACTTTCTAAAGAATTCTTATCTTTATTACACAAGAATAAACATTTTTAGGGGAAAGCTTGAAAAAATATATGAATAGTGGATACACTTAAAATATATACAATTATGTAAGAATTAATTTTAAAAAAGTTCTTGCTATTGGAAAAATCCACCAGAAGTAGGAAAACATTTAAAATTAGCAGAGCTTTTAAACCCCATTTTTACACCTTTTTTATTGCACTTTTTGTGATACATTTCAGAGATCTCCATTTGTCTTTCTCATGCATATCTTTTTATTATTTTTTCTTTACCACTAGCCCACCTCCTCACAGCTTATTTTAACATCCAAAATGCCTGACAGAGGAGTTTTAAACAGACATGATAAACATAAAAAAACCCCCCTCTCATCAAACTGACAGGGAAAAAAAAAAAACCTCCTCTGGTTGTTAATCTGCCCTTTCAAAAAAATATAGCTTCCACTAGTCTGAGACCTACAGTGAGTAATACCCAACCCTCTTCCCAGAACAGGATCAGCAGAGTGCAGTATAATACATCATGCTCTGCTGGACTACCCATGCAAGCCTCCTTCTACCAGACCATCCTCCTCTTGCCTGCCCAACTTCTGGGTATTGAAATTCTTGAGATTTTTGACAAGCTCTGCAGTAAAATGCATTTGCAGGTAATTCTGAAAGCTTAAAGCATTATTAATTGCAATTTTCCTTAGCTAAATGGTTTCTCTGTTGCACAAAGGGAATGAAATGTTAGTTTTAACGCTTTTAGCTCCTTCTGCATGGCTACTGAAGATGAGGAAGAGAAAAAAAAAGCAGCATATGTTTCAGCACTGGTAATTTCATTCATTTGCTCTAAGTGCTTGGTGCTGGTAATTATCAGGATAGTAAATATTCAATTGCCATTATATAACCATTTCATTCTCATAGTGAGAATGCATCCACCTCATGGAAGTGTGGCTAGCCTCTGAGATGAATGCTGCTCATATTGTAGGGAAAAACCAGAGAAACAGGAAGATGGTATTGAAATTCTCAATGTGGATTTACATGTACTGATTTTGAGATGAGCAGGTGAGATTCCTGAAGTCAGAGGCAGCTGACACAAAAACCAGTGAGCTCCATCCCCTCTGAGACATTATGAACGTCAGGACTCCACACACTCTTCCCCTACTCCTGCCTAAGGTCCCTCCCTCAGGAGGCAGCCCTCCAGGAACATCTCCGATGTGAGTCCTTTCCATGGGCTGCAGTTCTTCAAGAACTGCTCCAGCAAGAGTTTCTTTCACATGGCCACAAGTCCTACCAGCAAACCTGCTTCAGCAGGGCCTTCTCTCTCTGTGGGTCTACGAGTGCCAGGAGCCTGTTCCAACATGGACTTCCCACGGCATCACAGTCTCCTCTGGGCATCCAACTGCTGCAAGGGCTGCACTCCTGTGGACCTCCATGGGCTGCAGGGGCACAGCTGCCTCACCATGGTCCCCATCATGGGCTGAAGGAGAATTTCTGCTGGGGCACCTGGGGCACCTCCTGCATTGACCTTGGTGTCTGCAGGGTTGTTCCTCTCACCTATTCTCGCTCCTCTTTTTGGCTACAGCCGTCATTTTTTTCCTTTTCCTCCTTAACTGCGTTATCCCAGAGGTGCTACCATCCATCACTGATGAGTTCAGCCTTGGCCAGTGGCAGGTCCATCTTGGCACCAGCTGGCTTTGGCTCCATCAGACATGGGGGAGCTTCTGGCAGCTTCTCACAGAAGCCAACCCTGTAGCCCCCTGCTACAGAACCTTGTCACCCAATACAGGGTTCTGCATGTTAAAATGCCGGAAGATCTATAATTTAAAAGAAGAAATTTGAGTATTTATAGTTTTTGCATTTTCATATCAGTTTTGCATGTATTTTCAGTTTCTTCCTCTGTTAATCTTATATGAAATCGGTTAGCTCACCTAACCCATTAGATTAACCCTCTAATCTCTATATTCTTGCCATAAATTACATCTGCTTTAAGACAGCACCATATTTTAATAGAGAACCTCATGTTTCAAAACACTCAACTGATAATTTTGACTACAAACACTAGTGTATTAATGTATTCTAGCATACAAATACTAGGAACATACAAATGTACAAGACATATGGAAATTACCTTACTTTTTCTTTTCTCATACCAAGTTGTAATGAAACACTGTCACAAGAGTAATGAGAAGTGATCCAATCAGACAGGAAAAAATACTGTTGGAAAATAAGTATCTAGGTCTCAAATACTTTGTGCATGTTTTTTCCTGAGGCGGTTTTGTACTGCATGAGACACGGGTATGTTTGCAGATTCAGGATCAAAGGAGTGTTAACTTACACTTTTTCAGCAGCCCAAAAATGGATTAAAATCTGATTATCTAAAAATAAAAATTAAGCAAATTGTGCTTTGCAATTAAGCAAAGTGTGCAGATGTGTGAAGTGAAGGGAAAAGAGAGATATTGTCACTCAACATCCTTCCCCTTTCTTGTGGTGAAGCTCCACAGCATGCCATTGACTAATGACAGGAGAGATGAGTAATGGGATAGGAGGGAGGTATTTGATTGCGGTAATGATAAAAAATCAAAGCAGCAGTAAATGCAGAGAGAAAGCAATGGACTTTGATCTGTGCTGGATGGAAAATAAAGAAACTTTCTTCCCTTTATTTTTTACTAATGGGGGATCTAGGGCAGAACCTTTACAGGCATGTTCTATGCTCCCAATTTTAGTTTTTATTTTCTAATTTATTTGTAACAGCTAGCCACACTGCACTTGAAAATCTCATCTTTTAAAGCTATGCATTGTTATAAAATAGCTGTTTCATGCAGTAGGACTAGGTGAAGGAATATTCCAAGCTTTTAGACAGTGTTTTTATAAAATTCAGTATAAAGCAGCCAATTTAGGTGGAAAGTAGGGAAAACAACTGACAGGGGAATAAACAACATATACATGTATTGCCTGGTGCATGTGGCCCATGGTCACTAATGGTTTTAGATTAACACCTACTTTCTAAAGTCATGGAAGTGAAGAGATACAAAGGGATGCTGCCACCACTTACCTGAGACTCTGAAGAATGTCTTTGTTAGCAGGAAATTACTGGAAAACCGGAAGTTATCGTTCAGTCCTTTTCTTGTTATATTTTCAACAGTTTTTGGAAGCTTTTCTGCCAAATAACATCTGTAAACTAATTAATATACTGCAGCTTTTGTCTTTGGTAACTAGAAGAAAAACCCCATTACCATGCTGCCTTCAACATCAGAACCTCTTTTTCCCTGGGAATATAAACTTGGCAAAACTAGGAAAAGAAAATCTTGTTTTAGCTTATGAGAATCCTTTTAGTCCTTTATGATAACCTAAGTATGGTCTAGAAAATGTGCTCAGGGCATTCACATCTGACTTAGAATTCTTGATGTTTTTTAATGGTTTTGAAATTAATGATGAAGGCCCTGCAAGATATTCTGCAAAACCTGTGCTGATAATTAACAACATGAGTAGAAACAATCTTCACCTCTGACAGAAAAGGAGAGGTTCCTTTTTCTTGATAATAGCATTCAAATTTTAACAGGGTAATAAATGGCATGGACTGAAAAAGCAATTTCAGCTGAAATGCTGAGAAAATGTCAGCAAAATCAGTATGTCTGAGAGTTTGACCAGCAGCACCTGAGAAGGATTATTGCTGTGACATGAGCTTGGCTCTCTTCTTCAGTCTGATAGGTTATGTTTGTTAAACTGCCCTTTTGGAGATCAACACAGATTGGGTTTCTTTTTGGCTATTTAGCGCCAAAAATATGTCCACATTTTGGTGGTCTCTGCTACCTGATGATGTGAGTGAATCTGAATTCAGCCATGTAAAGGAGGCATGTTTTGGAGGAGTGGAGCAAAGAAAGCCCTGCTCTCTTGGAAACACTGATCTTTGGCATACAATTTAGTTTTTTTCATATGATGCTGTAAAGAGAAAAAACAGGTTTAAAGATCAAGCTGCCAAGGACTCAACCCCATCCTTTTCCCCACCTACAGGGCTACCAGTGGCTCCAGGATACACAGCCATTGTTACAGCTGGCCTCTGAGATAAAGGCCTGGCTGTAAAATGCTTTCTGGCCTATATATCCAAGATATTTTATTTGTTTGTTTTTGGTGGGTTTTTTTGTGGAGTCAGCCATAGCCTTTTAGCATAGCATTTGTGCAGCAAGTGCAACCAATCTCCTACTCAGACTCAAAAAAGAATTAAAAAAATCTTTCCCAACATATAATGCATTTGGAAATAAAGTTGGTCTCAGACAATTTTGATATTAAGGATTTTGTTTTGGAAAAACCTCTAGAAGTTCCTGGTTATCTGTTTGCTGTTATGCTGCAAACTTGCTCCATCTCCACTTCTAACTTCCAGTCAGTGAATTATTATATATTGGAGGTGAACTCTCTCTCTAAAGATATGGTTACTAAAGTTCATTGTTCTTCAAGATTGGTCTTCCTATTCAGATATATAATATTATGTCCTTTATTGCTCACCAGGTGTTCTTTGATAGCGACAGCTATAGGTAACAAAACATTACAGAGGAAATTGATACTTGTTTGTTTTTCATAACTACTCAGTACAGGGATTTTCTGCATGAATATGTTCTTAGTTCAATCTCTATTTAAATGAAAGCTTTAATGGAAAACTTACATGAGTTGTTAACATAAATCATCATAGCAATTTTAGCTATACCTTGGTGGGGTGCTTCAGAAACTGAACTTGATTGAAAGGCCTATGTAGAAGTTTAGATTTCTTAACAGGTTCTTTTAAACACATAACCTGTCTCAATTGCTTTAACCATTAAAGACTATCCTTTTATGAGGTAAGATTAAAGATTACTTGTGAGAAGGAAATAGACATTTAAAAACCCCATTTTTTCATACTGGCTTTACTACTAAATATGCTTGAATATTTTACCCCTTTGTTTATGCATTTAATAGGAAGCTTATTTATATTATGGCAAAATATAAATTATTTATTTATATTTTATTTATATAGCACATAAACATGTAATCACAAGATGAATTTTTCAATAAAAAAACTTGCAGGTATGTAACTTGAAAATTATAAGAAATTCCTTAGAGAAAATGGAAATATCTACTTCTTTTTTTTTTTTTTTTTTTTTTTCCTAATGACAAAACATGCAGATACAAGCTAATTACATTTTTTGTAAACTGGAGAATTTTTGGTGAAAAGAAAAAAAGAGAGCCCATGTAAGACAAGGCTAATAGGAGTTGTTGAATTCTCATGAGTTTTTTTAGGTCTATGTTATATCTGAGCACTTCCAAATCTGTACTTTAAAATTCATTGTTTGTGTTTTAATCCTTTGAATACTTGAAATTTTTTTCTTATATACATAGAGAGAACTTCATTGAAGCACTCATTGATTTCCAATTGTGCAAGACCTGCAAAATGACTTACACAGAACTGAATTTTGTAATAATTTTGGAGACACTGACAAATTTGATGTAAGGTTTATTATTGACATGAATAGATTTGGAATTTTTCTTAATAGTGCCATAAGATTAATCATTTTTCCAGCTATAATTCATAGGCTCACTGAGCTATTTATTATACAAGTCAACCAAGCATCTGACTAGTGAATGCTCCATTTCCCTGGTAACCATATGTCCTACTTGCTGTCATTGAATCTTCCAGAGGAACCATATTTCACTTCTGCATCAGCCAAATATGATGTAAATTCACTTGAGAGCACTCAAAGCTTATTTGCTAAAAGAAGTAAAAAAAAATCACGAATCTGTTTTAAAAATACAAACTTAAATTTAGAGAAGTCTTGAAGTTACATATGCATCTAATAATTCTGGATAATAGATATCAGCATCTTCAGCCAGGCTGTACCTCATTTTGAATGATGGCTCATTCTCATAAACAACTCTCTCATTTATATGAATTAGACTTACACAGTGGACAGCTCAGAGCTTAATTGTTAATGGAACATGAAAAAGTCTGGAAAATGCTCATAAGAGCTTTCTAACCTAGATCCAGAGACAGAGAAAATGGGCTTGGATCTGACTCCAGGACTGTTCACTGTGGCTTCCAATTACAACACAACTTCATCCTCCTTTACTTTTTCTAGACCTAGCCAGATTAATGGAACAAATTTTTAAGATCACAGCGCTAATACTGGCCATAAAACCAAAATGCTGAACAAGATGCACTAATCCTCATTTTGAAAATGGAAATTAGCCTATTAAAGTAACTTCACTGCTAATTGTTGACTGTGACATGAGCTAGTTAAAAGAACAGTTGGAAGCAATCACTTGCAGAGAACAACCTTTACATTTTATACTTCTAAGCTCTGGATCAGCTCACACCTAAGCTAGAGGAAAAATTTGGTTTTAGTGGAACTAGAGCTGAGTCTTAATTGGTCCAAGTTCTATGTAATTCAATGGATTTGTCTCTCCTTGAGGGAGCTGTGAACTTCTTTGTAGGAAAATACTGCAGTCAATCATTTACTGCCTTTAAGGTGAGTCACACCTCAGTGTCCTCTTTTGTCAATGCCAGAGCAGGATGAAGAGGAAAGAAATGGAGCTCAGTGATCCTAGGAAGGAGGTTAGTTTCCAAAACTGGGTAAACATAGCTCATTCATTGCTAAGGTTGATATAAAACTCATTAACTCCAGTGGATGGTGGACCAGGTGTTGTCATTGTCTTTTTATATAGCTTTTTATAGGCCAATCACTGGACCTCAAAACAATGAATACTACTGTATGTTTTTACTGAGATTTGTATACTAAGTCACCTTATGTTGCCCTGCATAATCATCTAGGTACTTTACTATGAATATTACAAATTGAGGTAATTTCCATTGGTATAGTACTCTTCTAATCACTAAAGTGAGATGAGAACTTTGATTACAAAGAAAAAAAAAAGAGAAAACTATTTTAAACACACTGCTAGATAATTAAATTTTTTAATGCCTGTTATTTAAAAAATAAAATAAAATTATCTACCAAGAAATTTGGGGTTATTCTTGCAGTATGCTTTTGCCTTTAGTATTCCACAAGGACAAGATTATGTATTTAGGTAGAATCACATTGTTGAATATATCTTGGGGTATGTATATGTTAAATCTGTCTATGGTACTCAAAAGTACAGTTTTAATAACTTGGACAGAACAAGAGCTTGCTCATTTTAAAATGAGGTGAGAAAAAAGGTCAGTCATCTGAGTGGGAAAAAGAACATATTTCAAATTTTAATCTGAATACTTCAAATTTCAATTTGAATTAGTAATTCAAATACTTCCAGAAAATAGTTGTGTCAGTAGATTATTTTACAGGCATGGTCAATGCAATCAAATGTTTACTTAATAGTACAGTGAACTATCCCTGAAACCAAATGCAAGTGATCGTTCTGCTCTCTAGGCTGCAGCTATCAGAAGAATCAGCATTAGCAACTGACATCAAGAGCCAGAACTGCCTGCAGATTGAACCATGGAGATGTTTGCTGCACTCTGCCACCAAATGTGTACTGTTGCACAGCAAGAATTAATGCATTTCACCAGGCAGATGAAAAGCAAGCAGACAGCAACACTGGAACACTTGTTACTGGCTGACATGTTCTTCTGAAAGGAAGGCAGACAGAAAGCCAATTAAGTTAGGACAAAAGGGTAAGTAACAGAGGTTAAAACTGACACCCACATAATAAAATTAAACATAGTATTCCAAGTGTAAACATTTTTGTTTCTAATTTGTGATGTAAACACAGAAGTAAGTGCCATCATTTCTAATACGGGAGATAAACCTCCACTGATCAAAGTGGCTGTGGTCCCAGGAATATCCCTGTGCCTTGAATCCTGAACATACTGACTGCAGCATCTCAGGACCAACACACCCCTTATCCCTCCTGTAGGGAGCATACATTCCTTCCTATTACTGGGTTCCTACTCTATATCCAGCATCCTGAGTAGTTTTTGTCTACAAGTTCCTTACAGGATGAAATTATTTTTCCCCCTCTACATTTCATAGCTGCCTTTCTACTAAAAGAAATTTAAAAAGATAGTAAGTTTTATTCCTTTTATTCAGAATTCTGTCCTGCCACTTCCAGTGATAAGTGCCAGTAACTACTAATTGTGTTTGAAAGCACGCAGTGAAATTCCTACTGAGTATGTCTGCAAGGAACATTGGCCGACCTGAACCCTCATTATTTTGAAACCCTGTTTTTAAATAGCAGATAAAGATGCTTTAATAGCCCATTCCCAAATGGGCTTCACATCTTCCATTGAAAGGACCAGTGCAGTCACAGTCTGATGCTGTTTCACTCTAAAATTGTTGACAAGAACTCTGTGATGCTGGACAATGAATGCACTTCTTTGGCTTGGACCACAGTATACACACTCATGCACATTTGGGAATTCATCAGTATCTACAGATCTACTCTTTGAAAACTAACACACTGTAAGGCCTCATCAAAGGTGTTATTATCATTGAACACCAGAAAACCCCTCCAAAAAACTAGTCAACGCACAAAATTTCACCGGAGGTGAAGAACAGATCTTTTGCAAGGACAGCCTTGACTTTGTTCATCTCCCAGGATTTATTCTGGGGACCACTTGGGTGTTTTGATTTAGGCAGAACAGGTCTAATTCTTATAGAGTAGGGAGATACACTGAGGAAATTATACTGGAAATTTTTTTTCTTGGATTTATCATGCAAAAATAAATTTATAGGGCAGTGATAAAATGGACAAAGTGTCATCTTTGTTCTCAAAGCAAGTTCATTATGTCAAGAATTTAACTATAGAACTTAGAAAAAAATAAGGGGATTGAAAATGAGAGATTAAGATGTAAAAGTAGGACTCACTACTTGGAAAACGTAGGTATTATATATATGTTACTGTTCAGAGCTTAAGTAGGCACTTGGGATTTCATGTGGAGTGTTACTTGGGTCTCTCATATCTCTCCTTTGATATGTATGAGAGAGAGTTAAGGTTCTTCAGCCTCAAAATCTCCTAAATTATTCAGCCACATCTATTTTTTAAATTAAAATATGCATGCCATCTTTTCCAGCCCTGCAATTTATTTTTTATTAGCAAAAATTAATTTAAAATAATCTCTACAAAGAAAGATAGTAAAATCTGCCAAACAATGTGTTAAGCAAATCTCCCACATCCAAAGTAAACTCCCATTCTTCCAAAGCTGCAGAGTTATTTTTCACTTCTTTTCTTTTGAAGAAAACTGACTGTCTTTTGTGAATGAATGGAAATCATGAGCTCGGATATTCATCAAACCATCATCTGAACACAAAATGCACAGGTCTGGGAAACGTTGTAGGTACAGAACAATAGGAGTACAAAATTAGATAAAACTTTTAGAGAAACAAAAAGAAAGCCAGTAGTGGCACTGCAGTATAAATAAGTATTTTCTCCAACAAGTGCTTCCATTAATATGTTTTTGGTTTTTTAGCAGGAAGTGAGGAATAGAATTTGCACTGAAAAACCTGCCTGTTCAGCTCAAAAGCTCTTGGAAGTAGAGAATGGCATAGAAATTAAACTACTAGTTAAAACCAAATTGTGTTTAGCCAGTGTACCAAATAAGAAGCCATTGAATCAAATTGGGATGGTAGAGAATTTAGAGCAACGTGTATTTAATGAGCAATTGTCTGAGTTATTTAAAATAATGTATATGCACCAAAAAAATTATTACATATTAATCTATGAACAAAAAACCAGACTAAATATGCCAGTAAAAATATTTATCAGAAATAATTTAACCAGGAAAGATTCCTTTGATCTACACAGCAAAAATGTTGTTTAGTGAATGGAAGGAGACTTTCTTCAATAAAATAATCAATGGCTGCAGCTGGGGCTTTGTGTTCTCAGAGATGCACATTCAATGCACTTCAACAGTAAATGTCCACCCCACCCTACATTTGCTGTGATACCAATTCAGTGTAAGCATTACATATTGCTTCATATGCATCAGGCTCATGTACTGTGTTCATTATGTATGGAGAATAAACCATATATTCTTCAGCTGAACCAGATACCAATATGCAGTAATTCCCCTGAAGCATTTAGGAATACTGTGGACTTGAGACTGTTAAGGACACAGAAGTTAGGCCTGCACCTGCAAAAATTGCTAAATATTTCATTGAAGATTTTTCTTGACTTGTTTTAAGGTAAGGTTTGACTTGAGATCTTCCTAAAGCAAGTATGTCAATCTGTCTACTCAAATCTGACTTTGCCTACGCTCCTCAAAGATGTTAAGTTGCAATCAAGAGATGTTACACTAAATTTTGACTTGAAAAACAATTTAATTTAGCACATGCATCTTAGACTGTTCTAAAGTTAACCTGACTAGTTATCTTCAATAAAACAATAAGCCCTAGTATGTCATCAAATATTACATAGTTCAAAAGAAATTTTGTGAAACTTTTAGGAGATATCAGTGCAAGTTTGAGTGAAATTTGTAGTCAATCACAGAAATTTAAGACCTATTTCTAACTTTTTATTTTTGCAAAAGTACTCTTTATTGCCTTTTTAATGAAGACAGGCTAAAGTCAATTCAAAATTGTAGTGTCTGGGCTTCCCTAAACACTGATTTAGTGTGTACTGATTATGTTTCAATATCTTAATATTAAGAAAGCGAAAGACTGGAATTTTGATTTGCTTGATTACTGTGAATTTTTTCTTCCCTTCACTAATTATATTATTAATATGTATTTTGCAATCTAGAGAGAGTTTAATGTATACAAAATAAGATAATGAATAAAAATCATGTTTTTTTACGAGGACTAGATAGAGGGACATACTTTGATTTACATTTATCTGCCATTTCAAAAAACCTGAACAAATACATTATTTAATATGAAGTGTTCTGCAGGGTTCACAACAACTGAGCACCCTTAACCACACTAAACTGGCTACAAAAGCTGGCTACTCTCGTTTCACCTACTTTCAGGGTTTTTTAAAAAAATCTCAACTCTTAGAAGGCAGACACACCTTTCTATGGGTGATATCTGAAACCTCTCTGGGTGTTGACAAATATTAATACACTGTTGTCCCTCATGGGTGGTTCACTTTGAGATTGCTTTTCATATGCTACCAGCTACACTCTTCTATTTTTGATGTATTTCTCCTGAATTAAAGCAAAAGGAGAGAACAACCCTTTGATGTCTCATCACAGCACCCACAAATCTGTCCAATTTAAGAAAAAACCCTTTATCACACATCTTTTCAGATGTGACTTCTTTACTTGGCTCAGACAGATTAAAAGTTAAGTGGAGTCTTTTGACTGCTAATAACAGCATAACTCCCTACCACATCCTGAGCCACACATAGAGCTACCATTTTCTTGTTCTTCATGTATTTTAACTTCAGTGCTTACAGGGTTAAACAACTGTTCTGCTAAAAATGCCAGGCAGTAGTGGTTTAAAGTGGTCCACTGCAAAACCAAGCTGCCATCACCACTGTGACTGCCTGCTTTTAGTCATGCCCCTCAGAAATGCCTTCCTGAGGATGCCTTAGCCATGCCTCAACTTAAACTGCTGATTCCTTTATTCTGGTAACTTGTCTTAGATTCAAATTCATGTAAAAACACAGATAACTTGGTATATTTGATGGGCCTCCTCAGCCCTTCTGTTAAAGCATTGAACTGAGCTGGATGGTGTTTAAAGAGCAGATTCCTGACCCTTTATTTTCTTACTCTTTGCTCTCCTTGAGGCTCAACTTGCTTCTCTATCAAAAAAATCCAAAAAACAAAAGCAAAAAGAAGAACAACAAAAAAATCACCCCAAAAAACCCCCAAAACAAAACCACAAAAAAAAAATCCCACAAAACAAACAAAAGCAACAACAAAAAAGCATTTTCAGAGAAAAGTTGTTGTTAAGAAAGACAGACAGGATTGGCAGCTGTGAAGAGATCTCCACAGAATCCAGCTGTGCAAGTAGCTCCACCTCAGATGCCACCTTTCTCTGCTCCTACTGTGTATCAAACTGGAAGGTCTGTGTCTAAGTGGGAAGAAATGGAGAAAGGTCGTTCCTTTTTCATGCACATCCTTTAGCTTTGAAGGTTGTCAAATATGAATGCTTAATGCTACACATCTGTCCTCCAAAATCTTTGAAAATGCAACACCTTGCAAGCCACTCCTGTCACATTCATGCTTGTGATCTGAAGCAAAAAAAGTTAGCATAGTCAATGCCCTCTGTCCTTGGTATTACTTTTTTTCATATACTTTACATTACAGTTCAATGTAATCTATGCTGATTTTTCCCTAGAAATTGGAAGAACATTTTCCAAAAACTGTTGGCTTAAAGCCAAAAGGACACCTGTAGCTGAAACTACTCTGAAACACTACCTCCTTTTTCAGGGGTGCTCAGTCATGTTCTTCCTCAGATACCAAAGCAATATTTAATATTATCAAGCATTTTAGACAAACAAATTAGTTTATTTGTTTGCTTGTGAAGAATAGCACTATGTCTTCATAGGAATAAGAAATTAATTGACTTTTTTACAACTTCCACAAGACCTGGAAGTTTTTTTTTAAATATGCTTCTTAACAGCTGTACTTTAGGAAGTCTACTCTTCATCAGGGGAAGCTTAGCAACAAAGGGAAACAGAAATGCCTCATCTAGTAAGGTTAGAAAAGGAAAGTGCAGTAAAAATCCCAGTTCAAATACTGGTAATCGTATTATAGCTGAATGTATTTTTACAGAGTTTGCAGTGCAGATTTGGTGGCACAGAAATGAAGTATGATTAGCTGTATCTCTCATTAGGGTTCTTCCTACATTGGAAACAACAATTTTTTTCTTTTTTTCAGGTAACCCTTAAATGATGTTTATTATTTTCATTATTAAAAACATTCTTGTTTTAGCTTAAATAAATAAGACTTATTTTAAATTCAGCAAAGGCAACAAGAAAGAATGAAATCCTGATTTGTTCAAAGATACTATGAAACAAGTGATAGTTTGCTCATGAGGAATCAGACAGAAGTGACTCTATATTTGTTGTTTTGCTCCACAGTCATTTTAAGTACACCTATTCAGCTCATATTTCCCTCCTTTTGTAATTGTTTGTATAAATAAATTCTGGGGGTGAATTGCATAAGTAAAACTAACACAAATTCCAAGCCACAACTTGCCTTGGTTTCTTCATGAAATCTATTTTATTATCCCAAGTCCAAATAACTACATCAATATTTTCCTGTTAGTAATAAAATGTGTGCACATCAATTGATCTTTCTTATGGTGGTAATATTTCTCATATCAATATATACTCACCAAGAAAAATGTTAATACAACATGATCAAGTTTCATTAAAGTGTTTGGAGCTTCCTGGTGGTAGTCCCTGAAATCTGCTTTTCAAACGAGCACTGCTAATACTGAATTGAGCTAAAACATTAAAACCTTCCCTGTCTACAATTTTTACATATATTAAAGGATTTGTATACTCAAATCACAATATGCTTTCTTGAAAAACCCTACATAAATGGTGAATCAAATGAGAAAGAAGTATCATATTAAATGATGTGGTGGGCCTGAAAGTAGTTAAGTCTACAATTATAAAATACTTCTAGCAATGCTTAAAAAGAGTAAGACATAAGCTAAAAATTATAGGAATTATTGTTATTAACAATTAAAGGAATCCTGCATCCCTTTAAAATGGCAAAATGATATCCGTTGGCTTCTACATGTTTACCTTACAAAAGAACAGACAATTGCTAAAATAACTGAGAACATTTCTGTTGTTTTCTTTTACTTAAAAAAACCCTGTACACAAGCTAGAAGTTTTGTCATTAGCTTCAGAGAATACAAGATGAAGATGTTAAATGTTATTGTATTTTATTACTAGCCTCACATCCCTTTCCCCTCTTAATCATAGGATACTCTACCTATTTCTAGATACTGGATAATTAATTAAATGGCCACAAGGCATTTCAAAAGATTTACTGCCATGTCTATTCTAAGCACATAACTTTCCTTATCTATCAATATCTTAACATTTTGGCCGATATTCATATAGAAATTGTAGAGCTAGCAGTGCTTCACTGAAACTTGTCTAAACCCTTATGGCATAGAAGGTTTGCACCGAGATAAGGTTTGCATTTTATGCTCCCACTCAGCATAGAAGAGCATCAGCCATTTGAAGTCCCCCCAAATACCAGTGATGCACTGCCAAGCTCTCAGCAACCAGCTCACTGCTTCCCATGCTCCCAGTACAAGTGCATTCATCTGGTGCAGTTTCATCCCCCATCACCCCAGGTCACTGCTCTTGAGGGTTCTGACAAATATGTGCCTCCCCAGTTGTCTCGGTTTTGAAAGACAGTTGTCTGCCATGGAAAGCTAGAGCTTCCCTTGGAACAGAGAATGTAAACCCCTTTGTCTCTAGATTATTATAATTTTGCAATTAGAGGCTTTCAGGCAAAGATATGGGAATAGGAGTAACAGTTCTTTACTAGGAATATTAAAAAAATACAACGGTAGTAGTACAAAAAAACCAAGCAAGCAAACAAAATCCTGGAAAATCCTGAAAGAGTCAGGGATACAACCTGACATTCTGTTGGTCAGGGTGTTGGAAGCAGTCCAAATAAATCCTCCTGGAGTAACAGATGTGGTTCTGTGGAGTAGAGATGGTCCTGGAGAAAGTCCAGTGGTGGTGAGATTGGTCCGGTCTTTCTCCAGGGATCCAATGGAAAAAAAAATCTAGAGCAGTGCTATTCCTGAGTCTCAGTTTTTATCCAGGTAGGAACGGTTGGCTCCCCCCTGACTGGGTGGAGCATCTCACAATGGGATGGTGTAATGTGTCATGTCATTGGTGAGCCTTAATGAGGCCCATTATCAGAAGATATCCCCCTGGAGGATGGACAGGTGGTGAAAGAAATAAGAAACACTGCCCCACCTGGTCTTAACTGCTGGCCCATTATCAGAAGGCATTTGCCCCCCTCCCCCCTGGAGTTACAAGAGAGAAAGAAAAAAATCTCATCTGCTTTCAACGAAATAGAATACACGTTTTTTGGTTACATAACCCAAGCCATCAGTCCAGAAAGCACTGACTTACATTTAGCTCCAAAGTCTGTGGCTACAGGAGGAGAGCTTGTCTGATAAAACTATGCTACATTTTAGAATAATACAAAGATGCACATAAATCATCTATTTGGCTCTAAGTGATTTTGTTTAGGGCAGATTAGGCAAGAGCAGAGGTTAAAAGTTATGGGAAACAGTGTTCACACTGGCCTGAGTTAGCAAAGACACTGAGGTAAAAGCCACTGCAGAGAGGACATTTTCTTGATATAAATACAAAGATTATTTCTATTTTGATATAAATATGTAGAAAACAAGAATATCGTATTTACTAAAAAGCCCAAATTGCGTTGTAATAAACTCTTCCCAATCATCTGTGTCTACCCACATTTCTGTTGTCACTCAGGACTAATCTCTGGGGCAGATATTTTTAATTTTTATTTGCTATATGTTTGTCTCACTACCAAGATTGACAAACTATTTTCATCTAAAATATGTCTCTATTTCTACTAAGAATTTATAAAATTTCCAAGTCAAAATTTTCAAGACTGCTACATAAAAGGGTTTCATTTACTAAGATATATGATTTCTTAAAAATTATTTTTAACTGGACGTATCAGCTGTTTGTCATGCTTTTGTTACTGCTCAACCAGAGAAATACAGTGTTGTGTTCTTCTATGATTCAGTTATTTTGTTGCCTTTACCCAGACATTAGCTTTTTTTTAACTTCAAAATCTTGATACCTGGTAGGTACAAAGTGCTTTTGCTTCAGTAGCTTTGAGCCTTTAAGATACTTTTAGCTTTGCAGATTATGATCTAAAATATCCAGGGAATAGGGAAGACTGTGGTGACAGCTATAATTATGAGACAGACCACATGTAGGCTTCATTATTAGACACTTCCCCGAACCAAGAGGAAAAGTAATATGTAGGTTGTTCACAAAAAGTGTTGCAACAGCACCCACCAGTGAAAATGTAGAAAGATAAAGGTCTTCTTTTGCAAAGATTGGCCACCTTCCAGGTAAATGACTCCACCTCCAGTATGCTGTTTCCCAAAACATATATTTCATTGATCCAAGTTAATGAAAAATGTAGCAAATATTGTTGAACATTACATGGAAAAAATATGCCAACCTATTCTAAAAGTTAAACTTGACCCTAAGCCAAAATCTATGAGAATTTTTTACAGATACACCAGTGAGACATTTCTTAGTAGATGCAGCTGAAATTGAAATAATTCTTGCTGTGTTTTTGGGATGGATTCTTTGGAGAATGTATGTCCTTTGGAGTAAATAGGGCATAGTAGAGGTGAGAGCTATCTTATCTTATAGTCCTACCTTGACAGTCCTCAAGAGAGTGCACCATTAAAGAAAGTAGCCTAAAGCATTCACTTCACATTTAGGCACTATTGACCTCTGGAATTCAAAGCCTCCTAGTAAACACCCAGGCTTCATATATAATGGATGGACCAACTAAGAATGAGATGCACAAGACTAGCAGAAAGCTAGTCAAAAGCTAATGCCAAAAGGAAACTAACAAAATGTTTTAAACAATTTTTTTTTCCCTTGGAACTTGAAACATGACTCTGCACTTCATCTGCACCCAGCTGGAATATGATTACCACTTCAGCAGACAAGAGTGCACAATTTACATATCCTCTTTGCTACACATCCTAATTGCTGCCTGGTTGACTCAGAGCTGGGGAGGTTTAACCAGTTCTCTAACAGGATTTGCATTATCTCCTACATTTTCTGCTATACCCACAGTAGTGAATTTGCCTAGATTTGGTTAATATGGTGTTTGCTACCCCTTAAAGAAGCAGTACTCCTTCTTGAATTTCAGACTAATTTGAACTCATGATCTAGGTACCTTTCTTAATATTTTTTAAGAATTACTATTCTGCATAGGAGTCTGATGAATTAATTTGTATAGCTCTATACCTTAGACACATGCACAAGACTATATCCAACATTTCTTTAGAAAATATTCTTCAGTATCTTTCAGTGCAAAGTGGTGCACAATATAAAAACCTTATTACTATTTTTGTGATTTATTTGAAGCAGAATGCCTCTTGTGTCATGTAGGTAGTTAAATTGTGCCTATCTATCCTTTTAAATATTAAAAATTCAGCACACAATTACTCTCCCAATCCTATTACAACTACTAATATGGATTCACCAGTGGATAGCTATGAATGGCTATTTTGGAATAAAAATGAAATTTTTTCATCTACTTTAACCTGCTAAGCATGAGTATACCTAGAGAATAAAATATATAAGCAAAATATGATGAAAAAGGTGATTTATGGCCTTTGTGAAATGTCCCTCTCCATTTGCACCTCCCAAGTGTCTCAAAACTGACACTTTATACATCAGTGTCTCCAACAGCACATACCATGTAACAAAAAGTGCTAAATGAAATAATTTCTCAGTGTAACCTGTGGTTTCAGTTTGTCCTTTGCTGTCTCCAAAGTTATTCTCAGCTTGATCTCAGCCCAAAGATGATTTTCTCACAGGCAACTTGGAAGAGTTCTGCCTCTAACTTGCACTGTAATTGCGTGGGGAGAAAAGTCCATCCAACCCCATTTAAAGCTCTATGGTTTTGTACAAATTAATCTTTTTAAAGGATTAAACTTCAAGATTTTGTAATTTGAAGCCTCAGAGGGGTAAAAAAAATCCAGTCAATTCTGGAGAACAATTTCATGGCCTGATTTGTGAGGATGTGGGTAAATCTTTGCACCAACTTAGGCATGGACATAAGGATCTTCTAAATACTGGAGATGACATGAGCCAGCATGGAACCTTTCTGTCTTCCTAGGCTTCCTCATGTTCCATACTTCAGGAAATGTCTAAATGCTCCCAACCTCCCTCAGCTCCTTTGTGGGCTCGGTATGTTCCTTTCGTGTCCTAGTGCGACACTCCTCCTCACAAGATTTGTGCTCCAGACCCTTCCTCAGCTCTGTTGCCCTTCTCTGGACACAGTCCAGCTCCTCAATGTCTTCCTTGTAGTGAGGGGCCCAAAAACTGAACACAGAATTTGAGGTGTGGCTTTACCAGTGCTGAGCCCAGGGGGACAATCACTGCCCTGGTCCTGCTGGTCACACTATTGCTGATCCAGGCCAGGATGCCATCGGCCTTCTTGGCCACCTGGGCACACCCTGGTCATGTTCGGCTGGCTGTTGACCAACACTCCCAGCTCCTTTTCTGCTCTGCAGCTTTCCAGCCACTTTGACCCCAGCCTGTAGTTGCTGTTGTGACCCAAGTGCAGGACCTGGCATTTCACCTGATAAGAGGCTCATACAATTGGCCTGGGCCCCTCAATAAAGCTTGTCCAAATCCCTTTGTGGAGCCTTCCTGCCCTCCAGCAGATCAACACTCCTATACAACTCACCTGCAAACTGACTGAGGGGACACTCAGTTCCCTCATTCCAATGGTCAGTAAAGATATTAAACAGGACTGGCCCCAATACTGTGCCTTGGGTAACACTATCTGTTTGACTACGTCAGACTGAGATCTGTGAAATTGCTGTTGGCTCTGAAATTGAATTCTTTAATGTTTTTACAGACCCTGAGATAGAAAAAATTGTTGATTTGTAGACAGTTCAATAAATTGATTCTATAGAAGACTTGATTGCTGAGAGTACAATGTACCTTCTCAACATAAAGATGCATGAAAATATTTATCAATTTTTAGATTGTATTACTCTTTCTAGGATAGTGAGAAAGTTTCTTAAAATCTGAGAGACACAAAGAAAATAAGTGTTATTTGGTTTACTCTACAAGCCATTCCTTGAAAACTTTGCTTTGATACATGAAAACCACACTGACACAAGTTAGTGACATCTGTAACATAGGCATTAAAAAGCCTAGGTACGGTGGGTAAAGTTGCCATTTTACTCATTTTAAGCAGTTACGTTGGAGAACTACCTCAGCAGTTTGAAAAGAGTAGGAGACTCATTTGCATAAAGTTGTCAGGACTTGTAAAGTTCTTTAATGTCTTTGGAAGTGAATAATTCCACACATATTTTTATAGTTGCCACTTTAGCGTTGTATACAGTCACCATTTAAGCTTCCCACAAAAAAAAACCCCAAAAAACAAAACAAAACAAAAAACCCCACCAAACACCCCCCCCCCCCCCACAAAATAATCTACTTGGAAATTAGTGCCTTGAAATTGGAGAATTTGATTCTTACAGAAAAAGTCAAACCAAGAAGATTTTCTACCAGTGATGGTAAAATCTTCCATAAAGCAGCTCATCCTCTCAACCTTCTGTAAAACTTCTGTTCAGCATACACAGGAAGGCTTCTGTACCAGGGACAAGGGCTGCTCCATGGGGCTGGGAACAGAAGAGCTGGGCACTGAGGGCAACCTTGGCACAGGCTGGACTTTCACACCCCAGGGCATGCGCCAACCTGGGTGCCAAAAGACAGGTCCATTGACAACCTCAGGCCAGGAGCAGCACAGAGGACAAAAGTACTTGGCAGGCCCAAAGTCCATCCAGGAAAGAGGCAGAGCTAAAGCCAAGCACACCCTCACCATGTCTCAGGAAGGGAAGGTGTAGCAGTCCTGAGCTAAAATGATTCCCAGGGCCTATGGGCAGTGGGCAGGTGAGATCCCAAGTGAGATTGCCCAATGCAAATATAGAATCTTAATGCTTGCCAGCAGTTGTGGGAAGATTGGTCCTTCTCCCTGCATGTTTGTCCTGAGCTTGCCTCCTACCTCCAGGAAAAGAAATAATGGCCAAAATTATTTTTTAGAATCTGCAGTAACACATATTAGGCCAGACACTTTTACCTCTCAAGTAAATTACTTTTTCTAGGTAAATATATTACCTTGTTTACCCATCAGTCGTCTTCCACAAAAACTGATGGCATCCCAGTGACAGTCACCATTGACAGGTAAGGCTCAAGAGAGGTAAAAACTTCATATCTCTTTAATTATTCCATCTCTTCACATGGCTACACCTGCTTCTCACTCCTGGTCTATAGGCACACCAGTAATTTTTGATAGACTTACTTTGCAGCATTCATTTAAAACAAAGAACTGCTAAAGATAAGTTCAGACTGGTTTATTATCCATATAAGGTCCTATGGAATGTCTGTGACAGGGAGGGGACATGAATGTGGCAGGGAAGGGACATGGCCATATCACTTCCCAAGCAATAGATCAAGATCCTGAAAAATAAGCCATCTCCCTTTTACATTAGGATTTTTTATTATTTACTGCTGTGAGATAAAACCAGTCTGTGTCATTATGCTTCACTTGCTGTTTGATTGAAGCTACAGCTCTTTAGGTTTGACTTAAAATTATCTGTGATATTTATGATGGGTTTCTTAGCTTTCTGTCTTGGGAGGCTCATAGATGAGCTCAAAACTGTAAAGCAGTGTATTTATGTGGCTGAAGTTCAGATGCTAATACTTTCTATACCGTTCACTGAAAGGTCATCTTGATTACTGCCCTAAATTCCAAAATTAGCCTTTTAAAGAAGGAAGATTGCCAAAACATAGGAAGATATACCAAGAGAAACCAAAATTATCCCTTTCTAACCATTTTTGAGAAGATGGTTAACATTTCACTGCCTGAACTTTTAATCTACACTGCAAGAAAAGTGCAGCTTACCTGTAGCATGTGTGCCTTTCCCATGACCACCAAAGCACAGTGAACAGAATAGGAGGAGACTGATATTTTTGGTATTTCCTTTATTAAAGAAAATAAGAGGAAACTGGAAATTTCTAGGATTTACTTTGTACTAGCAAATTCTTTGTAAGAGACCCATACAGTAAACTGTGAGGAAGTCTCTACTGGAGTGGGATCAGCCCTTTCTCAGTTGCTTGGTTTGTAGGTGGAGTCCTGCATTTGACAGCAAAGCTGTGCACCATAATGACTCCACATTGTTCTTTATAGAGTTCATTTTCAAAGAAAAAAAATACTCCCCATGTTCCAGTACAAATCAAATGTCCCAAGCTTAGCTTTGGAGATACAGCAGTGTGCATGCAACTGTTATACATATCTAAACATATCTACACAGCCAAAATAATGCTGTGCTGAAAGGCATTAACTTTGCAACAACTTTGCAGCCTGTTTGAATAGCACAGTGTTTGTCACACTGACCTAAGTGACTGTGAGCCAACACAGAGAGGAGTTTTGTGACTGATGTTCATTCTCTGGGTTTGGGGTGGAAAGAGTGATAGTGAGAATTCTGTTCCACCCTCTGTGATTGCTTGCCCATCCTTTTATAATATCTTTTTTTATATATTGGCCAATTTCAATCAAATCTGACAAAAGGGGTGAGGTCTAATTGGAATTCTGTTCCTGATCTCCTGAGAGACAGAAAATAAAAAAAAAAGAAATTATTTTCATTTAGATATCAGCCAGCTGATTAAGAGCCTCATGCCTACCCACTGTGAATAATTCTAACCCAATTTCCGCACAGCTCAGGGAAATATAAATAAGGTACAGGAGAGAAAGCAGAGGATCCCGGGATGAAGCTGAGAAAAGGTGACAATAGGCATCAGAAGGTGACCTGAGATATTTCCTTTAAATGAGAGGAAAATTACAAGTCACAAATCTGTTGGAAATTCAGCTCCATTAGTTCCCCCACTCAAAACTACCTTGTTTTTCATGAAATGAATTACAAAATATTCCCATCACAATTAAGAATTAAATTTCAATTAACTGTTGAAAAAATGTCCTTCCCTACAATGTAGCTACATGAAGATTATTTTTATTGAGACTGATTATCTCACAGTGGAAATGCAAGGGAATTTAATGCTGATATTAATTTGTGCCGCAGCAATAATGTATGAGGGTTTTGTATGTTCATGATAACCCTTCTTGCTATTAGTACCTTCTGTAAAGATGGATGGAAAAAGTCCAAATGACTAATCTTCGCTCTCTTACTCATTGCAAATGAGAGTTGCAGGCAGTTATCTGCTGTAACCTTGTTGTGACAAAGATTGTCAGAGATACACAGATCTTTCTGGATACAGTGCTTTTAACAGAGTCTGCTGAAATAAATGACAAGAGTCTCAAAGGTTTTCATACACATTGGTTTTATCAGTGCTCCAGCCTTAAGGCTAAAGATATTTTCTACAATTCCCTTGCTTTTGATAATATTAAGAATGTGGAAACAGAATAAAGAGACTATTTTATAAAAGTATGTTTTTAATGCCACTAATCCAGATGTCTCTCAAAATGGTGGGAAAAACTAAACACAGAATGGAAAGACTAAATGACTTTGTGCTTTTCTATACAGTATTGTTATACACAGCTGGTAGGATAGGAAATTCTGCAATTTTCTCAGGAATGTTGGAAACTTAAAAAAATAATAAAAATCCCTGCTTTATTTGAATTGCTAATATTTGGAATTAATTGCCCCATGACCCTGGCTGGAAGACTACGTATACAAACAATTTCTGAGCAAAAAAATAAAAATCAAGTTTATTCATATCTACAGAACTGGTAATTTTTTTGTTGTTATGGTATTATATGGTTCTTGGAATTTCTATCCTTTGCTCACCTAAAATATCTGTGCATTTTACACAATATTTATTGCCTATATTCTTTACCAAATATAACCATCAAATATTTTCTCCTCTGGATAAACATATTATTATGCAGCTCTTAAAAATTACAAGTGAAGGAACAAAATGAAACTCTTAAAGGTAACCAGCATTCCCTTGGCAGGTCCACTATCAGATAGAAACTTAAAAGAATTCTTTTTTCTGTAAATAGTTTTGGGGGCTCTTTATAGTCTGTTCATAGTTTGACTATTTAGTCTTATACATGTGCAATAAAGAGGCTCCATCACTTCTTATGTCACTGCATTCCTTTCCCTTGATTTCTCTAGGATTTCTAGACATGTACTGGATAGAAGCCTAGAGATGAGTAAGAAAAAATATAATTTTGAGGCATAGTTCTTTATTTCCTTTCACGTTTTGTAGAGGTAAGTAGAAAAGTGAATGAGAAGAAGTTTAAAGCAACCAGTGCTACTAGGAACAAATTTTGCTCAGATTCTTCATGTTCCAGATATGCTACTGGAGGTCAAGTGCTGACACATGTCGCTGAGTTGCCCAACTTCATTTAAACTTTCATATAATGATATTTGAAATTTCATTATTCTATTTTTCATGTAATTTTCTTTTGGTTTTTCTTCCCTTTTTTTGTTTGTTTGTTTGGTTGGTTGGTTTGGTTTTTATGGGTTTTTTTAATAGGAGTGGGAGGAGTGATCTGGATATTTATATTTTTTCTGTTTAGGATCCTTGCACAGGGCATGGTACCTGTTATTTACAGTAAGCTGTAGCTCACTTAAGGTCAGTGAAACTCAGGACCCAAGTAACCATAAAATCCTCTAGAAATGCTCAAGCATTCAAAATGGTGTATTTCCCTCTTCATTTACAGATCTTTGTGAGTAAATGTCTATATCCCATTGACCTCTGTCCTTTGTGGCCATAGAGAAGGGCATTTTGTGTTCTCAATTCCCATGCCTGATATGTCCCAGGATTGAAAGTTTTGAAGACTTAACTTACCTTCTGCCTTGGACTCTTAAAATTTCTCATTCATGTTCTATGTTCTTTGAAACGCCTCCACAGTCCCATGAGGTAGGTTGACTCCTTGAAGAACAGCAGCTATAATATTTCCCGTAAAATAAAAACAAAAACCATTTTCACAGAGTCATCAGACATCATTATCCCTCTTTAACATATTGCAAAATTACAGCACAATATTACAGATATTAATGATTAGCCTAAGACTACAAAAAATTCAGAAGCTGACTTGAAATAAATTCTGACTTTTGTAATTTCCAGGCATCTGCCCTTTACAGTGAGCGATTATCTGCATGAATTCAGGTCTGGGGTTTTGGGTTTTTTACTGCTTACATGTACGTGAGTTACATGAGTATAATATGATGTTAAATTCAGTGTATTGTATAAAGAAGCTAATTACAGTAAGGCTTATTGTTGTGCATGGAAGGAGTTATTACTTTAAACTCAGCCATGCATTGCACATGGACTGTATATTAGATTCATTTCCAATAGATGAGTGATATTTAATGGAGCTGTTTTACATTAAATGTAGCTTTGGGGGGTCTAATGAACAATTACAACAGACTCAATGGGAATTTTGAGACAGAGAGCAGAAGTAACAGATGCTGCATGGTTCAAAAACGATATTTTAATCAAATGTGATTTCCATTGTACAACAATGGTGAGACTTATCACAGAAAAAAAAAAATCTGGCTGGTTAACAGGCAATATACGTAAGTACCAAATATGCACAGTATATACAAGAGTATGTAAATATGTATAATACAGAAATTCTATATATGCTCTCAGATATTTGACCCATAGATTCTATAAACTGTTTTATTCCAAGGAAACTCGGGACTGAGATGCTTTAAGTCAGCTAACAGCATAGCTAAATATAACATGCCTCTTTCTTTTTTCTTTCTGTTTGTTGATTCAGACCTCTGCATTATCAATTTAGACCTCTACGTTCAAGATAAACAAAACTTTTAATGTATGCGTAGCTATTTAATCATTTAGTTCCTTAGGGCAGAAAGAAGCTGTCTTCTGTAAGCTACAGTCACTCTTTAGTTTCTGACTTCAGTATCCAAAATACTGTAGTAAAAGACCTGAGAAGATCAAATTCTGAGTAATGGGGTTTTATAGACCAGAGCAACAGTTTTCTTTTACTATGTTTCAGATGTATGTTTGAACTTCAGCAAATGAATCTCAAAGTCTGATGGCAGTGACCTTCAATTTTAGTGTGGACTAATGAACTATTTGCTTTTCCTAGGCTGCTGCCATAAAATACAACATTTCTGGCAGAAAAATACACTAGCTGCTAATGAGGACACAAACTCTAGGTCTAGATGAGTGCCAGCCTAATAGGCAGATAAAAGCAATAAAACTTTGCCTTTCCAATGTCAAATATTTGCCTCTTACAAAGAAAATCAAATAAAATCTGGTGATAAACTATTATTTCTTTTGGTCCTTATCGAAACAGAGGAGGTTTGAGGAAGGTCTTTAACTTTTTTGAGATATTTTTTAAACAGAACACTACATATATATTACTGAAAGTGTTTTTCTTTTGGTTAGCTAAGAGAAAGAAGAAACGTTCAGACTATAAACACACCTCTAAGTTTGGAAATTTTATTTGGTGCACTGGCAATACTTTAAAATGAGTATTATTTTTATGAGTATGGCTTGCTGCTGTGTGGAAAACTAAATTGTTACTGAAACTGAATAAACACTACATGAATCTTTAAATACAATTTCAAACATACTTCAGTGAGGTAAATAAATTTCATAATTACCATGCAAGATTAGCCATAAAATCTTGTTAGAATACTATTTTATACTCTTACAGAAACCAACACAATCAAAAGCAGTTTTCAGAGACTTTATGGAAATCTAGTTTCCATAACCACTTGCATTCTGAGCGATAGGTGGAAAGTGGGTGAAAATAATTTTCATCTGATATTTACATTAATCAGATGAGGTGGTCTCCAAGAGCCACGCAATGTTATGGAAATGCAGTGCTTCCTGAGCTGCACATTGCTCTGGGACACAGGCACTGATGCAGAGCTCTCAATGGAAAGCGGCTTCAAAACAACAAATGCAGCAAACAGAGAATTAAGAAAATAGGTCATTGTACAGTTTAGTACTTTGTTTCACTCTGGTGGCCAATGAATGATGCCTTCAATGCTGCTACATCTTTCCATGAGGAAAAATGGGCAAATGCAAAAAGCTTGCTAAGATCAGATGTTAATACTCAGGAATCATAGAATGGTTTGTATTGGAAGGGACCATATAGTTCCAACCCTCCTGCCATGGACAGGGAATCTTCCACTAGACTGGGTTGCTCAGAGCCCCATCACGCCTGCACTGGGACACTTCCAGGGATGGGGCATGCACAGTTTATCTGGGCAACCTGTGTCTCACCACCCTCACAGTAAAGAATTTCTTCCCAATATCTAATCTAAACCTGCCCTCTTTCAGCTTATAGCCATTCTCTCTTGTCCTATCACTGCTTGCCCTTGTAAAACCTCTCTCTCTCCAGCCTTCCTGAAGGCTCCCTTTATGTATTAGAAGGCTGCTATAATTTCTCCCCAGACCCTTCCCTTCTTCAGGTAGAGCAGCCTCAACTCTCAGCCTGTCTTCACAGGAGAGGTGTTCCAGCCCCCTTACCATTTTTTTTGCTCTCTATGAACTTGCTCCAGGAGGCCCATTACTTTCTTGTGCTGGGGTCCCCAGGGCTGGATGAAGTTCATCGAGGCAGGGTCTCATGAAGACAGAGCAAATGGGGCAGAATCACCTCCCTGGACCTGCTGGCCATTCTGCTTTGGATGCAGCCCGTGAGGTGTTTGGTTTTCTGATATTGAGCTGCTTATCCACCAACACGTACAAATCTTTCTCCTTAGGGTTGCACTCAGTCCATGCTCCTTCCAGCCTGTACTTGTGCTCAGGATTGCCTCAACCTTTGCATTTTCCCTTGTTAAACTTCATGAGCTCTGTAAAGGTTTACCTCTCAAGCCTGTCCAGGTCTCTCTGGATGGCTTCAAATTCTTTGTCTCTTATGATTTGTCTTGTGCTCTTCTGAGAAAGTTCAGCTATTGCCAGAATATCTTTAGATGTTGACAGCTTAAGTGTCAGAAGCCATGAAGGGCTGCATTTCTCACATTTCTTGCAGGTAGCTGCTCTTTGCAGGTTTTTAGCATTCTTTGAGGTACCTAATTCTCATGTAGACTTAATAGTGGCTTATGTATTCCTCTTAAAATAGAAGGGGAAACAGGTGTCTAAAATATTATTCTATTTAAAAATTCTATGCTATCTCTCTAAAATCTCAGCAATCCATGCCCAATTTTAAATTAAGTTTGGGCTTCCCCCTGAAAAATTAGCTGTATGTAAAATTTCTTCTAAAAATTGCTTTACATGCCAAGTGCTGCTATGGTACTTGTATATCAGAAAGAATTATACAAACCATTATAATCTGTATTGTAAAGTTACCAAAACCCTTTCTTGAGCATCTGAGTTTAATCTCTGTATGCTGTTTACTTTATTACCATTTTAATTTTACTACTTTCAAGATCATTAAGTAATAACAATTATAAATTAAATAAGGTAAGGCTGTTATGACTCATTGACTCATCTTGCAAAGAAGTTGGCTCTTTAACTGGCTCTTAATTTCGAGGAATGTGAAGAATGAGCTCAAAACCATAAACATCAAGAGAAATCTAGAGAGGAACTTGCAAAACACCTTGGAAATATAAACATAAAAGTTAAGGGAAGATTTTCTATTTGTAGACAGCATGAACTCCCAGATGCTTCATAGCAGTCTCTCCTCACCAGAAAGATCTTTTGACATAAAACACCCAACATCATGGAGGCACATGTGATGTGACCATACTGGACTCCTTCTAAAAAACAGTGGGAGGAAGAGTAAGAAAATTGTGATGTAAATTTTTTTCTGGCTTCATCTTGGAGTTCTGCATCGCAATCAAAGCTGTAACATGGTGGGGCAAAAAGATTCCTCTGATAGCAGCACAGCGGGGAAGATATGTACAAGTTCTCAAAGCTACTGATGACAGTGCTAGCCTAGAGAAAAGGCCAGAGATCCCAAATGGCAGCTAAAAGGTAAGCCAAATGTACACCAAACGTGGCCCAGGTAAGCCAAAATGATTGAAAATTCGGCTACGAAGAAAGCAAAGAAGTTGCTTCAGGTACCAAAGAATCTAGATATCTAGATTTTTAGATAATCTTTGGTAGAAACCAAAGTTGTCCTTGTAGATACTGTTCTCTCCCAGTGACCCAAGGATCTGACAGGACTTGTACACATGGGGCTGTAAACATCTTCAGAAGCATTTCCAGAACATCCCCCACTGCACATGCACACGGCCCCACACTTTCACATGTAAAACTCTGCCCTTACATTTTCTTTTGGCCCCTTCCCATCCTGTAAAACAAGCAGCAGTTGGGGTAACACAAGGAGTACTCTTCGACTGGAAGAGAAACTCTCAGCTAGCTGCAGCCCAAAAAATTAATTGAAGGGTGGCCCCTATTGAAATTGTCCCCATTAGACCATTTTATTTATTTTATTTTCTCCCCACAGAATTACAAAAATAAACATTTTTTATCATTTCTCCTAACATAATCCCATTGCAAATATCAGTGACAACGGATGCAGTAGAAAAACTGTTCCCTGGAGAATAATTACATAAATATTACCAGAAAATATTGCTTCCTCATTTTGCAATAAAGCTAAATAACAATGCCATGAAGACAGCAGAGGAGTATGATAACTAAGTTTAGATATCTAAAGGACAATTGAAAGGAAAAAGAGAGTTATTAAGCTATTATCCATCTCCTGAGAGGGTAGGATAAGAAATAATGGTTTTAAACTGTGGCAAGGGACACTTGGATTAGACATTTAGGAAAAATTCCACGGGCAAATTTAGAATAACATGAGAACAGAGTGCCTGGGGGTGTTGTAGAGTTGCTGTCACTTGGGGTTTTTAAGAGTAAGAGACAAACATCTGTCAGGAATGACACAGGGTATAGCTTGCTCCTGCTTTGGGGCATGGGGGAAGGACTGGAGGGCTTTCTGGAAGTCCAGTCAAGATGCAGTATTTGGCAATGCCTAAACAGAGGGAGAAAATAGGATGTGATTAAAATCTATTTCAAAGTATTTGAGCTGAGATTGGGTGAAATCTGGATTTGTTATTTTAATTTGGATTGTAAATGACCTACAAATTATAGAACAAAATAAATAAGCAAATACAATGTCTCCTGTCATCTACAATCAGGTTTCATCACATCAAATTCAAAATATCTTTTGTAGGAATATGATTTTAATACAGATTTCCTACATCTGAAGGAATAAAATAACAACTTTATAATGTTAAATGCATGTGATACACTAAATTAATTCATATATTTAGAAGCATTTTGCAGTCACGGGGGAAAAAATGTGACATTTACTTTGCTTTATGCTCATAGAAGGTATTGGGAAAGATAGATAGTTCAAAAGCTTTTATTAGTATTTCACCTGTAGACTGCTCCCCTGGTAGTTAATGTAGATGGTTCACTGACTCTTTTGGAATTACTTCACAGTCTTACTTGGATATGTGAATGAAGCTGTTTCATTAACGCCTGAATTTTAAATGATGCATTGATCCAAGCACTACTATGAAATGGTTGCAGCTACCCTTTCAGCAAGCTGGGTATTTACAAAAACTAGTTGCATGAATGCAAGTTTTAATCTGGAATTGTTTTCATTCTCTAACTGCAATATATTAAAAAGAAAAATACTAACTCTTTTTATTACACTAGATCTAGAAAAGAATCAAAGCAATGAATTTAGGTCATCCTTTAATTATTTGGATAACCACATATTTGGTCATCACATGAGGTTTATCTAGATGGGATATCCATTGTGTGTCTATATATATATATATATATATATATATACACATCTCCATATATCTCCTTGATATAGGCACAACAACATTTATCTTTGGCTTTACCATACTGTGGCAAAAAAGACTGACCTAGAAAATCTATCCAGAGACTGTTTTACACTTTGTTAGCTATGGTTTTTACTCTAGTTACCTTCTGCCCAGTCACCTTCTACGAAACCTTTGGGGGTTTTGATCCCTTTGCACAGGGTTAGATAGTGGCATGAGGAAGACAGATGTGGCATGAACTACTTGGAGAACCTTCATATGATATGACTGAAACTGTCTTTGGAATATGGATGGGCTGCAAAACCGCTAAAGAAGATGCATGAACTACTACAGACCTTAGTCCTCTGTCTCTTAGGTAAAAGCAAGAAGGAGGACTTTCTTTTCAATCCAGAGACTCCATTTTTTTCCTAACAAATATCTGAAAAGATATCGTGCCAGACATGATCCCTTAATTACATCAGTATTAAAACAACCCAGAGGATCTCTGACCACACTGGTGCAGTCCTTCATTTGCCAAGAAAATAATACACAGACTAATGAAGATTGCTCAGCTGCATTATCTGAGACACAGGTTCTGCTTTCTTCTATGAAAAGCAGTGAAGAAAATTACACAAAGTCAGGAAAATCAAGACAGGAAAAAGAGTACAGAAGAGAAAAAAAAAGGCAAAGAGAAAGAAAAAAGGCAAGAAAAGAAGAAAGATAGAGAGAAAGGATAAATGGAAACAGAAATGTAGAAAGCTAAGGAAGAAGTGTGAGAGGAAAGGCAGGAATGGAAGAAAGAGGAGAAGAGAAGAGAAGAGAAGAGAAGAGAAGAGAAGAGAAGAGAAGAGAAGAGAAGAGAAGAGAAGAGAAGAGAAGAGAAGAGAAGAGAAGAGAGAAAGACAGAAAGATGGATAACAGGGAGACAGAAAGGTGGGAAGGGATGAAAGAGTGGGATCAAAAGGTCCCTAGACAAGACAGACAAAGAAAGTAGGAAAGAGAAATGAAATGACCTTATTTCCAAATTTTACCCTCTCAGAAATAGAAAACATTTTCTGTGTAAGTCAGGATGCCCTGAGCTAAAACATGAGCTTATAGCTGTATGCATTTAGAGTACCTGTAGAATTTTCTATACAGGAGCACAATCAAGCATCATAGCGCCTTGGAAAACTACCAGTCCCTCAGGTGATAAATGAATATATTGGTAGTTGCTTCAGGAGAGCTCAGTTCAGTGGTAATAACTGAGTACACACTTTTAACATGGCACAATCATTACATTTTGGGAAGGCCAGTGAGTGAAAAATTTTCTACCAAGAAAATATACCCCTTAATTCAACTCTCCAACCAACATGAGATCCCTCTTATAATGGACAGATGCAACCTGGCTCAAGATCATTTGCAATTATCCTGCATTTTAACAGGAGAGAAGTAGCACAAGCAAGGGGCTTCTGCAGCATAAATGAATTCTGAAAATAAGACTATGGAAACCAAATATGTTGGATTTTTTTTTTTAGATTTGTTTAAGGGTGAGAATTAAATGGTGCTATTTGGCACTTCCTTTGTATCAGCTTTGCCAAAGTTATTATTTCTACCTGCCATCTCCTCTACACCATTTAAGTGTCTCTCAAACATGTTGTTAATCCAGACTGATAAACTACAGAACATCTCAATTTTCCTATTTTGCTCGAGGCCTCCCTCAGCACATGCATGTTGTACACAGAGTATATCCTTCTTTGGCAGGTTCTAATATTCAGGTACATTGTAGTATGCTCACAAATTTCATAAATCTTTCAGAATACGACTAAACCACTCAAAGTTTAGGAAATCCTATAGCTACATAAATAGAGAAAGCACAGATGCTGGTAAAATTACCAAAGAAACACATCTGTCATGAAAGTAATTCCTAATAGTGAGATTGTCCTTTTTTCCACCTTATATAAAGCAAAATATTATCACTATATGAATTACGGTTGAGGTACACACAATTTGTGTCATAATGTGTCCACATTTCAATGAGAATATGTCTGAATTTCAATGAGCTTTCACATAATTAAGAAAGGGATATTTAATTGCATAGTTTCATGTCTTACAATTACTATTATTGTGGTGGATATATAACAGAACTCCTTATATTTTCTCAAAAATTATTAACTCTACAATATAGCCTAGGTTTGGAAACCATATGTATACTTCTACTTAAGCATTGCCAATGCTCCTTGAAGAAATATTTTCCAAGAAGGTTGGTTGTTTTTAAAGCAGCAATTGTTCTACTCTGACTATACAATTCATTGTCTTTTCAGAACAATTTGAAACATATTATTGTAAAATGAAGGACTGATGCTAACATTAGTATTTGACCCTATATATAGATATAGCAAAAATTAATAATAATTTGGGCAGCCATATTTCTAAAAAAACTCCTGAAATTAGTAAATGGCCTGTTGTGATGACAAAGTGATCTATTTGACAGATATAACCCACTTGTTGCATAGTTTTTTGTTCTTTATGCTCTTTTCTATACACTTAAATGCTTGCAAAAACTGTTGGATAAATATTAATTTTGCCTCTTCTTTTCCTGAATTAACAGAAAAGAAGATTAGAAAAAATGTCTGGAAGAAGGAACTGTAAAAAATGAAGAAAAATGTTATTCTCTTATTGAGAAGAGTAACATTTATCAAAACATGCAGTCCTTATTCTACTTCCATTATCTGTAAGGGTACCTACACGTAAATTAGCACCACTATTCAGCTGCTTTTTTGTCCAACTCCAAGGTCTCTTAATTCAATATGAACACAATACACAAAGTGCTTGCTGGTTGTTCAATATAATTCCTTCCATTTGTACACCTCTTCTCCAAACTTTCCTCAGTGATTGTTTGTGTAGGGTACAGGTGGACCTGGTGGCATAACCTCCTGCAAGATGGGCATTGATTTGCTTCAAACCTTGATAAACACTGAAATTAGAGGGAAAAAGGCTTAGCAGATAGATGAAGCTTTGCTGAGCAAAGGGAGACAAGAACTATGAATATGTATGAAATTGAGCTATATCATCAACATTGTCAGAAAACAAGGTGAGAGACCTATTAAAATCTCTCCAAATCATAAAAAAGATCTGGCTGAGCACATGATGTGAAATGAATATGAAATAGGGATCTATTGTCTGAACAGAGAGGCTCTTTTTGATCCACTTCTGCCTGAACAGTTTGAAGGTTTTTTCCCTGTGCACATGCTCTCCACATAAACCTCTCTGGGTGCCAGGCCAACAGCAGGAATATTATCTGGATGCAAAGTCCAGTGGAGCTGATGTGCCTTAAGCAGAGCAGGCTAAAATAAGAAAAAAATTATCTTAGTAGCAGCAGTGCATTTCACAAAGCACCCCTTGCTTCTGTTCACTACAAACACTTATCTTTTTGATTTATATTAAAATCAAGAAAGATGTATGGAAAACATATAACTGTGATGTTGCTATCATTATTATAACAGAGATATTTACTATTGCTTGATTTTTAGTTCAATGGAAATAAGAGATAATGTCGATGAAAATCTGTGAATTATAGTAAATTTTCATGTATAGCTATAAAAGGTATCTGTTTTCTTAAACAATTTTACTGGAGGAATAAAATATAGGTTTTGAATATTCTGACCCCTAAGCAGTGACAGCAAAACACTTTCATGCTTGTGAAGCATCACACTGTACATCTTGTCATTTTTGTATTTGTCCTTAGGCATCACTATAGCCAGTATTAGAGACAAGATGTTGTGTTAGATGTGCATTTGTTCTGATTCAATACTGATGCATGTCCTTATGTCATTTTGACATTCCTAACTTTGAACATCAGAAATATGAAAAAGCAGAGGAAAATTTTCAAAGGAATGTAAAGAACTTCTCCTTTGCTTTTTGACCTGCCTTACCAACACATTTTTGTTTTTCTTTCTAAAATGTGAACAGTACAAAAGATGATCTATTTTTGTGATTCTTACAGCATATTTTGTCTGCTGATTGTATTTCCTGCATCCTAATGGTATGCAGAAAAAAACCCCTATTTTTCATTAAACTAATTTTTTTGTTCATAAATTATTACTTGTATTTATTTCTTAATACAATAGTAACTATTCTTTCAGGTGGTTTATACATTTTTGTAGTTCTACAGACTTCATTAGACATAATAGAAATGAACTAAGGCCCCAAGGTTCGATTTTATCTCCAGCATAACATGTAGTTCTAGATAACTTTATATAGTTTATGGGTAGTTTTAGTTCTGTGTAAAAAATAGCCATTGCATATCCTTTTTCCCTAAGAATAATATATTCTACATTCTCCCAGCTCTAAGACAGACAATTCTGAATTTTTCCTGAGGTCCTTATACAGGTCCCAGTGCTAAAATCTCAGTTACTGTCAACTAGCATTAGCATAAAAATGGAAAATTTCCAATGTAAACTACTTCTTGGCAGATGATTAGTGGACAAGGCAAAGGCAATGGCATTTTTTTTTTCAGTTAGGGATATAGTCATTGAAGATATTTCATCTCCAACACATTTTGTTTGATAACATTTTACAATTACACTGAGTCAGTAGGCACAACCAATAAGTACTTCTTAATAGCCTGGAAATTCTGTTGCAAACAAGGAAATTCTCACTTTAAAAAAACCCCTCCCACCCCAAACTAGCAATCAACATTCTGTGTACAATGAAACTCCATTTTTAAACTTTCAAGAAGCAGAACAGCATCTGCTTACTTTTCTCCCACTTCCTTGTGCCTGTTTATCCTACCTTGAGCACCTTTGGTGTTGCACAGCTTCATCTGTTCTAAGACTCTGCTTGTCTTGCTGTGCTTTCTATAGTAACCACCCACATTATTCCTTTAAGGATTTATGTTCTTTCTTATTTAGTGAACAAGGAAAACTTATGCGTTGAGAAAATAGTGGACAGATTGAGAGGTCTGAGCTTGCTGGTCGTGAGGAATTTGGTTAGGCTTGCACAATGTATCACTCCCATTGTTGAGGCCTGGCAAGTTATAGGTTTGGTGATGTGTCTTTCTCTTCTTTACCTCATGTACACTTAATTTCCAGGAATCTTTAGTTCTCAGATTTTTTATGAATCCTTCTGCCTGTCCTGAGATTTCTAAAACACCCAGGGACTCTGTCTCTAATATCTCCTTACTATGCTGGATATGAGGCAGAAATCATAATATGCTTATGTCAGTAACAGACAGTTCTGCAAAATCTTGAAAAATTGATTATAAAATCAGTTGCTGATTCATCCTTCTCTTGCTTTTGAAACTGTGTTTGCTAAAAAATCACATTGCAGCCAGCATGAAATATTAATCTAGTTCTTCTTTACTGTACTCAGTTTCATCTGTGTAGCTATGAGGCTTCTGGGCAGGATGATATTCTCTTTGGCAGGGGTTTCATCAACAGATGCTGGCATCCAAGTGCTTGAGAACATGAGGGAAATGGAAGGAAGGAGATGGGGCAAACATGACTGCCCATAGGGCTCACATGGTTGACACAAGTGATTCTGCAGGCATTAACACACCCAGTGTTGTGTATGTCCCCTGATTCCTCTGGACACAAGCTAAGAGGAGCACAAAGACAGGTGTGACATCACATCTTGGGTGCTCCCCTCACCAAGAGTCCATATTCTCTATCCAGCCATCAGATCCTTATGGGGGGTTCTTTTGGGAACAGCTGGGCCAGAGACACCTGTTCTGACTCTTTCCTGGTCACTTCTGTGGGCAGTTCCAGGTCATAAGCAAAACGTTACTTCATGTGTGGCACAAGACGTGAGGTGAAGCTGCCTGAGGATGCTCCTGGGGACACATCGGAAACAGCACAAGGGTAAGGCTGAATTTAAAAGTGAAGCCCCTGCTCTCCTTCAACAAATTTGTGAGGGATTGCAAATATATAGATTTTAGTCTTATATATTAAATAAAGCCTCTTCAACAGCAATGAAATGAGAAGTTGAAAAAATAAAACATGTGGTTACCCTAGACAGTCCTAATCTAGACAGGGGTGGCTGTTTATATGTTAACACCTTACTTTTTTATCTTAGTGCCAAAATCCAAAAAAGAAAGTGACAGGATAAAGAGATTAATTGAAGTAACAGTATGAGATTTTATTCACTTTTTCTTGTTGATAATGTCTAAAAGACTGAAATCTTATTTATTTCACATATATATTTTTGGAAGCTCTTCTTTAATTACTGCCAGAATTTTTCACTGAATCTTGGCTTGGAAAATGAAGTAACTGCTTTATTGGCAAGCAGTCATAAATAATGCTTATACAGTGGTGCTAGGACCCAGCAGATATTGTTATTGATTACATGATTGCCTTGTAAGAGTTCCAAATGCGGACAATCACAATTCCTTTATTAAGCTGAGGTTACTCGAAGTCATCATTGTAATTAATTTCTATTTAAGATTTGTTATAGAAGCAGAACTGATAACTTCTTTGGTACATTTAAATCATCACTGGACCTTTTATTGTTGTGTACCAATATTTTAAAAATATCAACAATAAAATGAATAGTTATTCCTTTAACAGAAAAAATATTTTACAATACAGAATTATTAGAGAAATTTGATAGACCAATTATGTTTTCTTTCATAACACAAGGTAAATAGACACCACTGTTAACAATGTCTCTGTCCTCTTTAGTTAGTCTTTTGAAAAATTGTCCAAGATTAAAATCTTTCTTCAAAGCATGTGTAGACGTGCTTTGGCTCTTCAAGAGTGATGGAGGTATTTATGTTCTTCTCCTATGTAGGCTTTAACTACTTTTACCTAATGTTGAATTCATCTCCACGCTGTTTGTAGATTTGACTCTAAGGTAGTGCAGAAAGTGGCAAAGAGTGTTAGAGATGAGACAGAAAAATATTGCAGTGGGAATGCATACTCTGTGACTAATTGGTCTTACATGCAAACTCTCTAAGGCATCCCTGTAATTACACTAGAGATGAATCTCTGGATCTCCCTGAAGGGCTTCTCAGGCTTCCCATGAGGAAGGCATCAGCCCACTGGCTTTTTGCCACATGGCCTGCCTCTGCAAAAAGTAAATTTGCATTGCTATTCAGATAAGCATGTACTATACATTGAATCCTAACTATTTAGAAATAATGAGAAGCTCAGGGCCAATCTAGCAGTGCTGATATATGCAAAAGGTTAGTTTAAGAGCACTGATGCAACTGGTAGACTTCTGAATGGGGTAAATTAGATTATATGCAATATATAGTGCTATATAAATTTGGAGATAAACTAGGTCTAAATCTGAAAAAGGAAGTGTTTTTGATAGAGCTTATTCAGCTGTTCTTGGGAGCTTGTATGAAAGGGCAACACAACTCTTTTGCATCAAGAGTGACCTAGATGTTATCTTAAAAGAAAAACGAATAAATATGTCACTTTGATTTCTCTCTCGTCTCCATATTGCTCTCTTGGGTAATGCATTTCACATTTGCTGTTCCTCAAGGAATAGCAAACAACAGAGGTCAGGATTTAAATTTGCCTAAATACTTTCAAAATGCTTTTCTACGTCAAAAAGGGTAAGTGTACCAGGATGTTCTTACTTATAAATGAATATATATTAGACAGATCTCCTGTTTCTTCTGTCTTGTACTTTACACAGACAATCTGCAATTCTATTAAAAAAGAAAATTTTTATTTGCTCTTTAAATAGATTTTGTCACTGTTAATAAAAAAAAATAAGGTAGTGAGAGGTAATTAGATATAAAATAAAAAACAGTAGCAACATAGTTAGAAAGCATGCCAAAATATATTAAGGCAATCTTTCCAGTGTAAATATGTGTGGAATAGTTACTGATCTATAAATGAAACTGTCAAAAATATGGTGTAGTTCTCACTGGCAATAGTTGTATTCCATCTAGCAGGGGGATGAATATCATCATTAGCAATTAAATACAACTCCCTGAACCTAAAAATGAAACCCTGTTTGAAGAGATTGGCCAAGTGAAATGAATGACACAATCCCAAGTGATTTCTGTTACTGCCCAATAAGCTTCAGAACTGATACGTGTCTGAAAAGCCTCATCCTTTCACCCCCACCCCCAGCTGCTTAGGGAGACATTTCACCTGAGCAGCACAAGGGCAGCACTTCACGGAGGATGTCAAAGAAAAGAAAATATCCCCCAAAGTCTGCAAGAAAATATGGAAATGCATAGAAAGAAAATGTAATATTGCATGTTTTTTTGTCATGTCAGAAAAGAAATAGAGTAAGAATACCACATATTTGAGCATGTGCATGCAGGAGGTAGACATGTGGTATCTGCCAATTACCTCCATATCATGAAAGGGAATTTTTACCATTGTTAAAAAACAATCATGTTCTTTCTATCATCTTTGAAACATCCCATTTTCATTCTCTTCCCTTCTGTACTCCTCCTTCTCTGTCTTTCATTTCTCTGCAGCTAAAGAAAGAGCTAGGAAATAAATAATTTATGGGAAAGTGAAAAAAAAAAAAAGAATTAGGGTTTATTTATAAGGAACAATAGCTTAATTCATGAAGAAATCTTTAAAATGCCTGAGCCTTGCAGCTGGTGGGGAGGGTAAAACCTTATCAGGGTTAGGCATAGAGCCAATATAATAAAGGCTCTAGAAGTGAGCAATCCAAAGAGGATTTTAAGACTCAAACACTTGCTGGGCTTGCTTTTCTCCTTCAGGCAAGCTTCCCCTTTCCTTCATTAGCCTGACTCTTCCAGTATCTCTAACCCACATAAATCCTTTCTTCAGCTCTCCGCCTCCTGTGTGGTGAAGCTTCCACATGGAAGATATCCTATTGACACTACACCAGATATACCAGCCTGCCAAATGTCAGATATGTAAGGAGGGCTGGTCCCCTTTCCTTTTTTGGTCCCTTATATAAAAGCAGAGAGCAAATGGAGGCAAAAGCCTTGTGTTCAGCCAACATGCATTAAAGGGTGGCATACTACAATATTTTGTGTGGCTCACATAGATTTCTTTGCTCCATAAATTCAGTATTGCTTTACAAAATACGAATCCCAAGGGATTGCCATCCCTTACAGCCACTGAACGCCGTCCTTGATGGGAAATGGCTCCACATGTGCATCTCACCTGCCAGGATATGCCAGGGCCAGGTGCTCACCACACCCGAGCTTTTCCTCTCCACTCTCCAGCAACAGCTCTATATTTATACAAACCGAGGGGGAATGGTGTCAAGAATCAATTAGTGGGGAATTTCTAAATGCAGTTACTTGTTGCCTAGCAGCAGCCCAGCAAGCTGGGCCTGACTGTGATTCATTTAACCCCTGTCTAACCTGGGCTGACAGATTATTTTTCATCATCAAATTCTCATGCTTTCTCAGTCAGTCTGGCAGGATAAAATGCCTGGAATATTCTCTGCTATTTTCAGGTGGGTCCTTGCCTCCATTCAGTTGACCAAAATATACAGTGGATAGAACCTGTGGTTCTTAATTTCAAAGAAATCCTGCAGAAGACTTTCCATGGGAAAGCCTCTTTTTTGGAAGTAAGGAGTGGGACTGAAACTGTCTTCCAGAGATGGGCACTGGCCATCCAGAGCATCTCACAGCCTTGGGCTGGGATGGACATGGTTTCAAGAAGGACAGGCAGAGTCTCACCAAGGCTCAGAAAACATTAAGTTATACTTCTGCTGAAAATTCATGTCTCAGTCTCTGTTCTTCTTCCTTAATAATTAATTCAGCAGAGAGAAAAAGATTGTTCATTTGCATAACTAAATTTTTCAGTCACAGCAAGCAGCCTATTAATAGAAACCCATCTATTTGTCTGTCTATCAGCTTACATAAAACAGTGTTGTCTTTTAAGACATGATATTTTGAAGGTCAGTAGCCCATAAACAACAGATTTAGAGGCAGAGAAATAGCTTGATGTTCAAATTCAGAATACACTAAACTAGACTTTATAAATAATATATATTAGCCATGGAGAATAAGTCTGTGCTTCACTTTTCAGCACTGCACGAGGAAGAAGTCATAATGGATACTCGCAATAACATCAATACCAAAAGGGGAAAAAATTGCAAGGAAATTTTTAAAAGCCACTGTATTACGGCTTTATAGTGAAATCAGTGCTGTTGAGTCAAGGTACTAGGCTGCTAAAACATTTTAGTAGTCATTCCAATGGATTTGTGCCCAAAAGCCCAGATACACCACTTCTATTCACAAGATGTCTGGAGACAAACACCTCTTTAATGCTCTGTTACCTTCACACATATTAGGACTTCAAACAGAAATCTTTCCTGTATGACTCCATTTTTAATTACAGTTCTAGATAGTCAACTGTTCAACCAGAATGTCCAAGCTTATTCCTAAAGGAGATTTAGTGACACAGAAAAATGTCTGACTGTTTCCTATTCAGAGGTCTGAAGAAATTTCCATACTATGCAAACTACAATTTTTCTCACTGTAAGCTTGGTTACTATCTTTCATAAGATGACATCTCCTCTTTCTTCATTTTCACCTCCAGCAATCCTATTTAGCTGCAGCTCTGTGTACAAGAGATCTGGTCCTACTTGGTTCAAATACACAGTAGGTTATGCTGAAAAGTTGACATTGCACATAGGGAAGCCCTTCTAAAAGCTACTCTGGACTCTCCACAAAAGAGTAAACCAGAGGAAACCAGTCTCTTTCCTTATTCCTGCACATCACCACCTGTCTCCTCCTCCCCTCAAAGTCCAGAGCCAAGGTTTTATTTGGGTCTTTGCTATGTTCAGGCTGGCTTACACACAAGATGACAGACAACAGCAAAACTAACAGGATATATATAGGAAGACAGGCCAAATCCGGAGAGTTGAAATCTAAAATGTGTCAGGAACACACAGCCCTGCCTGGGGAAATTTTTTAGGGGAAGTAAACACAATGCAAAAGTGATTGAAAAAAATTACTACTGAACATACCCTGAAGGCCTCTAATATGAATTTAAATTAATAAAGTCTGAAAAGCCTTTATGTAAAAAGCTTGATAAGATGACTGCCACTATTTAAGACCATTTCTTTAGAAGAGTAAAATCAATTCACTCTTCCATGCCAGGAGGCTGAAGTCACATAGAAGTAACAGATTAAAAGAAGTTCAAAGGAAATGGGTACACTATATTTGGTACAGGCATGAGAAGACTTATTTAAACACTTGGCCACAGACACTTCAAATGATTTTTTAAAATCTCTATTATGACATTGATCAGTTCAATTTCCCACCAATGGATATAACTTTTAGCAGTGAAGCAGAGACCATTTTTGCAGCAGTCTTTTGCTTTTGGTAATAAGGAATGAAACTCTGAAGCAGGAATGCATTTCTTGAACAAAAATGACATCACAATTTGGACACAGCAAAGTCTGGTGCTTAGTGCAGCAAGTGACTTATTCAAGTGACCTAACTTGTCATATGCATAACTCAAACCTATACCAAACAGAATGACAAAATTCAGTGATTTAACAATCCAGAAATACATACTGAGCTCTTTTCAAAGTACGCCTGTCTTGATGAATCATGATAGCACCTTGCCTAGTCAGATACTCTGAACAATCAAATACTACTGCAACCTGAGCAGCACTGTGAGAGCACCCAGGGGCTCAGCATGGTGCCAGCAGAAATCCCAGTTTGGCAGCCTCTAGCTCTCACTGGGGAGTTTCTGAAAACCAGAGGTAATTAAATAAACAAACCCGTCCCTGGTTTACTTCCCCAGGTACAGAATGAGGACAGCCACTAATACCAGTTTGACAGGGTTATATCCATTAGCTCACTGACATTAGTGTAGCGAAATCATCACAATAGCTAAGAGAAATCTGTTTCTATTCAGTCTTTTTAAACAACATCTTTTAGAGAGGAATTTGAATACTGAAGTCTATTTCTAGCTGTTACCATGTGGAAACATCACTCCTGTCCTTTGCCCACATGGCTGAGGTAAGACACTTATATTGCTTCCGACTTTGCCATAGACCCAGTGACTCAACTAATTTAATTTTCCACTATTTTCTTCCCTCCCCCATACAAAGGGGGTAACACTACTTGCAGGAACATGGTTGAGAGGATTTATTCATTGATAACTGCACATAGTTTGAAAACTTGGAACTATTATATAAAATGCAAAGTGCTACTTAATCCCACTTCATTCTTCAGTCTGCTGCCACAACTTTCAGCAGCAGTTTTGAAAAAAAACTCTCCATGCTTTAGTACACCCCTGTGCTAAGTGAAATAAGACACCTAAGATTTTCCCCTATCCCAACAGAGATTTTTTTATCCTCTATCCATAAATTTCCCCAGATTGTTTCGTGTAATCTTTCTCACAGATGCATTTCCTTCTTTAGAGTCACTCTCCACATTTCAGAAGTGTTTTGAAACTGTGAACCCAAAGAGGCATTTCTAATTAGAATTTTCATTTCTTAACTTAAAAAAGAAAATCAGTTCCACATTTTGCTAGTTCCCTAACTGTGTTGTATATTTGGCTTTAAAATATACGGTCTGATAAGTTTATTCTTGTTGATAGAACATATGTGGTTTTAAGTTTAATATGAGAATGAATTCATTTATATTTCTATATGTCATTGGTTTGAGTAGCAACTATTAAAGAAGTAAAATCTGTACTGCCAATCTACAAACATTGCATAAGTGAGAGACTTTATTTAATTTTTGCTATCATGATGGCTATGTTGCTCCACTAATATAGGTGATTGCAATAGATGTGTTTTTGTTAGCCATAATAAGACAATTAGAAAATTAGATTGCCAGAAAAGATAAGAATAAGACGCTGGCAAAGAAAGTTTGGTGTTACAGTGATATTCACTTTCATGTCTTTGCAAAATCTTTCTTATGGATTTGTATCTACAGCACACAGTTTTTCTCCATCAATATGTTTTTGATCTGAATGTGTGGAATTACACCCACTCTTTATGAGTCATCTTTAAATCTAAACAGTATTAATATCATCTAACTTGAGGAGCACATGTGCTTATTAATGAAGCCCAAGTGCTTGCACTAAGTAACAAGTTAGCAAGAAACTTCATTCTTTTCAAGAGCTCTGGGTTCCTGGTAGGCAATAAAATCTTCAATTAGCACTAGAGGGCATTGAAAAAGAAAATAGTGTGCACTGAGATGTAAATGCTTTTAGCAGTGAAAAGGAGCAATTTCATACCAGCCTGCACCAACAACAAGCCCTTTTTTTCCCCCCTGATATTTACATTTTCAGTGAAGGCCTGAGATGTTAGCCACAGGGTTACATTATTTATTTTCATTAATGTTTCACTAATCTGGAGCCTTGACCATTCCACTGGTAAAAGGAGCAGATGTATTTCACATTTACACATCATTTTTCTTCCCCAAAATACTTCTCACCTGTATGCATTTTAGATCAGGAGTCAAATATTAAAGGAATTCTGATGAAATCAACCATCAGTGTATTTGTTTTCCCTGTAGTAATATATGTGTTGACTTCTCAACAGAACTTTCAAAGGACGTGTTTCTGGCTTTTATACATAATTTAATCCAGGAAGGAGGAAAATAATAGAACAGAATAAAGTTTAAAGATCTGTGGAGTACGCTTGATAGGGAGGGTCCCATATTATGTAAGATTAGATGTATATTTGTCCTAATTAATGAGGTCAGGGTAAACATCATGAGATTTCTGCTCAACTGGCTAAAGTTTGGAGGAGTTGCCTGAACAAGAGGATAATTTTTGTACCTGGCAATCTTATAGGACTGTGACTCAAGAGTGTGCAGAGGCTAAGGGCAAGTTTTTTCAAGGGCTGGTCTGTACGAAAATTTATCCATTTTATAATCAGATAATTGTGACATTGATACTGCAAGACTTGGTCTTGCAGGACAAACACAGGCCCTGCTTCTACTGACTACAGTGACCATTCAGTGTCTTCAGCACTCCACAGAAGTGACCCACAAACTGGACAGATAGCAGCAAGATGTGACAAATGCATCAAAGTATAAAAATCAAATGGGAAAATAACTTGAAATAAATTATGATCAATAGAGGTTTAAATGCACGTATGAAGTTGATACTCAGCTGAGTGGCTTTTCCACACCTATACTATTCAAATCATAGTTTCATACTATTGCATCTCTCTTAATAAGTATGTTAAGAAACTGTAATAAAAATGTGGTAAAATGTTTGAACTCTCAAGTTCTTAGTTTTTAAAATTTATCTTTTTATCCCTGAGAGACAGTGTCTACAGCTGTTTCTTTTCACATTTTTGGTAAGGGTTTTTGAGCTTGATAAGGATCTTTGCAAAATGAAAATTAGAGTCATAAGTGATTATCTTGATATACTGGATAGTTGAAATGCTTTTAAAGTTAAGTTATGGTTGTTTGAAGTGAAATGAGAGGGGTTTTGAGAATTTAGGGTAAATTTCATTTAGTTTTGAGTTGGAGTTTTATTTGTCTGATTCAGTGACATGAATGAAATTTTACTTCAGAGCTCCAGCTGAACCAGAAAGGTTTCCAAGAGAGTTAGTGACTCACAGGATACATCTACAATAAATAATTTGGTTTAACACCCAAGATAAAGCTTTAAAAATTAATTTCCGTCTGGTCATGATATATCCTGGAAGTAGGTTACAGAGTGTGCAAGTGGGAAGCAAGTTATCTATTAGAGGATTAATGAATCATATGATAATAATGCATAACAGTACTTAAGTAGTAATAAAATTTGCAAACACCTCACATATTTTTAGTTTCTATCATAACACTTACAGAGAGTAAACGTGGGTTGAATACCACTTCCACCTTACAGGACAGAAGAGCAAGAGACAAAGACTCTGGTAGTTTGTCAGGCAGTAAAATTGCAGTAAAAACTCAGATTTCTCACACATTCTAACCATAACTGCTTGCACTGCAACGTGACCAGCTAAATATCTTTTAACAGCTAGTCCATATCTGGGGATTTTCAGAGAATGTAAGATAGCAATTTTGATTCAGCATAAACCTGCCTAGTCACTGCCTAGTTATCCTGACCTATATGAGGTGCAGCAAACTTGTATTTTAACAAGATATGACCTTTGATATGAAAAGCATCCAAAGTCCTTTTCCTATTCTTAAATGGTAAACTCATTAGATACAGTCCTTTGAATTTTGAATTATTTCATCATGGCAACTCCAGGAACCGTTAGAGGGTATGTTCTAACCATTCCCATTGAGGCAAACTTCCCCTTCACTGTAGCACATTTTCAGAAATCGTGTGGGACCATAAAATTTAAGGAAGTTGCATTTGTTAATCTTTAAACTGCTCACAGTTATTTAATAGAAGCAATCAATATAGGCTAACAAACTTTGAGTGAGTTTGTTTACAAGCAAAAAAAATAGAACGGAATGTCAGTGGGACACGTGCAACAAAGATTTCACCTGTAAACACAGCAACAGGAAAAAACATCCCACAGATGATGGTCTTCTGCCTTGACTAACTTGGCATGTTTATCATCAACATAGTGTACTCTACTGCCTGGACCTCTGATTCAGCATTTGCAGGCAAATACTCATTCTGGGGTTTCCACTTGACTAGAACCTGCATAGAAGATTAGCATTAAAACTTGAGGTCATATAATCCAATTATAATGTTCTTGGATGACCAGCAGAGGATTCAGAACTTATACCTTTTCCTCAGGAGCCACTGCAAGCATATGTACCCATGACACCTCAGGCATATCCTGAAGCTGCTCTTGTTCAGTGTTATTTCTTAGAAACATGAGTATTGCTCAAGAAAAACTGGACAAAAAGGACTTCTGCTACAAATAGGCACACATCCTTCTGGCTGAGCCTTCCTCCTCACACTCAGCTCCTGTCCCACATAAAGCCCTCACTTTTAATGCCTGCAGGACACATCTGTGCAAGTAACTTGTGGGCCATTCAGTACACCTCAAAGGAAGAGTCTGGAGAACCTGAAGGCCACCAGAGATAAGAGCAGTGATTTTCACGCTTCACACAACCTCCCATCCTTGGCCTGTAAGGCTCTGGATGGAATTATGTGGGGCAGGCAGGTCCCTAAAACCTGAGCCATGTGGGAACAGTCACAGGCTGTGTGTCATACACATGCACTTAACTGGTGACTCAGCGGGAACATTGGAAGAACCTTGCTGAAATATCCCTGATAACCATGTTGGCCTGTGGGAAATGGATCAAGCTGATGCCATCAGTGGGAGGAGGAATACGGGGATGTAATGAATTTGATTATACGGCTATTTGATGGGCAGATGCCAAAGGGCCCTCGAAGGGCCTATCCCTCAGCAAGGGCCACTTCATCTCCACTAAAGCATCCTTGCAGAGCAAACTGAGTGGAAGGAATTTCATCTAACAGAGCAGCTTTCAAAAACCCTGAGACAAATAACTATGATAGAAAAAACTCCCTGAACAGTTTATTTTGCTGATATTTCTCTGAGGATACTTTTGCTCATTTTTATCTCCATGGAAAATATATCTCTGTATATTGGATGAAACATGTATAAAAACATATGTATTATTTATATATAAGCCTTCTTTACTGAAACTTCTGGTTTATGTAGCATTTTTGCTTCCCTGGCTTTTTCTTATCTTGATTTTTTATTTTGTTCTTAGATGGAAAAGCAATACTATGTTTATTGAATTTTAATCTGGATGATATTTGTGTGTTACAATTTTCTATGTTAGAGAAAGCAGGTAATCTCGTAATTGAAAGTTTAAATAAATAAAAGCATATTGCCTCTAATGAAATAAAATGAACATTATCCGTAGAACCAAACCTCTTTGGTGTTAGTCTGTCTCTGAAGGAAATTCACAACAGTTTCTAGCATTCAGCTGATTTATTTCCCTGTGATAAGGAACAAATGTAATATTTACACTTTTGACCTTGGTGGACACTCTGTCTCATTTTATAAATTTGTCTTATTACATAAATTCTAAATGTATTGCCTCCTCCTTGCCCATTAACGTGTTATTTAGCAAAGTAGCTGATTTTTCATGATTTCTAAAGGAGGGAGGATTTCTGATATTTTTCAGGTCTGGACAAGTGCCAGCTTATTAACTTCCCCTAATGTAAACTTTTTCTACATTCATAGTTTAATCTATTTTTTCCCTTCTCATGTGTTTTGCCACTTTACCCTTTCACATGCATCTCCTTTATGATGTTTTGAGTAACTTTTTCAATAAAAGCTTTTTATAAAATTGTGTAGTTTTAAGGCTGTATTTTCACCTCAAATGCTTTAAGTTATGGTTCTAATCACCTCTCTTCCAGCTCAATAGTACTATAAATAAAACTATTTTAAAGAGTTTAGTTTAGACGACAATCAGTTTCACATTCAACACATGAATACCTGGGATAAGGACATATAAAATGCTTTTTGTTCTTTAACATTCACTTACCACTTAAAGCAATAACATTTACTTATCTTTTCCTGATCTTGGACTAGGCTTCTGCTAAGAAAGTGCCACTATGACAGCAAGTTACCTGCTAGCATAGCTGAAGGCTATGTCTAGGCTATGCTTGAACATGCATATTTGATGGCCACCTCTGTTTTCAGGGGGGGTCTTCCCACAGTGTACTCCCAACACAGCTAAATGTACATACTGCAGGAAGCCTGGCTTCCCAGTTTTTTGCATGCAGATGGTTTACAAGTCTTTGTTTTCCAGTCCTCTGGAAATTTGGCCTGAGTTCTTAACACTGTCTATTCAATCAGATATCAAATATCCAGCTCTGCTTTTTTTCTACTATGCCAAAACTCACTCATTTGAGTGAGAAATGGCAATATATTAATTCTGTATGTTCATTATCATGTATTCAGTGAGATGAGGGATCAGGGGCTTTTGTTCCCATACTAGTAATTTAGAGATAAAACCCCAAATTTCTCTTCTTCTCAAGTCTACATTTAGTCAAAACATATTTGATATTAATAAAGACTTATGCCTATTGTGAAATTTGTGTAGTAATTTGAAAAGGAATTAAAAAATTGACAAAGCATTAATTTAATTAGCCCACAAGATTTTACAGGAAGAAGGTAAAAGTCAATCCCTTTAACTTCTCATATTTGAGAAAAATAGAGAATGCATAGAGCTCAAGGCATGCCCTAAAGTTCAAAATCAGACTCTCAGGCCAGATTTTGGAATAAATTCCCAATTTATGAGTTTAGTAAGCTCTGCATTTAGTTTGTTAGGAGCTTGTTAATTCATATGAAAATATGTTAAAACATAAAGGAAATAGCTGAAATTGAAGCTATATGGCTGTCATAACAAGCACCATTTTAGCCATAATTTTCATATACTATGAAGAAGCTGGAGCACTTCTGATTGTGGGGGCTTTCCCCCCCCGTATTTGGAAATAATGATAAATGATAAATTGCTGTCATAAACTATTAGAAAGAAATGTTGCTGTGCACTCATCCAGCTATACTCTACAATACCCTAAGATTTCATTGGTGCTTACATATTCAAATCCCAAAAGAGTACTTTGTAACAATACTCGAGTCTTCAGAGAGTGTGCAAGGCTGCAGAAACCACAAACTGAATGAGAAGTGGCTGAAGATATATGCTTGAATTTAGAAATTTTCTTTTCCTTCCATGGGCTAAAGAAATTTTTAAATTAGGGAAAGACAGAAATACCTTACACCACTACATGATCAATTAGAACAGTCAGATTCTGTGACAGGATCTTCAAAAACAATCTACAGAACAAACACAATTAAAGAGAGAGAAAATGAGTTTACCAAGCTTGTGCATCACTGTAAACAATGTTAGGGTTTAAGCTTCTTAGTTGTAAATAAACAGACGTGATCTTGCAACCCCTGTCATCTTCATCACAATATTATATATAACTGCTAGACCACAGCCTTCCGCAGCAGAAGATTTTTTGTTTAGGATTTGCTAGCTGTCAGTCTTATTAACAATCATGGATGTGAGCTGTTTTTTTCTTCAGGCTCAACAACACATCATTGTCCTAATAAAAATGCAGCAACATTGTTTGTAAGTGGCAAAGTGGCTGTTTAAAAAGTAAACATTTCATGAAACACTAAGGTAGGAAACATCCATTCATCAGAAGCAAAAAGTTTGTTTTGAGCTGATGTAAACTGGGGATGCAATGGTTTGAGCAGTGAGGATGGAGTGCAGGATTGGTACCAAAGAACAGACCAAACAGCCGTGTCCCAGACTTCTGTCTTCAGTGTTTGAGAGAAACACGTTCCAAATCACATGTGACCCTGGTTTTATCTCAGTCTTCCTAGGTATAGGCCAGGACAACACCAGCCTCAGCATGATGTGAGTGGTTTTGGGTGACTAGAGTAAAAAAAGCACAGTATTTGTAGGGTACCCCAGTCACACAGTAACTGAAAGGTTTGCTTCTTGATAAAACACAAACCACATTTCCTCAGTCTCTAATTCCATCTCCTTAAAATGTTAATTTACAGTAATTTTTCTTAATACAGGGCTATAATGGTGACTGTAATGATGGCTTCATGATCCAGTGACTACCAGCTTTGTTTTGTTCCATATTCAGTCTCTCTGGATGATGTTTTATTATGCATATTGACAGAAGTCAATGTCTGTTTGTTATTTCAGTTTTATATGTTACCAAGCTTGAACACAGAGAAATTAAGTTGTTAACTCTTTTATTATGCAGTTTGGATTTGAAAAATAAAGAGAGGAAAGTAAAATGGGCCAAAAAACCCAGAAGAAAAATATATAACGACAAGCAATAGGAGACTGACTGTAGCTAAAAGAATGAATAACATTTGCAACACAATAGATATGGGAGGAAGCTTTATACAGGCATGGAATTTAGAAAGAACCCTAACCATTTACAGAAGGAATTATATGTTCTGAAGGACTTCTGGGACAAAATAAGGAGGAACACTGAGTGCAAAGTCTTGTCAGATGCAGGGATACATTCTGAAGATTTAGCTGTAAACTGAATGCTTGGGGAAAGACCTCATCAAGAGGTTCAGTCAGAACAGTCAGCTGTGAGCCAGGCAGAAGCAGCCTGTGGAAGGATCACACTGGGAAATGCAGCAGGAGAAAGTGTACCACAGAGCTGGCACATAGTAGTCTCTCATTGACAAAAGCTTGAGAGCCAATATCTGGGACATACAATCTGCAAGTGGCCCTTTGAGAACTGGAATTGCCAGGTGCTGAGCCATGGAGAATGAGGCTGTTCCTCCTTCTGCAAGGTAAACAAGCTAAACATGACTTCAGCATCCTCAAATTGTCACAGTTAGTCAATTCAATACTGCTAGAGAGAAGATAGGATCACTCCAGGCAGCACAGAAATGGATTCTTTTCTTGTTTGAGAGAAGGTTACTCACTAACTTCTAGGGCATCAAACAATTTGTTCTGCAATTAGGGTAGCTGCAAACACAGTCACTTTTAAAACAAACTAACTACAGTTGTCTCTTTATAGCCTCCATATGCAAGGAATAAAATCTTTTCTCTTAATTAACCCAGTTACTTTCTGGTTTTCAACTGCAAGGGAAAACATTTGCTAAATTGGCTTAGGTTATGTTGCCTTTTTTTTTTACTTTTAAAATGTTACTTTAATAACTGTTTCTTCTAAAAACTGACTGCAACATCATCTTAAATGAATGAGGAGATAAATAATTAATGGTATTAATTATTTTCTCTCCAAAGCACACTGAATTTTTTCCAAACAGAGAAGTTGCTGCCCAGAGTTCTGGCAAGCTACTGATGGGTAAATGAGAAGCCCAACCTCTACAAAAGTGGCAAGACAAGCAAGACACATATTTGCTGATGTTTACCTGCCAGGGCACCCACATTCTGTTTCCTTCAGATTATTCCATACTTATAGTTTTGTGAAGGAAGCATACTCAGTTCTAGTCAGAAAACTTGCCTGTTTATACGTATCACATAAATAGAACAGTTAAAAGTAGTAAAGATAGAGTGGTAATTACTATTTTCTATATGCTTTGCAGAGATTTAACTATTTACTGAATCTCAGTGAAGGCTTCTTGGTAACCTAAGGTCCCTACTAACCAAGTAGACCAGCTTTTAAAATGTTGCCGAGTAAAAGGAAGAAGGGTTGTACTATGTTGTTTGCTGAAAGTCTTATTAATGATATTCATTAATAGAGAAGGCAATAACCCATAATTTACACATTTTAAAATGCAGCTGTGAAGCCTGAGTTTATTTTTCATTCAGGCTGGTGCTTTACCAGGAAGAGAATGAAGAGGATTTGCAAATGCAAATTTCAACACATGGTATAGAAGTCCTCAGAAAGTGTAGATCTCTCAGGTCTCAACTGAGTTTTAGCAGACATCAGGATTTGCTCTTATAATCCACCTCCTATACTTCTGCTTTATGAACAGGAGACACAAGGATATCAGCTATCAGATACCAATGGCATTCAAACACTACTTTTAATCTCATAAAATCCATTCTGTAATATTCTCTCTATTCAGTGAAGTCTCTACAGTATAAAAGATATGGATATTACTTACACACCAATGGAAACACATTTAGAGATTCAAATTCTGCTATGTGACGGAGAAAAGTTACAGAACCACCAAAGATTTATGAAAGAGAAATAAACAAAGGAAAAATTAGCATTACTCCAATATAAGTATCATATATTCAGTAAAGTATGTTGTAAAATAAAATGATCCAACATCAACAAAAAACAATGAAGCTCTGATACTTTTACACAAATCTTTTTTGTCTTAGGCCTTGTAGTTTGGTTTTGGTTCATTTTTTATTTTCAGTGGTGCTGTCTGTTGAATCAGTCATTGAGGAAATATTTCAAAAAGCTTTTCACTTGCCCTCTAAAGAGCAGAATGAGCAACTGGAGCATTTTTTTAATCCATCGCTTTTTTTTTAATAAGCACCTGCAATGGTTGTTATGTTTTTCCTGGAGGTAAATGAAAAATGTCTGGAAAGATGCAGCATAGGCAGGAAACATTTTATCTAATAGATGAATGTTTTTTCTATTCTGATGTCCTCTATAACAATATGTGGATTAAAACCTGTATAAAGCATGCAGTGAAAATCAATTTATACATGCAGGTGAAAGAATGTCAGAGAACCATGGTAGCTGGAGTGTGAAGTGGGTCACAATACAATGACCCATTCAGAGACAAAAAGTTTTTACTGTGCAAGTGCAAGACTCAGTGTAGGACTCTTGAGAACAGGCAGCCTTTCTCTTGTAGGGTCTGTGTTAGTAAGAATGCTAAGATATTTTGTCTTTCCAAGCACCTTTCTCAAACCCAGTGTTCTCAGGCTCATATCTAATATTTATTACTGAGGAGAGGACAGTGACTGAGATATCTGCACTTGTTATGCAGGAAGAAGGAGGCAACACTTTCCTTTTGTGCTCCATTTTCGATGTTATGAAAAAAGAAAAAGGACAGAACTGTGGTGGCCTTTAGGGAAACTTTTCTTCCCTTAACCTGGGTAGATGGGTATCTTATACCACATAATGCATCTGTCATGACCATCCTGGGAGCCAGGGACAAGGAAGGTGTGCTGCCCACTTAATATCCAAGTTGTAAAAATCCAGTGCTGTGTCCATCATCCCACATCTTCCAGTGTTTGCAGGTTCCAAATAATTGTTAAATCAGAGTATTACCATAACAGGCTGTTATTGGACTGTTGGGTCCATTCCTGCTTTAACTTGGGTTACAAGGCAAACAACACCCCAGACTTCATAGTTCACTACAGTGCCAATTGCAAAATAAAAGTTTTCTATTCCAACACAGCATTCTCATCTTTAATCCTCAGAGTAGTGTCTTCATCATATGTCAAGCTTTTTATTAAAATCTGTTCTCAATTGGTTGGGATTTTTTTTTTGCTTTTCCTTCTCTCTTCCCCTTCCTGCCAATTTAGTTTTATCAACTGCTATGCAAGGCTTCTGATGTGATGCTGTTTTTCTGACAGATAGAAATCCAAAGAGAATTTTGGTAAACCTTAATAAAGATGGATTATTAATATTGTGTTGTTTGACTGAGTCTTCTTTCAGGGCTTTTATTGTGGATCTCTCTCATCACACAGGCACAATGAAACAGATGTGTCTGAGAAGTTTGCATGGTCAAACCCACTTCAGACATCAGAAGAAATCCTAAGAGTTACAAATGGAGGTCTACGGTCAGAGGATGGAACATCCACAGTTTCTTTCCATGATGACAACAAATTGATCATGTAGGAAGGAGTGCAAAAAAATGTTCAAAATTCTAAAATCAAACCCAGAAAAGTGAGACCTCATATAAAAGGGAAAGTTTATGGTAATATTTAAGTTTTTCAAAGAACATACCAACGGAAAAAAACCCACTGCTCTTAGAAGTCCAATTATTTGGCTATCGCTATTGTAATGAGTTATACATAGTATATAATGTTCAGCAAAAAGCTGGATTAATAGCTACACTGAAAAAGAAACTGTAACTTTTTCAGCCCGATCAGCAGCCCCTCTGTGTCAATCATGAGTTTTAAGGAAACAGAACGTTCCAAAGCAGCTGCCTTGAAAAATTGAAATAATGAATTGAATGTTTGAATTTGAAATGCTATACTATACTTTAGACAGTGTACTGTCATTTGCATATGGTTATTGAGAGATAGATATCATAATATATTAGCAATAATTTGAATTCTACCTACAGTAATAAGACAACAGCTATGGGATAAATAAAAAAAGGAAGTGTGAAAAATAAAATTTTGCAGAAAGTGATATTTGTTTGCAGCAACAAATACATATTTCTTCTACTACAGCACTTGCTTAACTAGTGGAAAGAAGTTACATAAATCAGTCAAAGAATACAGTGAAACCTTCATAGGTCCCATGATGCAGATGACTATTGACCCATAGCTACAGTACATTATGTTTATTGCACCTTCCAGCTTTACTTGGTGGTTTGAACTTTCAGAATAGATGAATCTGGGCACAGAAGTCATTAAAAATTGACGGTCTGGAAATCCACCATCATTTCAGCTGTGTGTAATGTAAGGAAACACAGCAACCTCCTGTTTAGAACAGGTTCTCAAAGTCTGCAGAACATTTCCTCCAGAACTGTTGGCATTTCTTGATAAAGAAATAAACGCCAGCAAAATAAAAGAAATTATGATGACAGCTGTAAGTGACACTGCAAAGATGTGGGTTTCTTTTGGCATTTAGAGTTACCTGGCACTGCAATATAAGACAAAAGCATCTTCATGGCACAACAGACTTCCAGGATTCTGTAAATCTATGGGGGTTTACTTTGGGAACTTTAGGAGAGGAAGATGTTGTGGATTAAGAATACGTGTGAAATAATTCCTGAAGACTATGTTTAAAAACTTTTTTTTTCATTTATGATGGTCTATGCCCTGCCTTCAGGCTTTGGAAGGAAATATATGGAAAATCTATGTATTCTGAAATAGTAGCTCTGGGTTTGTCTTGGTGTAAAACGAGAGCAGAATTTTGTCCTCTGCCTTCAGAACTTCATTCTTTTAGTTTCCATCCCCATAATACTTCATGAAAGCTGTATGGAGTGGCTTGAAGCTTTGTGAACTGGTTAACAATACAATACAAGAAAAAAAAAAAGACATAAATATAAGTTTGAGAGAATGGTTTCCTTCCTTTATGTTTCTATTGTGTTTCAGAGAAGAAAGAAATTTCCTTCCATCAGGAGGGAAATTGCTTTGTGACTAAAATGGTATTAGACTGTCTCCTAGGAATATCCTGAAAGCACAGAAGAGTAAGAGCAAGAAAGAGCAAACAAATACTGCTGTGTGAATAGATTTGAAAATAAACCTTATTTTACAGCATGTATTTTAAAAGTTCTGGAGCCAGAAAGAATTGCTAGATATTGTGCCTAACAACAGGCCTTGGATATTTCTTTAAGCAAATCCTATTTAATTAAAACTTAATAACATGACAACCCAGTCTTGACTTAGAGTATTAACAATTCTCTAGAACCTGCTGCACTATTTCACAAGTGGTTCCAAAGTCAGTTAGCTTCAAAGTCAGAATTCCCCACTTGATTTCTAGCTTGAGTTGATCTGGCTTGAATTTCCAAGTACAGGATTTTTGTTTCATTTTGGATTTCAGTAAAGGTTTTGATGCTGTCTCTCACAACATCCTTCTGGACAAAATGTCCAGCACTCACCTGGATAACTGTGTTACGTGATGGGTGAGCAACAGGCTCATGGGTCAGGCAGAAAGGGTTATGGATGATGGAGTGACATCAGGCTGGTGACCTGTCACTAGTGAGGGTTCACAAGGCCCCATTGTAGGGTCAGTGCACTTCAGTGTCTTCAGAAATTACTTGGACACTGGACTGGATGGGACACTAAGTTTGCCGATGGTGCAAAACAGGGAGGAGCTGTTGACTCGCTCGAAGGAAGAGAGGCCTTGCAGAGAAACCTGAACAAATTACAGGGCTGGGAAATCACCAGCCATAAGAAGTTCAACAAGGGTAAGTTCTGGATTCTGTGCCGAAAACAGGACAACCCTGGCTGTACAGACAGACTGGGGAGTGAGAGGCTGGAGAGCAGTGCCATGGAAAGGGACCTGGTCGATGGCAAGTTGAATGTGATTCATTGTGCCCTGGCAGCCAGGAGGGCCAGGTGTGTCCTGGGGGGGGCATCAGGGACAGCTTTGTCAGCCAGGAAAGGGAGGGGATTGTCCTGCTCTGCTCTACACTGGGGTGGCCCCACCTCAAGTGCTGGGGGCAGTTCTGGGAGCCACAATATAAGAAAGACATTAAACTATTAGAGAATGTCCAAAGGAGGGTAACGAAGATGATGAAGGGCCTTGAGGAGAAGTTGTGCGAGTAGTCACTGAGGTCACTTGGTCTGTTCAACCTGGAGGAGACTGAGGGGAAACCTCACTGCAATTACAACTTCCTGGTGTGGGGAAGAGGAGGAACAGGCACTGATCGCTTCTCTGTGGTCACCAGGGACAGGACCCAAGGGAATGGTCTGAAGTTGTGTCAGGGGAGGTTCAGGTTGGATATCAGGAAAAGGTTCTTCACCCAGAGGGTGCCGGAACACTCCCCAGGGAAGTGGTCACAGCACCAAGCCTGACAGAGTTCAAGAAGTATTTGGACAATGCTCTCAGGCACAGGGTGTGACTCTTGGGGTGTCCTGTGCAGGGCCAGGAGTTGTACTCGATTCTTGTGGGTCCCTTCCAACTCAGCATACTCTGTGATTCTGTGATTCTGTGAAATATCATATAATTTAGTATGTAATAAACAGCATCTGCTTACTGCATTATCATATATATACTAACAGAAACAAAAGTATCACAATAATGACAATCCAGGGCATACTAGGTGAAAAAAATAAAGTGGGATAGAATTCAAACCATGATCCTGACTTTTTTTTGAGAATATTGAACAAGGTTTTAATCACCCATCACACAGGCTTATGTGAGCTATCTATAACATTTTCTAAGACATGATTAATTTTTTAAGTACACAATAAAAACAGAGGATAAAATGTTTTACAAGGATGCCCTTGCACACAGGGTGTGATTAATACATGATGAGGGAATTGGTTGTCTCTTTGAATGCCCAAACAGAGGCTTCCTGAAAACTTTAATGTTGGCAAGGGAAAAATTAAGATTAATATTACTTGAAGCAGAGTATTTGACTGTAGTAGATAGCTAACTCTGCCCTTGTCTGTATTGATAAAAGTCCCCTGGACCTCAAAGGATACATACAGTCAAGTTCAAAGTGGATGCTGATATAAACAAGGATCCTAGACTCCTCATGTCTATCTCCATCTATGTGTCCACGACAGCACAAACACCCAAATTTATTAGTGGGTTTGGTTTTTGAGTAGAAAAATGTATTTTGCAGGAAACTGATCTGTGCTTTTTAGCTGGCTGCCTTCATCACTGTGACAAAGAACTGCATATTCAGACTGATATATATTTGATTCTATAATGATCCTCAAGTTACCTAAAGTTTCTCTAAAATGAGGTAACTCTTCGGAATTCATTCTACCCAGTTTAGTCAGGAACTATTTATGTGCTTTTTATGTTGCAATCAATAAAGTATCATTACTATAATATAGTATTGATATGATAAGAATTAAAATAGTTAGGGCTTTGGATATACTGTCTGAACCACAAGTAAATGTACAATTTAAACTAGAGACAGGACATGAAATACTACACCAGACATCAAATTCCACAGAAGACTATTCCCACACTTTCTGTTTTAGTCTCATGTGAGGCAACAAACTATTAGGGAGATATAATCACAACTGTAATTCAAGGGCTACATTATTATGAGAATCTTGTCCCAGGCAAAAGCTGACCCAGGAAAAATATGTATCAGGGGACATGGAAAATAGTCACCTTGGTAGCAATAAGAGTAAGCTTAATAAGGTATTGTAAATACTGAAAGTGTCAAAATAAAAGTACTGATCCTAAAGCTGAATGTCTACTATGGAATAAATAGAAAAAGCACCCAACTCTTTGGAACCTATGTAGGAGAAGAATTTTATAGCAGTATTGTAGTTAACTAAAATTATCCTCTCATACGATGTCTCAAAATGTAAGTGATAGCTTGTGTATATTTAATTAGGTCTTTGTGGGGCAAGTTGTTATTGCAGGTAAAGCAATGTGGTTTGAAAAGCTTCCTCTTTCATACACTCTAGATTTTTACCTTTAAGGCATTTGAATGCACCTTCAGTACCATGTGACCAGCTTTGCACAGTGACTGAGGGTAAAAAGCAGATGATAATCATCTGTGTCTCTCCACACTGTAATGAACACCAGGGCTTTTGGAGACTTATATGAATCCAACACTATTAATAGGAGCAACCATTGTATAAGTTCCACTTTGATGAGAAAATGGACTCAGGAGCATTTCTAACTTGAACTGCTGTTATCTGTGCTGGGGTGAGATGCATAATAGACCTTCCAAAGTACTCACATCTCAAAATTCTATGTCAAAGGAAATGCAGTACTTCAGCACTTTATCTCTTATCACTCTTTTACACTGAGAACTGAGCCTGCCCTCTAGTTAAACAAATACATATGGAAACTCTTGGGCAAGATATGGTGTGAGTTTGAGGAATGAGCAACTAGGAAACATAAGACTAAAATGATCCTGCTCCTGGATGAAGATGCTAGTTTTTCTTGTGAAAAATATAAAAAGGGGGGTGGGGGGGGTTCAGTTTTTTCCCATTCAGCAATGAGCTCTACTCCCAAAAACTTTTCAAATAAGTCCAAGATTTTCTGTTCAGTGCTGCATTTGATATCCTCTTTGGAGAACCAAACCCAATACATTCTGCTCTTGTCCATGTCCTTCTGTTTTGACAACATCCTGTATTTTGTCCAGATAGTGTGCAAAATATTTTGCAGTAGGGAGAAGCAATGGCATGAAGATACTGGTCTGCTAAGAGTCCTTCTGACAAGATTGAATAGCCTTGGCTGAAGCAGAAAGACAGGAACGTTTTTCACTTAGTACCTAATTTTTTTTTTTACTTTTCTTCTTTCCCTTCCCTTTCTGTTAATGGATTAGATATGCACTTTTATTGATGTGAAGAAATAAAAACGATTTGGTATCTTATCAGCATATCATAGCTTGATATTATCTGATTTTGTGAATTTCTTACACTTTAAATCAACAATTTACCCATGGATTGGTACCCTTACATGAATAAAAAGCAGCATAGATTACATGCTACAGTCATACATTTAATAAAAAGTTATCTTTTGCTTCCACATAAATTTATAAAATACTCTTAGTTCTCAATCAGTACTTACTTGTTTGTCAACTGTCTTTGACTGGCTTGGGTGAATGCATGAAAATGAAAAAGCTACTTTATTTGGACTGAATCACATGTCACATTAAATAAAGAAAGTGAACTGCTATGGAGGAAACATTAATTAAATCAGAGAGAACTGTGTTCTCAAACTTTGAATGCATTTAGAACTGCTCTAGGGTAAAAAAAAACAAAATGAGAAAACAATCCCATCCTAAATTATATTCAGAAAGCTGTAGCTAGAAGCAGACACAGTCACAGGCAGAAATCTGACAGCTTGATACCAGATACCAGCATATTACTGAATGGATTTTGTGTTCAATTCCCCAAAGTTTTTACAGTTGCTTGATTGCCAGATGTTCAGTGGGTGTTTATGGCCATGTGAAAGAAAGACGTAATACTATATATATATATGTATGTATGTATGTATGTATGTATGTATATGTGCATATTTGTAGTAGGAAGGATCAATGCATCATATATCATCATATAGTACATCTTTTTTAATACTATCAGAGAAGAGAGTAACAGAGGGCTCTTTCCCTAATATCTTTGAGCTTTTTTCTAGAAATAAAACTTATTTAAATTGAAATATCTCTGACAAATCCATAGGTTCCTTTCAAAAGAAATGTTTCAACCCCATAAAAGACAAGTGTCTTGATTTCAAGCAAGTTCCTGCTGTCAGCATCGTGTAAACAACATAACTCAACAGGACCAGCGTGTTATGGCCAGTGTAATGAGGAAAGACTTTGATTTATAGGACATGAAGAATGAATGACTCTGTTGCTTTACAACGATACCTGTGGAATGAAACATAAAAAAGGGAGAGTAGCAAGACAGCTTGAGCTATTGCAAGTGTGCAGCATTTCAGTTTTCTCTTAATATATGGGCACAGTTCAATTGCTAAAAAAGCACATCATGATGAAGGTGGAGGTCATCTAAAATTTACATTCAAAGCCAGTATGTAATTAAACAGGAACATTCTGCAAAATTTACAAGTGATTTAATGTCTTTGCTGTTCAATCATGAGTAGTAAAGGAATTGAACAATTTTCATTTTTCCCTCAAAATATCATTGTTTTATACTTTGGCTTTAATTTTTCTTGTTCAATATCTTCACAGTAAGGGTTATATTGAACAGAGGTCCTATTTAATCAGAAAAACAAGAAAACCCCAACAAATACCAAACCCCAAACCCCATATATCAGCCAAAATTTTCATTCTGGGTGTAGAAAACCCCTCCCACTATTTTGAGGACACTATAAGTTATATTTTTTTTTCTTTTTGTTCTTCTTTTTCCTTTCCTTCTTTTTTTTTTTTCCTTCTTTTTTATTTTTTTTTTTTTAATAAGGGATTTGAAAAGTAAGTGTGAAAATCAGGTTTTCATTTTATTTTTTGGTGTTAGGAAAGTCAGAATTGCAAGAAAGGAATTTCAGATAATTTTTAGTGCATTGAAAAAAGATCAAACTTATGTATCTGAAAACATATTTTAGCTATAATAACTTGCACTAAACCTTTAGGGGTTTTTTTATACCTCCCCCCGGCTTTCATGAAATTTTACCATGAAATACCAAACCCATCATTTCTCTGGTAGAAGAAAAGGTACATTACATGAGTTCATTTAGTTGACTTTTTCTGAAAAGACTATGATGCTGAGATGGTTTTTTTGTGCAAATTATGTCTGAAGGAATCAGTCATACAAAACAGGTCCAAAAAGAATAGTAGAAATATTTGGTATAGATAATTGTTCTACATTGTGGTTTTTCATATGTCCCAGCTCATTATGACTAAGAAAAAATCTCTCATGGTTCTATATTGCTAAGAGTAAATTTCTCTTCCAAAGACTTGCATTTATTTATTCGATTGAATATTTTAATGAAAAAAAATGCAGCAGAAGAGACATACATTTAAAATGGGCATCTGAGAAAAACATATACTTTATACACAAAATATGAGGAAAATAACAGTTTAAATCTATATATGGATTTTGTTATGTTGCTTTACTTTCTGCATGACATTTTTATATTTTTTTGTACAGAGGCCGTCACACAGTGTTACCAAGAGGTGTTATGACCACTCCCTGAAGGGAAGGGTAATTCAGCTTCTTGTTAATAGATCTCTTGTGATCAGAGTGGATTAGAGTGTAATGACACTGAATTATTACTGTTTGCAAATATATGTATGTAGGGTTTATTTTAAAACAATATGGTTGCAATAGAAAGCAGGTACGTATCCATGTTGATTTTTTATTTTTCCTATCAGAAAAGGAAGGAATAAAAAGAAAAATTCATGCTGGAAAGTAAAATAGAAAATAACTGAAAAGTAAAGGCTGTTCCTAAGGATAAACTGTTCCTGAATGAAAGTGACAAAGCAATGAAAAGAAGTTAGTTATCTTCAGGACTCAGGAATAGTCTAATATTTACCAAATGAAAATGATTTCCTATTTGCAGACATAAGATCTGCAAATCAAGATTTCTCTCAATCTATAGGTTTTTATTTCACTTCTAGAACAACTGAAGCAGAGATTTTTACCTCAGTGAAGTATTAGGAGTTTCATCAAAAGCTTGAAATTCATCATTTGTTTTACTGACTACCTAAATGGTACTTTTTGCTTCTTCATAATAAAAGCTAAGAAACAGCTAGTAACGGGATATTTTTTTATAATTAAATCTCCTGTTGATTGACAAATATTCCTGTGTCTATAATTCTTTTGGAAAAAGCTCTTCTCTGCTTCCTTCAATATTTGTTGTTCAAGATAAATGATGTAAGCCATGATAAAACTGAGCAGAGCTCGTAACTTAATTGGAGTCTCCATTGTGAAGGAGGCTTTAAGCAATAATACTTTGCAGATCTTGCAAAGCCATGGAAATATAGTGGCATGAAGCCTCTGGCAGTAGTTGAAAAGTCCAGTGATCCCAACACCCTATGGTATAAAAAGCAGTCTGTGTAATGAGCAGAGTTGCCTCAGTTCAACAAGGAGTGAAATCAGCGCCTTGGTACTGGGAGAACGTCTCTAATGCCTGCAAATCCTCTATTGCCACATTATTCATTTCCCTCCCTAAAAACACTCTTACAGCTGCTTCATTCACTCTGCAGAAAGTCTCTTCTCCAGATGGTGTGGGTGACCTACCAGAGGATGTTGCCAAATCAGATTCTGTTGCAAGAGGTCCAGGGCTGAGGAAAGCATGAAAGAAAATTCGGTCTCCTCTAAAAATGTGGAACGCCCTAGTGAAGGACACAGAATTTTTTTTTTTTTCAGGGAGAGAGTTACTATTCTAGTCTGGAGAATAAAAACATCAGTGAAGGGTTACAGCAGTTAATTTTCTCTTTGTTCTTGTTTCTCAAGGTTTGTGTAACTACTTACTCCCATTGGGTTAGATGAACTAGAGCCGAAGTAGATGGAAATTATCTTGTTTCTTCAGCATCTGTTGGTCTGTGGGGATACAACCTTTTGGCTTCAGTAGAGATATTGAGGCCAATTCTGTGCTAACCTGTATCCTGTGCAATTGCACTGATGCTAACAAGACCAAGCAAGGTGCCTGCTTGGGAAGACAGCGATGCTGATGCTCGGTTATGCAATACTTGGGGAGTTTTTTCACTTGCCATAGTGCATACAGCTGGGAAGGCTATTCATTAACACTGTTTTTTTCAGAATCCCTCTGAACTCAGGATGTCTCTTCTTTTTGGAGTGGTGAAAAAACAAGCACGCTATTATTACAGTTGTTGACACTGTCTTTTACTGGCATGAATAGAGATTATTTGGACAGCAGCAGTAAATGATGTGCAGTAAATCCATCAGGCCAAATTGGCAGAGATTATTAACTAAAGAGACAAGAGCGTTTTTCATCTGAAAATAAATGCACACAATGTGGTAGCTATTGTTGTTGTTTGCATGGGGAGAGCCTTTTCATGGTTTTGCTCCCTGAACATGAGTGGGGGAGCATTTAATTGCGGGATGCCTTTTACAGAACACACATTTTAAAACAACAAACATTTGTCCTGGTAAAACAAATGACAGTTTCTGTAATTATTTCTTCATGTGCCACTGAATGCTCAAATAAGGAACTCCTTATTTTCTGCTACAAAACATCCATCTAGTGAATATCCCAGCTCCTAGACTTCAGGTCATAATGTTCTTTAGTAAAACATGCAGTGTCCTATAATTTGTATATTAATTTATTGCTGGGTTTTACTAATCTTTGATACAGGGGGACCTCACTGCAGCACTGGGACTCCCAGACATCTCCTATTACAAAATGAAGGCACTTGATTAAATAGAAAAGAATCTGCCAGCAACCAAGTCTATTATTCATTTAACTGAAAGAGCTGCCGGTTTTCCCTCTTTGCCTCACTTCCTCTGGGTTTGGAATCTGCTCCAAAAAAATTTGCAGTTCTGCAGTTCTGCCTATCACTGGAGAATATATTAATTACATAATTTTTGGAATACTAAGGATAAAAATAAATTTTAATTTCTTTTCTGCACTTTAAATAGACATAGAAGAATAGTTAAATTTCACTATTAATGAGGTCAAATATTCGTGATGTACCATGACATCAGTGCAGCAATCTCAGCTTGATCTTATTGCAGCCACACTGGTTGCTAACTTTCCTGCTAGAAAGAAGGAATAATTATCTTTGTAGCTTAGACATATTTCCAAGTGTAGGAAATCCCACTACAACAGAGACTTTATTGGAAATATATTTATCTTTTGTCACTTTTTAGCTGACCAAATTTCTCATTTTAGTCAGTCATGTATCTACTCTGGCAAAAGATGTACACACAGCAGGTCCAAGGAGTTAACACTCTAGCTGGGGAAAGAATCCTGAGGGAATAGAGCTGCTTCTGATGTACAGAGATGATCTATCTGCCACCAGCTTTTCTGCAAGATGCAACAAATTGCCTTCAGGAGATAATTCAAGGAAAAAGTTTGTTTAATTATGTTTACCACCCTTAGGTAAATATATATATATATATAATTCATTAGTAAATGACCCAACTCTCATTATAACACACTGACCTTAAGATAAATGGTTGCTCAAGAGTCTTGATATACTACCTCATTCAGTGACTGCTCTATATAGCCTCTTTTAATTTTCCCCTGTAACTCAACTTGATAGCAATTCATTCTAAGCAATTTTCTTCAATCCATTTTCTGTTCTAGAAAACAAGTTTGTATAATGGTGCTCTTGTTCTTTGTGTCATTCAGACACTTGAAAATGTCAATCTGCTAATGCTCATTTTTTGTTATTAGATTCTTTTTTCTCTACCGTTTCTAATCACCAAAAAATACTTCTTTCATGCAGCTCAACACCTATTTAAGTGCTACCTCTTTTATTCCTTTGGAACAGAAGGAATGAGTGATTAGAAACACATGTTAATTATCCTTGCACAGACGAGAGGGTAAAACCAAACATAGGCTTTAGAATAGCAGATGGAATTATATTAAGAACTTTTATCACTCATCCTTCCATTTTAAACTGCTGTCTAATACTACACTAAATAAAAATTTAAGTCATTCAAGGCAAAGTTTTAGAGTCTTTCTTAAAAGGATACTTGCTTCTAAATTTTTATATAGTATTTTTTTAAAAAAACATGTTAAGGACATTAAATTTTTTATGAAGTTCAAAAAGCATCAAGTCATCCTGTGATGTTGGTCATCTCCTAGTAGAAACCCACACAGTACACTCAGATGTAGGTATACAACAAAAATAAAATATCCACTTACTTCTGAAACCAAGATTCCAATAATAATTGGCTTCCTTTTATCTCAACAAAGAATAGAAGGGACAGAAAATTATTTCAAATGCAAAACTATGTAAAAGTCATTTCCCAAGATTCGAAAGTTTTTTAGTTCCACAGTCATCAAGAATAAATCCTGGAAAAATAATGTGCAAAAAAACCACTCAGTAAAATTCTGTTTCTCATTATCTTCCTCAGTAAAAACCCCAATAATTAAACCCACATCAAATAAATATAGTATGTAAGTTCCCACTGGTCATGAGCAGAAAATTTCAAAGATTTTCCTATATTTAGGATGTCTGAGGCTGCAAAAACGAGAATTATCAGTAAGCTCAGAATACTGTGATTTTCATTTCTCTGGGGAGTGCACTACAGGAGAGGTAACCTGTAGTTTCTCCTCCACAGACGTGTGCCCAGCCTCTTAAGCTGTGTATAAGGGTTTTTTTTCCCCCATTCAAGTCTAAGCACAACCGAATGGAGAATGTAATTAATGTGTCTTCAGATACAAGGGAAGCAGTTAAGCCCACCATTGTGCCTGACTCATTACTCCAGAACTATAATTTCTAGCTAGAAAATGAAAAGCACAGCACCAAAAGAAGAAGTTCTTGGCTGGAATATCTGCTTTCCCTTTCTGTGAACTGATAGGAATCCATGAACTGAAATTTTTAAAACAACCTTTAGCTTTTTAAACAACTTTATTTCATTTTTATGTTTTCTCCTGTCCAAGGTTTTAAAGTAAAACAACTTACTTCTTATGCACTTCCTAAATGACCCAATTGAAATGTAATGGGGTATGTTAATGTGCAGATTTTTAAAGTGAGAGAAGTCAGTGAATGGGGTCAGAAAAAGCGTATTAGTTAAAAAAGGGAATAACTATTTCTTTAAGTAGCTCTTTTAAATGGGAAGGAAAAGAAGTCCTAACAATCTTTGTAGAAATGGTTTTTTTTCCTAAAATGTCTGATCTTAGTCATCTTTAAGGGTTTTCAAGAGTCACCCATGAATAGAACAATACTGGAAAGTATTTGAGGTCATTTTTAATAATAGGTAACTAGATTGCATTATGTATCTGAGGAAGATTTAATACATAAGAGAATGAAAATTGATGTCAACCATAATGATGCAGAGAAGGTGCCATGTCAGCTAGAAATCAAGTAATTATTATTGTATGCTAGGAGTAAGTACTTGATTCTGTATACTTTTTTATTTAGTAAATTATATATTCATTCTGATATAAATCCAAATTTACTACCCAAACCAGGAACATTTAATCAAAATTTTATGGTAACAGATTTCTGTGTTATATGCATTTTCTGTGTTGGAAGCTCTGAGATGCTTCAGGAGGATGAGGAATAAAGTGGAATACCTTATGCCATGGATCAGCACACTCCTGCAGTTTGTCTTGAAGGACAAACCCATTTTAATCCTTCACTATGAGCTAGACCACTGGGAATGACAGACAAAAACCTCTGAACTATCACTTTTATTTGGCAGCTCTTTTATTTGTATACTCCAAAGAGTCTAGGTGTGGACCAAGATCCAACTGCAGGAGCAGCTGTTCATCAAAACCAGAAATACATTGATATTCCTCTTAATCAACTTCTCATGTAGGTAGAAGGTGAGACATAATGCACAGAATGCACTTGGGGCAATTGCAAGAGGCAGTGAACTCGACACATCAAGAAACAGAACAATGTTTGAGCCACAGTAATCTGATGAATGGTAAAAGGGTGCTTTTTTCCCCCTCACATGGGAGGCACCTAAAGCCTAGGAGAGGTAGGAAAATATCACAGAAACTTAAAAAGTGAACAACTTAAAATGTTTGAGTTCTTCAATGAAAGGAAATAGATACTTAACTGGAGGAGAACAGATCATTCAGGGGTCTTGAATGAGAATACAAGTTTCTTACACTTAAAGTAATCAAGTTTTTTCTACAAATTCTGAATAAGTATGAGCAGCACAAAACTTTATTTATGGAAGACAAAGGAAAAGGAGGTTGCTAAAAATCAAAATGGCCTGGCTAATTTTAGCTGGAAATGCGAATACTTCACTAGAGAGATTACTGCAGAATTCATATGTGATTTACATGTGAGGACCTACACTGCATAGGAAAGTGCCAAATTGTCTGCAGTCTGGACTCACAAATAATGAGTGAGGAAAGTGGCAATAAGGAGAGATTTGGTCAAAAAAATTCAGACCTCTAGGATGAATTTGAGTTGATGGTGAAGTTACAAGATGGGAGTGGCAGATGTGTGATTCATGCTCCTAGAGGCAAAAGTTGAGATGGGCAGTGGATGAGAAATAAATTTTACAAAGACAAAAACAAAGACAAAGACAAAATCCAGGACAGAACTGAGTGAGAGCCCACAGAACAGCTGGACAGGGAGCTGCTGTAATACATCCTGAAGGAATGGTTGCATACAGGAGGAAAAGCTGCAGAAGGCCAAGGGACTGAGGATAAATTCACAGCAGGCTGAAGAAGATGCAGAATTCTTACACATGCCAGGAATTTGAGCAGTTCAACAGCAAACTGTATCATAAACAGGAATACAACTAACATGGAAAAGTTCAACTGGGAATGTGTTGAATGTGAAGCCTGCGTGTGACAGATGTGAACCAGGAGAAATCAGCATGAGAATTTCAACAGAGAGGATTTGTACTCTGAGCTAGGAAACCCTGAAATCAAGAGCTGCCAATGGAGAAGGCGAGAGAAGCAAAAAGATGAAGAGAAGTAAACAGAAGGAAATTCACCAGGAAAGGCAGAGAGCTCCTGAGGAGCCATCAGTACTGGTGATGGGTGCCTGGTGCAGGGAGGACCCTTGGAGATGATGCAGAAACAGAACAAGCAACAGCTGGGAGCAGAGGACTGAACTGGTACTAGCTCCCTTTCCCCAGCCCAACTATACCAACCTCTGCAGGGATCCTATCTTAATCTTACATTATTGTGCACAGTATTAAATGAAGCTTTCCAAGGGAAAGAAGATTAAAACAAAAACAAAAACAAAAAAAACCAAAAAAGCAAAAACAAAACCAGAAAGAAAACAGGGAAGCAAAGTAATAGGGTTAAATGGGGATAAGCAAGTATGGTTTTTTGCCAGTTTTCAAATTGAGATTAGAATAAGAAGCAGCAATTACAACCCAAATGGCCTAATATCATCTATAATATCATTCTTACAGGGGGAGAGTTTAACAACAAACAAGACTGCAGTTAGATTTAGATATGAAAAATTGTAGCATTTCTATGGTTTTCCTCTCTGTGTGCACAAAGGCAATTTTCTTTCTTTTATTTCTTTTGTTCAGGGCATTCTCTAAATTTACTGTTATTGTTACAGTTTGATCCTTCAGACACAAATATGAAGATGCATTGGATTCATGGCCAGATCCATGGATTCTATGCATCCTTGATAGAATTCCCTTACTGCTGGAAGGCGAATGACCATGATGGAGGGAGATGTTACTTAAAAAAGCAGTCATCACCTCTTCAGCCTGTGCTCAGATTTACTGTGTTCAGGGAGTCAGTCTTACACTTACAATGCTGACTCTCCTAACTGTGCAGACCTCTGGCAGTTTTGGGTCTGTTTAAATTTATTTTCACATTAGTTTTATCAGACAACATGCTTTATCGTGCTTATTTCAGTGTTATTCTTTTGCTTAATATTATGGCTTTTTATTCATAAAGCCTAAAATAAATTTATTTAAAATATCCACGTATGTACACATACACAGGGAAATACACCAAATTTCTCTTGCTGAATTAATTAAATATTTGTTTGAGTTTCTCTCTTAAAAGTTTGTTAACAGACTCTTGGAAAGCTACATACAATTTTATCCTTTTCTTTTATCTTGACAAAAGCTTAGCCAAGTTTCATAGCTGCTTTTCAATCTCATCTCCTCCAAAGGACTTGGATACTGAGGGGTAGAATGTCACTTATGAATTTATCCTCACCCCCCCAAAACTATTTCCTCTTACTTTGTGTGTTTTCCCCATTTCTCAGGCACTAAAATACATAGTTATACTAAGTCAATTTCAATTTAGTTTAAGTAAGGGTGTTTTCACCTGAGATCTTATTTCCTGAAAATTCAGGCTTTGCTATTCATTCTTGATGAGATGAGACCTGAAATACTGATTTTAGTTTCCATTAGAGTTACATGAATTTAAAAGAAGAGTGACCACATCATGAGTGGAATCTTCTTAAATGAGCTGAATCCCCTTGTGAAGTACCAAATTCCCTCTGCTAAGTGTCACAGCTACTTTATCTCACCTATATCAGAGCATGGTACAAGTGAAATAAAATGAATAAGCTCACGTTGCATAACATCCATCAGAGATATCTTTGTAGTCTCCCTGTCATACTCAGGTCTGCAGTCAGACTGATTAAGAAAATTTAAGGCCTTATCTTCTTCTGGTTAATAGACATTTTAAAAATAGGAAAAAAGTGAAGTAACCCTCAAAATCAATATATCATTTAAATTGCCATATACCCAAACACAGGTATGAAGTTTAAAATGTGTTAGAAATTTGCATCCGGGCACAATGAATAATGGCAGGCAGATATTTAAAAACCAAAATGACAAACCCTTCACTGTCAATTTGTCCTGTACCCAACCAACACCAGTTGCCTCATACCCTTCTACAGGATATCAAGTACTCTGGGACTTGTTCTGTGGCTACATTGGAATTCCTTTATGGGCTAAGACTTCTGATATCAGTTATATATTTTTAGTGTTTGTTTATAGGGCATTTTATGAAGTCATAAAACAGACTGTGGGTACTTTGGCAGGGTTGCCAGATTTCACTGTGACAGCCAATGTGCTGCAGTGTGATCCATAATTCACTTCTTGAACAGGCTTAAAATGAGAAGGAAAAAAATCTCTGTAGCTTAGTAGAAAGTTTCCTAAGATTAGAGTTTTATGAGACTAGAAAATTAAATTGCACATATTCTAACTGCTATTTAAATTTCCAAGCCATTCATCAGAGATGATATTTAGAATGCCCACAAGCCATCATTTAAAATAGTTATTTAAACTAATTCTCTTATTTTGTATTATGTTTCAAGTAATTCTTTAATCTTTTCTTCAAAAATGTTCTCCACCAGGCAGAAGTAGTATTTAGTGGAAATGAAAAATGCCATACTTTCAAGAAACAAGAGTTGTGATTTTATTGCCAAAATAAATGCCTGTTAGTGGGACAGCACTGTGCTAGAGTGGGACTTCAATGGTGGCATTAATCTGGTGCTCAATGACATAAAAAGACATCAGCCAGAAATACAAGGATGGCTAATTGATTTTCTGTGCTTTTAAGAGGCACCTCTCAAAGAAAATGGCCTGCCACTTTCAGAAATAAATTTCCTTTACAGTTACCCTGACCCTTTGCAGTAAATTCATGAGGACAGAGCTGCAAAAATTATTTTTCAGGATCTTCAAAAAGTGGCAGTTGCATGTACAAAACGCAAGAGAGATCATTATTTCAAATTTACAGTTGAGGTCTTCAATCATTTTTCAGTCCTGTTCAGCATGAGAGGAGGGTTGGATACACCTGGCTGGTGTGCCTGTGTCTGTAACACAGTGAGGCTCCATTTGTCACTGAGGTCCAGTTACATCTTGGGAATCATACTAAAAAAATTTGAAAGATAAGAGAAGGTTATACACACTCTCAAGGATTGAAACTAAGAAGAGGAATTTAATTGAATCAGTTGGTATCATGCTGCACAGTGCTGTAGTAAGAGAAGGTCCACTGAATTCTCCTTTGAAGCAGAGTACACATTGATGTTTGCAGTTGATGCAGGAAGGGAACTTCTAAAATTTATTTGAGACAGCAGGAACTTGGGCTTGCAGTTAAGACATATGACATGATCTTCCTCCACCACCATCACCTTCTCTTAATTTTATTAATAAAAAGCCTTAATCCCAGCCTCCATTACAACTAAAGAGATGAGATAGAGCATCCTGGATGCTCCCACATGGTTACAAATATCTGCCAATCACAGAGGAAAAGACACCCTAGAAAATCCCAAGCTTTCCACATTTAGCTGGATTGCAAATGTATGATTACAGAAATAGAACCAGAGAATTACAGAATCACATTTGGATTGGAAGGGAACTTAAAGGTCATCTGGTTGCAGCTACCTCATTGTGAACAGATGCCTTCTACCAGACCAGGTTGCTCAAAGCCCCATCCAGCCTGCCCTTGAACATTTCTTGGGATGGGGCACCCACAACTTCTCAGGGCAACCTGTTCCAGTGCAACCACCCTCACAGTAAAGAATTCCTATCCAATATCTAACTCAAAACCATGTTCTTTCAGTTTAAAGCTACTCTTTGTGTCCTATCACTATCTGTGATAAAAATAGATAAAGATAAAAAGTCTCTCTCCAGCTCTTGTAAGCCCCTGGCCACTACAAGGGCTCCCCAGAGCCCTTTCTTCTTTATGTTGAAGAGCCCCAACTCTCTCATCTTGTGTTCATTGGAGAATGAGGGCTCAAGCCCTCTGATCATCTTCTTGGCCTTCTCCCAGGCTCATTCCAGCAGCACACTAGCACATGAAAATGCAGGAGCTGTTATTTGGCATAGAGTGGCCCTGGATAAGGCTTTGACTTGTGCATACATTCTTTTCACTCACCTGCAGGTGACAATTTAATGACAGTACCGCTGAGAGGACTTCCAGAGAGTCAAACCACACATCCTTCCTGTCTGTTTAACATCTCTGAGTGGGTGCCTCAGAGTGGGGTCTGCAAATCCATCAGGGGGCTTGCTGCATCTAGAGGCAGAGGTTTCTGCACAGTGGTGACACCAAAAGGCATCACTAAGGACTGGACATACAGTTTTCCTTAGCAGGAAATGTTTGCATTTGTTACTGTGCTCCTCATCTGTGAAAGCCACAGAGCAGAGATAGAAGGGTAGTTAAAAAGAATGGCTTTCCATGAATGCCAGGATGAGGACGTTATTGGATTGTTATTGTGCATGCAAATAATTGAGAAATCTATGATTCCCTTGTTAGTGGCTAAGAAGTCACATCACACTAAGTACACATGCAGTTACCTCCAGCCAGTTACAGGTGCAACATGTCAGAAAGTCTAGGCCCAGGAGATGTGCATAGCAATTCAAATTTCAGAGTTAACAGCAGCGATTTATGGGCTAATTCATACACGAGGTGGTAGATAAACAAATAACAGCTGTCCTTAGATACTTCCCAGTAAAGGTGTGCTGAGCTGGTGGTGTTGATGAAGGCTTTCACACCGGGTTGGGAAATGTAGAAGTTAAATTTTCCTTCATTGTTACTTTCAAATGGTGTAAATCAGAGTAAACTCACATCATGAAGGACAGATATGGTTGCGTCCTTGGTGCATGGAAGATCCAGAAAATGTCCAGCAATGATGCTGGTCTGAAATTACCTGTCAGACTGAGTTATCAATAACCTGCAAATCAGTAAGCCATTTAAAAATTTCATTGCACTGCAGAGAAAATAAGCTAGATATAGGAGCTCCAATTGTTTGGCTCCAGCTTGAAAATAAATAGGAAGGAGAAATAAAACTGAGAAAGCTACTTAAATTCAGTTTATATAAAACATGCATAGGCAATGAAAATTTAAGTGAGGTCTTAAACAGCTTCAGCTCTTTTCTTCTCCCTTCATTACAGAGGAAGGAAATGACTCAGAAGTTAAATGTACTAATGTAGCCACCTACTCTCTAAGGACAAGACATGCAATGCCCTAAATAGACCCATATGAAGACTGAAAATCTTTTGGAAAATCAGGTGTAATTCTTTTAAAAATGTTATTAGGCTTTGTTACTAAAAGAAAAACTAAAAACATTTCAGTGTCTTATGAAATGATCTTAAAATCAAATCAATTACTTGCCATGTCCATATTTTCTTGCTGCTTCTTTTGACATATTTCATTTTTAAATGCTAGGTTATGTGTGTAGTGAGGGTTTTGAAGACTCAAGCAGCTAGCACTCAGATTTCTAAAAATAGAAATTCAGGATTTTGAGTGATAAGTAAACTTACTTTCATTAAATATATTTTGCTCCCTTATATTTTCTTTATTTTTATTCCTTTTCTTCAGGCATGAGCTCTTGCAAAGAAAATATTTGATCAGGATAATAATAATTTAATTTTAGACTTCACAGCTTAAAAAAAATAAAAGGAGGAACTCAATACATTCATCTAATTCATATCACATAATACCCTCCCTTGAAGAACTGCTTTTATGTAGATTTCTGCCAACTTCACCATTGAAAACCTACTTTTAAATTCCCGTCAGGTGCTTTTTGCTTGAAGGGCTCCAGTGTGTGGGTGGCTGTTTTTTCTTGTATGTGCCATGATGAGTCCCCTCCTCAGAGAGCTGGGGGAGGAGGGAGGAGTGAGTGTTTTTCCTCTTTTCGTTTCACACCACATTTGTAAAATGAGAGACAAAATGTCCTACCTCCTGAAAAAAACTGTCCTGGAAAATTTTAATGTTCCAGGAAAAAACCCTATCAATCTAGTTTATGTGCTGGCAATTAGTATCATACTACCAATCTGCTATTAATATCTTGGTAATTTGGATTATTGTGTAAAAATCTGTAATCTGGATCTGTTTATGTTTCTTTCTTCTAGATGAGATGAAAGAAGGTAATTTCATCTTATCTACCTGGAAATCATGAGGCAATATTCCCTGACTTTGGGTCTAAATGGGATGGAAAAGATTTTAAAGAACCTATTGACAGACATCAAGTTTATAAAACCAGATCACACACAGTTTTCTAAGTATTAGATGTTGCCTTTTTATTAGCTTTATTTTATCTTCAAAACAGATTAGATGTCCTGGTAGCATGCTGTGTAAATTCCACTTGGCAGAAGTTTTTGTAATAACGTACCCTTTAAGGGGAGAAATCTTTCTCTATAAATGAGCATACAATGGAAAATATGCAATTGGAATTTTTTAAAATATTTCCCTTGCAAGCCAAGGGACATCCCAGCCCCAGTTCAAGTTCATGAGCAGTTTGCACACTGAGGCTCTGAGTGGGGAGTCACATCAGGGTATCCCAGCAGCAACAAGGGTACAGTTTCAGGAGTAGCCCTGTGCTCCTTTTGCACTGAATAAGGTTACAAAGTGCTTTATTTGATCAGTCATTAGTCAGAGAGCCCAACACTTTTAATTTGCTTCATGCATAACACTTCCTGTAAGAATTAAGCTTGTTGCATGGGGGTTATAAACTATTCTACCATCCCCTTAATGACATTTTCTTCTGGTTTTCTCAATAGTAGAGAAAGCCATGTGATATGTACTCATATCACAAGAAATACATAACATTATTATTCCCTGTGCTGTTACATCTTAAGTTCCAAGCTAACAAGTTAATGGTGTAGAAGGAAAATGAGTTTCAAAAAAGTCAAACTTAAAAAGGTGAAAATCACATATTTTTTCAGTTCTGGTTCAGAAACTGAAGCCATGTTAATCATCTGGTGTTAACTGTGCTCCTACCTTTACCTCTGCTGACTCTGAACAGTGGGTACTTGTTCAGCCAAAGAGATGCTGTTGAGAATTGCCTGGGTGGAAGAGCTGTCAGCACAGCAGAGGGTAAACGCTAATCTCTCTTCTGCTTGTAATGACTCAGAGGTGGATTTTGGGTCATAATTTTAAAAAAAAGGAGTCTTGAGTGTCACCATGGGTAAGCTGCTATCCAAGGAAAGTAGTCTGTGTGGGTCAGCTTAACTAAGTCTTCTTCCCACTGCATTTCACCCCAGTGCTCTTTTTGTCAGACTTGCTCTTTCTCTGGCAACCTCCCAGCTAGAGGACTGGGCACTGCCTGCAGCTCCTTCTTTGTCCCCCACTCCCACAGTCTGAGCTCCCTCCTGCTTTTACCAAGCACCATGTACTCTCCGCCAGGCCTTATTTATATTTTACTGTGTGTTTTGCTTTTTGTTTGTGGCATGTTTTTGAATGCCTAAGCTGTCCATGAACATAATGAGAAACAGACCTTCCTCATTGTCTCTGTTCCCTAATCAGCACTGAAAAGATGCTGAAAATCTCATGGGCTGGCTACAAGAAGCTGGGCCAGCAATGTGTGCTCTTTCTTATAGTTGGCTCGAGAGTTGGAGACATTCTCCTCCTAATTAAGGAACATAAACTCTGCCACCTTAATTACAGCAAGACGCAAACTATGAAGACGTAAGCGCCTACATACCGATACAGTTGTGTACACTTGAGGGAATGCATTTATGTCATTGGATAGAGAAGGGAAAAATCATACCCTCTGACAAAATGTGCTGGCGCATAATCCTTCTGCAAATGAAGCCTCAGGCTCATTCTTCCCACACAGCTGCCTCTGGCTCTCTCTGCTTGATGCAAACTGCAGCCTGTCAGTGCAAGGATTGGATTTCCCTAGATATCACCTGCAAAGCATGAGTGTGCTGGTGGATGCATATACAGGCCCAGGTGACCTGAGGATGAAGATTTCTAGGTTAGGCCAAGAGAAAAACATTGAGACTTTTGAGTTTTGCTGCTCCCCAGTGCTAGGGAGGGGGGCTAATAAGGTAGGGAGCAACAAGACAGATATTAACAATTCTGTCTTGAAGTGAGCCCAAGGGACTCACTGGAGCAGATAAAATTTTAGGTGCTTCATCCAGCTCTATGGAGGCTGCAGTTAGGGATGTTGCCGGGGCTCAGACTCAGCCATGCAGTGCTGTGCTCCTTCAGTGAGAGCCACCAGGCCCACAGGGGAGCACTCATCCCAAACAGCCCCTTTCACTGTAGGATAGAAGTTGCCTGGCCTGGGAACAACCAGACTCAGGTGGCATCTTGTCGGAACCCAGGACATCCCTCTAGATATCCTGGGTGGTCCGAGACCCCAGGAGGGGGTCTTGAGACCCTGGTACAGTGGCAGAAACACCAGTGCCTTTGATTTTACCCTTTGGGAGCGATTACCAACGTTATATGAAGAATTACAAGTCACAGATGTGTGATTGGGATAGTAGGTAGCTTATTACTGAGTGATAATGTGGGATTTTGGGGTTTCACAAAGGAGGCTCAAGGAGACAAGATGGAGGGATTTGGGTGTGTCTCTGTCCTTCTTCTTCTTGTCCTCCATCTTCTGGTGAGGTGGTGGCACTTTTGGATTGGTTTAGTGTGAAAGTGCACTGTTCAATAAAGGTGATGGGTATTGGCACAATATGGAAAACAACTAATACGTAACAATTAGTATAAGAGATAACGACCGTCCTTGAGCAGGACAGTCAGCCTCGGACAGCAGCGTAGGTAGCATCCACGCTGGGTGAAAAGGAATCTATGTAGATAAGAGAAAATAACAACCTTGAGAAAGAAACCGACGCATCCTGTTTCTCTCTTCTGGCAACGGGGGCTTGGGAAGGACTCTATCCACAATCTCGGAAGGTTACCAAGCCCAGAATCCGAGAGCATCTGTACCCGACCCCAGCTCAAAGCTCAGCAGAGAAACCCTCTGCCCCATGCAGAGGATATGTGCAAGGATAATTTTCCCTGGAGCTAATGCCATGAAAGTGTGCTTGGGGAAATCAAGTGCTTCCTTGCACAGATGCTGAGGGGGCTGGAGCACCTTCTTGGGATGCTGGGGTACACTGACAGCTTTGGTGCTCTCCTGCACCACAGTTTAACATAAATCAAGTGGCAGCCTGATGGTTTTGTGTCTCTCCAGACACAGAGAGCTGCATGAGACAGACCAATCTGACCACCAAGGGAACTTCATTCTCTCTCAGACCAATCTGACCACCAAGGGAACTTCATTCTCTCTCAGACCAATCTGACCACCAAGGGAACTTCATTCCCTTTCATTGCCACAGCTGGGCTGCCTGGGACAGCTCAAGGGATGCACAAGGGACAATATCTTGGCAGGGTCTGCTCCCACACCACTGCTGTGTTCCACATAGGCCAGCAGATATCAAACAAGGACAAGAAGAGCCCCCTTCCTTTGTAGTAGCCAAGCGAGGACTTGATCAAATCCAGATATGTTCAGCACATCAGAGGATTGCACCCATGGGATGCTCAAGGTCCCAAACCCAATTTTAACAGATATTTGCCTCTGTTTGTGGCACTGACACTCTGGGAAGAATATTTCATTTGTTCTTCCCAGCTAGAAAGCTGTCTGACAATCCCCTGCCAGGGATTTTGACATTTACCTCCCCCACTATACTTTACCAGCTCTTACACTGCAATATTGTTGCTGTAATAGCATGGTGTTGTACCTCAGTATGTTTTGAGCTGTGTCTGAAAAGTGGGTCATGGTGTATATTGTATTTTAGAAGTGTTTTCTTTAGCTACTTTCAATTGGTGAGACAATCTTTCTCTTACAAAAAACTTTATTGTCCCCTCTTCCTTTCTCATTTTCTGAATAGCCCGTTTAGAGGACGTGCATGTGGAGCTCTCATGCACCCTGCCAGAGCCTTATCCCAAAGTAGGGATTATCAGTGTTTTGGGATTAATGACAACAGTGAGAAACCCTCTAAGCACCAACCTTTATAAAACAAATCTGGCATATTGCAAGAGGCATTCTAGCCAAGACTTTTTCTGTAGAAAAATTAATGATGTCTTACTGTGAAAAAATCAAATGACCACTGTTAATGCAGCAGGACTATGAAGGTAAAGGAGGGCAGCAACAGCAGAATCTGGCACACAGAGATATGCACAGAAGTGGGCTCTTTGGGGTTTCTCAAACTGAATTTTAGGAAGTTTAATCTACTTTCTTTGTTATTGCTGTTCAGGAGGATCTAAGATGGTATTCATGATAAAGCAAAGTTTCACAGGCAGATACAATGTAGAGAAATAAATGTGTTTCTCACCAGGGCTATTAGACCCTTTCTGAATGTAGAAGCACCTTTAAATACATATTCCCTATTGCGATGAAGTCATCTAGTTCCATATATTACTCACATAACTGGTTTTGAACATACACTCACAAAGAATCTTCAAAGAGATATTTATTTGAATATGTGGTTTCCTAGCTCAATGTTATTTCTGGAAATATGCTTAGCACATTTAATATTTATCTCAGTAAAAAATATCTTCTATATTTCAAGGCAATTCATAGATATTGTATGAAGCTGTAGTTCTTATTTTAAAGAAATATTTCACCTGATGCCTCAAGTATTAAGAATTATGCTAATAGAGAGCCATGAAAATGAAACTTGTTACAGGGACTGGGCAGGTCATCTTGAGTGTGCCAACTACAGGAATTCATTTTCTCCTCTCAGAGCTCTAGACCTAACCACCATCCAACATGGGAGACTCATTGGTGGATGTTGGATATGATTAGGCACGGCAGATTCTATATTACTGTGTGAGTAAGAGAGCTGTGGCACCAGCCAGAGGTTAATAGTTCCTCATTTTGATTCTACCTTGAAAAGCAAAATTAAAATAGAAACCTGCCATAAATTTTGGTAGAGGAGTTTCCCAGGTGAGTTGAGTTATAGCTTTCATCTGCACATTTGCATCATTTTTCCAGCTTTCCCAACCTATGGCAGGGTAGAGCCAGGCCTGGATTTTCACCATTGGTTGCCTGTAACTGTTCTCTTGTGTGAAGGGGAACACAGAGCAGGAGAATCAACCATCTCTATATTTTACGAAGCTCAGGTCAAACAAATTCCCTTGTTCTTGGGATATTCCCAGCCTTACAAAGAAGCAGATATGGCATAGTCCAGGCTTCAGATCTCCTTTTTTGCCTTGAATGGAAGTGGGTTTTATATAAACCAGATTTATTTTATGTATTTGTATCTATATCTATATATCTATCTATACCTACATAGATAGTTGCATATATACATATATATATATATTTGTGTATTTGTCTATCTATCTATCCATTCATCCATCCATCCATCCATCCATCCATCCATCCATCCATTCATCCATCCATATTTCTCCTCCTGAATTCCTCTTCCTCTGCAGTATAACAAGCAGAGAGCAGGGGATCTGTTAAATAGCTGTTCCTTGTATGAGTGTTCAAATACCATGTTTCAAATTAAAAAGCAAATAAGATTTTATTTTCCCCTGGAAGAGACAGAATATCTACCCTGATATGAAATATATATCAAGGTACAAATTGCATGCTGAACCATCTGGACTGGTAATATGAGAATTCCTGCTGTAAGTTCAATTTATATAGTTGTTACGTCAGTCCTAAGCGATTTCATTGCCATGATGGTCCTTAACTAAACCATGCTCTGGATATCTGCCATCTCCTGACTGGTTCCCCCTTTCTGCAGTAAGAGATCTTTGGAGTAAAGTTTATCAAGCAGACATTTAGATTAAAAACAAGTTAGGACTAAATGTTTGTGTATGCCCAGAACTTACATGTGTATATACTTGTAGATGCCATAAATAAGTCTGCCTCTTAGTGTGTATAAATGTAAATGTATAAAACGTGTTTATGTACGTCTTGAGAGGAAAAATTCTAAAAATAATGTAAGAAGAGTGAAAGAGGGAAATAAGTTGTTACACAGGAATCACAAGATTTCATGCTGTCTCAGAGTGAATGTGTTGCTTGTGCAATCTTTAAGGCTAACAGAGTAGTTACAAATCTGCAGTATACTTAGCATTAGAATGAATGAGATTTATGGCTATAAATCAGTGCTCTTTAAATGCTGCCTTATTTCTAACAGGTCTCACTCATCCTTTCCCTGAATCATGTCAGAACACGTTCAAAAAGCTGGTATATTCTAATTAGCTAGAATCCACCACTGGAAAATATTTCAATTTTTGAGGAGTGTTTCAAGCCAAAAAAGTCAGAGGACGGAATCTAATAAATTTGTATTAGTTGGAGTATAGACTAAGTTTTAAATAAAAGCTCTTTTACACAGCTATAGACTGAATATTTCATTATCTGGAACCTCATGCTGAACCTAGCCAGATTTCCTGAAACATTATCTTAATGCTTGCACAAATGTAATTACTACTAAATCAATATTTTGTATTCAAGCCTAATTACAGTACATGAATTAGAATACTCCTAAAGAGATGTGTAGTTGGCTGCTTAGTAGACTTTAGCTGGCTGATATTTAAACTGACAGAGTATCTCAGTTTTGGCTGCCCCACTGTGAGTACACAGAATTAGAATCAAATTTTGCTGGCTTTGACAATTGTCACATGTATAGGGCATCTGCAGAGAGTTACCAATCTTGCAAAGCCAAAAGAGGTTCTCAAGGAAAATATGACTCCTCTTCTCCAGTTGACATTCACACTTCTGAAAGGCACAATATTCTCCACAATATTGCAGATGAGGATTTAGAACAGCACTTTTATTAAGGGCTGAGATGACGTCAGTGGCAAACAAATGAACTAAGGTGTTTTAAGGACTCTTTGCTTTGACATGCTCCCTATTCTGAGTTATTTGTTCCTCTCAGTGGACTTCGTAATGTCCCAATTATGGGATCTCAGATCTGAACAGTCAGAGAGGAAAATGCAAATTGGAAAGGCCAGGTAGGGCTCACCTAACTTGGTAGTAGTTTGTCATCAAAGGGCTGCAAGTTCATAGCTGCACAGAAAAATATATTGCCTTAAGAACCACACCCAAATTATTCTTTCCTAGAGCTTCCGACATAACAGCCAGCAGACACGTCGCTTTCCTAACCCAAGCCCTTAAGAGTGAGTAAAAAATGTTTATTTTCTGGCCTAGGAATCAGGCTTCATCACAGCTAGGAATTCCACTGCGCACTGTTTCCCCACTGTTCTCAGTATGCACAGCTCCTTCAGGGTCCTTCTCCTGATATAAAATACTCTCAGAGTTTACTCGGATGGTATGCAATGAGCACAAAGTAACTACAGCTGCAATTTGTGCACTCATTTGTCTTTTCCACTGAACCCAAATGTATAAGGTCTACTAAAGGTGCTGTCTCCAAATGACAGAATGGGAACATGGGAGTTCCTGGTGAACCCATGCAACCTCGCTGTCCTCAGCAGACTTCTGGTGAAATGATATTGAAAGAGATGGAGAAATGGAAGACATTGAGGTTTCTTTGCTTTTCTTTGCATTCATGTGAAAATATGGAGAAATATGAGGTATCCCACATGTATTAAATTGGTTCACTGGAGTTTCATCACCAAAGAAGATCTAAGAAGATCTAAGAAATGATGTTGGTTTATAATTATCAAACAATAATGGAGAAATGGCATAATCTTTGTAAAAATCTGACACTGTTTTGAAAACAGTGATGACAAACTAATGTATATTGTATACAATATACAATAGAAGTGCAAGACTGACCTTGAAAATGACCTTTTCAGTGAAAGACTAAATAAAAGACTAAGGGACCTCTAGTGAAGAGGCTTAAGAGGCAATTGAGTCATAATCCATTTGTTCCATATGAAAGAAATATATCTCACTTCAGCAGACCTTTCAATCCAGCCAATTTGAGCTATCCAAGAGGCACTTGAGTGCTTGAGTAAGGATTAGGTTGCCTTTTTTAAGATAATGTTTTTGAAATGAAATTAACAAGCTGCCAGAATAGATTATGAAGGAATGTGCTAAGTTTCTGCTGAGTTGGCTCAATGTGGAAACCGCCAAAGATGGTTTCCTGGCCAGGAAGGTCAGGAGTAAATAATCAAAAGTTCCTTTTCATTTGAGATCTGTGATCCTATGATCTATCATCCTTCTGGACTGAGAGATAGATCTTTTTCGTACAAGTATAGAGGACAGTTTCTTTCTGGTTTTGGACTCCAAAATCAGTGCCAAATCTAACCTCTCTTTAAAAATATATCTCATGAGGTACACTGGAAAATGTGGATTAAACATTGCTTATCTCAACAAGCACTTCTATTTCCTTGTATCTTTGTTTGGGAGGGCTGGGGAGGTGGGTGGGTAGATGTTGTTGTTGTTGTTATTGTTTTGTTTCTTTTTCTTTTTTCTTTCTGACTCCAGGAATGGTAAGCTCAATCCTCTTTGGTTGGGTGAGTAAATGCCCTCACATTTCAACTTTTTCTACTTTCTCTCTCTCGATGGATTCATAGTCCACTATGGAAGAAAGTTACGATATATATTAATTTGCTAAATGTCAGTAATCTGACATTCAGTGGTCTATTTCTATACTTTTCTAACTTGATTATGAATCACAAAATGAAACACATGCACTGGGTATAATTTTTGCCAAAGTACTTGATATAATTTTATGCCTCTCACTGAACATGCCCTCAGGACAAAGATGATTATTAAATCTAAAATAGCTAGCTTATTCCTCTAGAAAAAGTAGTGCATCCTCTTGTAGAGTACTACAGAATTTCAGGCCTTCATTTTTTACTTCATGGACTAGAAGCACTATTTGACAATTTTTCTTACATATGCTTTTGGAGACAAACCCATATCCTGAACTCTACTGGTTTGTTTAAAATCTAGTCCAGCCTGCGCCATAAAGCAAAACAAAACTCCACAGAGTTGTTACGTAAAAAAACATCATTGTTAAAATCTATTCAGTGCACATCCAGAGTAGCCTGAAGCATCGTTTCTTCAAAACTCACGGATTCTGCTCATTTTGCAGTGAATAGCAGAACAGATTGGCAGCAAGAGCCTCTGGGTCCGCCCTGCAGAGCTTTCAAAATCATGTCTTTCTTGGCAATAGTATAATGAGACATCTAAGCTTCTCTTTGCCAGCTTAATATTTTTGGCAGGAACAACCACATCTAGCATAAAATACCAGTAATCAAGGTTGAGCAGCTTGGGTTTTTACACATTTCCCCTCTTCCTATTGAAAAAATAAATCAGAAGCTAATGATCAGAGACCTTAAAAAATTCTGCAATGCCAGCTCACATGTCTTGGCACAGACTATTCTGTTTAAGATAATTTCCCTTAGACCTTCCTATTCTGCAAGTTTTATACTTCACCACATCAAATGCATTGACTTTGGAGCGAATTAAAAAACTAGATTATGACTCCCTATCAAGGTTATCCTCATGGACATCAGTACTAAGGCAGAGGTTACTCATACCTCATTTGTAACTTATCCAGTCAAATCAAGGTAATTTGAAAGAATTTATCAAGAAAATCTCTCAGTCTTTACAGATCTTTAGATCTGTAAAAGGTGTCTACATCTAAGAAAAAATGCTTCAGCACTTTTCAGCACTTAGCACTCACTATCACCCACTCCTAGGAGCTGTCCAGGTTTGTGAAGCATCTTTCACTGGGAACACCTGGCTTGGGACACAGCACAAAACATGTAAATCTGAATTAGCCTTAGTTTCAAAATGACCAGTTTGAATCTGTCTGTAATCATTTACATCCTCTCAGTGTGAGCCTGAGTACCCTCCTCAGACTACCATCACCAAGCCCTGCCACCTAAGAAACACTGCCAACAGCAGTGTAGTTTTGCCACCTTACAGAGGAAGTGGGAGACCTGAATCCCATTCCTCTCTCCCCTGGGGAACCCTTTCTTCTGATGTGCCTTCTGCATGACTATGGCACTTTGGTGCACACCTAATCCATCCTGGCAGCTTGTCTTAGAAATCAAGGCCTGATCTGCGTTTAAACTCTTCAAAGCCACCACCTTTCAGAGCCGCCTAAATAAGGACACAGAGCAGTCTGGTCATGCTGCATCTCTGCTGTCTGTCAGGAAGGAACTGTGGGTCCAAGATACCTTCTGAACAATGCCTAGATTTTGTTTCAGAGGGAGCTCTTTGGCTTGTAGACAAAAATCAGAAGCATGTGTAGAGGTTGGGCAATGACACAATAAGAGCTCCAGAGCTAACCAGAGAATAATCCAAATAGACTGGATATGGGCCCCTAATGCAGCTGCTTCAATTCCCATGGAGTCAACTCTCTGGTGGGAATAGCTATAGCCTGACTGTACAAGATGACAAAAAGAGAGAAGCAGACTTGGATTTCAGCTCTTCTTTTGCTGACTACATTAGAGTTTTCTGTCCTGTTCTTAGAGCCACTGGAGCGGGAGTGAGTCTAGCTCTGTTCCAGTGTTAGTAACCAACCCTCCTGCACTTACCCAGTAGCTGTTTAGCTGTTTCTTGCAAAACAGAGCTGATTTTCCAGGAGACATTTAATTTCTGAAACTACTAGTAATGTGCAGTAAACACTAGTGATTTAAGTGTCACCTGCAGGATGGAAAAGGGATTTTTCACAAAAAATCTAGTTTGGACAAGAAATTTTGTCTGGTTGTTGTCGTCAATTTTTTTCTTTTTTTGTTTGTTTTGGTTTATGTTTGTTTTGGTTTTGGTTTAATTAAACCACTTCCAATCACTGAGCTAGGGGATAAAAGGACACCATGTGCATTTTTATCTTTTTGCAAAAAGGCTGATATAGACACCTAAATCCAGATCACACAGGACTATGAACCTGGACGAGAACAAAGTGCAGCCAGACCATGTAGGAGTGTTCAGTGCAAAGGGATGTCCTGGACTGCTGACTCCATCATCATCTTTCACACATAAAAATGCTTTTTCATGGTTTTGCTAATAGCATGATGCAAAGGCAGGTTTCTGAATGCTTGAACACTTGCTTTAGGTGATCATCTGTAAATGAAGAACTAGTGGTTCTCTGAGGGGTTGTTTCCTGTACAAATGGCTGTTCCACAACCCCTCTGACCAAGGCAATGCCTGTGCAAGGTGCAGCCTTCTGACTTGACTGCCAAGAGGATCTGCTGCCCTGAAGCTAGAAAGGTTCACAATTCACCCTAAATTTATGCCTTGCCAATTTTCTCAACTTGTTTTGCTGCCAGTTTTTTTTTTTTAGAAGTAGCTTTTCTCCTTGGGAAGAAGCTCTTCTCCCAGTTGCATTTATTAACAACAGTCACATACAACATCAACTTTCATTTTGTTGAATTTTTTAAAGTTTTCTCCCACTTGATAGATTATGAGCCTCTCAGTTCAGAAAAAGGAATTAATGAGCAACTTCTAACTATATTTCATAGTATAAGAATGAAGAGACAGCAAAGGAAATTAAGAGATAACAGGCTTAAGGCAAAAAAATAAAAAAAGGTGATTCTTAACACAGCATTGAATTCAGCCATGACAATTCCTGCCACAGGATATTATGGCTGCCAAAGTTGAGATGAGTTCAAAGTGATTAGATAAATTGCTCGAAAGGATATGAAATGCAAAGATATCATCTGTGTCTGAGGGAGTCCCTGATCCACAAACTGCTGTAGGCCATACCACCACCCCAGCAAAACCCACTGTAGATGTGATCTTCAGGCTTTGCAGGGCACTCACTGTCGGACAGTGTTGGAAGAAAAACAATGGCTTTGATCTGCTGCTGTCCTAATTTTTTTTTTCTAAGTGACTTTCCTTTTATGCTGTTCAGACTTATTCCCAATCCACAAGCACATCCAGTTCTTTCACTGTCTCATTTTTATCTTAACCTCAAATCATCAAGTTAATTTCACCAGGCATTTTCCAGTCCTTGTGTCAGGGTCACCATTTGTCTATAAAAAAATAGAACTGACCCTAATACCAATCACTGAAAAATGCAGTTTTGGGCTTCCAGTGTAAAATTTCTTTAGGTAATGCCATGTCCTTTATCCAAATTCCTGCTTACCAAACAGCTCCTTTGCTTTAGGGAGGAAACCTTCTGCTATTTATTTGCCTGACCTTTTGTCAAAGCAGAACTAAAATATGCATTGACTTCAAGAGTTACAACTGACATTAATGAACAATCCCACATCTTTATGTTTGGTATTTATATACTTATACATGAAAAAAAAAGGTCTTTAATATGTTTTGGAAAATCTACAGCAGTTTTATTTTTCTTAAACTGTTCATATGTTCTGACTCTTTTTGACCTCTCTTGAAACTTCTTCAGATAAGCAGTCTCCTTACTTTGTGTGTTTCTGGTAATATCTTCACTAATTTGAGATGTCTTTCCTAGTGTGAGTGTTCCAGCAGTGGGGACTGAAGCAAAAACTTCTAATAAAAATCTCTGCCAGGTATAACTTCTTGACCCAAAGACATGTTGTGAACTCCTCCAAATTCAAGACTTAACTCCTGCAACTCTAATTAGTTCCCACAGATGATATCCACACTGTAATAAAATGCCCCCAAATATTCCTGTGTACTCAAGCTAATGAGCATGCAATATTCCCTGCTTATGACAGGGAACTTTCCTAGACACCAAAATATTGTGACAACTTACTAAATGCCAAATACTGGGAATCATTGCTGGGACATCCCTAAACTATCCCTGGGAACTGCCTGGGAACATCCTTGGTTGGCATCAGCCAACAGCACACCAGGGATGGCTGTAGCAGCATAATGGGATAGATGATGAGTCTGGTGCTTGGGAACATGCCAGGTACTGCTGGTTATGTATGAATATAGAGCCAGCCTTGCTGTGTCACAGTTTGAAAGAGGGATCCTTAACTATAAGGCTACTTTTGTTTATTCTTACCCTAAATTTATACTGAATCAACTCACCATCATACAGTACAAGGTCACTTTCTACAAGCTTGTATTGTCAGAGCTTTCATTACAGAAATATTTGCACAGCAGTCATCACCTAATAGTGATCCAATGATCCTGGAAGTGTCCCATGGGTTTAAGGTGTTTTAATGCTAATCTGGTCTCTTTTTTTCGCTAGGATAGCACTTTTGTTTCCTAAACATATTTTAGCCTTTGTGCATTTGAAGCCTTTTTCTTCTGTCTCCCCCTGTCTCATTTCACAGTGACTGTGAAAAATAAACTCGGCAGCTGTGCCAGAAGACTGCTATTTTGGGTATGCTGCGAGTCATTAGTGGCACAGATAGTCCTGTAAGTAGGATATCTTAAACATCTTTATGCCAGTTCAACATTTTCCTTTGTAAAAATCTTTTGATGAGACTTGGAAATCACCAGGGAAATCTTAATTGACAAAGGCATATGGAGTAAAAATCTGATAAATGGCCTATAAGAGATTTTCCCCATTTAATACTAGGCACATCAAACATTCAAAAAATTAAGACCATTCATAGTAAAAATTATGCAGAATGCTTTCACCAACCTGACCCGCTTTTATAGGCCATTTCTGATGTCTGAAGTGAGATGGTGGTCTTTTTAAATTTTTTTTTTTCCAGCATAAGAAAATGGATTATTGTTTCTTCTACTTTATCTTTTTTCTGGAAAAGAGTGAAATGGAGAAATGGATAGACAGAAGGGTACAGGAAAAGCTACAATTTCCAATGGGTTACTGTTATCACTCCTACATATGAATGTTTTAACTTTGGGAAAAGTAACGTCCCAGCCCCAATTCTTGTTCTGTTTTTATAATCCATTATTTCATACATGGATCACTCTGCCTTTAAATCTGGTGTCTGGAAGCAGGAAATCTCTTGAACTCTTTTCCAGGACATTTTCTGTTCAAAAAGGACTTGTGTTCATTGAGGCCTTTTATATAAAAAATGACAGTCATCCAGCCTTGCACTATTACATACTTAATTGTGCTTACTTGTGCAAAAGTACATTTTCATCTAAATTGTGATTGCAGGAATTTTAAGTAAAGAACAACAGACCTTTTCTGCAGTTCTACATACTGTAACACATAGACAGAAATTATTTTTTCCTAATATAATGTTTATTATTTTATTAGAGATCAGGTTAGAAGTAGTTTTAAGGTGAATGTGAAGCAGATTATGAAGCAGTAGAAGACATAAGTTTTTGAGTTTGTAAAAAACCTTTTTGCTTATGTCAGCTTATTTTTCCTGAAGTGACATTTAGGTTAGATAGCTAAATGGCTGCCATCCAAGAGGATGTAGTACATTACCCATAATTTCTATCAACTCCTCTAAAGAATACCATGATTAAAGCAGGTTTCAAGTCTGAATTAACTTGAAGGAACAACAGAAAGATTAACTCCATGTTTAGTGAATGCTACATAATTTATTCAATAAAGTCTCCAAATAGGCATGGAAATTACAGGCCTGACTACAATTGAATGTATCTGAAATAAGACACGTCACATGGCTGATTGAACATGAGCACACAGACAAATGGAACTAGAAAGTTTTTTTAACACAGAAAGTTTAAATTTTGTGGCTCCTACTACCATTTATAACAATCACTAACATGTAAAACAACACAAAGGGCAATCCATATTGCAGACAACACAGAAGCTTCTAAGCTAAGTCATGGCAAGAAACTAAATTTAAGAGTTAAAAAAGAGAAATTTAAGAGTTAAGTTTCATGCATCTAGGTATCATAGCTTGATTTCAGAACTCAAATGGTATCAGAACCTCCTCAAGTTCAGAGTAGAAACATAAAAAATTTCTTATTTGGCAAAGACAGAATGATTCAGCAAGTTCCAGGCACTTGCAAAATAAGCATTTTATGTCTGCAGCTGCATGTGTCTCTGAAGGATGAGCTTCCAAAAAGAAGTGAAGGAAATATTCCAAGCAGCAGCAGCAGCAATGCTATGCTAAATAAAATCAGTAGCATAAGATGCTCAGAGGAAAAGGTTTTCTTTTCCCCAGTTATTACAATTAGAGTCAAAACTCATTTAGTTGGAATAAGGATCTCCAGATGGAAGTCACAATATGTGTATGTTTTTCTATACCTTACTCCATTTTTCATTAAGACAAATTAGAATCAAATTTTAAAGCCTTAGTATTAAAAATGAAGCAGAATATATGTTCACATCAACACAACCGGCCTGCCATGTCTCACACTTTATTTTTCCTATACATTTCTTCATTTATCATCCTCAGCATCCTAACTTGCATGCTTAAATCTTCACTTTAGAGTACCATAAACAATAAATTATTTGTAAAACACTGTATATGCCTCGAGGTTTTATATAAATTAAATGCTGTACCTGAATGGCATCATTAAATCAGTAGATAATGACCACTGAGGAAATGCTAGGTTACAAAACAGATTTCCAGCAAAAAGACATATATACAAAATCTGGAAGATTTAAATATTATCAGTCATAAAGATCTCAGAGGAATTAAGATGAGAAAGAGCCAAGTACCCATAAATAAAAATGACAGTTTCTGCAGAGGGTTTCCAAAATATACCTGGGATATCCTATCCATCACCATTTTATTCCTAAGAGGGAGAAAAACAGTATGGAAGATGTTTCAGACAGTAAGACAATAATGGATGAAAAGTCACATTAAAATAAAGTAGTAACAGCATACTATTTCCAGTGACCAGGCAGGGAAAGGACTCTGCGTGATTTGGTGACACTTCTTTGTGATGAGAAGTGTCATAGTCTATCGCACAGTCTATTATCAAAACCAATTCTTTTTCAGGCACTTGGATGATAGGACTTATGTATATGATTAATTCTTCAGAATCTGACACAAAACATGAGTTAAGCTCTTTAAGGTGCAGCCTTTGATGAGGACATTTACTGTACATAATCTGTTCATACTAGAAATCGGAAATGGTATGAAAAGTTGATGGAATTCTGCAGGAGGAGGATACGGTGCTTTAACTCATGTGCATTTTATACTGATCCAAAAAAAACCCCCAAACCTGACAGTGCTAGTTTTGAAGATGTAACTGAAAGGAAAAAAAAAATCATGACAGTTACTTAAAAAAAAAAAAAATCCTTTGTGCATTTCATTGCATTCTCAATACCGATCCTGACATCTTTAAATAGAATTCAGTACCTTAGAGTTGATTCTGCAAAAATACCTCTGTACACTCTTGACCTTTAGAATAGGATTTTCTACTCACGGGAATATAGTTGCAGGACACAGAAGCCACTTAGTTTTCTCCCTCATTAAGGAATTCTCAGAGGGAAGTCAGTTTTTTAAAAATAACTTTTTTTTCTGAAACATCTTTTTGCAGCCTTCAGGAGTGCTCTGCCATTCTGCACTGCTCTTTTAAGAAAAGTAAGTATGTATTTACTTTTTTTTAATCTACTGATCTCTGTATCTGTAGCTGTACCAAAACCAAAACTGTACAAAACAAGTGAACAATAACATCCACAATGAAATGAAGTCACACAGAAGACATCTATTACTACATTGGGCAGTTTTACCATCTATCTACATGAACGTGGGAATATTTTCTAAGGTATCCAGGTTGCTAACTAATGTCATCAGAGCATGTAACAGCAGAGGGAAGTTATAGAGAAAATTCTTTTCTTTTTTTTTTTTTTTTTAACAAAAGCTGTAGTGAAACGAAAACAAGCAAATAGATTTTTTTTTTTCAGAAAAACTAAACCACAAAAAATCTCACCTAAATCCTCTGGCAACAATTCCTTGTAATTTTCTACTCTGATATTGCATGAAGTCTTATATGTATTTTCAGTATAAAATAGCCAGTGTCCTAAAAAAATTCTGGCTTGACTGATAATTCACATTTCCCTTCAGTGTAAGGGAAGGGAACACTTCCCAACACTTTTTAAACCAGTTTTAATTAAAAGCTTTAAAAAACCCCAAACCCTAATAGTATTGTCAGCAAGAAAAGTAAAGAAAAATAAATAGCTGTTGAAATATTGCCATTAAAACATAAAGCAGGGCAGTTGAAAATAAACACAGACACCTCATTTGGAAAGAAAATAGTTTACCCTCAGATTTGATACTCCAAAATCTGAATTGATGCCACTAGCCAGAATGGGATCTAGATATAGCTAAGCAGTAGGTCTGCCTGTAAAAATTTCACAAAGTAGCCTAAAATAGAGAATACCTGGAAGCTGGGTAAGTCTAAGTTTTAAATGCCAAAGGCTATATCCAGTCTCCACACTCATTATGACACATTCCTGATTCAACTACACCACAAAAATCTACTGAACCCCTTCTAAGTTTCTAACTTAAATTAGAACTAAAGTTCTAACTCAGCACTGGAGTTTTAAGTCATGGCCTCAAAATCTCATGGCCTCAAAATCCCATCCTACAGTCCCATGGACACTTGGTTTGCATTCTCTTACCAACTCTTTTATTGCCTATTCCTTCTAGGAAGACACTGGGGTTTTTTTTTCTGCAGATATTTAAAAAGAGAAAAAAGAATGTAGTATAGATCAGGTTATATTGTCACATTGAGCAATTTTTCATCACACTTGAAAAATTTGTATTGCTCCTAACTCAGGTTTGTGTAAGTGATGAAAGGATACCCTTTACAAAAGTAAAACCTCCCTTTAATTATACTATTTGTATGTGTGCATATATATATATATACAGTATGACACCACAGAAAAACCACTTGGCAAACCCATATCTACACAGTATATTACAACATGCATAAGAAAACTGTCCACATAATATAATAATATAATATAGCTAGCATCTTACAAAAAAACAACCAAACAAAAAAAACCCCCCAAAACCCAAACAAACAAAACCCCCCCACCAAACTAATCTCATGATCCTATTGGGAAGCCCATGTTTTATGGCGATATATGATGTCATAATTCATAAAGCAATGACTTTTTTTCCCTGTGAGAAAAATCTCCATGAAATTGTTCAGCCAGCCAATATGGCTGTGCTTATTTCTCTTGAGGCTAAATGCCAGGTTTCTTTTATGCTAAAAAGTACATGATTATTTCATATTAAAGCAATTTCTTTTTTCTGAAGTTACATCTTGAATTTGCTGATTATGGATGGCTCTAGTTCAGGGAAGGAAAAAAGCTTTTCAGATACTGGAAGGAGGGGGGCAGCTCTCTCCTCCCCACTCTAGCATCATGTTGAGAGCAGAGAAATAATTTTTGCATCTTGACCATGCTAGCAATTCTGTTTTGCTAGCATGACTGCCAAGTTTGGTGATGCCTGGGAACATCATTGTGGGACTGCACACAGACAGGTGGGAAGTTCAGGCTTGGTCCTGACACCCCAGATTCCCTGGACTCCAGCGAGGCAGGGTCTGACCGAAGTGTATTAATCACTTGGTATCCTCAGAACGGTGTTTGTCCCTGCTGTTTGAGAAAGATTCTTTAAGAGGTGTGAGTCACGGGACATACTTATCAGCTGAATCACTTTGAAGGACTTGGGCATCATCTTACATCAGCAAGCAGGGTATGCAATGTCACTTTTTTTCTTCAATGTGCTAAAATCTCCCCAATGATAAAAGATCAAAAAGTAAATTACAAGCATAAAAGGATGAAGATCTCTTACAGAAAGCAGCTTATAAGGTAGATTAAGCAGAACTGATGAACATGTCCCAATATAATTTTGGATCTATAATGATTTTTAAAAAACTTAGATATTTTTAAGTCTCCTAGAATAAACAAGTACCTTTATCCCATGAGGATAAAGAAAATATTTCAAGCAGAATCCTGCTCTCACTAAGAATAATGGCTTTATAAAAACACTTTATCACGTTTTTCTATATATTTTCAGAAGGTGCAGATTTAAAACATGGTAATGCCACAGATAAAACCAATCAAAAGAAATTTCCTATTAATTGTCTGTCAAGCCTACACTATGAGAGTTATTTCCTACAGCTTATACTACTCATTTGTCTATGCAAGTAAAAAGAAAAAAAACTCCAACAAAACAATATAAAATATGGACAGAATTCTGCCACAGCACCATAGCAGTATATTTTATTGCACAATATTCAAAGTAGGTAGCATAGTATCCAGCCCTGTCAATGCCCAGCATTTTGTTTTTGAGGCATTGAGTCTTATAGAAGTTTTGGTTTAGAAAATCAAGTAATAGCTGCAAAGAGCACTGTTTTGTTTGTCCATGTAATGTTAGATTTAACTGAACCTGAGCCTCTTGGATCCACCATTTGGATTTCTAAATAGCAAAGAATGCAGTTTGAGAAACTAAGCATATACATACATATACATAAACCCATCAGGCTTGCTGTGGAAGTGAGAGGCAATGACACATGCAATAGCTTTCGGTTGACCTTTCTGTGTAGGCCAAGGTAGTGTGGAAGAGCCTGTTTATCTCACAGGAGTTCCTGTGAGAACATCCCATCAGGGAGATGGATTACAGGAGCTACCCCAGATTTTGAAGTTATAGGATTCGCTGTTGATTGAGTCCCATGGGGACTCATGTTGTTCTATGGAAATGCAAAATTCCATACTTATTCAAACAAGAGATGGTAAGGCACTTGCTTGTGAACCTTCCTGTTGTTACTGGCCCTAATATGAATTATTGCTGTGGTTATCATCGCTCTTGACTATGACCTTATCAAAATCAGCACTAGTTTTACTATTGCATTGTGTAGGGATATGTACACGTACATATACACTGGAACACCCACAGTCTTCATTTTCATATATTAGTATCTCTGTCTGCTGATTCACACAAAGTAGCTGAAGCTGAATTAAGAATTCCACCTACAGGTAACTTGGATAAACTGCCAAGACAGTTCCAAATTTATGAAAATATTCATCTACCAATTGTGTGAAATTATTAGAAACAGTAAGAAATACAAAGGCAAACACCTAAGTAAAAATCGTGTTGTTTGTATTGTATCTTTAGTCATTGTGACAATATAAAAAAATCTTCTCACTCAAAACCAGAAAAAAATATTTCAGTGGATATTCTGCTATTTATGAGTATGAGGTAACCCAAAATGTGTTTGCCTTTCATGGTGAAACTCGTAAGGAAAGCAACTACTGAAAAATCCTACGTTATTTTTAAAGCATTCTATTAATTGAAAGAATGATAGCTTGACCTCTCTAATTACATTTTTCTCTAAACTCACAGAATAAGGTGCTGAAGGGTAGGCAGTAACAACAGAACTTGAAAACTGGGTGAAAAGTTGTTATATAATAGCCTCCAGTACATTTTTAACAAGATGCTCTTGATGCTTCAGTAAAGCATCAACATGCCAGGAGTACTCTGGGCTGTCTCCTTCTACGAAGCTTGAAACCTGGCCTAGGGGAAGGTGTTCCTGCCCACAGCAGGGGGGTTGGAATTTTAAAGTGGTCTTTAAGGTCCTTCCAATCCACAGTTTCCTATGATTCTATGATCACTAACAGTAAAGGCTCTGAAGATTTTATTCCCCAATTTTAAGATCTATTTACCATAAACTGAAACATGACATTGTCATTTCAAAACTGCAGAAACAGTGAGCCTTTAGAAAAAAAAAATCTATTTGTTATTTTCTATCCTTAAAAAACAGGTATAAATCTTCTCCACTTGAAGAGATCTTCACATTAAAGGATTGAGGGGGGACAGAAGAATGGCATAAAACTACTTCTCCAAGTCCTATTTCAGCTTTTTTCACCTGCTTGCCTTCTGTGCATGGAAAGATGTAAAGGAATCAGCATGGTCCTGCACAGCTTATGGGATCCACTGGAATCCCTTTATTTGTGGTTCCCACACTTCCAGATAGGAACTAGTTGAAGAAAATTCCAAGGGGATGGTCTAGGCACTAGTTAAGCAGCCCTTTCCTACTGTATAATAAGATACATTTTCAAAATCAAGTTTGGGATATTTAAAGCAAATAAATAAAACCCATTTTAATTTAAACATGTATTTTAAATCTCATTCTCATGCAGTTGGAAGACTAGTAGGATTAAATGCTTTATTTAGCACAGATGAGTCAACCTCGAAAAGTTAGCATTTGTTAAAAATTATGACAAATCACATATAAACTTTTTCTCTATGTCCAGCATGTAGTAATGGTCCTTTCTTGTTGAGTGGGAGTTGCAAACGTAAAGGGAGGAAGAACTTTGGGCAAACCCTACAAAGTCATTCACTGGACAACTTCATGAAATTAAGTGCTTTTCTTCTATGTATAAAGATACATACTTTCTCATCACTGAGGTAAGTAAAGCACTGAGCTGTTTACAGAGGTAGCTAAATTTTCAATTGCAGTAAGAGATGTATGAAGGAGTCTGAGAAAAGAACTAGTTCAGTGGATGCCACTTCGATAAAGGGTTTAGCTTAGATAACCTTTCCTATGTTTAGCATCACTGCCGCTGTAATACAGAAACTTATGACATGACCTGTAATAAACATTTTTAATGACTGCCAAATCCATAATAGCAAGTATTATATACAGTAATTAAATTTCCTATCAGCCTACCAAGCTAAGAAAGTATGCATTAGAACTAGCTGCATGTAGTTGTGCACGAGGAAAAGAAAGAAAGAAAACACATCATGTAATATGCCCTAACAATAAGATTAGGGACTGGCCTCGTGACACATGCTGCAGGGCAGTTAGAGCTATAATTCTCAGATTTTTTTGTATTTTATCTTACTTTGTTCCATTTTTTGCCACTTGTTTACAAAAAAAAAAAAAATCTTTTATTCAATTCTCTGTCTCACACAGGTGTATAGTGTCCTCTACTACCTACAGAAATTGATGCAAGGGAAAGTGTTCCAAATTAAGTCCACAGCTAAGTCACTTGCCTAATTTCATTCTAGAATGCTTAATATAAATTTCTAAGATAATTTAGACCTGATGGATCTCTCACAGCAAATTTTTGTGATCCTTTGACAGCTTAAATGAAAAGATTTAATAAATAATATGCTTTGATGCTGTGAAAACAGATCTGAGTAGCCTCCAGGAATATCATGTAGAACAGTTGCTGCTGACTCTATTTTGCTGGTGACCGCTGTATTCTTATAACTAACTGCACCAAATGATAGCTGAAACTATCTATTTGAATTTTAAAATACAAGTATTTGTGCAAGGTTTCATGTAAAGATATTGTCTAGATCAATCCACCAAAAAGGAGGCTGACACTGCAGAAACACAGTCTGTTAACACATGCAATACATATCTACGTGTAAATGTTGAGCCTTTGACATTGTGAGACTCCTCACACTCTGTTTGCCATTACAGTAAACTCTCTGCTGCACTAGACCTCTTTGAGATCCCTGAAGTGCTTGCCATTTCTCAGGTTCTTTCTCTGCTTTGGACACATCAACAATCTGTACAATTAAAAATGTACTGGTTTAAACTCAAAATTTTTAGGTTGTGTTACTGAATAGATACTTAACCTCCTATCTTTATGAACCTATCATACGTCCATTTTAACTATGATCAGGAAGGTTACAGTCCAGAGATACAATTATATTGTTGGGAAATAAAAGTTTCATTACTCCATTTAGTGATGAATACTACAGTAAAACTATCCTTGAGTGACAAGATGATCTGGGAGCAGATTTATACTCTTCATTGAAACTTCATTCAAGAAAAGAAGAAACTTCATAAACTCTTCAAGGAAATTTCATGTCTGTGGGGACAAACAGCTTTGCTCTATGTACAATCTTAGAAAAATACATTTATAATAAATAGGAAACCAGATTTCAATAATACTAAGCAGACATTAAAGGTCTTTTACCTTTTTTGAGAAGATTTTTTATGTATGATTGAAGTTTATACAACACTCCAGAAAAGCCATGTGTTAGATTGAAAAATAAAATCAGAAGCATTTTCTGTCATATAAGTATACATGAAAAAACGAGAAAGTTAATGTCTTAGAAACTGTATGTTCAGCTTTGTACCGTTACTCATTTAACAAAGCAGAAAATAAGATACTGTACTGTAAACAAAAAGCTACAGTAAAAGGACATTTTGAAATTTACACAAGTTTGAGTTCATAAACATTTTGGTTGCTCCATAACAGTTTTCATAAAAAAAGGAATAAAAAACCCTTGGACAGCTTTCATCACTCTTGACTACTTTTCACTTAAATGCACACAGACATACTTTATATAGCAATATACTGATGTACTGTTAACATGTATATTAAACTATTATTACTGCTTTTTTAACTGAGATGTGTATTATCCAATCAATATTATCTGAATTGAAATACTCATACATTATGTATTCCCATCATGTTGTTAAGTATAAAAACATGAAAATATAACTTTACATTATTTCAGTTATATACATCAGTTCAGGCTTGACAAAGATTTTTTTTTATGCTATGATTTTCAGAGGAATAAGCCCAGAGGTACAATAAATAGCTTTCCACTGTATACAGTAATGCATTTCTACTTTTTTAAAAAAATTATATTACCATATGAATATCATTTTAGTTTGGTCATTCTAGCATTGAACATTAAAAATCCGAATGCATTCCCCAACATTCCTGATGAGGAGTAATGCACAGAACACCTATGAATTAGAGATGCATCAAGAAATGATTTAGTTTAATTAGGGGGAAGTATTGGTAAGACAGACATTGAAAACACTGTATACACCCCTTTTGCTGACCACACTGAGAGTATACACTGTGTTCACATGCTTGCAGAACCAGGCTCAGAGTTTGTACCACAAGAAGGGACTTCAAGTTTCTGATAAATTCTCTGCCTTCTCCAGTGCTCAGCAAACATACTTGAGTCTAAGAAATGGATTCCAACTAAAACTGCAAGTCATATTTAAAATTTTATTTAATTTCAAAATAAAAGCGATTTACCGATACTGCATGAGGCAATGTATCCACAATGCAGAAAAATGTAAGCTTTTCAACCGAATGTACAGAATTGTATCTACAGGGAAAGCTAGAGAAACACGATGTTACTTTGATTTGCATTAGCATTTAAATTAATATTATTGCACCCCTCCTAGGATTCCTTTTTGCTTTTTAAGTAGTTATTGTTTTTAAATACACACAATTAAAAAGTATGGTAACTTCAGCTAGCAAAGAATATTCATAATGATTAAGATTCATGAAAATTTCCATCAGTACAGGCTCGCATCTAATTCGAGTTATCAATCTTAATTCAAAAAGACATTGCCAAGGTTTTGGGTTTTTCTTTTCATAAAAGCTTCACTAGCTACTGCTTAGAATTACATTTTAACAGTTTGAAAACTGCTTCCTTAAAGAAAGAATTTGAAAACTCTCTTTTTTTCATTCTTTCAAAAAAATACTTAACAGTGTTTTACTGCTTGCCATTTATCAGCTTTTATCAATACACTTCTCTCTCTGTACACATATTTATGAACTCAATTGTACAAAAGTAGAGATAGGTATCAACCAAGTCTTTGGATCATTAAGTCTCTGCATGTCAGTTAAGAGGAGCTCTAAAACAGCACCCATCTGCCTCCTCATGTGCCAGTATCAAGTACCGCTCCAACCCAGAACAACCTTGATCTTCAGAGTTCAACAAGCATATCGGAGCATCACAGCTTGGGCTCATCTGCAGAAAAACTATTGAACAGATTCGAGTGAGCTGGAATGTTTTGGCGACACTGCCAAAAACTGAAACAGTCACCCAACCTTGACAGTGTCCTTTTAGATTTCAGACTCTTTATAACCCAACTGTAGCTAGTAAAATTAATGGAACACTTGCAAATAAAACCATAGAAAAAAGTTTATTTCAAATGTCAAGCATTGCCAAGTAAATTTTATATTAACACCAAATGTTAAAGAATAGGATATACAGCAAAATTTTAATAACAATATTAAATTACAAGATTTGAACCTTTTAATCATTATTTTTTCTCTTCTCAACATTACATATTTGGCTTTGAAAAATACGGAACTGATGCCTTAAGCCTTAATTTCATATTCCACTTCCCCGAAGTCTAGA